>HG992308.1:0-1250000 GCA_905220615.1 Tinea trinotella | reverse complement strand
AAATAAAAATTTCTGATATAGATTTCAACCAGACTTGTTTAACTAAAACGCCATTGACAAACATTATTTAACACTAGTATTATTGCCACAATTTACAGGTAATCTTCGCTGAACCACAATCCAACCTAACTTTGCTACGATACATCAGTCATTCCTTAATACCGCTACGTACTACTTTGTAGAGGCTTTATAAGAACCATTGTGGATGGCGGATAGAATGAGGAATAACACAGTGCGTAAAATATGTGGTTTGAAAGAAGATGTTGCAAAAGATGGATTGACAAAGGAATGCATCGATGGTTTGGGTACGTGGCAAGTATGAGTGAAAGTAGATTAACGAAAGAAATTTATAAATTTGATGCGAATGCGTTAATCGAGGTAGACGCAGAAGGGTGTTCTCCGACCAAATCGAAGACATACTCAAAAAAACTGGATTTTATAGTTCCGTAAGAGCTTGACGAGAATTGTAAATGTGAGGGAATCGAGGGAGTTGTGTCAGGATCATGGCAAGTGGCGCTCCATTGTCTTTGTCTATCCCTATAGGAAAAAAGCGTGACAATTTAATTGATTAATTATGGATGGCGAGTCTGTAGCTGTCACAAAATGTTTTCTATATTCTCTTCCTCGTGTCGCAAACTCCATATTTACCTTTAACTATGGTTCTGTCAACCCTAGAGCCATCTGAGATGTCACCTCATACATTAGCATAGTAGATAACGTGCAACCATCATAAGGGCGTGGTCACTGCACTACTTTGCCCTACACATCGAATGCTGCGAACGGTACATTTGTACAACTACTGTGACATTAATTTACTTCTCACTTGTCAGGAATATTAAGCCAAGTAGGTGGGGTGGGTGCTTTGATTTCTGCTTCTTAATCACAGATCAGATAATCTATGTAGTAGGTATGGAAATAATGTGGTCTTAATTTTTGTTTTCTAATGCCTTTATATTGTAGGTATATTATAAATAGATTAAGTAAATAGAACTAATATATTAGATTACGTTAAATAATGATATTTAATATTTTTTATTTCAATAAGATTTTTTCTTATTGTGATTTTTACTAAAGTGCTTGTTTTAAAGATACATTAGTACCAGTAGGTGGTTTCTAATTCGTGCTCTCGGTTTGTGTAACCTTTGCACTGCCACTACACCACGGTCGCCTTACTAAATTACCTCGTGTCTTTTCACAATTCCTCCTGTAAACAATTTTAAATATATTTGCTAATTGTGACGTGACATCTGAATCTGACTCGCCTGATGATAAGCAATGGGATATCCAAGAGCGGCGACGATTTAAAAAACCGTCACTACTATTTTACACTGCACCAATAGTTCATAAAATGTTCTTTAATAACTAATATTTGTTATACGTGATATAAAAATTTGCAATCTTAAAGGCGACTGTGGTCTAATAGCAAATGAATGATCTCGCAAACCAAGAGCTCCTGGTTCACCAATATAGCCTAATATACGAATGTTAAAAAACAATAGCACTTTTAACTATATTTTCATTTGTTTTTGCTTGCAAATATAAAAATTCACTCTTATCTCTTACAGACATGACAGTATTGTTGTAATAAAAAAATACATAAATCTTGCATTAAACTGAATGTAGTTATTTTATGCGGTTAAATTTAACGATTAATAACACACACGATTCGTCCGTTCATTAATTGCAATACGGATGCACGAAATAAAACGCATTATATACGATTTAAATAATTGGTACTTATATTTATTTGCTTTAGACATCATTAACAACTATGTTTATTAATCTTCCATATTCTGTATTAATTTATCATACTTTCTGCTTTTGCTCGTACTTATCTTATATGCGCTTATTATACTTTTGTTATTATTACGGCTTTAAGTCCGCCTTTTGTGTATTTTTCTAGCAATAAAGAAATAAATTATGACAAACTTGCACATTTCTTAGAACTAGAAGGCTTAAACGACTTTATTGGAACTTAAAGAAGTGATTAAAGTTCCAAGGCTCATATTGCCTGTCTTATGATCTACTCTTTCACTAAATTCCGATATATTTTAAGCGAATATCAAAACGCGACTTAGTTAACTTTACCTGATATTATAAGCTGGAGTGTGGTCTATGAATGGAGATCACTGCTATTACAATTTAATAACTGTAGGTAGTAGCCACATCCACTATGCCGGCCTTGTTGGTAGCAAACTGTGTAGTTTTATTTAAGACAACCGAATTGTTATTATAGTCGAAGCACATCGAACTTCACAAACTCAATAACAAAGCAATTTTGGCCGATTACGAGCTGTCGTATGTAAAAGTAACTATTGTTTATTACTTTAAATGGAATTGAGTGTTTCTGTTTTATTAATTGTTAACATGTAACTACATAAGCTTAAGTGCGATCCATGAATGGATGCAATTGCTACTACAGTTCACAAGTTATATCCACATCCGGGCCTAGTTGTATCCGGCAGGATTATTCGGGTATTAGCCGGTTCTATATGACTTTTTGCGTAGTCGAAAAAAGCTGGGTTGCCTAGTGCCCATAACCGTAGAGCTTGTATAAGGAGAATTGTGGATGTGAAGGAAGCGAAGGAGTTGTGTCAGGATCGTGGCGTGACAATTCGATTGATTGATTGATTGATATTAGGAAATTAATTAATTACTAAAATCTAGATAGATAAATAAAATCACATTCGTACTGTATCTTTATTCTTATTCAAATTAAGTGTTTATGACTAGCACACAATCCGTACTTAATTTTAATTTATGAATGTTATAAGTTAAATACATTGTAAAGCTTCCTGTAACTCTATTAGGAGTTTTAGTATAACTACTCTAATACTTTGTGTAAGTCATTTGTTAATTTTTTAATAAAATGGACCTACCCGTCTAAATCTGAAAGGCATCGACGCGTGGTTCCTTTAAAATTCTCCTCAGAAAACACCTTTTATTGCAATAATAGTAATTTATATTCGGATATAATTCACAGTTTTTTTTTATTTGAATTTTTTGTCGAGGCCTTTTTCATTAAATATGAATAATTCGGCTTATTATATCCTCACTAGATATATGTATGAGTCTGGCAACTTATATCTATAATACCGATTTAGTTACGTATATAGACCGACAGATAAAATAAACAATTGACCAGTACTAGCTGAACTGCCCAAATTAAATCATAAAAACCGTTATTATTTTATGGAGAACTTTCTGTGAATAATAATACGACTATGTTTTGACTGATGAAGTTTATAAAGATCTTTCTTAATATTATTTTGGATTTTTATTACTTTTTTTTTTGTTTGAATCGGACTGCATCAGTTTTTCAGTCGTCGGCCTCTGACTTTTTTTATGATAACGCGACCGTCTAATCTTACGGTTGCACCGTCAGTCGGTTTTATTTGCTAAAGGCAATAAAAAAATTGATTCACAATTAGATATTTTTTGGCATAACTAGATTTATTATTACTGTAAAAAATAGTTATAAAAATATGGATTTGTCGCACATTGATTAGTTAGCAAATACGCTAATCACATCGACAATAGACTTTTTAACCCTTCTGTAACAGGGATAGCTTATAATACTACTTCAAAATGTTCAGACGATGTAATTTCAAATCAAAGAAATATTTTAGCGTGTAAATTTAAAAAAAAGAAAACTAAATCTCTTAGCACGATCACGAACCTAGTGCACCTCATAATAGAAGTCGTACAGTTAGACGTACCTTAGTAATAATTTTGGGCATAGCGGGAGCTTAACTGGACCTTAGCCTTAACTTAGCCGGTTAACTTGTGATGAGATTCCTCAGTCCTTATGCGTGCTTAGTTTACGATTGGAAACACTATTGTTTATTGAATTACTTCGGCCATGTTTGCTGTTAAATATGTGCGTACTTATGTTCACTTCAAACGCATCAAGTACTCCCTTCGGAGGTATGCTCGTACGTGTTTATCAAATATTATTATTGTGACTCGACTTATGATAGCTCCCTGCTTGTTGTTAAGCTGTAGCGTGGTCCATGAATGGATGTCACTGCTACTACAATCCAATAACTGTGAGTAGCAATCACATCCACTATGCCGGCCTAGTTGGAACCGGCAACTTACAAGCTGATCCCGAAACGCGACCAAATCACTTTACGGTCTGTATACTTGTAATTATTTTGTATCTACTATAATCCTTTAAACTAAACTTTTATACTCCAGAAAGGTGTTTTTTTTTGTTGTGATGCGACTACTCGTATAAGCAAGGGGAGGTTGTGCATGAGCACCGACAAACCTATTTTTTACTCATTCGCCTTCACTATGCCGACCAGAAAAAAATGCCGGAATTAATAACCTATACATACATAACTTACAGTTTGATTTTGATTTATGAATGTTAAATTATAAAAAAAACAGTATTACCTCAAGTCCCACTGCTGAGCAAAGGCCTCCCTCTCATTTTTCCATGACTCACGACATCTCTCACTCTCACCCCTAACTATTGTAGGAGTCCATCTCAAGTTGCCATCTCCGTTTGTGCCTGCCGCGATGTCTTTTGCAATCTGGAATTCACTCAGTAGTGGACTTTGGCCGGTATAGTAACATCCTCTTGCTTATCATCAGGCGGGTCGAGATCAGATGTATCACAATAAAACAAATGCTTCAGACATGCGACTAAGATGATAAAAATTAAATTAATCTACAAAAAAAATTCAAGTTACAACCTTTAATAGATATATACAATCACAAATATACTTTATCTCTCCTTAATATAAATTCAAAAGGTTAATACTGCGTATACAAGGTCTTGTTAATTGCGTATGTCATCTTAATGTATTATCAAGCGCACCTAAGCCATTCGCCAAAGTCCACGTTCTGCTTGTAGTGGCCGCACTGAATAATCACTATCACAGAATATAGTTAGGCGCACTATCTCAACGCTCTATAATGTAATTAGTCAACAAAGGCAAGCGTTTATAAATCATGATCTCATACGAGTTTGTTTACGAGTACTTAACGGATAGTAAATAGCACTTAGTCTATTTTAAAAATTGTGACTCGACATTTGACTGCACCCTGCTTGATGTTAAGCTGGAGTGTAGTCCAAGAATGAATGTCATTGCTACTACAATTCAATAACTGTAAGAAGCATATCCACTATGCTGGCCTAGCATCCACTATACCGGCAACTTACAATCTGAGCCCAAAACGCGACCAAATCGTTTTGAGCTGTATATCCGCGTAAGCAAATATCAGCGTCTTTTTTTCATCAACAAATATTTTCAATATTTATTATAATTAATAAATATTACAAATAAAAGCTATGAAACAAATATTTGTTCCGAACGGGAATCGAACCGCGCAACGAACCAATCGCTAACTGTCCGGCCATGCCTGTCGTCCATCTCTTAAGAAGAAGGTGGACAGTTTGTTTTAATTTACCCTGTCTGCCGACCACTATCAGATCGTGACGTGACTCGGTCGCGTTTGGGGATCAGCTTAAAAGTTGCCGGTTCCAACTATTCCAAAATCTCCCCATTTCTCAGTTAGAATACTTGGTAAGCAAATAAATCTCTAACGATACTATTTCTTTGTCCACAGCCAGATACAGTTCCTCAAGCAAGTGTGGATATGACGACAGTCCTGGAAGTCAGTGAGGCTGACTCTGTAACAGGGCATGCTTACAGTCTTGCTATCACAGCACCAGACAGGGTCACATTTGTCAAAGGAACCTGTAGAGAAGAAGCAAGATGGTGGGCTGATGTCCTCAGCGTTTACCCTAGGAGCAAGGTATGTTCACATTTTATTGCAAATGAAACTAATGATAAGTTTAAAAACAACTCTGTCGTAAATAGTGAGTCAAATGTCTTTACTGGCTCACCCCTCGAGGTACAATCTTCATAGATTATATTTTACATAATTCCCGAGTTCTTTATAAAGTTATTGCTCAACATGAACTCTTCAATGGGAAGAAAGGAGACAACAATGTATTTGATATACAGAAGCAACCAGAAGTAGTTATTTCACGCACTGATTACTATAATATTAACGTTAGGCTTGCTGTAATCGTCATCCAGACCATGTTTCCTGCGTTTACTATAGTCAACTCCAATCTCCATGTCAACCGAGTATTTATTTATTCGTGCAACGTATACTTTGATTCCGAGCACGTCCCCTCTCATTGCCTTCCTCCTGCAGCAAATCTTGGCAAATTATTGACCATTGATACGAAAATAGCCTATTAGCATTTATTGAGTAACAGCCGGTGACGGATAATGAGGCTTAAGTGCGAGCCGGGCTTCCTGCCTTCGAGTCTCGGGTGCGGCGCGTGCAATGGACGCGTGCGCTCGAGTCTGGTAATTGCGAGATCCATTGAAGTGCTGACTCTAATTAACGCCCTCACCTGGACGACCAGTCGGCACTATCGGGGCTCGTTTTAATTATTCATTGATCGAAGGATGCGTCGACTCGTTTTTGTGTATAAAAAAGCGAAAGCGTGTTGAGATGTAACCCGAGCTAGGCGAATGACAATGCGGACAGGTTCCCCGACGTGAACGGCGCGGCGTGACGAGGCGACCGGTTCTCTACAGCCAGAAATCCTTGAGATCGCTATCAAAACATTATGCAGCCATCATATTGTGCCAATGACAGGTGGATGTACATTTGCTAACTTGCTGTTGCCATTAAAACGCTCGATATCGCCAACTATTTATAGTACAAGTGGCCTATTGCCCGGTGTGTTTGCCGGATCTTTTTTATCATCATAAGCTTTTATATTATATGCACAGTTGTCAGATATTTATTGCCTTTTAATGTTTATTAACTGAGGACGTTCATGTAATACAATTCGTACCTTTAACTCGTATTATTTATTATTTTCTATTGCACAAATAGGTAGATAATAAATTCTCTGAACTCTGAGGTTAAACTAATGTTGAGAGGAACTCATGATATTGAAGTAATATTTATTTATTATAATGGCCGCGGAATGGAATAACAAAATTATATCATTAAGGAAGACGATCAGACGTTTAGAGTGCCTTTGAAATTCTAAATATATATTAACGCTCATCCCAAATTCTCCGTAACCTAATTTGAGTAACACGAAGTGACTTAATCAGCGACTTCGTTAATTTCTCAGAATTTTACATCAAAGCTTCGTGAGGGATTGACTGCATGTCCCAGTTACTAAATGATGCTTCAATTAAAAATTGTATCGAATTTCGTTCGTATTTACTTTGCCCTAATTCGGAGTCGATAGCTAGTGACACATGTGACCCAAAATGTTGTGACACCAATGACGTTATAAATTCTATTTTAGTTTATAGTGTTTAACGACTTATTAAGAAAACTTCTACTTTTATAGAGCTTTTCTAATTATTAAAGATGTATTCAGAATACTATCATATTCTTGTATTTTCCAAAAAAGTTATAGTTAACTGCAATCAAATTTTGTATAGATAGGTTATTGTTTTGCAGGTATTTAACGTTTTCCAAATATTTTTTAAACAACCAGGGTAATTATCTTTCTTGTGACAGACAAATGTCAAGTCAGCAAAATTACTCTGAATGGTTTTAAGTGGTTGTCAAGTTTGACAGAAATCGGACTTTGGTAAATGTCAATGTGAGATATCATTTTTAGTAATTGACTGTAAATTACTATCAATTTATCCAATGGGCTACAGAAAAATAGCCTCCTAGTTCTTGACTAGATTACTTAAATAATGTATCATGAAAACTAGCAAACCAAAATTGTTATATCAAAAAAACACATTACAGGTATTCATAGATTGGTCTAAGATGTTTATTAAGTAAAATATCATTGATGCAAATATACAAGTATACAGACCGTGAAGTGGTTTGGTCACGTTTCGGGATCAGCTTGTAAGTTGCCGGTTCCATCTAGGCCGGCATAGTGGATGTGATTGCTACTCACAGTTATTGAATTGTAGTAGCAGTGACATTCATTCATGAACCACACTTAGGCTTAACATCAAGCGGGGTGCTGTCATATGTCGAGTCACAATAAAAAAAACAAAAAAATTGCTTATATGATATTAGTGGTCACTTTGATTGCTCAGGTTCAATGTTCCTCCGTGATTCATTACACTTATTTTTATATACAATAAATCACAATTAATATTTCATCGTATGTTTAGATTATAAACATGTGGAATTTCCTTTTAAAATAGTTTTATATGGGAGGATGTTTTTTCTACGAAACACATAGTGGGTTCTTTCCAAACATATTGCTTTAATTACTATCAGATATGATGTCACTATTACTTCGCCTTGTTTTTGTTTTGAGTACCTATGAGATTTTCATACAATGAATGACGGCCAATATTTCGTACTTGGGCCGACACAAAACTAAACGTGAAATTATTACAGATAATTCGATAGTTTCGGATAATTTCGGTTACGGATATTAAAATTTTAAGGTATTTTAAGAGTAAAATACAAATAGGTAATTATTTGGTTTTGGTTATAGAGCTCCGCCCCTATCTGAAATTATCCGAAACTTTTATAACGGATTCAGTTACGGATAGGTTATATATGTATAAAACCTATGGATAATGGATAAAACCTATCCGTAACTGAATCCGTTATAAAAGTTTCGGATAATTTCGGATATCTGATAGTTTCAGTGACTATTACGAAGCTCCATAACATCCCTGCTGTGAATATCTTCATTTGCGCGTCATATTTATATATAATACAATGAGAAGCATGTGAAGGAAGCAAAAGTTGTGAAAGGATTGTGGTTAAGGAATGATCCTTTGAGGCTTTGATCTCGAATTAAATTATTAAATTAATGCACAATTTCACTATTTGAATCATAGTTTCATCTAGATGCAATTACTACATCTCGATGAAGTTGTAAACGGTAATATAGACAAGTAGAGCTAATCGTTTCCGCCTTGAATCAAAATCGGAAAGGCCGTCACCATATATATCAGCACAATAATTGTGTTCTTCATAAAACCATATCAATTAGTAGTATCTTTCCTATCAACATTATTCTAAGAATCAATTATATATTTTCTAATTTCACTACAAGAGCAATTAAAAAGACTTTTACACAACATTCCAAACCATTTATTAAATCCATATTAGTTCTAAATGATATTGACAGATCGGAAGTGGTTGTTGTTCTTCCTGTCTCACAGACTATATATCCACTTGACACTAGACGTCGCAAGGGAAAAACACTATTTAAAAAGACTGCCATGTTAATCTAAGCATATAGAAAAATTATAATGTATTTTTTTTTGGGTCTCAAAATGAGCTTCGTTAATTAAGTGATAGTAGACAAATAACAGTGATACAAACAAATAACTTCTTCGTAGGTTGATTTCTCACTGCCGAGGATTATGCCTCCAATGGGACATGATATCTTAGCAGGATCATGCCTTCAAAGATATCACAAAGCATCATGTAGTAGCTTGCTCTGTATCTTTTTAATATAATCTGTTCAACGTCTTGGACTGCGTGCACACAGTAACAAGCCTTTTATGCGCTTAGTGTGAGCTTCTGTAACTACGAGTATTATATGATTAATGTTATTTACTATAAGAGGAATACGGGGACGACGCGACTATATTCGTCGCATATCTCTATAAATAATAGGTATTGTTTGACGTCCTGGTCTGGCCATTTCTCCAGGGTCTGCGTCCTGTTCCTGGGCACTGCTGGCACCGCCCTAGTTACGGCACTGTGTTCACATGACTTCTTTCTTTCAGTCTTCCTTGTACTAAACTAAAACTATTAACTACTGAACACATTATTCCTTAGTACGTCCGGTTTCGTGATAACCATTTTCGCTTTATTGTCGCTTAATAAAGACCTCGCGTGTCTTAGCTTTTATTAATTTTAGCTATTATCAATCAATCAATCAAATTGTCACGCCTAATTCCCACGGACAACGGAGCGCCACTTGCCACGATCCTGACACAACTCCCTTGCTTCCTTCACATCCACAATTTTATCTATTAGCGTTTAGATTATAGTTATTAGCAGTGCCTTTGTCACATTTTCGCATTTCTTTAATAGCGAGGTCTAGAGTTTCTTGTCTGTAGGCTATCTCTATAAATATGTACATAGTATGTTTTTCTGTAGCAACACGTAGAACTGCTTTAGCTGTTAGTTTTCTCGCTGTTTTTACTAAATGTGGTAGTTGCGGGCCTATGTACAGATTTGCTGATTGGCAGCCAACTATTTGCTGTATCTTATTATCACAAATCCAGTTATTTTATACTTTCTTTTTTATGAACGAAATCATAAAAAGTATACACTTCCTTATTCCTTATTAAACGGTGACTTACGTACAAAATGGTTATTCAATGCATGCTAGGGAAGCGAGAAAGTTAAGCTAGGATCGAGGATAGTGGCGTTTCATTGTTATTGCCTATCTCTGTGTAAATTGAGGCCTGGTAATTAGTCTAATAGTTAATGCTTGTGTTTCTTGAATAATAATGTGTAATAATAGTGCAATAGAAATTAATAAATATTAAATAAATAAAACAGAAATATAACATATTGATAAAAAAAAATTAACTAAAATACATTATTAAAAGGAGTCCCTTTAGGCAAGGTTCCGAAGATACTGGCAGCGTTCCCCCTTTGAATAGCTAGACTAATTCTTTGTCCGAGGTAGCTGCCAACTCTTCGGTCTCCTGTGATGTCGACTAACCTTTTTGATATTTCCGAGTATGATTTTGTCCCATTCGGTGTCGAGACCCTTGGTCCGTGGGGTCCTAGCGCTTTAAGGCTTTTTAAGGAAATATCAAAAAGGTTAGTCGACATCACAGGAGACCGAAGAGTTGGCAGCTACCATAGTTAATTAAAGATATTAGAAAAATTATAATATCTATGTATAAAAAAATTATACTTACGTCTTTTTTATTTACTAAAAACAGACTTTAAACTTGTTAGATATACAGTTTATTTTCCTATGACAAATGGAAGTAATTAGCACAAAATTTTAGTCAAAACACTAATTTTTAAACAGACAAAATATAATTACTCAAAAATAAACCTTAACAACATTACCAACCAACCAGTTAGAGTTCAAAGTCACTTGTCATCGATGATCAGCTTCCTTAACCAGTCTCAATTAGTCGATGCAGTTTTTTATTTTGTTAAGATGAGGAAATAGCCTTCTGCATTTTCCATGGATAAGGAAACTTACCATTTATGGTGACGTACTTTTTACTTCTGGAAGTGAATTAATTGGTCATCCATCTATCTTTACTTATAGATTAATTACTTCAGGGTTTATTTTGTTTTACTTATTAATATAAGAGTTAAGTTAGAATTCCAAATAAAACAAAAGAATCAAAGAAATGTTACCGGCCAAGTCAGGGGCAGTCAATATTTTTCTAGACGATAGTCAAAAACCGAAAATCAAAACAATGTAAAAAATATATATATATAAAAATATATAAAAATGGATTTTTTTTCAATCGATTCTCCTAAAGTCAAGAGTCAAATCGTCACGTCTAAATACTTACAAGGACAGACAGAGACAATAGACGGCCACTTTTCACGATCATGACACAATTTTCAAGAGTGGTAGGCAGTAGCGCCCAGGCTGGCAATCCGGGATAGTACCACCACTTACAAGTATATAGACTGTAAGGTGACTTATTCGCGTTTCGGGGTCAGCTTTTAAATTGCCGGTTTAAACTAGGCCGGCAAAGTGGATGAGACCGCGCTGCACCTTAACATCAGGCGGGGTTCCTTCACAATACAAAAATCATAGTATATTCATTTTAACAACGGCATATAAATAAACTTGTCAGCATATATAATTACATAGTTAACACCTCTACCTACACCGTTTAGTAATTGAGTCGTGATAGTATGTTAAGATGTGGACTCTCCAAGTTTCCTTGTAATTGCATCGATGTAAAATACGATTAGAAACTACCAGAGTTAATTGTTCGAAAGCACATAACTCTGAACGAGATCGGGTTAACAATTATTTGATAGTGTATAATGATATCGAACCGTACCTTAAGGGCTTAGGAGGTTTAGGTGAACGGGTTTGGAAATACTTGGAATACTTCAGTTAAGTTATTGGGTAGGCAGAGATTAGTTTTAAATATATTCTGTGTTACAACAAAAAATAAACATGCTTTAGACAGACATTAAACATGTTTTAAGTCAATTTAGTACCACAAAATGACGTTTGTCTGTAAACAAATATTTAATAAGTTTTTAAATAATTTTTGTAGTAAGACTTATCTTTAATGATAAGATATCTTTAATGTAAAAATATAAAATCGATGTATGAATCCTAAGAGGGAATTCAACAGTAGTATTTTTTGTTAACTCACGACTTTATAGGCAAAGATAGGCAGAGACTATGGAAGAACAAATTATACATATTGTTTTAATTATTTACGATTTAAATCTAACAGAACAACAAAACAATAACGTGTAAAGCACATCACTCACTTTTGTAATGTCCAATGATGAAAAAATATATAAATGGTAGCTTCGATACTTGCATTGATAAAACTAATAACAATTTTGCTTTTAAAAGCTGTGCAATTGAGTTATTTGGAAAATAAGATATGATTTTCAACGCCATATTTATTCTGCTTTGAAATGTCATAATTATAGTTTAATAATTTTGCACACCTAAACTATGCAAAATGAAGGATTAATTCGTATTACATTTTATAATTCGTATATCAAACTATTTTAAAATGCATATTAAACTTTTAATACAATTAAGCCCAAGTCCCCATACAAAATGAATGATGTCCTTTAAATTAAATAGATATTATTCAATTCGCATACATTTTTTTTTTAATTTGATGTATACACAACATATGTCATGTTGTGTTTAACCAATACACACATGGTCAAATCTCCTAAAATGGAGTAATGTGTTGTCAGGGTCGTGGATAGTTTAAGGTCATTGACGTCGCCATCGAAGCTGGGCCACAACAACGGATAGTCACGAAACTTCTTCTATCACACAACTATTTGTAACTGATCCGATGTGTACAAGTCATCGTTTTTATATAATACAAAAGAATTATATTGATAAGACTTGACAATAAATATTTTAGATTTTCTTAGATATTGCGCGAATATTGATTAATGAATTAAACAAATTTTATGCGGCTTACTATCGCGTTTATTTTGGGTTTATTTCGAGGTTTCGAGGCTTTGCAGCCATAGTGGTCACGGAGCTCTCGAAACGTCTGAATAATAAATAAAATGTATAATCAAAACCAAAGTAAACGCGATAGTAAGCCGCATAAAAATGTTTGATTCATTATACATATTTTATTTTTAATAATATTTATACCTTGTATTTCGATTCTCCACAGTCTATAGACCTTAATTCAATAGCTCCATAGACAGTGAAGCGCCCCTTCCATGATCCTGACACAACTCTCTCTCATATCTACAATTTTCTTCATACCTACTCTATAGTGAGACCTTTTTTTATAAACGTATATTTTAATACTATTGAGGAGTTTCTTGTTTGTTCGATAATAAATCAATAAAAAGATAATTTCATTTATTTAGAGTAATTCAACAATTTTAAGAAATACGTAATACAATAAATAAAGAAAATAGTGCACTATTTCTACAAAAAAAAAGAAAACTAAAATTCATTGAAAAGAACTTTACGAAAAGTCTCATCCACATAACTATAACATATTTGTATCACTATAATGACATGTAGTCATCACCTACAATGGAGGGCGTTGTCGTCACCAGGGGGGCGCGCAATGATCTAGAACATAACCCCTGCCCCCCTTTCCCCACAACCTTTCTCCACCACCGATTTTGCTTAAACTATATTTTAAGAGTGGTAGGTAACTAAGACAGGAAGTGACTCAATCGCGTTTCGGTATTAGTTTGAAAGTTGCCGGTTCCAACTAGGCTCATAGTGACGGCGACTGAGGTAACCGTATAATGAAACGGTTTTTTAGTCGTCGCGTCGGTTGTCTTGGACCTCTCCTTGCTTATTGAGGTCAGATGTCGCGTCATTATAAAAAAAAACATGTGTAAAGTAAAAAAAGCACACATTGATGTGTATGAATTTCTAATAATTATCTACTAAAAAGCGCTCTATTGCCCATCCCTGTGAGAATTAGGTCGTGACAATTAATTGATAAATAGTGCGATATAACCAATCTATTCTAGCTATTAAATGTATTAATTTATTTCTTAATTGTTTTAAGGGTCGTCATAAACGCAACGCAACATTTCCTGGTGGTCAAACTGGTAGTCTGCTGCAATCTGCTACATCGAGAAGTAAGTTAAAGTTTTTCTCAAAAATCTATACATAAAATTCGATAGGTTTTTTTAATCGATTGATTTGATTCGGGCACTACTCCCTCGCTTTCTTCACATTCAAAATTCTCAACATGCAATTCTCCATTGTCTCTGCCTATCCCTGTGGGAAAGAGGGTGGCAAATTGATTTGATTAATTTCAATACTTATAATGATATTCAGTGCGTCGTTTCTTTGTCGAACAATCGACAAGTGGAATGCTTTACCTACCCTATCTTCCTTTCCTATGTTTTTATATTGTGACTCGACATATGACTGCCCTCGCCTGTTGTTAAGCTGGAGTGCGGTCCATGAATAGAGACGACTGCTACTTACAGTTAATTAACTGCAATTAGCAGTCGCATCCACTATGCCAGCCTGGTCTCAAAAATTGATTAAATATAGTTAACTTAACATTTTGCAGAATATTCAGCGGACGCGTCAACATTACGCGACGTTGCAGACGGCTGCGGCCCAACCAGGCCTCGGTATAACAGCATACATACAGGCCCTACGGTTAATCCTGGCACTACCACCTGGCCAGGCCCCAGGGTACAACCCCCGCAGTCTGAGATACCTACCCTTGCTGCCCCACCGCCAATTGATACCAAAGGTTTGTCACATTTTTACTTTAATGCCGCTGATCTTCTGTAGGTAGGCCTCCCACTAGGTGAACTGACGACATAGTGAAAGTCACGGGTAACCGGTGGATGCAACTGGCATCTTGTCGTTCGAAATGGCGTTTTAGGGGGAGATCTATGTTCAGCAGTGGATGTCTTTCTGGCTGATGATGATGGCCGTGGTGTAGTAGTAGTAAAGTGGTCACGCAAACCGATAGTTCCCGATTCAAAACCAGTTGCCAGTACAAATGTATCTTTGATATATGAACTTTGGTCGCCCAATTTCTATGATATCAATTACCAAGCACTTTTAGTGGCTTGTATAGGTAAATTGTATTTTTTAATTATATAGGGTGTTTTGATAGAGATTTGATATTAATAATTAAATAAAATACATAAAAAGTATGGTCGCAGTCATAAAGCTTCAGTAATTGGCATTGTTGAAAAGGTCCGCGTTTGTTTGAATAATTGGGTCTTCTCGCGTCACCATAAAAAAATTAAGCGCACTTTAGATAGACATTAAACATTTTTTAGGTCAATTTAGTACAAAATAACGTTCGACTGCATACAAAATCATTAAAACAGCGTTATTGCCTAGCAATAGTGATAGTCTCTATTTACGTATTTGCTTCTTAAAAAGTATATGTACATCAAAAAGTATAAACATTTTGTATAAGATTTTTATATAGGTACTTAGCGAATTAATGTTCTTCCTATATACACTACCACATACAATGATACAATGTGTAATTCTAATTTATTACCACCCAAGGTTCAAGGTTTAACAAATAAACAGAAACGACTTGATACATTGTTAAAAAAACGTTAGTTATACCAATAAAAGTTAATTACAACAATAGTTTTTATTTTACAATAAAAGTCAATTGAGTATTTCAAATCCAATTTCATGGTATATACGCAAAGATATAATTACAATGTCGTCACACAATGTATCATTGAATCAAATGTATTACAAATTATACACTGTGAAATATAAATACAACGTAACTAGCATAATGACTGGTTGTAAAATACATGCGCGGGCGAACATCAGCGAGGCAGACAAATGCATTCATAAAGCACAACATTTATAAAACTTTAAAATATGTGACGGCATCACTAAATATCTCTCCCTAATATAAGAATAAAGAGCACATTGGTGGTGTTATGTACTAGATTCAGTTAGGTTAGGATTGATTTTTGATAAAGCAAAAACTTTCTAGATCGCCGACGACTAAAAATCCGATTCAGTCTACGGTTGCCTTAGTCGCCGTCACTATGTCGACCTATTCCTTTATATTATTGAGATTAATTAGACCTTTATTATTTTTTGTAATTATTCCTTGTATAACGCCTCTTTACTTTTTTTTAACAATTTAATTGTATAAATTTTGTTACAACCTGTATATGAGAATAAATTTGTATAATCCATGACTACATTGATCCTAGCTTTCGGCCAGACGCCATATTTCATTTGTGCATGCATCAGATTGGCAGCGCTCTTGCCAAACGGCCGACACCTCTCGCTTTACGCCACCTTATATGGTGAAGAGTTGCTTTTGAATGATAGTTGCTAATTTGCTTAAATCTACTATCCCGTTTAAGTACCTACGAATATGGCTGAATGATTGGACAAAATTATAGTTTTTATGGGTATTAATTAGGTATAATTTAGCTTTAAAGGATCTGTAAAAAACACAAGTTGATCTTTTAACATCTGACCTCAACTTGCCTGGTGGTAAAAATACGATCGGCCAAAGGTCATTACGGTTCGCTCAATAGATCCAAGTTTATACAATAGCCAGGATATTTTGGCTGATAAAGCATTCCACTTGTCGATTGTTTGACAATAAAACGACGACGTCCGGCAGAATTCTCTTGGCCTATGCGGTGTCAATAGACGAGATATAAACAAGAGCTCCTTAGAACATTCTCCGTGGTATAGACGATAATTAAATATTCCAATACTTTAAAACAAGAGTTAGATATACTTACTTATATTATTTGTATAATATTTTATCAATCAATCAAATGGTCACGCCTTTTTCCCGTGAGGATAGGCTGAGACAATAGAGCGCAACTTGCCACGATCCTGACACAACTCCCTCGCTTCCTTCACATTCACAATTCTCTTCATACAAGCTCTAAGGTTATGGTCACTAGGCAACCTAGCTTTCTTGATGTCTCCTACTTGATCGGAAAGCACCCTCCTGGGCCTGCATTGTTTAACGTATCCAACCACATCAGATTTATAAATTGCTTTCGTCAATCTACTTTCACTCATCCTTTCCATATGCCCAAACCATCGGAGCATCCCTTTGTCAATTCTTGTCACTACATCTTCTTTTAAACCACATCTATCGCGCATTATGCTATTCCTTATCCTTATTTTATCCGCTAATATATAATATTTTAATTTTACTATATAATAACTTATTCAAAAATTAGTCAAAACTTCAAAGCACTTAAAGTCAACTCAGTTTCTATGATATTGGTCGTTTGCGTGCTTGATTTATTTATGTTAACGGTACAGGCGCCTGGTCTAATTGGCGGGAGGATTCCAGCCTCCCTCGTTACTGTCAGTTACTAACTCACCTAGAAACTAACTGACATAACACTGTCCCTTAGAATACATATAACACTAGTTTAGACACTATCACTTTAAATAACATGAATCAATATAAGATATAGATAAATAGTGCACTGTCGATGGAGACAACGTGAGGAAATTGTCAGATAACTATACTATAGTATAATATTAAGGTATATAGCAAAAAATACAAAATAAGACAAACTATTTTTCTTTTATTATTATTGTGGCTCTACATATAACAGCACCAAACTGCGGTTCTCGAACGAAGGCGTTTACTTCTACAGTTCAATTTTTTTAAGTAGCAGTCGCATTCACTATGCCGGCCAGCTGAATCCAGTACATTTTAATCGGATCCCGAAATTAAACACACAAATCAATGCACTGACAAATGACTACCAATTGCCTACCTTCCAGTCTTAGTTTTTCAGTTGTTTTATTACTTCAAAGAGTTAAGAACATTATAAGACAGTACAGCGAGCACTACGTAGATAAGCCGGCAGATAAAAAGAGCGCTGGCATTGAAGCTAATGACTATAGATTTGAAAATACATATAATTATGAATTAAACAAATTTTATGCGGCTTACTATCGCGTTTATTTTGGTTTGGATTTTACAATTTTTTATTATTCCGACGTTTCGAGAGCTTTCATTCATTGATCAATGTTCGCGCAAAATCTAAGAAAATACCAAATAAAAACAAGGCGACCGTGGTGTAGTGGCAGTGCAATGTTCACACAAACCGAGAGCACGAGTTCGAGACCACCCACCGGTACCAATGTATCGTTGATATATGTACTTTGATTGTCCTCTTTCTATGATACAAGCACTTTAGTGGCTTAGTATAGAAATGCAAATGCTCCCACCGCAGTCGTCCAGCACTATTCTTACCTGCCTATCTTGGCGTTATTACTGCGCAGCTCAAAAGTGAGCGGTCTTTTTCTGCCGGTAGTTTACATAAGTTCTAAATTATTTAGTTGCGTATGTGCTACTTTATATGTAAACGACTTTTAATTTTGTTTAAACTACTTTTGTGATAAGCATAGATATGATCACTTTTATAAGAGAACTTAAAATCGTGATAGTGTAATAAATTCAACATTAATTAACTGCATCACGACAAATGTCGATAAATAG
The DNA here is from genome assembly GCA_905220615.1 of Tinea trinotella. Classification (NCBI taxonomy): domain Eukaryota; kingdom Metazoa; phylum Arthropoda; class Insecta; order Lepidoptera; family Tineidae; genus Tinea; species Tinea trinotella. Next base: position 1,231,368 of record HG992308.1, on the reverse strand, counting down.
TTATTACTCAGAAATTATAATTGAAGGCAGGCAGGGCTTGAAATGAAGGATACTATTAATAATTCTTAGTATTTTAAAACATAATATTACAAAATACTTGTTAAATTACTTAATTTGTTACTTGTTATCGTGTTTGATCTTTTGCCGAAAAGAACTGCAACTGTCACTTTTAAGTAATTTTACATATTACATCAAATTAAAGTATTTATGTAATGTATAATTATGCTTGTAATTCCAATAATTGGGGTCAACAGGGGACACATTTTAAGTTAAACGGTTGCCTACTTTCACCCAAGTGATGTTTTAATTAATAAAATTATTAGGTAAAATACAAAATCTAGTCTACCAATCCGGGGTAGCACTACCACTTTCAAGTGTACAGACCGTGAAGTGACTAAGTCGTATTTCGGAATTAGCTTGAAGGTTGCCGGTTCCAACTAGGCCGGTATAGTGGATGCCACAGCTTTTTACAGTTATTTAATTGTAGTAGCAGTCGCCTCCATCTCAATAAATGCATCCCAATTAAGGTATTCCTTTACTGTACACTATGTATTGGGGTTTGTAAGTAGGGTAGGCCTTGAATGTTCTTATAAAAAGGGATAGAAGTCTGTTTTTACATTCGTATTTTAATTAAATAAGCTGTAATTAAAAATCCTTAGTCAATTTATTTATTTATATTTATTTAAATGATAGAAATTAAAAAGTGTCTTAATAGCTTTTCTTGAGTTATGTTACCTCCAAGTCGAATTTAATTATAATAAAAATTGCTACTCTATTAACTGCGTGTTCTTCTTGAACACACAATCTTCTTCAAATTGAAAAAATGTAATTAAATTACTCATAGTTATAGTTGCAGATTTTTAATGGCTTTAGATTTTTTTACTATTTGCAGTCATTTTTCTTATTTATCCATTTTAAATTGAATTGCACTATGTACAAAGGCGGTGTTAATGCTGTTAGACATTCTCTGAAAGCCTAACCTTAAGGACTTTAAGACAGTATCAATTAAATATTATGATGACATTTAAACAGGCAGAAATAAAAGATTTGTTTTTTTTTTAATTTCTATTTATTTAGTAAGGTAACTTTGACTAGCTTTGACATGGAGATCCAAGAGCGCTAATTACGCCTTACTTTATTCCATACGCCGTAAATTAAGTAAAAAATCATGTTTCTCAAATAATAATGAGGGTTCTTCACATTTTATTTAATTTAGTGTATTTCATTTAGTTACCTAGGCCAGCATAGTGGATGTGACTGCTACTTTGGGAGCGGCTACTTACAGTTATTTAACTGTAAGTAGCATTCACATCCATTCATGGACCGCACTTTAGCTTAACATCAGGCGTATTGCTGGCATATGTCGAGTCACAATCAAAAATAAAATAAAAATGCAGATAAATACCGCAGACATTTTTGGTGTAGCTCAACATGTGACAGCAGCCCGCCTGTAAGTTGTAGTGCGGTCCACTGCTACTACAGTGCTAGTTGACTGCAATGGTGTAATTTGTGGTACTTCCCCGGGTCGGCAGACTGGGCAAGTGGTAGTAATTAAACCTCTATATATTAAAGCGGTAATGATGTTTTAATAGAAGATCTAAATCGGGCAGAAGATTACACAAATTGCTAAACACACACACACTGTTTCAATATATTCAATATAGGTGTTATTAAGTTGGCGTGTCAGATTTTAACCGTCTTCCAAGAAACCCGCTCTCAACAATTTTACATAATGACTGCTCCGTTTCTTTCTGCACTTATTAATATATTTTTAAAAATCATTGGTTTTTAGTCTTATTAACATTATTCAAAAATAAAGCATTTTTTTGTTTTTAACATTTTTTATATAAAGCTTCTAAAAACAGGACAACGAAAGTTCATATATTACAGATACAAGTCTCGGCAAGTGGTTTTTAACCCGTGCTCTCGGTTTGCTTAGGCATTGGGTCGCAAACTGCTACTTCCCAACGATCTGAGCCTATCCCGGATAAGTTGAGTTTTTAATTTTATAAATAAGTTTGTACAAAACTATATTTTAAAAATGTATTAAAAGTTCACAAAAAAGTAGTTTGAATAATTGCTGCATATTTCTGTGATAATATAGTGTTGTGCATAGATGTGCACGATAGGGTCGTGGCCTTGGGTTCGCAGCCGTGCGTGGCCTCGTAAACTATATAAGAAAAGGGCACTCGTTCTGCGTTAACAATAAATATATCAAAATTATAATTGTATTCATATTATGCGCGCGTTTGCTGCCATTTTAAATATAGGAATCTATGAAATACATGGTCTCGCAATTATGTACCTTAGGTCGCCCAGTTTCTTTGATACACGCACATTTAGTAGTTTAGTGTGGTGGAAGTGTATAGTCTTAAAATTAACTGCGAATATAGACATTGACAAAATAAATAATAGAACTTTTAAGAATTAAAGGTTTTGTATAAGAGGGAAGTTTGTATCTTTGTTACAAAGTTTTTTGTTATTATGGCTTAACATATGACGGCACTTCGCCTAATGTGCGGTCCACGAATAGAGGCGACTGCTACTACTATTAAAAAATTGTAACTGTCAGTCATATCCACTATGCTGGCCCCGTTGGAACTGGCAACTTACAAGCTGATCCGCCTGGCCAAGAAGTTGTCCAAGCTGCTGACGGAGAAGTCTAGAGACAGGAAGGCTGGCAATTATTTCTGCCAACGTATTAGCCTTGCTATAAAAAAGGGGAAATGTTGCCAGTCCCCTTGTGTCTATCTCTATGACTCTACTAGAAGATATTTTTTTTGTTTAATATTTTTTTGCGTACAAAGTAGTACTTGGTACTTATTTATAATCAGTAACACTAATTCTAAAATGTCTCTTTCAGTATACACAGACCAGCCTGTCTCTTCAGCATCGCCACCAACAAGAGACAAAATTAATGGCGAAGAGAAGGCTCGATCTAGAAGACGTGATATTTGGTCTGACGGCGCTAATGGTGGTAACAATGATGATGGTGAGTGGGATTTGCTGATAACTGCGTTGTATATTTGTAAATAATTTTTTTTTTATTTGTTTATTTTATAACTCCATGCATTAAGTACAAAGGCCACCTTAATGCCGCTAGACTTTCTCAGCCAGGTAAAATAATAATAAGAACTAATAGTTTTTGTATATACAAGTTTATGAGGAATTTATAAATCTGATGTGGGTGGATGCGATAAACAATGCAGGCCCAGAAGGGTGTTTTCCGATCAAATCGGAAACATCCTCAAGAAAGCTGGGTAGCCTAGTGCCCATAACCATAGAGCTTATATGAAGGGAATTGTGAATGTGAGGGAAGTAAGGGAGTTGTGTTAGGATCGTGACAAGTGGCGTTCCTTTGTCTCTGCCTATTCCTGTGGGGAAAAGGCGTGATAGTTTTATTGATTTGCAACCTAAGTTTTGACCATTTAATAATTAATTGCAATATAACTTTATGTAAACAGGTAACAACTAATATTAACATAAATTGCAGGTGTAGTAAACGTGAGGTCACCTCTACTTCAACAGCAGCACCAGCAGTATGATGAGCAGTTGCGTGACATTGCTGCGTCACTTACAAGGCCACGATCACGAAGAGCATTGCCACCTACATTGGAAAGGCCCACAAGGTTGCCAGCACCTGACAGATTACCCGTAAGTAACATACATATACATTTTTGGCATAATCTAATGCTATCTACTGTATTTCAACGCTTAGTGGTTTATGCTATCCAAGTATTTTTTTTATATTGTGACTCGACATAAGGCGACCGTGGTGTAGTGGCAGTGCAATGGTAACACAAACTGGAGAGCACGAGTTCGAGACCACCCACCGGTACCAATGTATCTTTGATATATGTACTTTGGTTGTCCTGTTTCTATGTACAAGCACTTTAGTATAGTAATGTAAATAAAAAATACAAAAATATACCAACACCCCGCCTGATGTTAAGCTGGAGTGCACTCTAGTAATACTACAATTCAACAACTGGTTAGTTGGAACGAGTCAGTTCGCGGTCTCTATACTAGTATAACCACACTCGGAGCAAAAATATGTCTCTTTTTTATTAACAAATTGTATATGTAAATCTAATATAAATATTAATTACATATTACAAGTAAAAGCTATGACATAAATTTTGGCTTCGACCGGGAATTAACCCGGGACTTTACGCGTAACCAAATTTAAATACACTTCTGTATAATGTTTTGGGTACTTACATTATGCAGTATATTCGTGATATTTGGCTTCCGAAACTCAAACCAATATTACATTCAAATTATTTATTTCTTTAGGCTCGTGGCTCACCGGATGGTGGATCTCCTCCAGAAGAAGGAAGCTCCAGTTCAACAAGTGAAGGTAGTGAAACAGCAGACGCACCGGAACACAGCGAAGCGTCAGAAAGTGGAAGAGTTGAATTGCCAGCTGAAAGACTCCTCCACGCACGAGCCGGTTGGCTACAAAGAAAGGGAACTCAGGGTCAACCTTGGTCAAGACATTGGTTTGTTCTACGAGGTGCTGCCCTTCTGTACTTCAGAGATCCAAATGCTGAAAATAGAGGTCTGATGGATGGCGTTATTGATCTAAGTGGTGTGGCCAGGGTGGTGGAATTACCCACCTCTGCTTCAACTAATGGATATGCTTTTGAAACTGAGGTAAGTATAATTAATTCGCTATTAGACTGCGTTAAATAAATATTTTATGGTATTATAATTCAAAATGTATTCTTTTCAGACATGGGACGGGAAGCACATAGTTTTATCAGCAGTCACTGCAAGTATTCGTTCGAATTGGGTATCAGCTATCAGGAAAACAGCTGGTTTACCTGACTCTGGAGCTTTATCGCTTATCTTGCGTGACGATAACGACCAAACATCCGAAAGCTCTACAACCTCACCAATAACACCTGTTGGGCCAAACACCCCACGAACTACAGGACCGTTCTCATCAGATGAAGAATATAGAACAGCTTCAGAGGGTGGTCGTAGAGATAGTGCTGATTGGGGCGATATGGGGCCACAACATCCACCATCACCAATATTGAGTAGAACACCTATTTCGAAGGTGAAAGATAAGGTACGAGCACGTGGATGTCATCAGACTGTTACACGCACAGATGCACTTAAAACCGAACGTGACGAATTAGACGCAACGAAAGAAAAGGACATGTGTGACGATATTGACGACATAGAGAAAACAAACGAACCTCGTAAAAGAAGTTATATATCCACAATAGACAAACAGTCTATTGAAATTGACGACTTACGAAAGCAGTTGAAAATAGCACTCAATGATGTCACCGCAGCAGAATCTGCGTTGGCTCGACTGCGGAACTTAAAGGCAGAATCTGCTTTAAAGGAAAAGAAAATGGAAGAATTAGTAAGCAAATTACAAATAAAAGAGGAACAACTCGCTCTACGTACTAAAGAAGCTGAAAGTTTACTTGCTATTAAGAAACTGTATAATGATGATAAAGTAATTTGGGAAAACAAAGTTTCAGAAACTCAAAAAATCCTCAAAGAATCAACTCAACAATGTGAACTCTTAACACAACAATTAAGTTCCGCACAAGAGTCGATTCAACTGTTACAACAAGAATTGAACGAACTTAACGACAAATTGCACAAAAGTGTAAAAGAAAACGAATATTTATATGGCAAAATTAAGGAATTGGAAGGTAAAATTATTGTTGAATCTCCTACCAAAGAAAAGCGAAAGAGTATTGGATCGCTTAACGAACTTGCCACCATTAACCAAATTAACTTAAACCTCGAAACCTTGGACAGAAACAAATTAATAGAAGAATATAATGAGCTACGTTCAAGATTTATGAAAGCGATTCAAGAAATAAAAACAATGAAACAAGAATTGAGAGATTCACATAGCATGTACGATGACCTTGAAATAACGAATATGAAGTTAAGAAATGAAATGAAACTCAGAGAACAGTGTAGTAATTCTGAAATAGACTTACTTGCAGCACGTGTACAAGATCTAACACAGAAGTTAACGGCGTCGGATAAACAAGTACGAAGTCTTAAACATAAGATTCACAAAACTGAATCTAGGGAAAAGAGACGCAGCCTTTCATTAAAAGGTCGCGAATCATTTTCTCTGGGTAAAGAAGTCGAAGAGAAGTTAACTGAACTAGAAAATAAGATCACAATGTTAGAGACAGGCGAACCAGCGCCGTCTATCAATCAACCTTCCAAGAGCTCCTCCCTTGCCAAAGAAAAATCAACCAAAAGTGATAGCGTTACTGATGAAAAGAGAATGAAAAGGTTAGCAGCACGACTCCGGAGAAAATCCTTAGATAGTGCTACAAGTTCGGAGCCCATGAAAATGCTTGTTCGACTCAGTTCATTAGAAACCAAAGTATCCAACGCGCTAGAAAACAGACGAGACTTCGCTAACTCATGTGAGTCGTTAAGTCTAGCAACAAGATCATCCGATAGTCCAGCATTTAATGAGAGCTCTGAAAGTTCATGCGTCGGAACAAAATCACAAAGGCATTTACTAGACAGGCTACAGAGCCTTGAAAGCGTAGTTATTATGTCCAGGGATAAAGTAAACGAATGTCTCTGTCAAATGAGCGCTATGAGAGCGGCCAAGTCGAGGAGATCTCCATCCCCAAGTTTGGAGAAGAAATATAGTATGAGATCAATGGAAAAATGTTTAACAGATGTTAGCAGAAGACTACAAGAATGTTTTGATAAATGTGTGGTCGAGTGCGATCAGAACCTAGAGAATGACGCCAGTATCAACGACAGTGTAGCTGAAGTGGTTGTACAGTTAGAGGAACAGCTCAGAGGAAAGCTTTTGGAAATATCCAAAAAGAAAGCTGCTCTATATGAAGCAGGAGAACTCACGCAAAGAAAAAGTCTGGAACTGTTGGCCGAGAAGTTGGCATACGAGGCGGTACTCGTCAGCAGAATACAAGAGGCTCTAGAATCATCCAACGGGAGTAGATTCTTTGCAAGATTAATTAAGTCTGAAATGATCGAAACTAGTCAATTAATTAATAACCTTAAATGTAAGATATACGGCGATGGCGGTAAGAGCATTGACGCCACCAAAAGCTCGCTAGATTATCTCGCCAGAATACTCTCGAGGAAGATCGACATCGTCAATAACAGCAGGGATAATAAAGATTTAAGAAGATCCGAACTTATAATACAGAGCGCTGACCTCGAGAGCTTGAAGGCTTCCCAGAGGGAAATTGCGGCAGCTGTCGATAAATACAAGACAGACAAACTGGCCGAGCTCTCTGCGGCGCTCGCCTGCGAAACTCTTAGTTACGTAACGCCCTCCGACGCAGACTTCGAACAGCAGCGTTCTAACATCGAGGCTGCACGAGTACGCGAGGCATGGGCTGCTGCCAGAGACGCCCTTGGTGCCGACCTAGTGCAGGCCGAGGTGACACGCGCACTGAACAAGGCAGCACTGCTCTGCGAGGAAAACCTGAACACCGCGCGCCGCTGCAGGCTCACTCTCACCGCTCAGGACAGAGCGGACCTCGAGTTGTGGTGGCAGGCGGCGCACGACCACTTGCGCTGCGAAATGGACTCGGCCGTCAGGGACATTGCGGCGCGTTACAGGGAGTGTCTGGCTGCGCCTAGGGCGGACCTCGCTCCCGGCGACAGTCGCGCGTTACTGCAACAGCTGGCTGACGTGTTGGCGCACAAAGCCCTCGTGGACGCGCGTCTCGCCGTCGTCGAAGGAACATATCGTGCATCTACGCCGGCCGCCACAGAGACGAGTCGCTCTGGCGAAAACGTGATCTCGTCGCTGGATACGGATCCGTCACAGGAGGCCGAGTTCGTCTACCTGTTCCAGCACTTCTCGGACGAGTGCCGCGCGCTGTTCTCCGGTGACTGTTCCGGCAACAGTGAAGACCTGATGAAGATCAGCGCGAGCCTTGAACGAGTGGAGGCGCAAGTAAAAGCAGTGCAGAGACATCTAGGAGGTGAAGGAGAAGAGAATATGGAGGACGAAGAACAATCTCCGTCGTCAAGCATTGCGTTACCTGGCGTGTTGGGACGATGTGAGTCATTGCGAAGGAGAGTGGAGGCTCTATCAGCACTTGTGCCATGCCCTCACTGCCGTCAGCTACAGGATGCATTGGACAGATTGCAAAATGAGCGAGCACGAGGCGAAAGCGCAATCGCACAGCAGGCAGGGGCACTGGCCGCCGCGAGGCGAGCGAGGCAACAGCTGCAAGCCGCACACGAGAGAGAACGGGGACAACTTCGAGAGAGGGCGAGACGACTGGAGAGACGTCTGGCCGCACTCGACTCTGAATACTCTGCACAACTGGACAGTCTGCGCGCCGCTTACCAGGTACATTGTGCTCTTGTGTAAAATATTATTACAATTTAAGATTCTGCTTATTACGATCGAATGCTAATGGCTTTATTTGTAAAATGTTGGTCCAATATCAGAGTGCAGTGGCCGCGGACACCCATGGCGATGGTCTCCGCGCTCGTTACCAGCAGGAGATCGAACAACTGCGGGCGCTGTGTGAGAAAGGATTACTTGCGATGGAGAGCTCACATCGGCGTATAGTCAGGGAGATGGAAGACAAACACAAAGCAGAACGTGAACAACTTAGGTATATATTATTCACACATATCACTTTTATTTTACATTTCTATACTTAGCTAATAAAGTTCTTGTATCAAAGAAACAGGACAACCAAAGTATATAATCAAAGATACATTGGTACCGGCAAGTGGTTTTAAACCCGTGCTCTCGGTTTGCGTAACCATTGCCCTACCACTACACCACGGTCGCCTTCATATGTGAACATACCAAATGATGCTACTGCTAATACAGACAATTGTCCGCAAGCCGCGCAGATGTATTAGAAATCCTGGGGGACACAAGCTGTCATAAAATCATCGTGTTAAAAATAACCGACAACCGATGGGAAAAAAAGGTTTTAGAGTGGAGACCACGAACCGGAAGACGCAGCGTCGGTAGGCCTCCCACTAGGTGGACTGACGACATTGTGAAAGTCACAGGTAACCAGTGGATGGAACTGGCATCTTGTCGTTCGGAGTGGCATTCTAAGGGGGAGGCCTATGTTTAGCGGTGGACGCCTTCTGGCTGATGATGATGTTAAAAATAAGATGGACCATATATTAAAACTTTCAGATTGGACAAAGAGCAAGCATTGGCAGAAGAGACCCGTGCCACGCTGGCAGCATTAGACGCAATGAGAAAAGCCCATGAGAGTGAAGTTCGTCGTGAAGTGGATAAGTTTAAGGCAGACTTCCTTAGTAGGGGTGCACAGAGCGCTGATCTTACACAACTAAGCTCAAGGCATCAGTGAGTATTAAAAATAATTATTGATGAGCTTACGCTTGCTTCACGTCCACAACGCTTGTACCACTTCTTACAAGTATACAGACCGTGAAGTGATTGGGTCGCGATTCGGGATCAGCTTGTAAGTTGCCGAATCCAACTAGACCGGCATAGTGGATGTGATTGCTATTTACAGTTATTGAATTGTAGTAGCCGTGACATCCATTCATGGACCACACTCCAGCTTAACATCAAACGGGGTGCTGTCATATGTCGAGTCAGAATGGTTTATGTTAGCATTCGTTTTTTGACAACACGGGACTGACTGTATATGGCCAATGGGGCGAAAAAGTAATTTAAATTAAACGAAAAAAATATACTAAAATAGTTAACTTTCTTCCAGGCAAGAAATGGAGGAGATAAAAATGGAAATCCTATCATTGTCTGAGAAATATTCTGTGAAATGTGTTGAGTCAGCTGAATTGGAGGAACGTTTGGCAGCGGCGACGGCACAACTGGCACAGGCACAGCATCACATCATGCAACTCGATTCCAGGTAATTAAAACTATTCTTTTTTTATTTTGACACGACATCTGACCTCGCCTGATGATAAGCAAGAGGAAGTCTAAAAGAGACGACGACTGAAAGAACCGAGTCAGTTCACAGCCGTCACTATGCCGGCCAAAGGTGCTTCATGACGTATCGCACTTATACATATGAAGTGTTATTTACAGTCTATGGCGACTATCAATCAATCAAAGACTCACGCCAAACTAGAGATAGGTAGAGCACTACTTTCCACAATCCGCAATTAACTCTCGTTTTCCTCATATCTACAAATCACTTCTCAATCTGTGCTCACTAAATCTACGGTCTCGTTTTTATCATATTATGATCTTTAATATTTAAGATCTATGTCACATTTGTTCCAAACATTACACGTGGTCCATTTATAGACCTAGTGGAGCAAACTCTTCCGAAAAACCTTACATTAGTACTTTGGTAAATAGGATAGGCATAGATGTAGTGACAAATTTGACAAATATTACTACAGTACAGATCCATGGTTGGACAGTATGTATTAAAAGTTTTTGCCGATCGAATAAAGAATGAGAACTTTCTATAATTAGTGGTAGCGAATGGTATATGGAGGATATCATGATTTCGATAATTTCTCTTGGGTACTCTCAAAGACACACGGCTTAGGAGTTGAAAGCTGTCTACATTTCCTCTAGCTATCATCAACAAGTAAGCTACATCACCTATGTCTCTCCTGACAGATAGAGGAAGTAAATGGTGTCTAGTACAGCGTTCCTTATATGTACTTTTGGGTTGAATTTCTCTTTTACTTAAGAAAGAAAGGAATCTTTTTTGAATTCGTTCAATTCGGGAAATATATATGTCGTATGTAGGGCTCCATACCTGCGAGCAGTATTCGAGATGACTTCGAACCATGCTACAATATAATATTTTTATAGTTTTAATTTTTTTGAAGTGTGTTGAGGAGCGAATTAGGAAACCCAAAGCTTTAGAGGCTTTGCCGACAATGTTATTGATATGCGAGTCATAAAGCAGCTTAGTGTCCATATGTATTCCGAGGTCTCGGATACAGTCAGTCCTCGAAAGGGGGATATTGTTAATAACATATGTATGTGTAGAAATATTACTTTTTCTTGTATAAGTGATGCTGTGACATTTAGATACATTTAGATTTAGGTAATTAATATTACAATAGTTATAAAACGTATTAAGATCATCCTGTAACAATATGTGATCTTGGGGATTATTTATAGTTTTTAGAATTTTCATATCGTCGGCATATAGGTATATTTTGGAGTGACTGAAACAGGTACTAATGTCAGAAATGAAAATAATGAATAAAAAAGGCCCCAGGAGTGATCCCTGAGGGACTCCAGATGGAATATGCATCCACTTGGACATGTAGCCATTTAGAACCACTGCTTGACTCCGTCGATCAATATACGAACCAAACCATCGGAGCAGGCTGCCGTGTATACCTGCACTTTCCATCTTTTGTAATAATCTATGGTGATTAATACTGTCAAAAGCTTTACTATAGTCTGTGTACACGACGTCAACCTGACCCCCATGCTCAATGCTCCTCAGAATATCATCAGTAAAAAGAATCATATTTGATGTGGTAGAACGATTTTTTAGGAACCCATGCTGGAAATGACAAAAAGTTGATTTCAGAGCTGCATGGAGTTGATTATGAACGAGTCGCTCAAGAACTTTAGAGAAAATGCATAATTTAGAGATAGGACGATAATTAGTAACTTGATTTCTACGACCTTTTTTAAAAACAGGTGTTATGTAAGCCGACTTCCACAGAGTTGGGACTGTTCCTTCTACAATAGATCTACGAAAGAGAGTAGTTATTGGTACGACAAGACCTCTAGCGCAGCGTTTGATAAAAAATGCTGGTATTTTGTCTGGCCCTGCCGATTTATTGGTGTCAAGTGTAGACAATAGTTTGAATACAGTCGATTCATCTATAATAATACTGTGGATAGAGTTAGGAGACTGTATAAAAGCGGGTCCAGCAGATAATTCAACCACATCAAAGGACCGATTATGCGAGAATGTGGAATCAAAGTGTTTCGCAAACATATCGCAAATTTCCTGTGCATTCGAGCTGGTTTTGTTCATGTAGCACATAGAGCTAGGGACAGAATTTGATTTTCTTAAACCCTTTATGTAAGTCCAAAATGCTTTAGGATTATCTAAAATAGACTTCTCAGTATTTTGAATGAACTGTGAGAAGCAGGCAGACTCCAAGTTCTTTGCTCGTTTACGTAATAGCTTAAATGACAACTCATCGCTGAGATTACCGTAACGTTTAAATTTTCTATGGAACTTGAGTTTTTCGTTAAGAACTTTTTTCAAAGCGGGACTGTACCATGACGGAAATTTGTTACTTTTAACTTTAATTGTAGGGATAAAATCGGCTATAAGGTCATTGAGTATTTTATAAAATCCACAGACTGAGTCTTCCAACGAGTTTGCACTAAGGACATCCTGCCAGTCGACACGAACAAGCTCAGCAGTAAGGGATTCATAATCCCCTTTACTGTATAAAATCTTAGTCCGAGGCGCGTCACGAAGTGTGTGGTATTGCATAAAGTCTGCTTGGATCTCTAATGCAGGGTGATAGGCATCCTCAGGCACTAAAGGATCCAGTGCTCTAATGACTTCAATATGATCGTTAGACAGCACTAAGTCCAAAATTTTATTATCTAAATCAATATGGTATTAAATTGCACTAAATTATTCAAGTTCAGTGTGTCTATTAAATTATCATACGTTGATTGACGTACCCCATTGTTATTAGGAACTAATGTCAATGTTTTACCATTCATTGTCCATTGAATTTTACTCATATTATAATCACCAATTAATAGGAATTTGTCTAGTGGGTTATTTAAAATTATATCAGATATATTTGTAAGAAAATTTGTTAATTGATTGTCAAAATTATTGCCCAGCTTCTCAGCACACAAATAAAGAACATTAATATGCAATTTATAGGTTATACGGGGTTTACCACTAATACAATTGAGAGTAACCCACGCGTCTTCGGCTGATGAATGCCACTCGGGGCGAGGCACCGCATTAAATTTCTTATTTATTCCTATGACAACACCACCACCCCTCGACTGTTGTGTCTTATGCAGATCCCTGTCTCGTCTGATTATTGTGTAACAATCCCCGAATAGTTCTTCGTTACATATTCCTTCGAGCAGCCAACTTTCAGTCAGAATTATTATATCGTAAGAAGTCATTGACAGGTTCCGTGCAAAAATATTAGTTTTAGTGCGTAAGCCCCTGACATTTTGATAATATATATTAAGAGAATTGAATGTAAAGTATTTGTGAATAATATAAACAATAGTAAGAAAGTGAATTATTGCAAGAATACCCAAAAGAAACACAAGTGATTTTCAATGCATAAATATTAAGCGTTCGTTTAATATTATATATGAAGAAATCATAATATGAACATTCACTTATAATTAATGATTTTTTGTTATTCATATACCTATTAGAAAGCCCACATTCACAAAACGATAAAGTAAGAGGTGTAACAGTAGTATGATAGAAAATTAAATAATATATAACAATTCTATAGTTAAATCTCATTGATAAAACAATATAAATACAATGAATGGTAAGAAGAGACTTTATAATAGAAATTAGCATTACACCATCACACCTCTCAACTACCCTGTCCAAAATTATAAAAATGATACATACAGAGAGGGTAATACAACAAAAACGTAGTAATAAGTTTTCATAGATAATGGTTCTTATTTCAATAGTAATAAGATCTACACTTGCCCACACAATAATAATCTTATACAAAGTTAAATAATTTTTGTATTTATTCTCAATGAATAGCCTAGTCGATGAACAAAAGAGTGATTGACATGTCAATGCCGGTTTAATGTGTATTGAATTTTTTTGTGTTAGTAAATCTGAGGTTCTCAAACTGTAAATATATTTTATTAAAACCAAATAATGAATCTTAACAATGTTAGTACTATAGTATAAAAATATTAGTTTTTTAAATTTTGTAAGGATACATCTGAGTCGATTACTTGGATAGGAGACGTCTCATTCTTGCGTATCAGTATTTTGCAGCTCTTAACCCAACAGTACCGGTACCCACGTTCCTTTGCCATTGTTTTGGTCTTATTCAGTAGAATCTTGTTCGCCATGGTAAGATGATCATTTACAAATATTTTCGTATGGCTTGATAACCCTATGTCTACTGCAAGATGATTTATGCATTTGCGGGCTGATGCTATGAAGTCTTCTTTGGCGTATTTATTCATAAAACTCACTATTATCGGCTTCGGGTTACCTTCAGATTTAGTTGGTACCCGTGTTAAGAAGTTAATTTGTCCTTTAGTAATTGGGTAATTAATTGCACGTCCAATTTTGTCAACTATTTCAAAGAGATTTTCATTTTTCGACATCGGGATACCTTTAATTTCGACATTATTAGACCGATCCCATTGTTCTCTGGTATTCTGTCGTTCTTCTATTCCTGCAATTTTCCGCTGAAATTCTAGTTGATTTTTAGCGGCTTTCTCTACCGATGATAGTCTTTGTTCATGAACTTCGACTTTAGTTGAAAAATCTTTAATGTTAGCGTGGGCCATCTCAATGGAGGATTTAAGGCCATTAAGATCAGTTTTTACAGTTTGCATATCCTCCTTAAGAGATTGTATGATTGCTAAGGTAAGTTTAATACTCTTGAGCTCCGTCATAATCTGGTCCAAGGTAACAGGCACTGGTGATCCAATTGGTGACAGCTGACTATCTGAGCAACTGCGGCATTTCCAGGGCGTTTTGCGTTTGCGGTAATTTCCTTCAGTGACTCCCGCACATCCAAAGTCATAACAGAGTTTACAGGATCCACACTGAGCGCCGTCTCTGATTTCGTCACTACATTTAGCACATGTAAACATGTTGAGAACCACTGTATATTTACTTATTTTATAAATTAATATTATATTTTGCAGGTAAGTGCGACTTACTCGTTCCGTGGTAAAACTTGAACTGAAATGTTATTATATTTCAGAAACAAACAACTACGTGCCCATTTGATATCGGAAGCGAATGACATGAAGAATTCTGAGACGTCCACTCTCTCGCAGCTCATTGAGGAGACTGCACCGGTATGACATTTTGATTTTTGATGCAACCACACGCTCGTGTAGAGAAAGCAATTAGTGCTTCTCAGCTATTGTATTTAGATTTATTAGATTCGCCATGCTTGCATGACGTCACGAGCACGTAACCATATCACTGTAACATATTCGAGCTGTTTATACACTGTGCTCACGAACGTCATACGAACGCCATTCAATAAACGCAACAGATTCAATAAATGCACTTCAACAATTTAGATAATTATTATTTTTAGTATACATTAAATTTATATTGCGATTATAATATAGCTTTTATACACAATATAATAGATGAATTTGATAAGGTTTATTGAAAAACTCGCGTCTATAGACAACACACAATTAGACTTTATTTACCATTGTACGTACTAATAAATAAAGTAATTTCGAAGAGAAATTTTGTTAAACAGATTTGTAAAAAAAGTATTTAAGAGTTCTATTTCAATTTCATTATATTCAAGTTTTAGATTCACTCGGATTATTTACACGTTTGCAAGTAGTTCGCATAGTGTATAAACAGCATATTTGTTCATTTTATTTCTGCACTTTCACGTTAGCAAATGCATTAGACATTACAGTCATAGAAAGTAGAATTTTAAAAGCACTATTGCCAAAGATTCTTTCTTTATTCTGTTGTATATAAGAACTAACCGATATATCAACTTTTTTTGATATACATTTTTTTACAATATTCTAAATGTTAATTGCCGTATTCAAAAAGTGCATGCAATTAGAGTCCTTAGGGTGCACCGCCTAATTGCTTTCAACATCAAACAACATTTAAAAATGCTTACGCCACACTTTATCAACAACGAACAATAATTATGACTGTTTACGCACAGCTATAACTGCAAAAATTGCGCTTTACATAAAAAATAATGCCTTGAGCACATTATTAGTATTACGCAATGAAAGAGTGCTCGTTCAAGCGAGTAAGCCGTTCAGACTTTGCCGGTTAGTCGGTGCCAAGTATCCGGCAGCGAAGTGTATCGGCATGTACGGCAGCTTTCACGCATAACATGCCTTACATGTTACATTGCGTCAATGTAGACGGCATTTTTTTCTTTACGTGTTACGTTGCGTGATAATTTCCACTCAATCTGTACCGGGCCTAATAAATGTATAAGGCTTAATTTGGGTGATAAGTTATAATTGAAATAATTGGACTTTACATTTTTCATGAGAAACATGTCATATAATAGTAAATGTGTGATATATCGGTTAGTATGATGTATATTATAAATGGCGGTGGTTTATATACGGTTCGGTGCACTAACAGCATGCACGCGCGGAGGCTCCCTTGTGGTCACATCTGCGGCAACTGGCGGCCACCTGGCAACGACCAAACAGTACAGGTATTTCATTGTCATTCATTCATTACGATTGCATGAAACTCATGCAAAATAACTGTAAAACTAACCTCGCGCTCGAAATGGCGCTATCGACATACTACCCCTTAGTTAACAAACAATAAGTCTAACCACTTCATTCTTGCTTAACATTGGCTTATTGACTATCAAATGTTAGCAAGAAATGCTAGCGAAACCAATATTTTGAACGAGCAAATAAAAATAGGGCCCATTATTTTTCTTAACTACATTTTAACAATACATAATAAAAACTGTAATATGGAAAGTGGTAGATATAAGATATAAAATGTTTTTTACCGTTATTTACTAAGTAAGGTACTAAATGCGCTTGTATCATAGAAACTGGTCTACCAAAGTATATATCAAAGATGCAATGTACCTGGTTTTAAACCTGTAGATCTTAGTTTGCGGGACTACTAGTTATCCACTACTAGACCTTTGTCGCCCATATATATCAGTTTATAAATATTCACAGGGCCTACATTGACGTGAGTTTAGGGGGTCTGGGCTAATACTACTTAGGGGCCCACCAAATTACTCAAAGTATAAGAAAAAAAAAGTCAGTTTGAAGTACCAACACCTGAACGTAGACTTGAATTAAATGAATTAAATAGGTTTGATTAATCGCAGGATTTGCAGAGCTGCAAATTTTACGATCTGTTTAATTTTATAAAGTTATGGATTTTTTCGCATCATCGTCTATTTTTGACTTTGACTTGACTTAGCTCGGGGCCCCTTGAATCCACGGGGCCCCGGGCTGAAGCCCAAAAAGCCATATGGTAGATCCGGCCCTGAATATTCATGGAATATCTATATTTAAACTTAACAATAAATGAATGGAGTGGGTGCGTGACAAATAGATTGAATAATAAATAAGCTCACTTTTATTATACATATAAATACAAAATGTAAATTACAATGGTTATAGCTCTAAATGCCTATTTTTTTCTTCATCCACGGCTCTGCTTTGCCTCAGGCATCATGGCTCGCAGCGCAGTGCTGGAATCTCAAACTTTCTGACTTTGTAGTGTAATATACTATAGTGTAACATAATGTATTATTTGTAATTATTATTATTATTATCCGCATGCAAATTGACTTTTTAATTATTTGCTGGTGAAATTTATTTGTATAGTAGAAAGTTTATAATTTATTTTTATGAATTAGACGAAATCGCCGCTAAAATCGAGCCCACTGTTGGAGGCAAGGCCGACGACACGAAACGCAAAAATTCAGTTTGCGAAGACAGAGAGCACAAGAAATTTACAACTTTCGTCCGTCCAGGTAACTTAAATACAATGCCATTTAAAAATAAATACTTTATAAACTAAACTATAGAAAATTATTAGAATCTAATCTAATAATACATTTTATTGTAAAACTACAAATGACCTTGCATGATGAGATACATAATGCCTTAGATTGCAACAGTTTCTTTATTATTATTTATATTTTTACTAAGATCACATCTTTTTGTCAATTTCCTAACAATTGACAGTTTTCACTTGTGAATTGTATGACAAACAAAGGAATGATTGATAAACAACCTCTTCTACATTTTAAGTGCTACTTGCTAAGCACGAACTTGTATCATAGACACTAGATCTGATGTTAGAGCATAAGAATATAATTCAATAATTCAAAAGTATCTGCTTACATTTACCATTTTTTTAATATCCCTTGTAATATTTTTGTTCTAGAATTGAAAAAACGCTGTTCAGTGAGCGGACGGGTTAGTGTCGCGCCATTAGTTGGTATGGTCGCTGAAAGAAAGAAGAGATTCGAAGTGTGAGCTAACATCAGGCACCTAGCGCTGCAATTGGACCTCGGCAGTTCAACACTTATTTAGAATTAATATCAAATATATAACATTTATTATTTAAGAGCACTTTTGACATTTTAATATTGTGTTTATGCAAAGTTTATTCAACAAATTATTATTGATGTTATTTTATGTATTTAATTATAAGTTTAGGTTTTATTGAAAGTATGTGGCCAGAACCCTCTTTATGTTTTACCCCACCACTTTAAAGGCTTAAATGCACTTTTCAATATGATTGTATTAATGTGTAAATTAAAATTAGAAATTGGTACTTACAATACTATGATGTGATACCGTTACGTTTATTAAATATGTAACATGATATTTTCATTACTTTCTTGTTTTTATTTCGATTTCTAACTCTTATTTCTTTTTAATATTCCGTAAGTCTTTTTCGTATTGCTAACTATATTATCGTGTTACAATTTAAATAAATGTATGTCGACTATTATCTGAATGTAATATTTGTTCATTGTAAATACTAACTTTGTTATTCTTTTTTTTTGTAACAATCAATTTCACCAGTGCCTTAGCTGTACTATCTTGTATATTCATTTTTTTTAATCTTTAAGAATTCGTTACCAAAAAAGAAATTGTATCATTTGTATTTATAACTCGTTTATTTCTTTGTTTCGTAATTTTAGCTATTAATGTTTACTATAAGTTATTATTTGTGTGCATTAATGGGAGATTATTATTATTATTATTTTGTATCTTTGAGCATGTTTGTTTGTTTTGAGTGTGTAGTTCCAAACATGGCTTTTATTTATAGATGCATATATTGTAATATTAACTTTTAATTGTTAAAGTTTTCAATAATGAGTTTTTACATATGAAATATACCACCAATAAATTAATTACATGTATAAATTAATCATTATTGTATTTAGACAAAAACATCAATTAATATTTGTAATATGTGGTTTTTGTAAATGTCTGTTTTCCTTCGTTTTATTGTACCTGTTTTTTTTCTAATCATAGAAGCACAATACGTAACTCGTGTTATTAAAAAAACTTTATTATACCTTCAAAACGGTTCAATTATTATTTTGTTTATGCAAATATAATAAATAAGAAAATTCTAATTTATATTTTCATTCAATACTATCAGATTTTATTTCTAAATTATTTGAATTCAATATTATAAACGCGTTGTTTTAAAGTGTCTAATTAACTATTTCGTTACCATATCAAATTACTGGGCATTTGTTGTCTTCCAATAATTATGTTTTATTTTCACATTGTTATGTACAGTTCACAAAACAATCGAATGTATTTTAGAAAATCGATTTGCTCAATATATTTCTAGTTGCTATAAATGCAAAAACCAAAATATTTAAGTTAATTAGTTTTACATTTTTGATTTGAATTCCCAGTATTTTTGGAGGCAACTGTCACTTTTTAAAATGTAAAAATGAAATAGTTGCCACACTAAAAAATCTGTACCTATTGGTAATTTTTCATGAAGTAAATGTAGCTGTAATTAATATATAAAATTAGATAATGTAATTAAAAACGCACGAGTGAAATATAAGATGTTATTTACACTTCCTTTTAGCAACATAAATATATAGTTAATAATGTGTTGCTTTCTATAACAAAGATTTTTAAAAATAAATACTACTTATAACAAAATAACGACTTTTATTATTTTATCCCTAAGAATGAGGACTAAAGCAATTTTTTTAATCCTTGTTCTAAGCTGTACCTTTAGTTACTGTTTAGCAATGGAAGTATTTTGCAGCACGACATCATTTAACTACTATAAATTAGCAAAATTAATAACATGGGTACCTTCGATCTTATATCATATAGATACACAATTGCCGCACAAAAAGCTGCGACGCAAATGCAAGTCCGAATTGACGTTGGACTTGCATTTGTTCTCAGTCCAAAATGATGTATGTGAGATTACATTTGTCGCAAGTTTATACTTCAAAACAATGTGGTAAGGTTTAGTTTACATTCAATTTATCTGGATTTATTAAATATTATGTATGTTTTATTTCGCATTTTGTAAATTATATTACATTTCTTTGATAAACTACTAAAAATATCATAACTAGGCAGTGTTGCTCGGCGGCAGAACACCACTTACAAGTATACAGACCATGAAATGACTTAGTCTCGTTTCGGGATCAGCTTGTAAGTTGCAATCTGATATACCTGCTACTTACAGTTATTTAACTGTAGTAGCTTTCCCCCCCCCCCCCCCCTTATGCTTTAACATCAGGCAGAGTGTCATAATATGTAGAGCATTAAGCTCTACATATTGTAAATAGGTATATCAATTTATTTTTATAAAAATATATAAAATAATAGAAAACTAAAGTAATAAAAATATAAATTAGACCCGCCTGATGATAAGCATGACGACAACGGAAATAACCGAGTCAGTTCACAGATGCCCCAGTAGCCCTCACTATGCCGGCCAAAGGATATATTGGCAATATAGACTTTGTAAGAATAAGACAAAGAGAGTGAAACTTTAGAGCAGAGGTATCAATGCACAAGGTGACTATGGTGTAGTGGTTATAAAATGGCCTCACAAACCAAAAACCTCCGGTTCAATACCACTTGCCGGTACCAGTGTATCATTGATTTATTGTTGTATGGTCTTTTCCCCACGTTTTATTTATTGTCACTTGACATCTGACCTCAACCTGCCTGTTGGTAAGCATGATGGGGTCCAAAAGTGCCGACGACTAGAAAATATCCGCCTGAGTTCACGGCTGCTTCAGTCGCCGTCACTATGCCGGCCAAAGTTGCTTCTTCACGCATCGTTTGAAGCATCCAAGGCTATAGGATGAGGAGAATACATAGGAAGGCAAAGCATTCTACTTGTTCATTGTTCTACAAAGAAACGATGCGCCAAACCTTTACGTTTTATTGCCGATTTGGTCGACAGTAAAACGAACCTTTTTGTTTACGACGATTTGGATGGTTCGCCCGACCAGTGCAATCACAGGTGTAAGAGACCTTGTGGCTTCTTTGTGCATACCTTAACGGTTCACCCTTAGTAAAGCCAGAAGCTCTTGATTAACTCCAAAGTTGCCATATTTCAGTTAGGCCAGCTGCTGCTTTATTTGTAACTTCAAGTAATTCATCACGCTCGCATCAAGAAAAAGGTGTTCCAGTTTTTTACAACCAAATATATTTAATTTTTTCTTAGATTTTGCGCGAATATTGATTAACTAATTAAACAAATTTTATGCGGCTTACTATCGCGTTTATTTTGGCTTTGATTTTACATTTTTTTTTTATTATTCCGACGTTTCGAGAGCTTTGCAGCCATCGTCTCTCCGTGACCACGATAGCTGCAAAGCTCTCGAAACGTCGGATTAATAAAAAATTTGTAAAATCAAAACCAAAATAAACGCGATAGTAAGCCGCATAAAATAAGTGTATTGTAAGTGTTGCTCGGCGGCAGAACACCACTTACAAGTATACAGACCATGAAATGACTTAGTCTCGTTTCGGGATCAGCTTGTAAGTTGCAATCTGATATACCTGCTACTTACAGTTATTTAACTGTAGTAGCTTCCCCCCCCCCCCCCCTTATGCTTTAACATCAGGCAGAGTGTCATAATATGTAGAGCATTAAGCTCTACATATTGTAAATAGGTATATCAATTTATTTTTATAAAAATATATAAAATAATAGAAAACTAAAGTAATAAAAATATAAATTAATTACAACTCCTTTTAAAAACATAATAATTTAATAGTAGATATAAGTACAAATTAAATATAATATTTTAGAAAAAACCTTAATTATACTTTAATAAATATGGCGATAAGCGGCACTAATCTATAACCTCAATCAAGTAATAAATAAAATTATATTAATGCTAGTTCATTGATATTCCAAATATTAATAAAATATCAATAGCTTATAGTTGTAATTCATAACAAACCCTTAATTAATTTCGTGTTGAACTAGACTGTATTCTAAATAAACCAGGGAACCAATCACGACAAACAATTGGTTTCATATTCACAGTTAAACGCATTCGATGAAGATTTGTCGATTATGTAAAAGCTGCGTACACACCAGGCCAGAGAAGGATATTCGGCGTACCGCACGGACTTTAAACGGCCTCCACAAGTTTAGCCGCGTCCACATTTTTGGCAAACAACAAACGCGATCATGTGGATAGGTGTTTGTGTTCGCCCGTGTTCAGCGTCGGTGTCTGTTTTTCTTCAACAATTAAAGAATGTTCGGCAAAAATGGTATATGAAGTAAATCATACGATTTCTGTGAATTTAATCACCGCCATGTTTGTTTATCCGGTATATACTAATATGTTTGGGACTGCGGTTTGGTGTTTGCCGCAAACATACAAAGTCCCAAACATTGACCACAATCACCCAACACAAACAGGCATCTACAAGCTTGGCGAACATACTAGTATATTCTGGATATTATGACACAATATACTTTATACCAAGCATTTGGAGACATCCCAAACTGTTTGCCAAACATACTTTGATTATTGAAGAAAACCCTACACCGACCCAAAACACGAGTGATCACAAACAAAAACAGGCAAACATATACAAACACCCATCCACATGTTCGTGTTTGGTGTTTGCAAAATTTGTAGATGCGACTTTAGCCTTCGAAAGTAAGTCCAAATACATTTAGTGGCCGAGCAAACGATCGATGAGACCTAGTTCCAGTTTTCATTTGCAATTTGATCATGGACAACGATGATGTATTTATAATTGCTATACAGCTCTTTTGCTTCAACTGGAGCGTTTCTTTGTTGGCCTTCAGCACCTGTATGCTTCTATTCCATTGATGTTACCAGCATGACGTCGATCGCCGGCACATGCCAATAAATGATCATCGGCGTGTGGTAAACCGTTCACACAAGACCAATGAAGGCCAGCGAAACCCGTTTGTTGGCCAGCGTGTAAGCAGGATCTCACCTTTT
Organism: Tinea trinotella; assembly: GCA_905220615.1. Taxonomy (NCBI): domain Eukaryota; kingdom Metazoa; phylum Arthropoda; class Insecta; order Lepidoptera; family Tineidae; genus Tinea; species Tinea trinotella. Next base: position 1,208,211 of record HG992308.1, on the reverse strand, counting down.
ATCGTGTTCAGCCAATCAAATTCTTTTATTGTTTTTACCACGCTTTTATTAGCTTGACTTGTATGTATGTAACACGCTTACACATGTAATCGAATCTATCAAATTAATTTTCACCTACTGGTCTGAGTATTAAAAACCGATGACAATACAATAATATCATAAAATATTATTCCGCCGACATAGTGACGTCGACTGAGGCCACCGTAATCGGACTCAGTTTTTTCACTAATGAATTACCATAAAAACTACGTGATCATGTGCTCATTGGTCCATCCTTCTTTTTCTAAAATTATAGTTGTATAAGTGCTGGAACTTCATCATTTTTTTCTTCTATTTTAATTTTACTCATTCGCCATTCATTTCTATCTGCCAGTATTTTGCGACCAAACATGGCATGTAGATCTCGAAATGACGTCTTATTGCGACGAGCTGTCTCAGGAGTGCGAGCAGATTCTTTATCTGAAAAATAGAGAAAATAATTATTAAATATATTTGAATTAAACAAATTTTATGCGGCTTACTATCGCGTTTATTTTGGTTTTGATTTTACAATTTTTTTATTAATCCGACGTTTCGAGAGCTTTGCAGCCATCGTGGTCACGGAGAGACGATGGCTGCAAAGCTCTCGAAACGTCGGAATAATAAAAAAAAAATTGTAAAATCAAAACCAAAATAAACGCGATAGTAAGCCGCATAAAATTTGTTTAATTCATTAATCAATGTTCGCGCAAAATCTAAGAAAAAAAATATATATTTGGTTGTAAAAAACTGGAACACCTTTTTCTTGATGCGAGCGTGATGAATTACTTGAAGTTACAAATAAAGCAGCAGCTGGCCTAACTGAAATATGGCAACTTTGGAGTTAATCAAGAGCTTCTGGCTTTACTAAGGGTGAACCGTTAAGGTATGCACAAAGAAGCCACAAGGTCTCTTACACCTGTGATTGCACTGGTCGGGCGAACCATCCAAATCGTCGTAAACAAAAAGGTTCGTTTTACTGTCGACCAAATCGGCAATAAAACGTAAAGGTTTGGCGCATCGTTTCTTTGTAGAACAATGAACAAGTAGAATGCTTTGCCTTCCTATGTATTCTCCACATCCTATAGCCTTGGATGCTTCAAACGATGCGTGAAGAAGCAACTTTGGCCGGCATAGTGACGGCGACTGAAGCAGCCGTGAACTCAGGCGGATATTTTCTAGTCGTCGGCACTTTTGGACCCCATCATGCTTACCAACAGGCAGGTTGAGGTCAGATGTCAAGTGACAATAAATAAAACGTGGGGAAAAGACCATACAACAATAAATCAATGATACACTGGTACCGGCAGTGGTATTGAACCGGAGGTTTTTGGTTTGTGAGGCCATTTTATAACCACTACACCATAGTCACCTTGTGCATTGATACCTCTGCTCTAAAGTTTCACTCTCTTTGTCTTATTCTTACAAAGTCTATATTGCCAATATATCCTTTGGCCGGCATAGTGAGGGCTACTGGGGCATCTGTGAACTGACTCGGTTATTTCCGTTGTCGTCATGCTTATCATCAGGCGGGTCTAAGTCTAATGTTGTGTCACATTTGAGTGGTAGGCAGTGGTACCCAGTCTGCCGATCCAGGGTAGTACCACCACTTACGAGTTTGAAAGTTGCCGGTTTTAACTAGGCCGGCATAGTGGCTGTGACTGCCACTTACAGATATTGAATTGTAGTGGCAGTGACATCCATTCATGGACCACACTCCAGCTTAACATCAAGCTGGGTGCTGTGTGTGGGTGGGTGTATGTCGAGTCACAATAAAAAACATAAAAAAATATATAATAACTTACGGTGTCTACTTCCATGTACAGTCTTCCCTGTATTTTCTGGAGTTCTATTAAATGGATTAATCCTCTGTCCCCTCGGTGGCACTTTAGGTTCATCTGAGTTCTGCTTTGTGGCTGTTAAAACCGGGTCAGCTAAAATCATACATATTTTAAGTTAAGTATAGAATTTTAAAATCTAATTTTCTTATTTGTTGTTGGGCTTGTAGCTGCCCAATCAAATTTCTATGCATTATTATTCTGTTATTTGCAATTATTGTTAATTTAGAATTGAATTTTAACACTTCTTTATAAATCAATTATTTACTTAGTCAAAATTCATGTTTTAATAAACTATTCAATCCAGTTTAAGATGACTGTGGTGAAGATGATTTGTTCATAAAAAAAAGAAGGATATTTGTTTGGGGTTTGGTTATCAAAGAGGCAGTGGTATCCTATCTGCCGATCCGGGGTAGTACCACCACTTACAAGTATACAGACCGTGAAGTGATTTGATTGCATTTTTGGGATCAGCTTGTAATTTGTTGGTTTCAACTAGGTCAGCATAGTGGAGGTGATTGCTACTGAATTGTAGTAGCAATGACATCCAGGCATGGACCACACTCCAGCTTTTTTTTTATTTTATTGTGACACGATATCTGACCTCGTCCCGCCTGATGATAAGCAAGAGTCCAAGAGTGAGGACGACTGAAAAAACCGGGTATCCAGCTTAACATCAAGCGGGGTGTTGCTATATATTGAGTCACATTAAAAAAACATATACATGTAAAAAGTGACTTACACTCAGCCTCCTGCAGTTGTCTCTGTAAATCAACCACCATAAGTCTCATATAATCATAGCTGGCATATGCAAGAGCCTTCATCCACTCCTCCATAGAGCTCTGACTGTCAGCACACATAAAGTATGTCCGACCAGTGTCACAATGAAACACCAATTTAAAACAATATGATTCCTCTTCAGTCAATTCTGTGAATGATTAGAAAACAAAGAAATTATTTAAAAAAGGGAAAATGTTAATGCCTGTCACATTTTAGGATTGTCTGCTTTTCTCTCAATATTAAAGCCTTATTAAAATTTGTGGATCACTATTGCTCACTTCTGAAAAAATCAATATTTTAAGTATCCAGAGGTAATAAATAAAACGGCTTACTGACATGTATATTTCGGTTATTGATTTTACCATTTTTTATTGTTCCAGTGAAAGTAAGCAGTATAAAATTTGTTTAATTCATTAATCAATGTTCGCGCAAAATCAGAGAATATTCATTATACAATGCAAAGATATTCTGATGCAGATAATTGAAATAGGATAAAACATTGTGAGAATAGTCACAATGGTTTAAAATATGTAGAGGCTATGTTGGCAATAAAATGTGCAATGCCTGGGGCTCTATCTAGATTACTTTAGGCTTACTTGACAACACTATTCATATACAAAGGTACATAACTACCTATAGTACATCCTTCTAAGATAATAAGTCCAAATGGCTCCCTATCTCCCTTTTTATCAAAATAAAACAGAAGATTTCCTTTAAGAACAAACCAACGTCTTTGATAGGCCTTGTTATTGATTTCTCCACGCATTTCCAACCAGCCTTCATGGTCTACAGGAGTATGTGACACAGCAAAGGCACTCAAATTCTTTTCATTAATCTTCATTTTTTATTATTTAATAAAACTCTCACAGTAAAAACCCTGTACTAAATAATAACACGCAAGGTAAGGTTTAAAACATTGCAAAGTTCATATTCGTTCAAAGACATCTTTTATCTAAAATTTCGTCAAATCTCTATTTCATTATAATAAATCACAAGCTATTTTAACAAGAAATGCAAATTAAAATCGATTTTATTTCACAGATGTTTTTCCTCGTAACTTATATGACATTAATGACAGTTTCGTTTCGTTCGACGACTAAAAAACAAAATTTTTTATCTTTTATTTATTATCTTTTAATCTTTTAGTCGGGTACGCGGCTAGAATATTCACTTACTATAGTATATCTTATATCAATCAAATCAAATTGTCACGCCTTTTCCCCTAGGGATAGGCGTCTTTGGCCATTAGGGGCTCATAAAATAAGGGCGCCACTTGCCACTTGCCACAACACAACTCCCTCGCTTCCTTCACATTTACAATTCTCTTCATACAAGCTCTATGGTTATGGGCACTAGGTAACCTCGCTTTCTTGAGGATGTCTCCGATTTGGTTGGTCCTGGGCCTGCCATGACGAACGGAATTTATAAATCTGATGTGGATGCGTTAAACAAGGCAGACCCACGAGGCTGTTTTCGGACTAATTCGGAGACATCCTTAAGAAAGCTTGGTTGCCTAGTGCCCATAACCGTACGTGTATAAAAAGAATTGTCGTTGTCGATGTGAGAGAAGCTGAAAAGGCGTGACAAATTGATTTTGTTGGTATTCAGTAAATACCTACTTGTTTTATTTTAGTTATACGCGTATGATTTGACCGGTAGGTATATTGACTGCGGCTGAGGCAATTGGGACGGTTTTTCTTTCAGTCGACAGTGCCTTTGGAACCCCCTTGCTTACCTTAACAGGCAAGTCGAGGTCAAATGTTGCATCTCAATATATATAATGACACGTACTGATCGGATAAGGCGCCCAGGGTCAGAATCGAGGTTACGCTTAATAAAATAGTCATGAATTTTTTTGTGAATCCAAGAAAATCCTCTCTACCTCGGACTGATTTTATAATCACACACTCAGATCATATAAATACATATTATAAAATATGATATATTATATGATCTGAGATCATACAAGTGAAGAAAATTGTGGATTTGAGGAAGTTGTATCGGGATCGTGGCAGGTAGCGCCCATCCCAGTGGGAATAATTTATTATTTGCGTAATGCGCGAATAGTTACGCCAATGAGTATACACGGGCAGCCTACTGCAATCTTCTATTTCTTGGTATATACAAAACCTATAATTTAAAATTATAGGCTTTCTTCGCATGCACACGAGGACAAGCAGCAAGAGCCGTGCTTGCTAAATTCAATAGCAACTGAAGTCCGTATAACGATGGCTGCCCATATAACGGGTTAGTAAACCAAAATACTTCATATGAAAAGCGGGGAAATGGTTAGGGGCATTCGTCATAATAAAAAGAAACAAATAAAACATTTCTAATAAATATTTAATATTTTATTTATAATTATAACTATTTTCACAGTTATTTATAAACTTTATTAATATCAAGTATTATTCACTAATTTTGTTTTACGACACCTAATGATTGCTCTATTTAAGAAAATTTGATTTCCACTTACAATCATTTGGATACATTACTTAACACTAAGACAAAGAATGGTGAGCGCTATTTACAATGTACGTTATATCCCAGACCCTAAATTGACAATTCACAATAACAAAAAAATAATAAAAACGGAGTACAAAATAAAAAACAATCCTAATAATTCATTTATCTACAAAATATCACTAACAACTTTACAAAAAGAAAGTTTTACATAATCTGATACGTTGGCAACACTACGGTCCATTTTACACTACATATTTACACGGAGGGGAGGGAGAATTTGGGGGTAAAGGGGGAGGGATAGTCAACAATCATATTACACTATATACAATATTATAAATATTCTCAAATGCTCCAACACATTTAAAACATCTCATTATAAAACTATAAAATACTCACCAAGACAAAATAGGACCCACACAAATATTTATTACAAAAAAAAAACATAACTGGCCTATTAAACATGCATCATATATTATAATAATTATATGGAAAACTTTACTATTAATGCTTCTACACAGTACAAAGAATTATGATACGGCGCAGGTGTCCGTCCACCCGTTAGAATAGGCGAGGCAGACCATTCTCTTCCCTCCCTGAGGAGCCTGCTTGTAAAGGGCGGAGTTGCGGGTTGTTGCGAAAGAAGTACTCGTGCTTCGTCGTCTACTTCGACCGGTGGAACGGCGCGAGGGTTTTTGGTTGGTGCAAGCCACCAGTCACCTACCTCCATGAGATGTCGTTGGAAAGATCTCGATTATATTCAAGTATTTGATCTGTGTAGAAACGTTAGACGTATTACGCAAAGCTTATCTGTTACAACCGGTCAGCAGATCCCATTATGTTTAAGAGTATTATAAACAAACAGCAACCAACATGTACGCTCGAAGGCGTACGATCTCACCTTAAAACCATGGTCCGAGTGTACACGTGAGCACAAATTACATTTATCTAATAACTCAACTAGTATCTTTATATGGGCAGATAAAAAGAGCGCTGGACGACTGCGGTAGGAGCAAGCCGCTTATCTATTTTAAATCAAAAAGTAAATAGGTAACAAAACAAGTCACTGCGCAGCTTCAATGCCAGCGCTCATTTTATCTGTGGGGGTATATATATTAAGGCAATAAATATCAGTGATCTTACGCCAATTCAAGATTACATTTTCATAGACAGAATATAAACTGGGCACCGATTATCTTAACACACAACAGCGTAACAGCGTTATAAATCTGTTGTAGATGGATGCGTTAAACAAGCAGGCAAACAAGGGTGTTTTCCAACCAAATCGAAGACATTCTAAGGAGAGATGGGCGAAGAATTGTGGATGTGAGGGAAGCGAGGGAGTTGTGTCATGATCATGGCACATGTGCTCCTTTGTCTCTGCCTATCCCTGTGGGGAATCCCTAATTTGATTGATTGATTAAATACGTATAAGTCACGTTAATAAAGCAGTGGAAGTTCGTGGTCAAGTTATTTTGCTGTTGTGTTATAAGAGAATCGGCCATCATTTCTTACAGCATTATTGTTTTAATTGTTAAATGTCAATTCGATGCATATATGAATAAAATTACTATTGCTACGTCACATCAATATTCATTCATGCATAGTGGTACCGCGGTAATTACAAAAGATAATATTAGGTTTTAATATTCAAATGCAGCAGCAATACTTTTCTGCACGTAAAATCTATACGAATGTAGGAATGAATTTGAAGGCATGAAACAAATAAGAGATAGTGGTACGAAATTTAGTAATCTTGTTTTATACATCAAACAGTACTGTCTTGAAACATGCTTGTTTTTAAAAGTTGGTGGTAGCGGTTATGAGATTATTTTTACCATAGTACTGCAAGGAATTTTGAATGGTAACAATACTGATAATTTCTTAGATTTTGCGCGAACATTGATTAGTGAATTAAACAAATTATATGCGGCTTATTATCTCCGTGACCACGGTGGCTGCAAAGCTCTCGAAACGTCGGAATAATAAAATAAAATACAAAATAAACGCGATGATAAGCCGCATAAATTTTGTTTATTTCATTAATTCAGTAACAATACTGTTTCAAAATCTTCCCTGCAATAGGTATCATTTTTATGTCTATAAAGTTATATAGAATTTAAATTGGCGTTAAGAATAAGAGGGATAGTTTTGTAATGATTTGGTTTGTTTTCAATCTATTCTAAACAAATTGTCAATTGCTCAAACAGATGGAAAAATATATTAAATTTGATTTTTAATTAATGTCAATGAGGTGTTTATTAATAAAATACATCATTCATTTTGTATGGGGACTTGGGCTAAATTGTATTAACAGTTGCATATACATTTTAAAATAGTTTGATGTACCAAGATTACAATGTAATTGGTATAAATGAAGGATTTTGTATAGTTTAGGTGTGCAAAATGACGACAATTTAAAGCAGAACTGTTAATATGGCGTGTCTTCGTGATTGATAGACGATACAAAATCCATATTTTATTTTCCAAATAACTCAAATGCACAGCAAAATTGTTGATAGTTTATCAATACAAGTATCGAAACTATCATTTATATATATATATTTTTATCATTGGGCATAACAAAAGTAGTACAAAAATAGTCCAAAATGAATGATGTCCTTTTATAAGGTTTAATATCTAGTAATTACACATCAGGCACTATTGACTATATATGGATATAATTAAAAATCAAATTGTATTTTATTTAGTATAAATTAAATTATAACAAGCATAACAAACAAATTTCATCTAAGTACATCAAAATGTATCCAAACCAATTGATACTTCCTGGTCAATTCATCTATTTATAGTAGTCAAAGTGTACACCAAATGGATTTACTGTGATTCTGTGATACCAAAAAAATATTACATATAAAAACAATACTTAAAATATTTGATTATATTTATAATCTCATTAATGAATGTAAAATTAATCGTTACAAATAGATTGGATAAATGGATCCCTTAGATCTCATTTAAAATAAATAATAATAAAAATTACCTAAACTTATATAAAGTCAATGTTAATAATTTAATAAATATTATTTGATTTAATTATTTGAGTGTAAAAAGGTTTATTTATATACACAAACTTATCACAGTATCCTACATAAATCCACTTTGCACGCACTAAGACATATAACATCACTTAACCTAACCAACAAAGCATATTTAAATTATTTACTTATTATAATAAATATATCAAAATATAACAAACGGTTCGTGTAAAGAGATTCAGCTAAAAGTGCTTCAAGAAATTGTTTTGCATAAACCTATTTCATTTAAATAACATTTATAAATATGTAGTGGCGAACAAATTGTTTCTCCCAATAGTTTTACATGTAAATTATAAATTTATGAGGATAGGCAGATAGGCAGGATAGACATGTCTTTGCCTACCCTCATGGGACAAAGGCGTGACAATTTGATTGATTATTTATACGCTAAACAATATAGCATAGTGACGTACATACAGGGCCCGATTCCGATCCCAAATTTTGCGTCAAAAAGGCAATGATATATGACATCTTCGTAACCAATCAGCGAATAACAAATCAATAGTTAAGCTACGTTGATTGGTCACTTGCGACTGCAGTGCAATTTTACTGATTTCCGCCGTCACATTGTATGAGGAGAATCGGGTCCCTAGGATTGGCTAATACCATCAGCCAACGTCACTAATGACGTCACTCTTTGTTACTTTGACAAGCTTTAAGCGCATTAGGAACTGCCAGGAATAAATATTGAAAATACTGTATCAATTAAATTATTTCATATAGAAGTGTCATTATTTTTGAGTAATCATTATGCTATTATTATGTTTTGTAATGAATCAAATTGTAGACCTAATTAATTCTATTTTTATGATTTTGGTCACCCTCGTGTCTTTAAGCCCAATGCAGACCACAAATAAATCTAACATAATTGTGTAAAAACAGTGTCTGCACCTAGCTTATAAATAAATATTCAAAATGTATATAAATAAAAATGCATTATTATGTAACTATTACTTTCAATTCATGTTATAAATATTTGTTTTGTAAAAAAAAGTTCATACTGACGAATCCTAAAATCAGGTACAGTCAGTGTCCAAAATAATAAAATAAATATATAAATTTAAAAATTTAATTTAACAATCGACACTTAATTAATAGCTAATGCACGATTTGGTTAATTTTGCATAAAAATGCGTTAGAAAAATGTGATTTTATAAAATTACAAAGTTCATCTTAACCACGTCAAAAACGTGACCGACACGAAGCATGTGTTAATTTATATACAAAAATTTTGCTAAATGGATTTTACTCTTACCTAAGGAAAGGCATCGGGATATTTTGTAAAACATTTTTAACAATCATACTATACATATTTGTTAACAACTTATATATATATATAATGTATAAAAAGATTGGTGTCAAATTATTTTATATGCCAGCCATAACGTCAGGAGTTGTTACGTTTAGGCGAGCGCGGCCGCCGCGTGGTAGAGCCGCATGAGGGCTTGCACATGGAGAGGCAGACACGAGGCTCTGTCGTGGCTGGCTCCGTCCAGTGCGAGCCACGAGAGTGCGTTGTAACCTTCGAGCACATGTCTAAGCACATCGGTTGTTGTGGAGGAGTCCAATGGATGTGCGTGATGGGCAGTTGTTAATGAGGAGTAGTCGTCGGCAGTGCCCGCGTGCAAATGGAGGGCTGTCTTAAGGAAAGCGGGGCAAGCGTCACGCAAATGACCACTCGAGCCCCACCACCAGCCAGGCATACCGCCCAATGGGGCCGTTGACACCAAATAACCCAAAGCGAGTGGCTGCTGCAGCACAGTGCCCACCTGCTCACTCTGAAATATATAAAACAAATTCATGTTTGTTGTACTTTTTTAAATGTTGTTGTTAGTAATAAGTATACTAATAGCCTACTATCCACACTTGTAATTGAACTAAGTAAATTAGAAGTCATGTGCATGTCAAGTTTATTTTTCTCTGCCCCAATGACATCAGCTGGCTAACAAAATCTCCATGAATCCACAATATGGTTGAAATGACTTGGCTAGCCTTCGTACAAGTAACATTATGCCCGCAGACTGTTGTTGAATTTTATCTCAAAGAAATCACCCCATTAAGGTGCCTTTAATTAACTTATAGGCCTTGCTTAATGAGATTCCTCCACTCTCTTCTGTCTTGTAGGGACGGTGGATAGGTTTAAAAATTGCAATCTATTTATAGGATATATTTTTTCATTCCATTGGCAATTTTGTGGCTTGTCTCTGTACTCTCTTCAATATATCTATATCTTTTACAAAATAAGAATATTTTGTAGTATTTTTATCCTGTGTTTGTTATTAGGTTGCCTAGTGCCCATAACCATAGAGCTTGTATGAAGAGAATCGTGAATGTGAAGGAAGCGAGGAAGTTGTGTCAGGATCGTGGCTAGTGGCGCTCTATTGTCTCTACTTATCCTTGTGGGAAAAAGGGGTGACATTTTGATTGATTGATTGATCGATTTTAGTAAATATAAATCATGTTGAAACTTACGGAGGCATTGTCCCCGTGCGCGTAGGCAGGATTGTGATGTTGTTCTCTTTGTGGGCTTGGCACGTCATCGTCGTGTCTGCGCGGTGAGTTCGCGGACCACATTGTCATGTTATTGAACACATCACCAATTAATAAATCGGAGATGTTATCTTCGCCCATGTCTTCCTCAGCCATGTCTACGCCAAGGAACATCATGTCGTTGTCCTCGCCGTTCGCCATAGGTTGCTCGAACGGCATTTGATTAGACTGAAAAATAAAAAGTTACAAACATCAAGTTGTTGTCCCTTTATCCCCACTTGTTGTGTCCATTTCATCAATATCCTTTCATCCGTACTTTTAATGTACTCAAACCAGCATAATTTACAAATTTGTAAGACACGAAAATGAATGGAAAGGATGAGTAAAAGTAGATTGGAGAAAGAAATTTATAAATCTTAGTTGCCTAGTGCCCATAACCATAGAGCTGTTATGAAGAGAATTGTAGATGGCTCGCCTATCCCTGTGGGAAAAAGGCGTGACAGATTGATTGATTGATGAGGCACGAGAGAATGTATACAATACCTGTGTGGTAGCTGAGGTGGGGAATACGAGTATGTGTGTGGCCGTGACGTCTCTGGGCGTGTGCAGGTGCGAGGCAATAGACGCCTGAGAGAATCGCTCATCAGGCGTGAACCTGTCAGCCATCAGTCGTAACCGAGAATCAGGCTCAGTAGACACCAAACATGCAGACAGTATGCAAGGAGCACCGCCGGGGTACAACACTGTACAACTGCCGCAGATCTCACGCAACACGCTGGATGCACGAGTGAGGTTCTTACGGGAGAGCAGCCAGCTCCAACCTGGAATGAAAACGTTCATCATTACTACTGTGGCTAGATGATGTGGATGGATGCGTTAAACAAGGCAGATACAAGAGGGTGTTTTCCGACCAAATCGGAGACATCCCCAAGAAAGTTTGCCTAGGCCCATAACCAAAGAGCCTGTATGAAGAGAATTGTGGATGTGAGGGAGTTGTCTCAGGATCGTGGCAAGTGGCGATCCCTTTTTCTGCTTTTCCGTGTTAAATTGATATGACGGCACCTTACCTGATGGTAACCTGGGATACGGTCTATGAACGGAAGCAACTGCTACAACAGTTAAATAACTGTAGCAGTCGCATTCACTATGCCGGCCTAAATTTTTAACCATTTTATTGCGTAAATTATTCATCATATTTCTAGTGTCTTAGGAAAATTACAGTATCTGCCCACTCACCCTTAAGTTCCCCATGACCAATACGGCCGACTCTGCCAACCACGAGCCTCCATGGCTGTGCCGACTGTGACATGACCCCAAGAGTGAAGTCCATGAGTTTAGTGAGGCCCAATCGTCGCGCAGGTGTTTGTCTGCGCCTTGCCCTGGCTGGCACGTGCACATCAATGAGCGCAGTGTCCAAGAGCTCTCCCCTCGCGTCCGTGGCCGCTGCTAATAGCCACCTTTGGTCATGTGACAAACAATAGGCTAAGAAGAGAACTGCACAGTCTCCCCCGCTTGCGCCAGCCCATGTATCACCGGCATCCTTCAATGCTCGCGTTGGTGCCAATACATACGCAGGCGTGTACAGCTTGTATGGGGCACGATTCTTCTCCTGAAAATTAGACAATCGTTAAACATGTGACAACATCTCAATGTTAAGCTAGAGTGCAGCAACCCTATCCACTATGCCGGCCTAGTTGTAACAGGCTTTTAAGGTGATTGCGAAACGCGGGTGAGTTGCTTTATGGTTTGTACATTTGCAAGTGGACTGACTGTCTGCCAGACATATTCATTTATTGGCAGGACATATAAATACGGCCATATACTGCCATATATGTGATACCGCAAGCAATAGTGGCGGCATCCACTATGCTGGTCCACCTGAACCCAGCTAATACTGAAATACTATTGCTTCACGGTCTGCGTCTTTATAGCTGAATGTGGCGGTACGACTTCTATGCGAAGTACGCAAATTGGAATATGACCTTCTATGCTCCTTTACATGGTCTTAGTCAATCAATCAATTTGTCACGCCTTTTTCCTATGGGGATAGGCAGAGACAATGGAGCGCCACTTGCCACGATCCTGACACAACTCCCTCGCTTCCTTCAGATCCACAATTCTCTTCATACAAGCACTAAGGTTATATGCACTAGGCAACCTAGCCTAGGGTCCTAGTGTTAAATAATAAGATCATGTGAAGAAGTTTCTTAGCGAGTTAAACAAATTTTATATGGCATACTAATTTAATGTGGTCAAGGAGAGACTGACAGCTGCAAAGCTCTCGAAACATCGTAATAATAAAAATTGTAAAGCAATAAAAAAATAAACACAGCCGCATATAATTAGTTTAATTCGTGTGAAGGAGTGTTCTAGCACGATAAATACTCACATCCTTTGCCTTTAACATGATTGATGCATTGGCCGCAGTGCCAAAGCCTGTGAGTGACTTTCCATTTGCGGTGTGTGTCAATAATCTCCTTGCACCGCTGAACACACTGAAAGCGAGCGCTCTCAACTCCCCTGCCCACACTCCGCCGCCAATGCCGGATGTAGCCCAAACCCCCTCCAGAGATATTATCTGTAATTATTAAGAAAAGGTTAAAACAAATTATAATATTGTGTAGTATTATAATAATATGTATAATAGTATTTTCTTAGATTTTCCGCGAATATTGATTAATATTTTCCTTAGATTTTGCGCGAACATTGATTAATAATTTTCCTAGATTTTGCGCCAACATTGATTAATATTTTTCATAGATTTTACGCCAACATTGATTAATATTTTTCTTAGATTTTGCGCCAACATTGATTAATATTTTTCTTAGATTTTGCGCCAACATTGATTAATACTTTTCTTAGATTTTACGCCAACATTGATTAATAATTTTCTTAGATTTTGCGCCAACATTGATTAATATTTTTCATAGATTTTACGCCAACATTGATTAATAATTTTCTTAGATTTTGCGCCAACATTGATTAATACTTTTCTTAGATTTTACGTCAACATTGATTAATAATTGTCTTAGATTTTGCGCCATCATTGATTAATATTTTTCATAGATTTTACGCCAACATTGATTAATAATTTTCTTAGATTTTGCGCCAACATTGATTAATATTTTTCTTAGATTTTACGCCAACATTGATTAATATTTTTCTTAGATTTTGCGCCAACATGGATTAATATTTTTCATAGATTTTACGCCAACATTGATTAATAATTTTCTTAGATTTTGCGCCAACATTGATTAATATTTTTCTTAGATTTTGCGCGAGCATTGATTAATAAATTAAACATATCGCCGCCATCTCCGTGAAAAAAAAATTGTAAAATCAAAACCAAAATAAACGAAATAGTAAGCAGCATAAAATTTGTTAATCCCAAATTATAATATTTGTCCAGTGTCAACGCAGTATTTATTTTTCTTTATTGTGACTCGACATCTACCTGCCTGAATGTAAGCAAAAGAAGATAAAAAGCGACGAAAACTAAAAAAACGATGTAGTTAACGGTTGTTTCAGTCATGTCATTCGTTAGTATTTGGTAAAAAAATTAATTTATTTACTTTTTTAAAATACAGCTGGAAATTTATGTTTTTTTTAATGGACCAATAAATTCTTTTCTCGCTTAGCTATTGGCTATAGCTATTATATTACCAGCAATTATTAGCATATTCAATCCATTTCCTGTTTTTTTATATGTTTTTATTTCTTTCAAGTGGTTATGTCAACACCCAGCCTGATGGTAAGTTAAAATGCCGTCAATTTATTTAAACGCCTATATTACATATTTTTGCTGATGGGGTATTGGAAATGAATATGCAGAGAATTCATTGTGACATGTTAAATAAACTGCGAGAGGGATAATACTGGCAATTTGTAATTTAGTCTTTACTGACCTTGACAAGTGGTTTATGTTGATGCATGTGATTGGTCAATTTGGTGGCCAGACGTAATAGTGCATGCAAAGTAGGTGCTGGTTGTGTGTGCGCGCCAGGGGGCTCCACTATGTATATCACAAGCAATGGTGCTCCCCTCTCTTCTGTCTCCCATGTGCCACCTCCCAAGTTCACACCTCCTAAACTGGAGTTTTGGGAGCCATTCATGTTGTTGTTGCTGGTGGGACTGTCGTTTTCTGGAAAAAAAAAACAATGTTTGAATACAATTCGTCACATTGGCAGCGACGCTCTTTCGACAGATTTAATCTAAACTCACCTTGGTCACTTTGGCTATTCGGTGTAGGCGGATGATCGGGCGTGGACGGCGGCCTCATGGGCGACGGCGCCGGCCGGTCCATGTGAGATAGTCCAGATTGTTTATCACTTTCGAACACTGTATGATCTAACGTGAAACCCGCCAATTGCGGCACCAATTTCGTCCGTAACTTTTCAGAGTAAGAGCGAATAGAGTCACCGAGAGTGCCCGCGGGCAACTCTGGCAGCCACTCGTCGGTGGTGTTGTTGCCCGCGGGGGTTGCACACGCGCGTAACAGACCGTCCGGGGCCACCCTCGTCAGTGGCGCGTGTCTGCCCAAACGGCACGTCTCATATGCTGCTGACAGCTCGCGGAAGAACGTTTGCAGTGGTCGAGTGAGCGCTGCGTCTGCCGGGGCCAATACCACGTATGCGACATCACGCGCATACGAATATGGCTCCAAGCCGAGGCGTTCCCAATGACGTAACGCATACGGTGACAACGCGAGCCAATCACGTTCGTGCCCCACTAACACAGGCGGCACTGGTTGCGGCTCACATAGGTCCTCATTGCCTCTTCCTGCCAATCTATGGAATTGTCGCCACGTCAACGGTCCTGACACACCATCCCACATCCGTGCACCACAGCATCTCTTCTGCGTAGCGTCTTGCAGCAGAGGTCGCAATCGTCTCATGAGCCGCACGACGTCCCGCGACGAACGAGGGCCACGTGAACCAGCGAACGGCCACCGATGCAGCCGCGGTTTCGCGGGAGGCCTTGCCACGCACGCGGCTCGCATAGCTCGTGCAGCTGAGTCTTCTCCGTCCAGGAACTCTAGTAATTCAGGACCTCTTTCCGCCTGCGCATCCTTCTGAAGTTCTCTTGCGGCGGCTCGACACAAGGCGGAGGCGGCACCGCCGGGCGCGCAAGCCTGTTGCAATACGGCTTCTGCAACGTCCCTGAGTGCTCCACCGTTTCCTTCTGATCCGCCCTTCAGCGCGGGGTCTGAGGCGGCGCCAGTGATCTCCATCTCATCCTCGTAGAAGAGTCCAGCATCATGCGCGAGTCGCCTATTCAGCACAGCACTGAATCCACAACTGCACCGCACGTAATCGTCCTCTCCTGGCGTTCCTTCGTCTGGTGGTGGCAGGTAAGTGGTTGCATCTGCACCACGAATGTTACCCACGGCGTCCTGCTCCGCACTGCATACACATAGAGTGCAACTGTCGAAGTTGTGATCACGGAACAGATTGAGCACAGTGTCTGCGAGCAACACGTTCAGGAGTACAGGACATGCGCGGGGTGATGGGGCCGCAGGTGGGGGGGAACGAGACACAGGAGCTGAGGGGGCAATCGGTGGTGGGGCGGCAGGTGGGTTTTGTGTGGGAGCGGGGGCGGTTTGCGTGGGCCGGGGGTGGGTGTGAGGCGTATTGGGGGGATGGTTGGGTTTATATATAGCATTACTTGGTAATGGTAGAGGGGGTAACAGTTGACTTGGCAGTGACGTCAGCGGGGCATATTTGCTAGAGCCCACGTATTTGCTTACGGTGGGCGGTTTGAACACATACGACCAGTCCTGGAAACAATTGTGCACATTAATAAAAATTATAACGTGAATAAAACATAAATAAAAAGGAATATATGAAATAGTTTACCTCAATAGGGTCTGGCTGAGGGGAACCAGCTGTCGCGTGCCTGAGTGGTTGTAAAGCATGCGTGGTATCATCGACGAGAGTAAATCCAGGCGATGGTTGTGCATGAGCCTCCATAGAGGGTGGTGTTGGGAACATTTTGCTCAACTCTTCCGGTCTCACAGCTCGCCCTCCTGCATTCCCAGAACATCGCGCCTCCTCGGTGGACTTGTTCGAATCAGGCGGCGTCTGTACTTGCAGCTACAAAAATACATTATTATAAACAAGAGAAAATTTGTCTTAATTAAAAATACACGTGTTCCTACTTTTTTTTTATTGATACGCGACATTTGTCCTTGAATTACCTGATAGCAAGCAAGGTGAGTTCCAAGAGCGCCAGTGACTAAAAAAACATTGCCCCAGTCGCCGTCACTATGCCGGCGAAATAAATAGAATTAAATACCACAGCGTCAATATATGTGGTTGCACAAGTTTTACACACAGCATTTAAAAAAAGTTTTGATGGCGAAAAGAGTAAGAATTGCCAGCTAGTAGAAGAGATAAAGAAGACATTTTTCATTAAAAAGAATGACAAGAAAACGATAAAAAGTCATAAAAACTTGAATAATATGTAAACTAACAAATAAGGAATATCAAAATAAACCAACACCGCTCGCTATTTAAGACTACCCTCTCTAATTTGTGTCATAAGCAAACAGAGTACTATATAAAACATAGAACAAAGCTGGTAACACTCACAAGTCTTACCGTCTCATCCCCACTGGCTGCATCGTCTGAATTATCAAATATCTGATCAAGGTCCTTCAAAGTGGGACATAGACCGTCTGATGTAAATAAGTTTTTGTATTCTTTGATGTCATCCTAAAATAAACACATTCTCTTAACTATTCAGTCGAAATATTACATTTCATGCCTCTTGCAATTCATATAATCATGATCAGTCCAAAAAGTAATGTTATTAATCTATTTAGATTTGTTTATTAAAATTCAATACAATTATAGCGTCAATATGTATAGATAGGAAAAAAGCTAAATAAATTCGGCGGCTGAGGAGCGGCGGGACGTCAAATACCCCCCACCCGTACCTTACAGGCCGCCATTAATAACGCGCATAGCTCGGCGGTGTCACTTAATAGCGATGAAAACGTGTCCTTGTTTGTTTATTTAAAAAAGTTAATTTAAAAAAATAGTGTATTCCGTCGTTATTCGTCAGGCTAGAAACCCGATTAAAATGTGTGAAGAAGAAAAAAACATGCAGACACTATTACCAAAATTAAATTAATAATTGTTCAAATTAAATTAAATATTGTTCAAATTAAATCAAAAATTGTTGCTAATGATATAATCATCCTAATCACCTAATTAAATACACATTTCAAATTTTTAATAAACTAAATATAAAACGCAATTACTAGCGCGGTCATTTAGCTCGTTCCCTTACAGTAGCTATACATAGCTTCCAGCAAGGTTTCCATGCATCAAGTGTCTTGGTAAGCCTTTTCCGGAACATCATTTGAGGGCTTGCATTTGTAAAATGTCATTAAAGTTTTTAATAGCAAGAAGTCAGAGGAGAGATACTTCAGGACTGTAAGATGGCTGGAAAACTGTTGGGATCTTGGAATCGGCCAGTGAGTCACGGGAAAAGCGGTGCGGACCTGTGAGTTGTCATAGTGAAGTTTTCAATACTGAAGTTCAAAATATTCAATAAGCATTGTTTAGACTTTTGACTTGCTGTAGTTTCGCCTTCTCGGGATAAGAGAGCGTCGATGTGTGGCAATCTTTTGCAATTTTAGGACCTAATTTGCACACAAAAATTTGCAACCATATGAGAGGCAAAATAAGGCTTAAATAGAATTTCTTACTCTCCTCTAATAGTCCCAGACAATAATTGAGCAAAGGATTGTCATAAAGTTCTACACCGATCCCCACCCTCCCGCGATGCCACTTGTATTCGTTTAACAGTAAAATAACTGACATTACTTTTTGGACAGACATGTAGGGTGGATGATCTATTTCTGGCTCTAAACATTCCTAGCATTTCGGAAGCAAAACGGAGTTAGTATTCTGTTCTTTTTAAGCATCAAACCGGACAACCCTGCTGATGACAGGCGTTGTACACTGGTTCGATTCCTGGTCGGAGCAAATATTTGTTTCATAGCTTTTATTTGTAATATTTGTTGATAAGATTAAATATTGCTAACAATAAAAAGATATTTGCTCCGAGTAATGGTTGTCAAAGAGTAGAGTAGCGCCCAGAGTGGTACCACTTCAAGTGTACAAACCGTGAAGTTGCGTTTCGCTATTAGCTTGTAAGTCTCCGGTTCCAATTAGGCCAGCATAGCGGATGCGACTACCACGTTTAACTGTAGTAGTAGCAGCAGTGGCCTCTATTCTTGAAGCACACTCTAGCTTAACATCAGACAGGGTGCTGTCATATATCGAGCCATAAAAAACAAATGAAAAATGTTCGGAATGTGGGTAGCATGAAATTCCACTATATGACATATATTAAATTCTTACCGCATCAGGTTTCTCCTGCTTGATAGTGATCATATGCGTGTCATGATTGATGCCATTGTGCTCTTGGCCCGCATATAAGTCGTCAGTAGAAGGAGTGGACCCTGTCAACTCACGCCAACAGACCGAATCGCTCTTGAATCGCTTTACGGGATGCTCCAACCTGCACAATATAATAATTGAACCTTTAATTTTATTATTACGGTGAATTCATTTTATTTGTAAGGAGTCTTCTCTCTGTGATCACGATGGCTGCAAAGCTCTCGATACGTCAGAATAAAAAATGTAAAATCATTAACAAAAAATATACGCAACTGGGCCGGCATAGTGGATGTGCTACTTACAGTGCTACTTAAATTGTAGTGACCGTGATATCCATTCATGAACCACACTCCAGCTTAACATCAAGCGGGGTGCTGTCATATGTCGAGTCACAATAAAGAAAAAAAAACGTAAGAATAAGATCATACCAAGCATGTACAGATGTATAGTCATATAACATTCTGAGATAGGCTTCGTCCTCGAGTGGGTCGGGTCTCTTTTCCCCAGGTGGCAGTGTTGGTGGTACAGCTGGTCTTTTCAGGAGTTCAGAGGAACATGTCTCTGTTGCCCCACCGCCTAAAGGGGATTCGCCGCCCTGAAAGACAAAATTATATCAATGATTTTTTTATTGTGACAACACCCCGCTTGATGTTAAGCTAAAGTGCGGTCGATAAAAAGAGGCTCAATTATCACTGCTACTACAGTGATAATTGAAAGTAGTAGTCGCCTTCACTATGCCGGCATGGTCGGAACAAGCTGCTACTAAAACTGATATAGGTAGTTCGTCAAACTACCCCAGGTCGACAGACTGGGCTAATGACTACCAATCCTCTACCCACCACTCTTCTCAGGTAACAAACCTACCTGTATAGAAATATGAGTTACAGAGGAACTGCTTTTAACGATTTCTTACCAGCCCAATTCCATTCCAATGATAAACAACCGTTTATTTATTTATTTTATATTATACTAAACTTCGCTTGTATCATAGAAACAGGACAACCAAAGTACATAAAACAAAGATACATTAGTGGTTTTAAACCCGTGCGCTCGGTTTGCGCTACCATTGCACTACCACTACATCAAAGTCGCCTTCAAATGAACTTTGTGCTGTTAGAATGTTAGTACAAACATACCTGCGGGTAGTTCCTTTGCGGCGGTGCTGGCGTCGGCGGTGCATGTGGGTCAGGTGTAGGCGCTGGTGTATGCATCGTGGTTGGTACACATGATGTTGACTATAGAATACATTATACATATAAACATTGTATCTGCTGTGGATGCCTGGATAGGAGGGTGTTTTCCGACCAAATCGGAGACATCCTTAAGAAAGTTAGGTTGCCTAGGCCCATAACCATAGAACTTGTATGAAAAGAATTGTGGATGTGAGGGAAGTAAGGAAGTTGTGTCAGAATCGTGGTTGTTGCGCGCTCCTTTGTTTCTGCCTATCCATGTGGGAAAAAGGCGTGACAATTTGATTGATTGATTGATATTTGTAATATTCAATAATTTGATTAAATATTACAAATATTTGTTTGCAAAAGAGACAGATATTTAGGCATGGTGCTGTCCCATGTCGAGACAGAATAAAACAAAATGAATTGTAATGAATGTGAATACCTGCGCGTGCGCAATGTTGGTGTGCGCAACATTATTATGTTGCTGTGAGGTCAACGCAGGTGACACAGGTTGGGTGCCTGCCGAAGGTGGCGCAGAGACAGGTTGCGCTGGGGAGCCCGCGCACAAGCTCGCAGGAGAACACGCCACACCAGACCTATGATAAATTTAACATTAAACTATAGTATACACTTTAAGTTAAAAAAATAGTATTTGATTTGCTTTCAGAAATTTAAAACGATTATAAATGATCTGTGTTTGTACGTGATCTTAAATCAATAACAATTTATATTTATTGCAAGTTTATTACGTCCGAATTGTACACTTCAAAGCAAAGAGGTTTGACCACCCATAAACTTTGTAATATAACTTTGTAATACTTGTGTGAATTACTTATTACCTTATAAATAAGTCCATTTTGGTTATATAAGATAAAAATTCCAAGGTGGGTTAAACTGAGTGTATTTTATTATCCAATTGAATCAGGCAGTCACCTAACGAAGTCCAAATTAGGTTAGGTATCTGTCCTTCTGGTAATGCCTAAGTTAAAGACTGATACAATGTTGTACATAAAAGAAAAGAACCCTTGCAATAAATAAAATGACAGTGATATTTTAATATCCAACACAATGATTTGTTATTTAAGTGACGATGATCTCCATCCCAGATGAATCCCGTGCCATTTTGGAGTGAACAAAATATCCTTTATTATTTATTTTGAAATGACAACCTTGACTGGCTTGATGGAATGATGGCTGAAAATAAGACTAATGGTTGCCTCAGTTGCCGGTGCCGGCCAGAGATTATTTATTTATTATATGACATTCCATGCCAATAGAAAAACGGCCATAGATATGGATTTATTGTATAAATAATTTCCATGGTAAAGTTAAGTGTGGGCTCTCAGAGTCATGTTTGTGTGTATTTGAGGACATTTTTATCAGCAAGAAATATAGATTGTCAAAAATATCCAAGAATTTTTAAATCAACTATCAAAAGTTTCAACACATTATGAAAATTAATATTTAACAATATAAAAATACATATATCTTCATTAAAAAGCTATAAAAGCCGAAGCTCTATTGTAGCATGACCTAAAAGAAAATGGTAGATGTTATGAATGTAATATAATGAATATATATAAACAAAAACATGCAACACATTTAACATGCAACATTTATATGCAAAAACATCCATCATGCATCGAAAACGCAATTAACCATTTTCAACTATTACTTTCAACATTTTTATATGAAAACATAAAATAAATGGATACCTCCTTAAATTGGTCGGGTTATAATGTCAAAGTAACCGATGAAAACGGTTTATTTTTATGTGTGTGTGTGTGTATTGATTGATGTGTGAAGTAAAGCCAGAATATTTAAAGTTGCAGAGGGCGCTGCTAAATATAGATAGTAGCGCCATCTATATGAGGAACATTCTGGTTTTACTGTATAATGGTGTAATGATTTGTATAGTGGCAAAGTTGTTACTGTACTCACCCCGGCGGCGGTGTCTTGTTGCTGGGTGGGGCGGAGTGTGGGTGTCTGTGCGAACGGCGGTGGAATAGCGGCGGCTTAGCACGGCGTAGACGCCGGCACCTGCACATAACACCCCGCTATACCGGCCGCACGCCCGCCGCACGCTATTACAGAAACTATACGCCCACTACACCCGCACGAAATCGCACAACAGAACCCTAAATTAATGTATGCTTTATGGCCAATACAGAAGAAACGCGTGACCCCCGAAATTACATTTTTCATAAATTATTTATTTCAATGAAACGACCAATCATTAGTTAAAAAATACGAAATATTGAAACTATAAAACTAAAATTTTAACGAAATTAAAAGTCAATTCCAATCAAATTGTAGCAATTTTTTTTATAAATAATATCTACATAGTAACTTACTAAACGTTTCCGTATCATAGAAACTAAGCGACCAAAGTACAGTGCTGAATATAGTATATAGTGAATATATGAACCAGGTCTCTTAGTTTGCGAGACCATTTCACTACCACTAGACCACGATCGCCATAAACAAACAACTTTTATTTCTTTCACAAATCACCACCAACGTACAATTTTGAGAATAATAATTATAACGACATCATTTCAAAAGCTAAGCTCAATAAATAATAATAATAGTTTCTGTAAACGCATGCATATTCCATTCAACTAAAAACTACAAAAGCGCACTAACAGCGCTTAAATATATTAATATAT
Organism: Tinea trinotella; assembly: GCA_905220615.1. Classification (NCBI taxonomy): domain Eukaryota; kingdom Metazoa; phylum Arthropoda; class Insecta; order Lepidoptera; family Tineidae; genus Tinea; species Tinea trinotella. The sequence goes on along the minus strand of HG992308.1, from coordinate 1,185,308 downwards.
AATAATATAAATATAATAACTACATATAAATTAATACTTATAATAAGGAACACACAAACATAACATCTACCTAGACTACATAAGGCATATCATAGAAACCTCTTTTTAAATATCAACTTTATGCTACTATACAAAACAAAATATAATCCAATCACTTTTTTATTTATTATTAAAATATTATTTATTTACTAAGATAGTTGAAAATTATTCAATCAAATTGTCACGGATAGGTAGAGACAATGGAGTCCCAGTTGCCACGAGTCTTGCTTCCCTCACATCCATAATTTTCTTCATACAAGCTCTACGGTTATGGGCAATAGGCAACTTAACTTTCTTGAAGATGACTTGTTAATCCATTAACTAATTATAATTGACTAATGGAAAGTTTTATTTAGGCAAGGCTATAATACAAATGAGCATGTTAAATTTTTATTTTAATTAAAGATTCACTTCTCTTAATTCAGGATTTACCTAACTGTAATTTTACAAAACCAATTATTATCCTGCATAGCTGTCCTTTATTAAACACCATCAAGTGATTTTAGGAGATGTAGGGATTGAGCAGTGTTACTAGTAATTTTTTTCTTATACCTATAAGACATTATTTGCAATAGTGATGGGATCCAATCATGTTTTGAATAGTATTTATGCAATATTATTTAGTTTTATTCCTGTAGCCTAAATAGTCCACAAAAATATTAGCTTACCCCAATATATATGGATATTAGAATGTAGACTAAATATAGGCATGAGGAAATATCAGATTTCAATAAACAATTCCGTTTTACATCAAATGCATATTTATTTTACAAATAATAATAACCCAACAATAATTTATTCTGTAAGGAATCCCATATTTGAATAGTACTTGTATATTATTTAATGAAATCTGTAAGTTTTATTCAATTTAAAGAACCTTTATAGTATTTAAATCATTGACAAAAAGATATATCATTTCTAACTTTCTCTAAAAAAAAATGAACTCAAAAAGCAAATGTTATGCGGAACTAGAACAATACAATGCCACATGTGGAAAATAATATTTTTTATTATATATAAATTATGAACAATTATTAATATTTAAATCTTTTAAGAAAATCGATTAAATAGTGGTAAATAATATTACATAAAATCGATTCTAGTTGAGCTTCCCCAGTGCCGTTTTGTTTAGTTCATTTGGTCACTAGAAAAATGTTGACTACCACTGATATGTCACTTTGACAGTGACATTTCTTTGTTTACATTTTTGATCTGGAACACCATTTAAGAGCACGAAAATAGGTTTCGAGCGGGGGCGCATTTAAATACCGTCTCACAGAATACACCGAATTCATATTATAGTAAATATCTTATTGCCAATGATTTGTATAACAAGCATAATATTTGCATACACTTTAACATATCTCATAATAATAAAATGCATTGGACACACATTCAAATTATCCATCTATGTCAGTTATTACAGACTATCTATACATTTGATTCATCATAATATTTGATAGAACAGAGTTTTATTTAATATGTTTTTTGACATATTACAATGTGCAGCCGACTGATTTGCAACTGTGAACTTCTACACAACTTTTATTACTAATTTATAAAGATAAATAATAGTTTTACGCTAAATTGATTAAAAATTAACCACTTTTAACGTTAATAGTGTTTAATTTAGCAAAAGACGCAACACAACCACATTAATCCAGGATCTATTACATCAATAATCAGATCCTATTTTTCATTCAGCTAATATTGGTAGGAATTAAAACATATAAAAAAAACTCCTAAAAAGCCTTACATTGAGATTAATAAAATCAGAGTTCTTTGTCATAACTGTCAATATTTACGAACCAAATATATAGATAGTTAATAATATTTATATACGTACTTATATAAAACAGGCATTATAAATTAATAACTCACTTGGAGCACGTGCACGGTGTCTTGCGTGTGGGGTCGAGGAAATCACCTTCACTTTTAGCTGCGTCTGTTGTTTCGCTGCAAGCGTCTATTGCCTGAAAGTTACAATACTTAATTATATTAAAGGTTATATAAAGGCCAATTGATTCTCAAAGTGGTCCAGGGGTCCACGGGAGGCTCGACGGAGGCCTACGCTGGCGTGCCAAAAAAAATGGGGGTTCACAATTCGTGAGTTCCACGAAATTTTCTGGTTTCGATAGTGAAGAACTAAAATGTTGGCTTGAATTCACCTATCAATGTAGGCGAATAATATTTTGGGAATCTCAGTGACTGTTACTTTTAAAAGTTTGCATATTCAATATACAGTACGTGTCGAGAATTGCAAAGGGGGTCCACCGGTATCAGCACAATTTTGAGAGTGGTCCATGATAAAAAAGTTTGGAAACCTTTGGTATAGCCCAATATCCGCTCGGAGAAAAATCCACATTCTATTGACCGAATCAGCGCTTCGTTGATAAATAGACAATGTGAATGTTTTACCATCCCATGTATTTCCCAATCCTAGAACTTTCGAGTCAAACGTAAAAAACCCTAACGCCATAATGTCGTCTGACACAACCGTGAACTGAATTGTTATTTTTCAGTCGTTGGCACTCTTAAACTTTTCTAGGCTAACTATATCAGACAATTCGAGGTCAGATGTAAAGTCTACTTTTTTTTTAAATTGTGACTCGACATCTGACCTCGACCCGCCTGCTGGTAAGCAAGAGGAGCTCCGAGAGTGCTGACGACTGTAAAAACCGAGACTTTACGTTTGCCCCAGTCGCCGTTACTACGCCGGCCAAAGGTGCCTTGAAGGGTCTGAGGTTATAGGATATAAATACAAATATGTTTGTTTGAGGGTGAACGAAGCAACGCCTCTGATCTTAGTAAGCGCCGCACAGAGATCCTCATTATTTATATTGGAAATGAAGTAAATGTACTTATTTAATAACAACATATTAAAAAACATTGCTACTAAATTGCACTTCCGCATATTTTCTGGGTTATTAATAAGTCTATCAATTCGAAAAGCGACTATGGTCTAGTGGTAAGATGTCCTTGCATCACCAAGTTTAAAACAATATTTGTAACTGGTAACAATTTTGATATACGTACTTCGACCAATACCAGCAGTACGCTATGATGACCGTTTTAATGTTTGTACTATTCATGAAGTTTCGTATAAATTATTAATTACGTTTGAAGAAACAATTTTTGTACTTTATAGTGACAATAAAGAACTGCAATTTGCTCCTGTAAACGTAATTATTAATTTATACGAAATTCATGAACGGTGCAAATGTCAAAACGGCCATCATACCTGGTGTAGTTTTTACTGGAGATACTGAATTTCGGATATGGATACAGATATAGGAATAATATACCGATTTCAGATACAATTACGGATGTGTAATTATTTCGGAACATAATTTCGGTTATGGATATTAGATTTTTAAGGAATTTTAAGAATTCCGCCCCTATCCGAAATTATAATAACGGATTCGGTCACCGATAGGTTTTTAATGTGGATGATATCCGATAGTTTCGGTTACGTTTACGAAGCTCCATAAAATCCCTACGATATAGCGCGTTTAGTACAAACCAAATATTATCAGTCTACTTAAAATGTTGCATCTCCATGCTACATACCCTGTGCGGCTGCGTGTGAGCGAGTGCTTTCATAGTCCTCTCAGCGGTGCGCGCGGCTGTCGGTGATTGCGGTGGGCCAGCATCGCGGGGGGCAGTCAGAGAGGCTGATAGAACATATGCCGATGGATAACGCATACGCACACCGCCGCATACCACCTGAAAACATAATGGCTATTATGACAAACAAATAAAAATACAGACTGTGAATTGACTTGATCAAGTTGCGAGATCAGTTGCCGGTTTCAACTGGGCCTGCATAGTGAAAGTGACCGCTTCTACAGTTGTTTAACTGTAGTAGCAGTCACCTCCATTCATGGACTGTGCCCCAGCTTAACATCAGGCAGGGGGCTGTCATATGTCAACTTACAGTAAACATATCATTATTAATTCGAAGACAGTAAAAAAATGTCCATTGACCACTATAGTACTGATTAGTTGAATCAACTTGTTTTTATCTAGTCCACAATACCGCCTGATGTTAAATCATATCCAATAGGCATCAGCTTGGCATGACAACATTCAAGCTGATCCTAAACCGCGATTGAGTAACCTCCCTCTAGAAACCGTCTTGCCTCTAAATGGTACAATACATACCTCAGTAGCTCCACATCCCTGCTCCAAGGGGTAAAGTTGTCTCCATGCCTCTAATAAGCGTGAAGTGGGCGCATCATTCTCACTCCATTCGCGGCCGGTGACACTCGCTTCCAAGCCAAATGGTGCCAGGATCACTGTTACATTACAACAATATCATTAAATACAACTGTAAAGTGACTTAGTCGCGTTTTTGGAGTGTAGTAGCCTATATTCATAGATCGCATTCTATCTTAACATAAGGCAAGAATCTTAAAAAAGAATTAGACAATTATAAAATAATCAGAGACATCTTTAAGAAAGCTGGGTTGCCTAGTGCGCATAATAGTAGAGCTTGTAAGAAAAGAATTGTAGATGTAAGGGAGGAGAAGGAGTTGTGTAAGGATCGTGGTAAGTGGCGCTCCATTGTATCTGCCTATCTCTGTTGGAAAAGGGCGTAACAATTTGATTGATCTTCAAGAAAGCTGGGTTGCCTAATGCCCATATTAATAGAGCTTGAATAAAAATAATTGTAGATCTAAGGGAAGCGAGGGAGTTGTGCCAGGATCGTGGTAAGTGGCGTCTCAATGCCTCTGCTTATCCCTATGAAAGAAGGCGTGACTATTTGACCATACTTATAAGTATATACTAAAGAACATTCATTTTGATACATCGCTACGCTACTAGATGGCGCTAGGTGTCGTTTTTGGTGGCTAGATTTATTTATTGAGACACTACATCTGGCTTCGGCTTGCCTGATGTTATAGCAAGGGAAAATCGAAAAGCGCCGACGACTTAAAAACAGATTCAGATTTAAGGGGACCGTGGTGTAGTGGTAATGCAATGGTCATACAAACCGAGAGCACGGGGTTCAAAACCATTAGCCGGTATCAATGTATCTTTGATATGTACTTTGGTCGTCCTGTTTCTTTAATACGAGCACTTTAGTAGCTTAATATAGAAATGTTTACAGTTGCCAAGCAGCCAAATATATAAAGTTCTTATCATAAATTGTTGCCTGACGGATGGACGGACGTACAGCGGCGTGCAATGATGCGTCTTAGTATACTATGCATAGAGGAGCTTTACCTTTAGCATCAGCATGTGGCTCCGCATTGTCCGAGGGCGCCAACCTAGCCACTCTCGCCAGCCGCTTGGCTGTCAACGTGCGCACAGGCGGATGTTGGCGGACATCCACGGAGGCGCAAACAGTACTCTCGCCATGCAGAAAGAACGCAAAAGAAAATGACAGATGCCACGGACTGAAACATACAAAGCACATTATTAGGATTTTATTAACTTTAAGTGGTGGTACCACCCAGTCTGCCGATTCGGGGTAGTACTACCACTTAGAAGTATACAGACTGTAAAGTGATTTGGTTTCGTTTCAGGATCAGCTTGTAAGTTGCCGGTGCCAAATAGGCCGCGATACTGGATGTGATTGCTACTTACAGTTATTGAATTGTAGTGGCAGTGACATCCATTCATGGACCACACTCCAGCTTAACATCAAGCTGGGTGCTGTCATATGTCAAGTCACAATAAAAATAAAAAAACAACTTGAATGTCCACTTGATATAAAGCCCAAAATGAATGATGCCCTTTTATTTGTGTCAGTATTTCACTTCTCTAGTATTATTGTACATCAAGTATCCTGTGGGTATACATTGGAGCCATGATGTAAATGCAGTTGAATTCTTTATAATTTATAATAATAATCTTAATAATACCTTTTCTCCACGTCTTCCTCGTCGCCATCGTAGGGTTGAACAAACCACTTGCCAAGTCTCACAAAGTCGCGGGATAACAGACATCTGAAAATTTAAACATAACAAAATATTATTATAAATTGCATTAGAAACTATAACGCATGTAATAAGTTTTGTAGGTTTTCAATATGACCTAGATATTGAACTTCAACCAAATCACCATTTTTAACACGCTTTTTTTTAGCTTGACTTGTATGTATGTACAACGGAATATTTCAAACTAACTTACATCTACTTGTAAAGGTCTCAATGATTTGAAAATTTGTACACGTTTCAAAAACCGATGACAATACAATAACGTCAATAAATATTTTTTTGTGGCCGGCATAGTGGCGGCGACTGAGGTAACCGTAAACCGACTCGGTGTTTTCAGTTGTCGACAGTCTTGGACCTCTTCTTGCTTACCATTTATTCACTTTTTATGTCACATTGTCATACTTGCGTGTTTTTTTATTTTTAACTATAGTTTTATTTATTTACATAATATACTAATATTGATAACTAACTTAGGTCACTTTGTAATAACATGTGCTTCATGTTCATGTAATAAAAAATTCTAGTACATTCTAGTACAAAAACAATGGCGTTATTTTTGGTGCAAATATAGAAACATCATATTCTATTAAGCCAGTATAGTTTTACTTGAAAAAAAAAACAAAAGCCATATCATTAAACAGCAAATCTTGGAAAATTTCAAATTAAATAAGTATGTTACATTTCAAGTGGCGTATAAATTATCAACATATTTGAGTGATAAAAAAACAACATAACCAGTTAGAGAAGTGAGTGGCAATTTGTGCGACACGATCATGTTATCTCATTAATAATAAATGATTAATTTATATAACTAACATATTTTGTTTACAATTATTAACGAAAAGCAATAAGTTTATGTCCGTGCAATATATTAACAGCATGGACAACTAGCGCCATCTGTTGAGTTTTACCGAAAACTATAATCAAAACAATGTTGTTTATAAATAAACAGAAGTATATTAAGTTATTAAATAAATAACTGATTTAAGCATAAGTATGATTTCACCCGTACAATAATGCTTGTATGAAGAGAATTGTGGCTCTGAAGAAGATCGTAAAGTGACGTTTCACTAAACTGAATCTACATTTTTTTGTATGCTAGTTAAGAAACAACAATGTAATTAATATTTGACTGAAACACAAAATTTGCCAGCACAGTGACGGCGACTAAACTCCATTAGGTAATCCAGTCGTCGGTACTCTTGGACTTGCCCTTGGTTACCATCAGGCAAGTTGAGGTTAGATTTTTCTTTAAATATTTTGATAATTAAATTTATATATTGCTGTAATATTTTGACTTCAAAAATTTGATTTTGATTTGAGATGTCAAGTCTCCATATATAACAAAAAGACAATAGGAATAAGAATTTTGGCCAATATAACAATCAATCAATCAAAATGTCACGCATTTTTTCGCCACTTGCCACGATGCTGACACAAGTCCCTCGCTTCCTTCACATCCACAATTCTCTTCATAGAAGCTCTATGGTCATAACAAACAAACAGTAACTAAACACAATTAAGTACATGGTAAGAGTAAAAGAACATCCATTGCAAAGCACATTAATGAATTGGCTATTTTAAGCAGTTACTGCCATCTCTACAGCTATCTTTGTAACATGCCACAATGAAGTTTTACTCATAAGGCAGCCAATCGAAAATAAAGGGATAGCTGGACAAATATTGCTCTATAATCTATATTTAAAACTACAGACAATACAAGGTATCTCGGTCATAATCACCAACTGATATAGATCTCTAAAAAAGCTGAATCCATACCACATTTGTTTAACAACTTAATGTTAACTTGTAAAACAAATTGAATATTACTTATACACAGGAATACCAAGGATTAGTGAAATTTAGTTGTCAGACAATTTAAAAAAAAAAACACTAAACTTAAGTCAAATGGACTGTTTTTTATGTATGTAATTTGACAATTAAATCGGATTCCAATAAATTCTCATCATACTTTTTACGTAAGGTTTATGATTCATAAGCTCTGATGACCGGGGAATCAAAGAATATAGTTATACCCAGTCACCATAACTACGCCGGCCTAAAATTTATTTTTAAACTTAACTACCAGAGTGCTACGTTATAGAAACAGGACGACCAAAGTACATATATCAAAGATACATTGGTACCGGTAAGTGGTTTTGAATTAGAACCCGTGCTCTCGGTTTGCGCGACCATTGCACTGCTACTACACCACGGTCGCCTTAAAATATCCTTTCATAATATTAATTTTATATTGTTATCTCAACGTGGACCGCCGAGAGCCGCCACACATCTAGTTTACAAACAACAGGTTTCGTGACAGCACACAGTGTTGCGCGCCTCATATTACATACGCGCTGCGCAACTACTTTTAACATAAAGTTAATAACTTATTATCACATTCCTTTAAAAGGACTTATTTTAGCGTGGAAGTTGCATCAGGAATGTGGCAAGTGGCGCTCCGTCTCTGCTCATTTGATTGATTGATTATTTTTTTAAAGATTCTATTTTAAATGTCAATTTATTTAATTGCAAATACTTAATCATTAAAACATGTACTACTTTAAAAATGTTGCGTTGATTTGGTAATATTGAAATAGATGAAAGGAGTATGACGAAAGAAATTTATAAAACTTGAAAGAATAAAAAAGGGACGACCCAGAAATATGTTGCTCGATCAAAAAGAGGAACATTTAAAAAAAGATAAGACCCTATATCTCTAAACATATTGATCTTTATACAGAGTTTTGGATGTTAAGGAAGCGAGAGAGTTTTCTTAGGACAATGAAAAAAGTCGTCCATTATCTCTGCCTATCCCTGTGGTAATTGAGGAGTGACATAAAATGATAATTATATCTGCTTTTTTATTTATATTATAGCTTGATATTTACGATATACTAATTATTAATAGTTGTTTGTTCGCGTTCACTGTAAACGGGTCAATGGTTGCGGCGAGTCGGAATAGGTAGCGTACTTTCCCTTGGTCGTGTTGAGGCCACGCTTGCGCATCGGCGAACATCGGGGATCGCATGCAAACTATAAGATTTCACCAGGCGGGTCAAAACTGTTATTAAAACTAATTACCGATGACATTTTGTATCAAATTTCTTTCACCATTATTCCTATTATTTTAAGGCGACCGTGGTGTAGTGGCAGTGCAATGGTTACGCAAGCCGAGAGGTACCAATGTATCTTTGTTATATGGATCTTGGTTGTCGTGTTTCTATGATAACTTTGGTAGCTTAATATAGGAATGTATAAATAAATAAAAATGGACCTATATAATAGCACTCTGTCTGATATTAAGCAAGAATTCGGTCCCTGTTAAAAAAATGTTGGCAAAATACATCATTCACTTTGGGCTTTTATGTACTACTTTTGTAATGTCCAATGATGAAAATATATATAAATGATAGTTTCGATACTTGTGTTAATAAAACTAATAACAATTATGCTTTTAATTGCAGTGCAATTGAGTTATTTGGAAAAATAAAATATGTATTTTATATCATCTGTCAATCAACGCCATATTTGTTCTGCTTAAAACTGTCATAATTATAGTTTGATACTTATGCACACCTAAACTATGCAAAATAAAGGAAATAATCCAATTACATTGTAATCTTCGTACATTAAACTATTTTAAAATGTATATGCAACTGTTAATACAATTAAGCCCAAAACCCCATACAAAATGAATGATGTCCTTTCAAACAAATACTGAAAAGCGACGGCTTCGCTTAAAAGTGGCAGATACTACCCCGGATCGGCAGACAGGCAAATGTCTGACCATCAATATTATAAAGCAACGAAAAATAACATCGTGCAATAAATAATCCATCTTAACAAATTGTATAATACTTGCTATAGTGATAGCACTTGTTTTTCATATTAGATCATTCATTAGCATTCATCTAATATATGTAATAACAAGAGGTGTTACTTTGTGTTCCTAGTAGATTAGTATAACGCCGTGTGTATATGTGTGTGTGACGCAAGGTTGCGATAAGAGCCCGCCGCCCGCGATCGCTACGAGGAGCGTAATAGTTTCGTATGTGTAAGCCTGCGCACGCGCATCGCTCCATTCTTTTCTTCAGCGGCGACGGGTCAGCGACCCCGCTACCGACGGATCACATCACTTGTCCTGGGGACGAGACAGATTTTTCAATTTTTTCCCACCTCAATGAACGACGGAGAGCACTCGTGACATTGTGCTCAAACCATTTACAAAGGAATGCCGGCCCACGGGCGGATTTACGGATAGCGGCGCCCTCTGTTGCCAGTTTGCAATTCTTTTTTCATTTTGAAGGACACTGACCTCTACAACTAGTACAAATAGTTGTATTCACAGCTTAACTGGATGACTTCATCCAGTATACCATGTCATACGAATAGTTACATTATTTATTTATTTTAACATTTTGCTCTTTATACAAAAGGTGAACCTATTGCCCGTGGCCATTCATTCACTGGGGATAAGAGACAAATGTTATATTTATGTAGATGCATAGAACATTTCTATACTAAGCTACTAATGTACTTGTATCATAGAAACAGGACAACCAAAGTACATATATCAAAGATACATTGGTACTGGCAAGTGGTTTTAAACTCTTGCTCTCGGTTTTCGTGTAACCATTACACTACCACTACACCACGGTCGCCTTACAAAGATACATTGGTACTGGCAAGTGGTTTTAAACTCTTGCTCTCGGTTTTCGTGTAACCATTACACTACCACTACACCACGGTCGCCTTACAAAGATACACTGGTACCGACAAGTGGTTTTGAACCTGGGACTCTTTTATTGGGTGAAATTCACACACCACGGTCGCATTGTTTTGTAAGTGTTAACGATTGATAGCTCTAAATATTTGTGTGCACAACGTCGGTGTATGACGAGGCACCTTTTGTCCGAGGCGCCGTCATTGCGCGTGACCTGGTTATCAGGCCAGTATGTAACCCCCCCTGGGTAAACGAGTTCGATGCGTCCTTGAAACTTCGAAAGTGTCATGCACAATGATATTTAAAATATTTTACTGCAATTTAACATTAATATAATGTAGGTATTATAGCCCTGCCCAACAACAATTGAATTATTAGTTATTTAATGATCCTTAGTTAAACTTTTATATCTTTATATAGATAGGAAGATTCAATCAAACAATCCAATCAAACAGTCACACCTTTTTCTCACAGGTCTAGGCAGAGACAATAGAGCGCCACTTGCCACGATCCTGACACAACTCCCTCGCTTCCCTCATACAATTCTTCTCATACAAGCTATGAAAGTTATGGGTTATGGACATTAGGCAACTCAGTTTTCTTGAGCATGTCTCTAAAGATGTAGTGACAAGGATTGACAAAGGAATGCTTCGATGGTTTGGGCACATGGAAAGTAGATTGACGAAAGAAATTTATCACCAAAACAAAAATAGTTTTTTATCAGTATTAGACACTATAATTTTTTATCATTAAACATTCACACAACTGGAAAAAAATACTTTGAAGCTGTTTCAATGTATATGTAAACCAGTCCAAGGGAAACGTGAAGGTCTGGATTTCAAGGTCGGATATGTACTAAATGTTGTCCAGTGTGTATTGCAGGTGTTATAGTGGACACACGAAACAGGGAAAATATCTTCGTGGAGGGGAGAGATCTCAACCACGGGACCTTATTCATAGTAAAAATATTAAGGTAGGTCACGTCATAAGTATGAAAAATTATATGACTAAGTTATATTTTAAGAAATGTGTCCCATTGTTTAGTTTTAAAATATGAATCATAATTTCTATTTAATTGTGATACTAATATACCTGTAGATCCTATTTCTTTGTTATCGTGTTACTCAGATATTTTTGTAGGGCAAGGATTGTATTAAATAAATATCATTATGGAATTCTTTCGAGGTTTTCTTATTTGCAGCGGAGACGAATTTCAATCACGAGTTTAAAAGTCCGAACTGAGAATCATCTTTGTATCTTTGAAGTTTTCGTTAAAAAAAAAGATATTTTAAACTTTTATATACATTCATAATAACATTTTTTACAATCGCTATCATTATTAATTGTCACGTCTCAATTCCCACAGGGATAGGAAGAAATAACGGAACGCTACTTTAAACAATCCTTTCGCTTTCTTCACATCTACAATTCTCTCCATAGTTGAGGTATTGCTGACCCCATCTTTTCAAAGATGTCAATCTTCTAGGTCATCTCCTTTATAAATCTCTTTTGTCAATTTTCCTTGACATGTGCCCCAACCTACGCAACATACCTTAATCATTTTGATACAATGACTTAATTGAAGCTTCAACATTATTCTAATAGTTTAACTTTTTAGGCCGGCATAGTGGCGGCGGTTGGGGCAGCCGGGATCTGACTCGGTTATTCCAGTCGTCGTCACTCTTCGACCTCCTCTTGCTTATCATCAGGCGGGTCGAGGTCAGATCACCTCGCGTGTACAATTAGACCTTTTTAGGACAATAAAAATTAAGGTAGTGTGAGGGGTCAAAATTTGAAGGTCTAACTGGTGATTATATATTAATGTCAGTAAAAAATACGACATTCCGCCGTCCGCTACGACGCCGACCTCAAATGATCTAAGCTAAGCATTGTTACAATACTAATAAGCCGCTCATTTGTTCTTGGAAATTATTTCAGATATATAAAAAATATCCACGAAGCCATCCCAGTTTGACGGAAACTATGAAATGACATTCGAAGATAACATCATCCGATAACTTAGTTCATATCATGGTAAGGAAGTATAAAGTGTATAATTCAAGCAATCAATCAATCAAATTGTCACGCCTTTTTCCCACAGGGATAGGCAGAGACAATGAAGCGCCACTTGCCACGATCTTGACACAATTCCTTCGCTTCCTTCACATTCATAATTCTCTTCATACAAGCTCCTATAGTTATGGGCACTAGGCAACCTAGCTTTCTTGAGGATGTCTCCGATTTGGTCGGCGAACACCCTCCTGGGCTTGCCTTGTTTAACGTGTCCATTCACATGAGATTTATAAATTCCTTTCGTCAATCTACTTTCACTCACAACAGCATCCGAAAATTTATTTCATCTCATGCTAAGGAAGTACAAAATGTGTGATTCAATGAATGCAAAACGATGATAAGGTAAGGCCTCCTAGTTGTGGACTGATGAAATTATAAGCAAAATTAATTATTTAATTATTAAATCACAGAGAAATTAATAAAATAAACATGTGATGTAAAATATGTTGTGTTATAATGTTGTGTTACTTCACATAAAATGTAGAAAAATAGTCACCTTTCAATTAGATTATGCAGTGCCTTGAAGAGTAGAGAACGGCACTCGTATGAAAGACCGCTATCCCATGAGCCTTGCTCTCCCTCTGAAAAAGATTAAAATATACCAATGAATATCAAACAATGAACTTCGACTAAAATTTCAGCATAGAATTAGAACATGGCCTAATTATAAGAGAGAAAGCCTAATGAAGTAACTAAAATTAAGCATCAAATTATAGCTCTGCTGCACCTAAAGGACATTCATTTTGGAACTTGGGCTTAATTGTATAAACAGTTGCATTATGATTCTAAAATGGTTTGATGTACGAAGATTACAATGTAATTGGAATATATCCTTTATTTTGCATAGTTCAGGTGTACTAAAACTATAATTATAACAGTTCATAGCAGAACAAATATGGCGTTGATTGACAGATGATACAAAATCCATTTCTTATTTTCCAAATAAATCAATTGCACAGCAATTAAATGCAAAATGGTTCTCAGTTTTATTAACACAACTATCAAAACTACCATTTATATATTTTTTCATCATTGTACATTATAAAAGTAGTACAAAAAAGCCCTAAATGAATGATGTCCTTTTACAATAAAGTACTACTTTATTGTTTACTTTAATTATGCGCGAACATTAATTATTGAATTAAACAAATTTTATGCGGCTTACTATTGCGTTTATTTTTGGTTATTGATTTTACAAGTATTTATCAGTCTCTCTGTGACCACCAAATGTCGGAATAATAAAAAAATGTAAAATCATTAAATAAACGCGTTAGTAGGCCGGATAAAATTTGTTTAATTCAATATCCATAATTAAGCGCTCCAGAATGCGGCATGCATTACCGTCACAACCGGCAAAACTATGCAATCGTATAATCTGTCAACTGCATAAGATTGTGAAAACAAGAAGATAGTCCACGCAACGTTGCCGCTCTGTGCCGTTAGCGCTGTCTCGCTCTGGCAAGGGGGGCGGGTGACGTCACAGAGCGACCGCTCGCCGCGCACGTGTCTGTGTTTGTCGCGCGCACACACGCGTATCCACACATTGTCGACCCCGCCGCTTGCAAACATTTTAATTGACATTGAATTTACTTCGCGACATAATATCAAAAGTAGCTCGCTTATTCACATTCATTAACAACTACTTTCATCATGACCACTTAATTCTAGAAGTTTCTTTTCGTTAAAAATAAATCTCTGACCCGTGTAGATTGTGTAATGCCTCTAAACGAGAATCAATTAGCCGCGTTGCAATACGATAAACCGTAAACATTGTCCCAAATTATAGCAAACAAAGTGATTAGCAGGTATTTAAAAATTCATCATCCATTTAAATTGCCTTGTACTAACGACCTAAATTCACGGCTAGACCGTCACAGTTAAATACAAAATTGTACCAATTACCTATAATTCTACGTTTTGTTCATCTTTGGCAACATCTCTTACAATACATTATTAAGCAAGGTAACATTCCGTCCAGGGCGCTATATCTAAATAAGCTTAACTAGGCATTTACTTACAGCTAAAATTAACAATTAAAAATATTTAATAAGATATTTAGGAATCAACTTCTTTATTGGTATGTTCTAAAAGAAATTATACGTTTCTAAAGGGGAAAAACCGATACAGGGGGTTTAAAGACTATTTAACGACTATAAATACAGAGATACATAATTAGTATGAGTCTAAGACGATGTTGATTGTTGGTGTTTTGTAAAAGCGTTCGGCGGCAACGATACGATTTCTGGATCGATTCCAAACGCGGCAAGGGGGAGAGCCGGGCCTTGACATTTAGCGGAACGCTCCAGGTGGCGCGCGCGCATTCCCAATACACAACCGTCCGCTATTATATGCCATCCCGTTCACAGCTTAGGGTGGCTAGGGTCAATGCCTCATTTTTATAAGAGTTACATTTATAATGCGATTAACATAAGAATAGGACGGAATCGGCGCCATTTTAGCCGTCTATCTCGACAACCAACTTCACTTTAGTATGTTATCTTTTTCTTTGCGGACCGCCAAGAAAAAGACACATTTGAATTAGTCAAGTGAAATTAGTCAACAGCCCGTCCTATTCTTATTCTAATAGCATGGTACATACACGGTCTTTATTTATTTTAAACTAACAAAAAACTTTCATTTAAACTAGATGTTTATATTTCTTCAGATCTCAGGTAATAATTTTTACAAATTGCATTATGTTTAATAGCAAATTCTGTATAAACAAAAATCACCCGGCTCGAAGGACCAAAGTCTAGTAAGAAAATATATAAGGTACGCGGACTCGTACTTATATTGGTAATCGATCATCAAATTGACGCAACAATTAAAAAACAATTAGGGTTGACATCCACAAATTATCTTTCTACATGCTCTTAGGTTATGAACACTGCGTACTAAAACCAAAGGTTGAACTTTAATTTATTAAATGATGAAGGAACAATCTTCTGGAAGGAAACGAGGGAGTTGTGTCAGGATCGTAGAAAGTGGTACTCCGTTGGGCCTGCTTTTCCCTGTGGGAATTGTGGCGTGAACATTACAACAAGTTAATTTCAGTGCAAGTAATAAGAGAACGACCTTATACCGATTTCCTTAATCGAGAGATTCAAAACCATTTTATAATACTAAATCGAAACATCAAATTGTATTATTGATTTAAGGTGTGATTCCGCCGGCGACCGCAGACTGCGCTACTTGTTTGTATGAGAATAATTCTGTGCAAGGCGTCACTAGTTTTATTGTTCCAAACATCATATTTATAATGTATGACTTTGCAAATGCTGATTGTCGCAATAGTATCGCCTTGCACGGAATCAATCTCATACGAACAAGTAGTGCAGTCTGCGGTCTGCAGTCGCCGGCGGAATCACACCTTTACATTTGAATGTCACAGGAAAGAAAACATAGGTGTGACACGGACGTAACTACATAATACTTTATTACTGTAACGCGACAACTGACCTTTGCTTGGCCAATGGAAAAGTCAAAAGCGCCGACAACTGAAAAACCGACTTAGTTTACAGTTGTCTCAGTCGCCTTCACTATGCCATCCAGAGGTTTTTTAAGCCTCTTTAAAAGAATTCAAGGTTATAGGGTGTGGAGAACATATGGGCTGAAAATTATTCAATCAAATTGTCACGCCTTGCCACGATTCTGACACAACTCCTTCACTTCCCTCACATCCACAATTCTCGTCGTACAAGCTTTACGGTTATAGGCACTAGGGATGTCCCCGATTAGGTCGGAGAATACCCTCCTATGGTCTTATAGTCTTGAATATAACATAAATATCATATATCCAATACGTTTAAGGGAACTAATATTGAATTATCGTTCATTCACGCACACTTATTGATCATCGTTGATAATACACAAAAGAATATCAATATATATCCAATCATATTCCCCCCACTTATCTGTTTAACGATAAAGACTTACCGCTTTGATTATTGATGTAAGCCACAGAACAACAAACGATAGTCGATAACAAATCAAATACATTGACTCCTTGTAATACAACCACTTATTAATAGGCATACAAACCAATCAATGTAACGCAAACTATAATCCCTTAATAATATTATAACTTATAAGTCTTTGGCATTAAAACTTTTATTAGGCTCCAATAGAGTGGTAGGCAGTGGTACTGCCGATCCGGGGTAGACTACCACTTACAAGTATACAGACCGTGAAGTGATTTGATCGCGTTCCAACTAGGCCGGCATAGTGGATGTGACTGCTACTCACAGTTATTGAATTGTAGTAGCAGTGACATCCATTCATGGACCACACTCTAGCCTAACACCAAGCGAGGTGTTGTCATAAGTCGAGTCACAATAAAAAAAAATAGGGATCCAAACGCAAAGCTTTTTGTAGATGGTGCTCGTAAGATCTCTATCATCATAGTTTTAACTGTTTTTCTCTATAATTTTCTGTTAAATAAACGTTTAATAGTGGTTTCATGATCGCTGCCATACAATAAAAAAACAAGATTGTAATTGTTACACACAAAGACTACTCGATGCATAATATTAATTTGAAATAAGTCACGGTTTCGCTCAAACTGGCTATGAATCATTTCATATAAAGTTGTATTTAAGCTTACCCATCGCCCTTGAATACACGACTCACGACACAATATAATACAACCCACGAATCCTACAAGAACTAAACTATCCGTAATCGTTTCTATTGCGGATAGTTTAGGCATATTTCTTTCGATTAAAATTCAACGTATAATCAACATTTCCACTATTTAAGTAGTTTGCTAAATCACATATGCTTAAAGTTCTTGTTTACTTTATACCTAAATTTCCTTTTTTATTATTATGACTAGACTTTAAGAAGATTGTCACTACTCAAGAATTGACGAAGGAATGATGCGATGGTTTGGACACATGGAAAGGATGAGTGAAAGTAGATTGACGAAAGGAAATTATAAATCTAATGCGTTAAACAAGGCAGGCCCAGGAGGGTGTTTTCTGATCGGACATCCTCAAGAAGTCTAGATTGCCTAGTGCCCATAACCACAGGGCCTGTATGAAGAGAACTGTGGACGTGAAGGAAGCAAGAGAGTTGTGTAAGGATCGTGGCAAGTGGCGCTCCTGTGGGAAAAAGGCGTGACAATTTGGTTTATTGATTGACTCGACTTGCCTGGTGATGGTAACATGGAAAAAGTGCGGGTTGGAGAAACCGATTCAATTTACGCTTTCCCACCATCAATTTGCCAGCCAGGCTTCGCTTAATCGATCCAAGCTTTATATAGGGATAGTAAGAAATGGCTGGCAAAACTTATCACTTATCGATTTTTTGACAAAGAAACTACGCATCAAATCTACTGCAGATTCGGTCGATAGAATGCAGAAGCTTCCACTGACCTGCCATCACAACTGGTATCATTTCACAATTTCATTGTAATAAACTAAAGAATCTTTAAAAAATCTAACTTTATCACACAAGCCATGTTTAAAACAGAAACAGCATTATAGAAGCAAACAATAATCTATTAAAAATCATTATTTCCGCTAAATTTCTCGTTCGACGCTTAGCCATATTTTATTTACTCTCCGTGCAACTGTTACAGCACCTCTATTTCCATAATCTCTCGCAAAAATATCCTACGTGGGATTTTATGACAATTGTAGAAATAATATAAATGTTTAAAAAAACCTCGTTTAGGATGTTATTTTACAAAATAAATAATTAAAAAAGTGAATTCTGACGCAGGGATATTTTTACGGCATTATATTCTGAATGGGACAGTGTACTCGTATCTATTAAAAATATATGATCGACGCTTATAGCGTAAAGAAGTTTTGTACTTGAAACTGATATTTACATCAGTAGTTTAAAAGAAACCAATTTAATTAAAATATTAACTGATAAATTATGAAGAACATTTCATTAACAAAGGAATAAAACTTATACCCTATTAGGTACGATTTGTTCAGTCCTACTTTTTGGAATCGAAGAATTCAACATTAGAAAATATAAAAAAATCACTCATAATAGTAATAATGGGTTAATCAACCATTCAAATTGTCACACCTTTTCCCCACAGGGATAGGTAGGCAGAGACAATAGCGCAACTTGCCACGATCCAGACGCAACTCCCTCGCTTCCCTCGCACTTACAATTATTTTTAAACAAGCTCTACAGTTAATAGATACATAGATAATAATAGGCAAAACTTTAACACAAACAATATTACAACTAGAAAACAAGCAAGGAGAAACCATCCGTGACCGCCCTACTCGCAGTACAATATTTCGAACGTAGATAGAGATAGAGCGTCGTAAACGTCGACGAGTACCAAGGCCGTTAGAAACTACGGTTACATCTACCCGTCACGATCTGAGTGATGGCAAAACGAAATGATGCGGTCTAATAGCGGCAGCGCTTTTATTCACAACTCATACAACTTTAAAAGCTTATGTATTTCTTTTTATATAATAAATCGTGTTTTAGAGGTAAGCTAGAATCTCTATAACAGGTTAGACGAAAAGAAGTTGATTATACAAAGAAATCATTCATCATAAGCCAGAAGGCGTTCACTGCTGAAGATAGGCCTCCCCCTTAGAACGCCATTTCGAGCGACAAGATGCCAGTTGCACCCACCCGGTTATTCGTGACTATTAATAGGTAGGTTCTTCCAGCAATGCATCGATCAAAGAAAAACGATCATTAATTATCGTTAGTTATCCATAGTGATGGCGACTGAGGTAGGCGTGGTTGTTTCAGTCGTCAGTACTCTTGGACCTACCCTTGCTTTCCATCAGGCAAGACGAGGACAGAAGTCAAGTCACAATAAATGAATGGAAGATTAAACAACGCAATAGTCTGATGTGCGGAGAATCGAGTCAAGGCTTTGTTTACGTTTACAACATTAAAAACAAAACAACAAGCGTTCAGTATTGTGCCATCTAATGTTTATTTAATACATATATAAGTTTTTAACTCTATATCAAATTAAAGATAAAAAATATTAATGTGTATAGTAAAATTGAAGAAACTACTAAAATTCAAAAATAGTAAAAATAAACTAAAGATTCATTCATTGACGATATGTAGTTTGAAATTAAAGAATCGTGTTAAAAATATTCAAATTAATTATTAAAATCGTCAAGGGCGGTGGTTCTGATTGGCATTGCAAGTCAGGTCGGTGTTCGGGCGTCGGGCGACCTTGCTGTGGGATCGATACGCCGAGACGCGCGCCGGTGCCGCCACCGCAAGCCCTTTTACCCCACTCCAACTGTCTCGAACATTTCCAAAATACAGCACCAAACACATGCTAGAGGAAACAACCACATTTTATGGGACACGAATAAGGAATCTATTGACATACATATTATTATGCATTATTTTTTGATGCCAATTCATCAGATTTTTTACATTTCTCTACTTGTATCATAGAAACAGTATGACCAAATATACATTGGTACCAGCGAGTGGTTTTCAACCCGTGTTCTCGGTTTGCATGACCATTGCACTGCCACTACACCACGGTCGCCTTATATCAATCCACCCCTTTGGCGCGAGTGAAAAGAGATTAAGCGGCGATAGGTCGTTAGCATGTTGTACAGCGCGTAGGAACCGTTTAGGCGGTGTAACAATGTGATTATCGTGAGACACGTGGGTCGGTGGATAGGTGCGCCCCGTCTCGCTCGCACAGTCGCCTCCTCTCCCCAAACCACTATCTTCAATCTGCGGTACACCGCGCCACTTCATCGGCACACTTTTGCCCGTATTAACCGAATGCCTTTGGGCTTTTTCGGGTGTTATGTAGGTCGCCAGTATTAACGCGCTGTATATAGTGGACGTGTTAGTATGTGCGACACGGTGTAATTTATTACACTTCGTGACTAATAATAAAAAATACATACTAGGTACTGTCTTAATAATTTATTCGGTTCTGGCATTGTAAATTGCATATAAATAACAAAATCATATATCACTATAATTCAAGAAATATTATAATGAGATCATAAGAATGTAAACAAAGAGCAAAATGTATTTCAAATTCCTTCGCCACAACCTACACGATGGCCAACAAATGGATTAAACGAACGAAGATGGGATAATGATGCAAAAAAATATGACTGGTATGCAGATCACACTGCAATAACAACTCTATATCAAAGGCATATATTATTATCTCTAGCCATAGAATGTTCACAATAGAAGGAGAAAACTATATAAACCGTGTTGCGTACGAAGTGAAGTAGCGGATTGTCGTAGAGTTGGCAACGTCGCGGAAAGTTGGCGCGATCATTGTTTACAACCAGTCGCCGCCGCTCTCGAGGTTAACCGCTCGCACCGTTGCCGCAAGCCGATCTCACCTTTATGTCACCGAGTGACAACATTATTTCAATATACCTATGTATTCTACTGAAAACATGTTGCCAAAACATTCACAGCGCAGGAATAAATAGTCATATTTCTTTAATGAGCTAAATAGTATCAGTCTATCCTGTTTCCTCATACGGTGTTAGGCGGGCGGTGCTTTTCGCGCGCGCCCACGTGCGTCTGACGTCACTTGCGTAGTGAAACGTCACTGAAAAGAGTACTGCTACAAAATAAGGATACAAGTTGGCTGCACTGAAGCCATCACAGGCCCGGCCTCAACCTGTAGATGTCAACCACTTTTATATTCAAATAAACACTGACCAATTAATATCTACCTACCACAGTAATAGTGGAGACGATATTCCGGAATACAGACAGGCATTTCCTTCCCTCGGCAGCTGTGTCGGGAGCGGGTTGGAGCAGCTGGCAGCCGCAACAATGTACGGCATTGTTTTAAGCCCCCAATTACTCTCGCTACGACACTGTGTGGGAGTCGTGTATACACACGCATACAAAGAGAGTGTATCGTGCAAGACTATAGCGATAAAAGATTGACAATAGAAGCGAGCAACGTTTAAATGTTATATGAAAACGTGTTCGGAATATTTAAATGGGTATAATTTCACAATAACGGCGATACCTATTTTGTGAGTGCGATGTTCCTTGCGCGCACGCATCAATAAATAGACCGAACCGCTTCGATACGTCACGGCCATTTTATTAATAAAACTTCGAACCAGCGACTAAACCGCGTTCAACAACCCCGAGTTTAAGAGAATTAATCTTTATAGCTTAGGAACCAGTTGCATAATCCAATCAATGGAAGCCATGGTGGAACAAAAAAGAAGTCCTTCGAGTAGATATTCTCGGTAGCTCTATAACCGTTAGTTACGCTTACTGGGTTACGATACTTCCCACGGCAGATAACAAATGTAACAGATGCAATAACAACTTGGTATGTGATGAAGTAGTGACTTGTGACAATTTCAAATAGGTTTAGTGTGACGGCGCGCAAGGCGGTTAAGTGAGGTAGTCTAGTACCACTAGTTCTTGAGCTCGCTGTAACGGTAATGCTCGGCATATTCTCCACGCTCCGTTTGCGCAACATAGCAAGCCATCGTGACCTCGCAGCGGCACGCACACTGCGAACTACCTAAACCGTCCATACAATATAATCTGATATTACCGCAAACATACAAAGTTCGCGTGTTAAATACACGTAGCCCACACGTTTTAATTACAATGCTACGGTCATTCCGCACGCCTTAATTCCCAAATATAGTTATTTCATCTCTCTTTTTGTTAGAAGAATTGCTGTATACAAACAGTGAAGTGATTTGGTCACGTTTCGGGATCAGCTTGTAAGTTGCCGGTTCCATCTAGGCCGGCATAGTGGATGTGATTTCTACTCACAGATAATGAATTATAGTAGCAGTCACATTCATTCATGGACCACACTTCGGCTTAACATCAAGCGGGGTGCTGTCATATGTCGAGTCACAATAATAAAACTAGAATTGCTGTATTCCATCGGACATTTCAGCGTGGTTAAGAGGTGGACCCTCCGTGAAGTGGGTGATCCATGAGCATTGAATCCAGAGTCAAGTGAAGTCAGACTTTGGATTCAATAAAGTGATGTTTTTATCTCTCTCGTATTACAATCATAAACAGATTGCGAGAGACGATAATAGGTAAAATTGGTTAAAAATTGTAGCGCTGATGTAAATGGAGGCTGTTATCTGTTATGTTTGATATGAGATGCCTACGAAATGGCCCTTATCTCTCCCCACTCTGCGACAATAAAACAGATCGACTCATGAGATACAATGTCAAAGTGATTGGAAATTGCTACGAAAATATTCCATAGATAACAAACACACTTTCAACTTGCTTCCACCAAAAACACGGAGTAGATTTAAATTTTTTAACTGACTTCTAAAGGAGGAGGATCTCAATTCGACTATGTTTTTAGCAGA
The DNA here is from genome assembly GCA_905220615.1 of Tinea trinotella. Taxonomy (NCBI): domain Eukaryota; kingdom Metazoa; phylum Arthropoda; class Insecta; order Lepidoptera; family Tineidae; genus Tinea; species Tinea trinotella. Next base: position 1,162,206 of record HG992308.1, on the reverse strand, counting down.
TCAAAAGGTTATTAGGGTTAGCGATTGTTGCGCGTATTGTTTTCGTATTGGTTCGATTTCCGGTCAGAGCAAATATTTGTTTCATACCTTTTATTTGTAATATATAATAATTATATTAAATATTGCAAATATTTGTTTTAAAAAAAAGAGGCGGATATTTGCTTCGGGTCTGGTTATCAAATAGTGGCAGGCAATGGTACCCAGTCTGTCGATCCGGAGTAGTACCACCACTTACAAGTACAAGTATACATACCGTGAAGTGATTTAGTCACGTTTTAGGATTAGCTTGTAAGTTGCCGGTTCCAAATAGGCTGGCTACTTACAGATATTGAATTGTAGTAGCAGTGACATCCATTCATGGACCACACTCCAGATTAACATCAAGCTGGGTGCCGTCATATGTAGTCACAATAAAAAAAACACTTCTATTTTTTATTAAAACGCGACATCTGACTTCGACTTATGGTAGGCAAAGTGAAGTCCAACGCCGATCAGAGGTGCTTCTTTCGAGCTTAAAGGATTTAAAGGATTAATAAAACATTATTATCCCTTATCTCGCTAAATGTGACTTTCCGAAACAGTTTCAAGCAGAACAATTCCTACCAAGTGGTACGAAAAGAAACAAGGAGTTGATTTTTATGTCATTTTTTAATATGTATAGTATGCTAACGAAACTTCACCATTTTAATTGTCATAAATAACAACAATAAAGATAACAGTATTTTATTTACAAAATATCCCATTATCATATTATTATCAAAACATTCCATACATTCCAAAACTAAAACATCAAATAGTTCTTAGTAGATAATTAAAAAGTAACTTCAATATAATATATATTTATTACTGCTATGTATTTCTTACTATTAACAAATTCTATACTTTATTATATTTATTATACTTTGTTAATTTATTGTATGTATAATATGGAATTTATTTGTGTAAAAAACTTATCTTTCATCACTGAGCACTCCTCCTAAAGGTTAACACTAACAGAAAACGCCTAAAGAGACATTAAGTTTGCCTTTTGTAAACTAGTATACACATATTTTGTGCAATAAAGAACAATTATTATTCTTAATAATGAAGACGTTTTTATAACTACCATCACACCAAGAACTCGCTACTAATAACTTGGATAAATAAACAAATGTCCGGTTATTTATGAATGTCTTCCACCTCCAGCTAATTCTTCAGACATTTCTATACTAAGCTACTAAACGTGCTTGTATCATAGAAACATGACGACCAAAGTACGTAAATCAACACATAGGTACCGTCAAGTGGTTTTGAACCAACTACACCACGGTCTCCCTATTTAATTTCGTTTGATCGCGAATAAAAGCCACCAAGTATCGTAGAAAGACGATATAAATAATGTAATAGGCAAGCATGTATATTATTGTGCCCTTCTTCTATAACGTGTTACGGGTGTCATGGCTAAGGCACCATTAAGGGGGTAGGCCAACGTCAGCCATAGGTCAACGCACTAGGTGGCTGACCGGTGAGCGACAGCAATGCGACATCAAGCGAAATATTTCAATTAGGCATCAGAGTCTAAGAAAATATTCGATCCATTTCAAAATTTAAGAAGAAAAAATAACGAAATAAATAAAATAATAATAATGAAACGTAAATATATTAAAATTAAAATTTCCATGTTAACATTCTAAACGTGCTTGCATCAGAGAAACTGAACGCCCAAAGTATATAGAATCAAAGATACATTGGTACTGGCAAGTGGTTCTTGTGCAGCTACTATTGGTTTGCGAGACCATTTGACCACAACTAAATCACTGTAAACTGCCGCTTCAAAAGAAATATAATTGAGAATCAAACGAACTTACCTGTAAGTGAAGTTCGATGATAATTGTACGAACTTCCTTAGTGCTCCGCCGATTTGCTTCATATATAAACAAAGTAGTATTCGCATTCGATGGCTACTCTCACACGTTTAATAGTAATCAGTTTTTTTTTTTGGATGAATATACGGTTGTCCAAGCCTCGATTTCTTTAAGACATCATTCTGTTTATAGTGTTCCTGTGCTTACAAACCTGAAACTCACCTACCTATTTACATGTAGAGGTGGGAGGGTGTGGCTTTCACAATCGGCGGAGCACTAAGGAAGTTCGTACAATTATCATCGAACTTCACTTACAGGTAAGTTCGTTTGATTCTCAATTGTACTTTACTTCCGCCGTGCTCCGCCGATTTGCTTCATATATAAACAAAGTAGATATTTAAAGGTTGAAGGTTTGTGGACTGAAATGGAAGTATTACCAGACATTTGGATGATCAGAACTCCTCAATCACATTAACTTAGTTCTATAACAATTATTTCTTAAATTTATATAATTATGCGTCCTCTAAGTCATTACAGTGATCTAGTACAAGTAATAAATATATATATAATATATATTTTTTTTAAATAAATTTTTGCAAAAGTGTTGGATTTTTCGGACCATCCAACAGTTCTACGAATAGTGTCAATATTCTCTCCTAATGTTTAAATAGTAGATGTTGACAAATGACCATTACTATGATTTTCAAGTGTATGTCATAGATATCAAGATATAAAGTGTATCTTTATTTTAATTGCTTAAAGTTTGTTAACGAACAAGATTTTTTATTTTTCATTTAAGAGTTTTGTGCAGGGCAGATAAACTCTCTTTTACAAAAGATATTTTAGGATTTATACAATAGAGGCAATAATAAAGTTGGTTGTGTACGACCTGGCCCTAGGTTTATTGAAATTTATTATTTATATTTTAACTTGCAATATTTTAAATAATCATATTATTATATTTAATTAAAGATGAGGATTATCCTTTATGAGCGGTTACAAGAGCTAACAATGTTATCACATTGGATAACAAATTAAGTGAAATATTTTCATTTGGATATAATTTATATAATAATTCTTAAACAACATTGAGTTCTTAAATCATATTTTCGAGTTTGTGGGCGAAACTTAAAATAGATAGTATCTTAACACAAATGTCAGAGGTAAGTTCATTTGGTAAATGAGGGCTATTGCTGAATATACCAATTTACTGAATTATAACTATAGCCTTTATTAGAAGTATTAGAAAAAGGTTAATAAATAAGAATAAATAAGAGAAATCTTATCTATCTGTGAAGTGTAATGTATATGTATATTTGTGATACTATTTTTTTACTATTGCAATAATCTACAATTAGGTATGTATTACATTGCTTCAAAATGTTATTGACAATGAAGCACCTGCACTTACAGGCAATATACCGTGTAACCTGGATAAAGGATACTATGGTTGCAATGGTCAATATGAGCCAACTATATTTACCCTAGGTGCCTTGTTACAAAATTTAGAAAAGCTTTATTATAATTGAAAAGGGTGGAAAACGAATGATATTTGTAAAAAATCCTGTATGGAAAACGTCCATGAGATTGTGAAAGAATCTCTTGCGATAGCATAGTGGTCTGGTCGCCAACAAATATATAACTTACACTTATGATTATGTGTAGAGGCAAACAAATCTTTTTTAGAAATACCAAAACCTGAAATAATTGTATAAAAGGCATATTTTGCCGTTTTTCACTAGGTTCTATTGTTAAACTGTTTAGAAGCAGTGTCAACTGATTTTATTTGAAGCAGTATTGTTTTTGATGATATATAATCTGTCTATACGCACATACTTGCATGTTTACACCACTGCTAAATTAGTTTAGCTAGACTATCAAGATGTGGTGTTGTTAATTCCTAACATGATAAAGCAGTTACTTACTTTTATTACATGTAAATGATTTTTAAAGCAAAAAGACAGCCAGTAAATTTAGGTAATTTTTGTGTTCATTTATTTATTTATGAATCTTACCGAACCCCATTAGTGGAACAACATAACCGCAATTTAACAATAATGCATCTGCATAAATTACTTATTTTGGCTGATTAATTGATTTTTATGAAAGTGAAACAAATTATTTTGTCTCCAGGATAGTTAATTATTGGCACCTTGTGATATTGGTACTTGGCTATTATATCTATTATTATTTAATGCATTTCCATAGTTCAAGTTGTTTTGTATGCGCATCAGCTATATTATGTTACACCTGAAGTCCTGGACATGCTGCATATAGCATGCCTGTTATAGTGGCCAACTTTGAATAGGACGTGTTTTGTTCCAACTGTCATGTTTTCAGAACCTATTCTCATTCATTATGCTTGTGGAATTAATTTACTTTTAGTTGTGTTTATAATAAAACATAAACTTACCAATATTTTACCAATATATAAGTCTCCTTTGTGGCCATTAGACATGATTATTATGTCTTTATCTAAACATTTAAATATACTAATGAAGTATAATTCCTGTTTTTATTATATTTATGTATGGGTGTCAAAATCATCTTTAATATCAATATTGGTCATGTATAAAAATCCAGAGCAGTTATTAATAATTTAAGAGCAGTACGTATTTCCTCAATTTTAAAAGATGTTAATTTTTTAGGATTAAAAATAAAACTTTTTATTTTTTTTATTTTTTATATGTATTATTTTGGAGACAATAAAGTGAGGATAAAAATTAATTGGACTCTGGTGAGCTCAAGATAAATAGCACCTTTACATAACAGTTCATTTATTGAACTATTAAAGTCAGCAATTTCTTTCTTAGAAATTAGGCAACCTGACCAATTGGAACCTGACTTATTGTACAGGTATTAGATTTATACAGGTATTATATTAAATGGAATATTGTGTCCCAGATCCATGAAAAATAAATAAATATGTCAGAGGGTACCTTGTAAAAATATTGTAATCGTCTGTTGACGCTGTTTGTTGTTGCCTTTCGTAACAGCATATTGGTAGCAACCACCTTCTCACATAGTCTTCCGAGGGAGTCCCCAGTAGTTTAAAGGATTTTATTTATTTAAAAAATCAGTGGTCGAACTTGCTGCGGCTTTACTATTTCCCATTTTATCACCAAAAGTCCAAAGTTGACTTCAAAAAGGGATATTTCAGGAGTTGAGTCCTGTGCTGCATCTCTGGCAACTTCACCTGAACTAGCCTGAGGCTAAAAACCTTCTTAAAGAGAAGTTCATTGAAATAAGTTTTTCAGTATCTTTCTGACATTCTGAACATTTTTATATTAATAAATGGCGGTATTGATATATCTATATAACACCGTATAATTTTATTCTTAATACTGTGATCTACTGTATTTGCATGGCATGGCAAAATAGTGAATACTTTTTGTTTTATCCCTCTTCAGAGAGGGTTTATTGATTGCATATGTGACCTCAGGGTTTATTTTGCAAGGGTTAACCATTGTGTTAAATACATTTTCCCTCTCTATTTTTTTTTTTTTTTTAAACTTTTGACTAACTTTTTGACCAACGGTCTGTGGGTTCTAGTTGTGTATGGCTGGTTCTGGCACTCACGTTCTTTGGTATGGTCTAGAGCAGTGTTTCCCAAAGTGGGGCCCACGCCTTACAGGGCAATTCGATAGTTAAGGAGGATAATTTCAAAATGGATTAGACACGACTTCAACCCTTCTGCTTTGGGTTATTTATATGCAATGCTAGATATCGGTGACCAATTTAACAAAAAGGGCAATTTAAAAAAAAATATATTGTAATCATTTATATTTATTAAGGGTAAAATACATTTTTTAAAGGTTGGGAAACACTGGTCTAGAGTGACTAATAAAACAAGGTCAAGAGTTTATTGACCTCGAATCTTTATTGAGTTGGTGCTTAAAAGCATAAACCCTGGGTAAAAATGTTGTAACCTGAATTAGGATTCTCATTATATATAGTACATTTTTCTAATAAAAATCATACACATCAATATATGGACGACGACGTAGGTTCACCCATGCTCAAGAGGTAATAATATTGGATTGTGACGATGTAATTCCTCGAAATACATTCAAGCACAATAATAAAATAAATTGCGACGTTGCAGTTCTTCAAACTACACTCAAGCACAATAATAAAATAAATTGTGACGTTGCAGTTCTTCAAACTACACTCAAGCACAGTTATAATTAGTTGTCACATTATAGTTTTTCAAACTACCATCAATAACAGTAATTATAAATTGTGACATTGTAGTTTTTCAAACTACACTCAATCACAATAATAATTCATAAATAGTGGACGTTATAGTCTCACGAAGTATTAAAACATTTTGGTTGCAACAAATCCACTTATGTAAAAAATCCAGTATCGGTATTTACCTGAATCGTTTTGTTCATGCAGGTAAAACGAACAAACGTGGATGAGGGCGACCGTGATGGCGTCGTATTCGTGGAGCTCCGTTTCTCCAACCATCTTATTTTCTACGGTATTTGCCAATTTGCTTGTTCGTTTTCAGCTTCTTCTCGTTGCCTTTTACCCATTTAGAGTAAGATTGTATAATTATTTACACTAAAATTTACAATAAAATGCGGACAACCGATAAACACGTGCATCTCGTAGCACACGTAATACGGAATGATGTCTTAAAGAAATCGAGGCTTGGACAACCGTATATTCATCCAAAAAAAAAAACTGATTACTATTAAACGTGTGAGAGTAGCCATCGAATGCGAATACTACTTTGTTTATATATGAAGCAAATCGGCGGAGCACGGCGGAAGTAAAGTACAATCAAAATACTAAAAGAAATAACTACTTAATCTTACTTTAGCCTAAAAAATTCAAAGGATTTTTTTAAAACACATTAATAGATATCATCCTTGGTCGAGTGGTAAACAATACGAAATCTCAAGGAGAGCCATTTTATCTCCCCTGTGTGTGAAAGGCCGGCATAGTGGCGGCGGCTGGGGCAGCCGCGACTGTTTCGGTTATTCCAGTCGTCGTCACTCTTGGACCTCCTCTTGCTTATCATGCGAGTCGAGGTCAGATGTCGTGTCACAAGAAAAAAAAAAGTGAATTGAAGGCGACCGTGCCGTGATAGCAGTGCAATGGTTGAACAAACCGAGAGCACGAGTTCGTAAACACCCACCGGTACCAATGTATCTTTGATATATGTACTTTGTCCTGTTTCTATGATACAAGCACTTTAGTAGTTTAGAATAGAAATGTGATTAATTTTTTTTTATTGAATTATTTATCTTTGATAGATTATTCAGCCGAGTTTAGCATCCAGCGTATGTAAGGAATGTTATATTTTACTTCAAGGATCTCCCCATGTATTGAACGTATGATGGTGTCAGGTCAGTGACAGTGCGTCCACTCGTAAATTGCCCCACCAACGACCCATTGTTGAACGTCTCCTCGTGTGACTTGTCGCACACCGCAATATATTGAAAACATATATTTCAAAGTCACTTACTAAGTTAATAATTTTTAAACAATAAAAAAATCAATCAATCAATCAAATTGTCACGCCTTTTTCCCAAAGGGATAGGCAGAAATAAAAAAATATATACTGTAAAAACACGATGGTTAATTTGTAATATTATTATTGATTAATTGTAATTTTATGATTTCCAATCTAATCTAGTTCTACTTATTGTAAATAACTTGTAGTTTTAAATGATAAAATTAATTTTAATTATTTTATGTGTTAATTATTATATTTCAATGTTAAATAAGTTTTTGCCAATGTATTATGCTTTATATACTGTAACCAAGTGTGTTTGTTAGATATAACGCATGCAATCCTATAACCGAGATTGCATTTAGCTATGTTATAAAATACTGTGTGTATTGTAAACAATGTAATCTTGTTGGAAGGCTTAATAAATAACAAAATAAACACTGTAACTGAAAATTAAAACACGAAAACATCTAATAATTGTATAATATTCTAATAGTTTTTATATTGAAAAGATTAGCTTTATAAAGAAGTACATTTTATGCAAATTGTGAACTGTTACAAATAAAGAGCACATGCAATAAGGATCAGGTGTCGCACTGACCGCAGACAACCGGCTGCAAGCTGCCGGACAGGTTGCAGCCGTGCAACGATGGACGTACAACACAAAAAAACTTTATCAAATATTCTTTATGAAAGTGAAAATTGAAATGTTAACTCCATATAAAAGGGCTTTATGTTTAATGTCAACTTATTATTGACAATTAAAGTGTTTTTTTCGCTTGTATATTATGCTAAGCTAGAAATTAAATAAATAAATATATTTTTTATTATATTTCATTTCTATACTTGTATCATAGAAACAGGACAACCAAAGTCACGGTTTGGTTTTATTACTAGTCACGGACATTTGCGAGCCACTTTGCTAGCCATAAAACCATATTTAAGAATCGGTAACACGTCAACATATCCCCACCACTCTTAATCGGCATGGCAATTAACCTACAAAATTGCACTTTTCTAGTACACAACAAACGCATGTAAAACAGAAATAAATTAAAAAAAAAAGACAACAGAACTTCATTTCTTATGCACAAGTATTACGAAAAATAAAAGTACATTGAACAATAATTCGTTCGCATCTTTTGCAGGATAATATAATTATTTTTTTATTTAAACTATTGGCAAGCGTAGTGACGGCAACTGACCTTTAAACTAAAACGTTTTTTTTAGTCGGCGCCTCAGGCAAATAAAGAACAATCAATTAATCAAATTGTCACGCCTCTTTCCCACGGGGATAGGCAGATCTAATGGAGAGCCACTTGTCATGATCCTGACACAACTCCCTCGCTTCCATCACATCCACAATTCTCCTCATACAAGCTCTAATGTTATGGGCACTAAGCAACCCAGCTTCCTTGAGGATGTCTTTGAATGAATGAAGAACAGATGTCGCTAATAGCGCAATTAATTTGCCTCATTTAAAACCTAATGAAAAAAAACAATTACATTCGCTTTACAGTATAAATTAATTAAAGTCTCTAAATAGTTTTTCTCAGTCATTGGCGCTTCTACACCTTGCTTACCATCAGGCATGTCGAGTGACAAAACAAAAGCCAGTACATATTACCCAGTAGGGTTAAAATGAACTGTATGTATGTCACCGTATAATTGTGAATAATGTTAGTTTACAATCTATCTCGCGATTTTGTAAACTGTCGATAAATTGTGAACTATACCATACTGCTTACAATATAACGTATTAATTTATAGTTTATAATCTATACATGATAGATTATAATATATATAATTATTTATTTTATTGTGACACGACATCTGACCTCGACCCGCCTGATGATAAGCAAGAGGAGGTCCAAAAGTGACGATGACTGACCGAATTAGTTCACGGCTGCCTCAGTTGCCGACACTATGCCGGCCAAAGGTGCTTCTTCACGCATCGCTTGAAGGATCCAAGCTCATAGCATGGAGAGAACACATGGGATAGATTATAAAATTTATCGACAGTTTACAAACTCGCGAGATAGATTATAAACTAACAGTATTCACAATTATACGGTGACATGCAAACAAATGTACAACTTAAATTATAGTGGGTCAAACAGGGCTCCTAACCCCAACATTGGCTGCTAATGGAGGTGCAACGAAAAGTAAATGAGATGCAATGGCCGCCACTGTATTCAACTAATCAGCTAATTGAGGACCGGCAGAGGCGCCATTACCCGTCTAGACCGAGGCCCTATTGTTCCGCAAGCAGGTATTGTCTCGATCGTCTCCTCTCTCGCACACCCTCTCAAATGCAGACAATCGTGTACAACATTATTTAGGGGTGCAATGATATTTTTATTTATAAATATAAAAGTTCACGTCTATTTATTTACTGCCATTTAAAATCATCATAGTACCTACATTTCAATGTGGATGTGAAGGAAACGAAGGAGTTGTGTCAGGATCGTGGCAAGTGGCGCTCCATTGAGGCGATTGCTACTAAAGTTAAATAACTGCGAATAGTGGTCGCTACCACTATGCCGGCCTAGTTAAGACCGGCAACTTATAAGCTAATCGCGACTAAGACAGGACTGGGAAAATGACCAGCAAATTATCTGCGAGTAAATATCCGACTCATTTCTTTCATGAACAAATATTTGTTTAATGTATTGTAATTATTAAATTGTACAAATGATTGGTTGCTACGACCTTGGATTCGACCAGGGATCGAACTCGGTACTTAAATGCGTAGCGGACTAAGTACAGAATGTTTTTATCTGTACTTAAGTAATATCGTTATATTTGATTTAAAAGTATGTAAAGAAACAAGTTAATGCAATCACTAAAGCAGGTAAATTGCATGAAAGCTTCCATAATAGGTTTTATTAAAAGCATTTCAGTTAGCTATCAGTGGACGCTTCGATCCTATTATTAACTTAGTCCTACAGTTTGCGTTTATTTATTGTGGCACGACATTTGACCTCGACTTGTCTGATGGTAATACAAGGACACAAAGAGCACTGACGACTTAGGACCGACTCAGTTGTCTTCACTATGCCGGCTAGTTATTATACGGCGGAATAGTAATTATTAGGACCTGTCTCGTTGTTAGCTTTCTCCCTATCACCAGAAAAAAAAAATATATTTTTGACCTAACTGTATTTATTTTGTTTGCAAAATGCAATTAGGTCTGATGAGATATTTGTATTGAAACTAAATAAAATTGTCTCTGCCTATCCCTGTTCGAAAAAGGCTTAACAATTTGATCGACTGATTGATGTTAAAATAACACAATTTTAAACTTGATTTTTTCGCTACACAAAACTAAATGAATTAAAATCCCGGAAAGCTAACGGGTAAACATTTTTTTATCATTTTTAGTTTTTACTACCATGCGAGTTTAGTTGCATCATCCAAATTCCGCCCTATGATAGGAAAAAGAAAAAAAGGGATAACCTAATTACAAAAAGTTATCTTTCGAGCTTTTTCAGTTTCAGCATTTTTCATTGTTATGCTGCATCTGACTTCGTTTTGCCTGATGGTAAAAGCATGAGAAGAACAGACAACTAGAAAAACCTACTTGTTTGCCTCAATCACCGTCACGATGCGCCAACTAATGCTGCTTTTTCATTGCTTGAAGACTTAACTTATAGAATGGGGCTGGTGAAGCATTTTACTTATCGACTGTTTTACAAAAAAATAACGCGACTAACCACTAAGCTGAACTGTCGATTCAGTCGAGAAAATACGGGTGCTAAAAAGTCGAGGTATGAAAAAGGTTTACATTCTCCGTGGTATAAGCCAATTTCTAATGGTAGACAAAACTACTCTACTATTCTTAAAAATTTAATCTACTATTAAATATTGAATTATTGTTCAAAAGGAATATTTACACATAATTATCCATTTAGGTTAAAATCTGATCAGTAAATAACATTAGCACAAATTAAAAGTAATAAAATTGAACATCGTCCAAGTATAACGTAAACTACTGCGCGACTATTGAATGTTTATAATGTCATTAAACACAACGTTTTATTACTGTGTAAACAAACATCTTGTTAGCACTCAAAAATATATGAATGAACGAGTTGTATTATAAATGTTATAACTGTATAATATAAAGTCGTAACTAAAATAGTTTTTTATTATGGCTTAACATGTGACAGCATCCCGCCTGATGTTAAGATGGAGTGCGGTCCATGAATGGAAGCGACTGTCGCTGAAGTTGAATAACTGCGAGAACACACTATAACGGTCGCTTTAAACCGCTGGTATCGGTGTCTTTTTGAAACCGAAAGTTATTGGTTTGCGAGACCATTTTAATACCATGACGCCACGGTCGCCTTAAAAGAATACTACCAAACGTTTATGAATCCCAAAAGAAGGCATTATTGGTCTTCTTTTGGGATTAAGGCATTAATTTCCCATCATCCCAAAGGTTAGTTATTAGAGAATGCCTAATAGGCATTAAACTCGCCTATGTACCTATTTTTAAGATTACTTTGGTGCAAAGGATTGGTGCAATGGAAAGGATGAGTGAAAGTGACGAAGAGAATTTATAAATCTCATGTGGATGGATGCGTTAAACGGGGCAGGCCCAGGAGAGTGTTTGCCGACCAAATCGGAGACATCCTCAAGAAAGCTAGGTCCCCTAGTGCCCATAATCATAGAGCTTGTATGAAGAGAATTGTAAATGTGAAGGAAGCGAGGGAGTTGTGTCAGGATCGTGGGAAGTGGCGCGTCTCTGTCTCTGCATATCCCTGTGGGAAAGAGGCGTGATTTGATTGATAAATGTTGTTAAATAAGAGTGGTTTTTCTATACAACATAATTTATTTTAAGAGCCCCGCAGTAATGTAAACAAACCGCACCGCAATAACAACAAACAACAGAATATATTATAACTTATTATAAGTATTGTAATAACATAATATTTTCTACAAGACACCATACAATTATAACAGAAACGGAAGACAAGTTGTATTGTAAACGTTCTTCTATTGTAAACTAGTAATTTACAAAATGGTTATTGAGTAAAAAGTATTACGGAAGGTCCGAGAACAAAAGATAAATGTGTCTTAAGGTTCCATTAAAAATTCAATTCAATTTCAATAATGCCGAATTTCCAATGTTTTTGAAAATGCGGCATGATATTAAGGCGACCGTGGTGTAGTGGCAGTGCAATAATGGTTACGCAAACCGAGAGCACGAGTTTGAGACCACCCACCGGTACCAATGTATCTTTAATATATGTACTTTGGTAGAAAGCACTTTAGTAGCTTAGTATAGAAATGTAAATAAATAAAATACAAAATATTAATTACAAAGAAAGGAGAGACAAATCATTTTAGATAATTTTCAGTGGAGTTCATGTGGCCTGCATATAGCGAAAGCATTTGTGTTTCTAGACGCATATCAAGCTGTATGCGGTCGAAATGCCATATAAAAGAGGCGTAACGTACATACTTAATATGTATATAACACGAGTATACAGACCGTTAAGTGATTAAGTTGCGTTTCGGGATCAGCTTGTAAGTTGCCGGTTCCAATGCAGGCATAGTGGATGTGATTGCTACTTACAGTTATTGAATTGTAGTAGCAGTGACATCCATTCATGGACCACACTCCAGCTTAACATCAAGCGAGATGCTGTTATATATCTAGTCTCAATAAAAAAACAATTATGAGCTTAATAAAGCACGTAATGACAAAGCAATAAACCACACAACACTTAATTAACGAAACAAACTGCATAGTGCAATACTGCGTAAGACCACCAAGTGACCCCACCTGATTTGAAGGGTAAACAGAGAGAGGCTTCGAGGGTTCAATTATGGGTGCTTAATTGGAGCGGTGACGGTGTCCATAGGGGAATATAGGTGAGTTTTGGCGGGCAACTGCAAGTGACAGGACGCGCAATTTTAAATTTTTTAAAAAGCTTGTGTTTTTCCATAAATATTAATGTGTAATAATAGTAGAATTGTTAACCAGTAATCATTTTTAAGTTGATCGAGTATAAACAAGTAATTTAAAGCTGTGAAAAGTGTTTCTTCATGTTCCCTCCAAGACTCCTTCCGTAGTTTTAGTAAAAGGCTTTCCGCCGCTTTACTAAAACGATGATCATCAACCTCACTATCATCGTGATCTTGTGATGAATCACTCGCGTGGATCGTCTTTATCTTTACTTGACAATGTTTTAACATTGAACGATATATTTTTACTTTGACACTGGCAAGTTAAATAAATACTAAAGCCATAAACAAGAAGAAAGATAAATAAGGATAGAGGTGTATATAAACGATATGTAAAAATATTATATACTGATGCCAGCTTCCGCCCTGGGGTAAGAGGGGCAAGCAACCACTAATTTCCGTAGACAGCGTCAAACTTTACTTTAAATCCCATTAGTGTGGAGAATATTATCAATTAGCTTGTATAATAGAAACAGGATGACCAATCAATCAAATTGTCACGCTTTTTCCCACAGGGATAGGCAGAGACAATGAAGCACCACTTGCCAAGATCCTGACACAACTCTCCTTCCTTAAATTCATAATTCCCCTCATACAAGCTCTACAATAATGGGCATCAACCGTAGCTGTGAATTTGTCCATATAAGCTACTTGCTGTCGTTTAACTGTAGTAGCAGTTGCTTCCACTATGTCATCCTAGTTGGAACCGGCAATTATTAAACTGATCCCGTAACGCAACTATGTCACTTTACAGTCATCAGTGGTATCAATAGTTAGGAAAATTATTAAATTTCTAATACGATTATTATAAAATCAACCACAAAATGTGGGTCACTTACGCCCTTATCCAATCCACATATAATAGCTCCCGCGAAACCCTCCCAAACGTCCGCGCTTAATACAATTAACTGATACAGATTATTAAAGTTCATCCGTGCTAATTGAATGCAATAACATATTCATTACGATATTATAGCAACATTTTGAATAACTTAACTGGATTAATGCAATAAATACCCATAGAACTTTTTTATATTGTGAGTCGACATATGACATCACACCGCTTGATGTTAAGCTGGAGTGTGGTCCATGAATGGATGTCACTGCTACTACAATTCAACAACTGTAAGTAGCAATTACATCCACTATTCCGGCCTAGAAAAAAGACCAAATCACTTCACGGTCTGTATACTTGTAAGTGGTGATATTACGCAGGATCGGCAGACCACCACCACCACTTTTTTTTAACAAATATTTGTAATATTTATTATAATATATATTATTATATCACTTTACGCAGGACTTTACGCGCAACAAACCAATAGCTAACCGTTCGGCTACGTCTGTCGTTATTATTCATATGTATACAGATATTCAGACTAAAATAAACTTCAAAAAGCGTAGGTTATTTGTTAAAAATTCAAACAAAAAGTATAAGTATTTAAAGTATTTGTGCATAAGTATAAGTGTATAAGTATTTAAAATTTGAAAAGATGATAATTTTTACGCGTTAAATCTACCTTTTTACATGTCTAACCTATACAACTCCATTTAATTGTATTATAACTTTAAAGGACAAAAACCGCTCGCACAAAAACAATAAACAAATCTGACCGATAAGCGAGTTAATCGTAGAGCAACAGCCCGGTGGGCATAAAGTTGGTGTAGTAGCGGTATCACCGTATCGATCTGGCCCGGCTACACGCGTTCGAGCTTTCCACTGGATTTATTCACGGGGGCGTTCATGAGTTACCATTTTACAATGTATTCACCATCTGTCCATTTATTTAAGACTTGAAACAATCCTAAATATCTTTTTTAAATATATACGTATAGGTAAAATATATATTTTTATTATCTCAAAGGATAGAATAAAATATCTTTGACAAGGTTATTTTTAAATTAAGACGCAATTCCTGAATTCGAGTTGATATAATGCTATTAAAATAAGAATAGGACGGAATCGGTGCTATTTTGAGACGTCTCCAACTAACTTTACTTTAGTATGGTGTCTATTTCTTTGCGGACCGTCAAGAAAGACACCTTTAAATCAGTCAAGTGAAGTTAGTCAACGGCCCGTCCTATTCTTATTCTAATAGCATTCATTAAACATGAAGGGCGAATGCGACTATAAATCCGATTTAGTTTACCAAGAGCTAATTGCATATCGTCGTCGTGGAGGTCAATAGGTCTAACTGACAAATTATTGAAATCGAGTTAAGTACACAAAATGTCTTTAAAAAGGCCAAAGAACACACGGATTTATATGACTTATTAAAGCGTGTGCTTTAAAAAACCACAATATTATATATTGAATATATTATATTCAATATATAATATTATTTCAAGCACTGGAATGCTTTGCCAGCCCACGTGTTTTCTCCCTCCTATAACCTTGGATCCTTCAAGCGATGCGTGAAGAAGCACCTTTGGCCGGCATAGTGACGACGACTGAGGCAGCCGTGAACTAACTCGGATGTTTCAGTCGTCGTCACTCTTGGATCTCCTCTTGCTTATCATCAGGCGGGACGAGGTCAAATGTCGTGTCACAATAAAAAAAAAAAAAAAAAAACTCAACAACTTCAAACTCATTTTACGCAGAATATAGAACATGTGGAATAGCTCTATTGACTTCTACGGCGACGATATTTATTCTGGTACATACATAATGAACACACCGCCTAATTTTGTAGTAGCAGTCGCCTCCATTCATGGACCGCGCTCCAGTTAACATAGGGGCGGGGTGCTGAAATGTGTCAATGCGCGATAAAAAATGTCTCAGTCGCCCTCACTATGCCGGCTAAAAGTGTTTAGCTTGAAGGAATGAATGTTACAGGATTACAGGAAGTGTAAACAAACTCAAGTTACATGTTGTTTACTTTAATTTCTAACTCGTTAAATAGGATACCTAGTTACAGTGTATTGTTTGTTTTTCTCTCCGCGCGACCTTGACCTGAATGCAAAGTAAAAGATATCCACGGACGCTCGCTACGATTCGTGAAGTTTTCCAAGCTTTCTTATTACAAAGAGAAAACGATAAGTAAAACCAATAAAATTAAAGACGTTACATAAATATTTCTAACAAGTTGATTATTGCAATTAAACATTGACATTTTTTATTTTATTTTTTATTGTGACACGACATATGACCTCGACCCGCCTGATGATAAGCAAGAGGAGGTCCAAGAGTGACGACGACTGGAATAACCGAGTCAGTTCCCGGCTGCCCCAACCGCCACCACTATGCCGGCCTAAGATGCTTCTTCACGCATGGCTTGAAGGATTCAAGGTCATAGGATGGAGAGAACACATGGGCTGGCAAAGCGTTCCACTTGTCAATTGTTCTACAAAGAAAAGACTCAATAATTAACACAATTTATTATTTAATTGCTCCTATCTGTACATTTACAGTGCATCTTACGTGCATCTATTCTTTTTGCACCTAGTATCTTTCTTTCCCTTGGGTCAACTGGCCGAAAAAGCCAAAAGGCATTAAGCTATTATATTATTATTATTATTGGACGCGACGTCTAAACTCGACTCGCCTGGTGGCAAGCAAGAGGAAGTCCAAGAATAAAGCAAAGTTGTTACTATAATAACGTTCAAAGTTCAACACATTTGAATAGAAATTCAGTTTAGTTGTTTAATTTTTATCGCATAATCGAATCAATAAATGCTGAAAGGTCTTTTAACATTTGTTGAACCCATATTTTTGCTTCAACTTAATTGAAAGTCTGTTCAGACTGTTCAAATAGCGAAAGATTTCGCAGTTAATCAACTAAAATCGCCTCGTGAGAAAGCCGTATTATAAATAAATACTTTAAACAGCCACTAAAAACCCTCGCGGCCTATTAAACATTATTGCGATATTATTGTTGGCCGCGGAAGGTCGCGGTGTTGCACGTGGTGATAGCGATGCGTAAATTAGCGTTCGGGGGTGATCGGTTGAGGTCGCAGAGGGTGAGTATTGAGCGAAGCGCGCACTGATCAATACCAAACTTGCACTAGTACAAGTCCTCAAAGTGAGCCCCGCCTTTATGCGACCCCGTACAACGTCACAGCCGGCCTGCCAACAAACGATGCAAGGCATTCAACATGTAAATTGATATTAACTCGCTGCAATCCATGTTGTTGTAGGCAGGACAGGTATCACATATAAAACCTTACTAACCATATCCAAGACTAAAGTAAAGGATCAATCATAAATTCATATAGTATTTTTCATTTAAAAAGAAATAATTTAAGAGTAAAAATGTCTTACTGCAAAACTTATTCCTTGTATTGTGTCTAACATAGATAAGAATTTATCAATTCGTTACTTAGAGATGACATAGTTTTACGGACACGCCAGGAAATGGTGATCACAACGCTACAACAAAGTAAATAGAAGATTTTAAAAATCTTTGTTTAGTTACTTTTGCAAAGTTCTATGTAATATTTACGTTAGGTAATGAATGATATCTAATTTGGACTCTTAAGGAATTAAATTATTATTTTTCTGGCACATCTGGTATTCACATTGTATAACTTTCTTGTTTGCTAATTACTGTTTGTTGCTAAAATAATATATAATATTTATTTCTCTAAAATTATGAATAAAGTATAAGTAAAATAATAATAAGTAAAATTAAAGTTGTGTAAGGATCGTGGTAAGTGGCGCTCCATTGTCTCTGCCTATCCCTGTGGGAAAAAGGCGTGACATTTTGATTGATTGATAAAATTACTTTCTAATTCATTTTAGATAAGTACTTGAACAAAAATAAATTAACTTAGTATAGTATTTAGTAGTTGGTATAGGAGCCGCAATCCTTAGCGCACCTCAGGAGTGTGGAGTGGACGCAATAATAAGAAATACCCAGATATTGTTAGAATGCGGCATCCAAAAATGTTTGTTAACATAAGCAGTAGTAGTAGGGATTTGTATCGTCAAGTACTCTGTACGGTTGTTCGGCTCCGCCCACGCGGGGTTGCAGCTCGCAGGCGTCGTGACATTCCGCCCTACAACCCCCGCAGGCCGCCCTACAACATCGATAAACAATCTTGCCACCCCATCGTACCACTAATAATGTTTATTGAAACAATTTACACAGGAAAAACACCGTTTACAAAACTAAATTCAATTTGTGTACCATTTTAGCTATTAAAATATAATACAACGGGGAGGTTTAGTCATTTATTTTATGTTCATATACAAATATTAGACTTTATTGAAAAATATGAAATTATTTACTAGCATGCCCTATGCCCTTCGGAAAAGCGTCAATCGTAATCTGTACACAAAATAATTATGTAGATATTTGTTTAAATCAAACATTTAGTTATAAAACATTATTAGGTTATAATTAATGAATTAAACAAATTTTATGCGGCTTACTATCGCGTTTATTTTGGTTTTGATTTTACATTTTTTTTATAATTCCGACGTTTCCAGAGCTTTGCTAAATTTGTGAATTTGTTTAATTTATTAATCAATGTTCGCGCATACTCTAAGAAAATACTTGGTAATAATTAATTTATTAATTATATTTGGTTTCGACACATTGAATGTATTGATGAGAGAACATGACACAAAGATTTTGACGACAGGCGTGGACGAACGGTTTAGCGATTGGTTTGTTGCGCGTATAGTCCCGGGTTCGATTCCCGGTCGGAGCAAATATTTGTTTCATAGCTTTTATTTGTGATATTTGATAATATTTTATATTGCAAATAATTGTTAATAAAAAAAAGAGATGGATATTTCCTTCGGGTCTGGTTATTAAAGAGTGGTAGGCAGTGGTACCCAGTCTGCCGATCCGGGGTAGTACCACCACTTACAAGTATACAGACCGTGAAGTGATTTGGTCACGTTTCGGGATAAGCTTGTAAGTTGCCGGTTCCAACTAGGCCGGCATAGCGGATTTGATTGCTACTCACAGTTATTGAATTGTAGTAGCAGTTCATGGACCACACTACGGCTTAACATCAAGCGGGGTGCTGTCAAATGTCGAGTCACAAAAAAAAGATCCATATGTATAAATAAGAAGTTATTGGAAGGATATATATATATATTAGGTTTAAAATTCTTGAAATTGCAATTCGAAATAGTACAATATTAACAACGTGTGCATACGTAATATCAATATCGGTCACCATCCATCCGGTAACACCGTTCAAATGAGAACGCTAAGTGGATTATCGAGGCAGGACGGGGGTGCGATGCTCCCGGTACATTCCGCCCCCTCCCCGGACCCGGCTCGCACGTTAATCCGATGTTAAGTAGGCGCTAGACTTTGCGTAATTGTCGCACTCAGCTATCAATGACTTATGCAAAGGCTATTTACTTTTATTTGTATATTTACTTTACTTTTATTAATATGTCTCGTCTGGCCTTGACCTGCCTGATGGTGGTCCAAAAGTGCCGACGACTGAAAAAACCTGTCTTAGTACCCGGGTGCCTCAGTCGCCGTCACTAAGTATGTAAACGATAGTGTACAATTAAGGACCAATAAGAAAAGAAAAAGTTACTTTCCATGATGTTTTTAAAGATGTATGAAGGAAAATTGACGAAAGAGATTTATAAATCAGAGGTAAGTGGAAGGAAATACAGAGACGACCTAAAATATTGTTCCTTGGTCGGAGACAGTCCTAAAAGTGATAATGCAGTGCCAATAATCATAAGAGTCTAACTATTGTTGACATGAAGGAATAGAAAGAGATGATGATGTATACGCGTATTTGTAAATTAGACACAAACCTAGCAGTATATATATAATACACTGAATGCGATATGTAAATGATTCCTTTACAAAATCCAAATGATAAGCAGCGATATTCTAAATAAAATAGTAAATCTAATATAAAAAGGCATTGTTTACAAAATGAAAAAAAATATATTTAAAAAAAAAAATAGTGCATCATTTACATGATACACTCATTTACAATATGGCCGTAAATGGTTGCTTATATATTTCACACATGAGTTTATTAAATTCTTTTCGTCAATCTACTTTCCATGTGCCCAAACCATCGAAGCATTCCTTTGTCAATGGATGCGTTAAACAAGGCAGGCCCAGCAGGGTGTTTGCTGACCAAATCGGAGACATCCTCAAGGAAGCTAGATTGCCTAGTGCCCAAAACCATAGAGCTTGTATGAAGAGAATTGTGAATATGAAGGAAGCGAGGGAGTTATGTCAGGAAGGATCGTGGCAAGTGGCGCTTTATTGTCTTCGCCTATCCCTGTAGAAATTGATGCGTGACAATTTGATTTGATAACCCACAACCTCAATCACGAACGCTCCCCGCCCCAACTGGAGCGTTAAGTGCAAAAATGACTTGTGAACATTTCTAATACGTTTTGTCATTCGCAACGGATATTGGCCGCAATCCCTGCATTATTATTTCCGCCCATCAACGATTGCTCGGTCGGACCTTCATACGAATGCATATAGAGGCAAATTATTACCTACGTAGTCTATTCCGTATGTTATATTTTGTTTATTATAAGAGTAGGTTTAGATTTTCAAAGCCCTAAGCCGTGAATGACTATGCGCTTCATAAGATATTGGACGTTTTAAACGTATTGCTAAATGTAAATAGGTATACCTAGCAGAATAAGTCTTCTTCAATTCAAATTGTCACGCTTTTTTCCCACATGGATAGGCAACTCCCTCGCTTTTCTCACATCCACAATTATCTTCACACAAGCTCTACGGTTATGGGCAATAGGTAACCTAACTTTCTTGAGAATGTTTCCGAGTTGGTCGGAAAACACCCTCCTGGGTAACGCATCCATCCACATCAGATTTATAGGATAATTCTATAAGTCATCTTATAGTAGAATATACTTCCTAAAAAGCTAAAAAAATGAATGACAGTACATGTGCAATGATCTTGGTTCTAGTTGTTTGGCGGACAGAATACAAGAAGATGCACTAACAATAAAGTTTTAAACCTACCCCAATGAAAGTAGCGGAAATTTATGTTTAGACAAATGTTTCATAGACAGCTGGCATTCTAGAAACAAAGCAAGGGAATGGCTTACCTTCAGGCAAAACAAGGTCAGATGTCACAAAAAAAACCTAACCTAGAACCAGAGCAAATATCTGTCTTATTTATTTATTAACAAATATATGTTATACGATCCAATGTAATATATACAAAATGAATGTTATGATTGGACCGGGAATCGAAGCCGTTGCTATGTGTTAACCAATGCATGCATTTTAGGTTGTTTTTGGGAAGAGTTTATTAACTGTTTCAAGTTCCAATTTATATGCCTACATGCAAAAATCTTAGCGGAACAATGGGTGAAATTCTAGCCGAAATGTGAACAATAATATAGGCATAACCGTGGTGTTTCGCACCAAAGTGTGATATGACATAACAAACCAAAATGAGATGCGCCCACGCATAATATTACGTGCGTTCTAGGTCAATAGGATAACAATTTGACATTAGGGGACAAGTATAGCGGCTACAGTAATACATTTCAATATATAAAACACTATTTTTAGATGAATTAAACAAATTTTATGCGGCTTACTATCGCGTTTATTTTTGGCGATACTAACCGCACAAAGGACATCATTCATTTTGTATAGGGACTTGGGCTTCATTGTATTAACAGTTGCGTTTATTTTGGTTTTGATTTTATTATTCCGACGTTTCGAGAGCTTTGCAGCCATCGTGGTCACGGAGAGATCACGCGCAAAATCTAAGAAAATTCTACTATTTTTTGAGGTAGGTACTTTTGAATTCACAATTAGACCAGCTTGAGATAGCTAATGACCACCTTGACATTGAGAAGATATTTGAATTAATTATATATGAAAGAAAAATTAGAATAACTTCTAATATAACCGTGGTGTAGTGTCAGTACAATGGTTACGCAAACGGAGCAGCACTCGCCGGTACCAATGAATCATTGATAAATTTGGTTGTGCTGTTTCTATGATACAAGCACTTTAGTAGCTCAGTATAGAAATGTAAATAACTAATTATATTTAAAACTGAAACTGAGAACGTATCCAGTCTTTGTTAGGCAGACTTATAAGCGCCAAAAGCATAGGTCAATGACCTTTATTCTTTTTCACAAATGACAGTATTATACTAATACATCGCGTATTAGAGATACCCACGTGTATTAAGTCGCGTGGACCGTTTAATGAATAGCAAGGCCAAACTAATTGAACGCTCCGGTCTCGTTCATGTCTCAAATAACATACTTTTATAAATTATTTACAACAATTAAAGGTGTCAGCCGTCATTTCCTGGATGAGAGTAAATACTCGTAAGAGGTCAATCATAAAAAAGCAAGCAAGATTTTAATCAACATTTATTTTAAATGCAAACTAACCTAGTTATTCAAAAAGCTGTAATACGCGCAAACAACTAAAAATGTCAATGTATTTTTAAATATACATTTCTATACATATATATAGAATATACATTTCTATACAGTATATAGAAACATTGTATCATAGAAATAGGATATACACAACACATTTTAATTTATAAAGCTTGTATGAAGAGAATTGTGGATGTAAGTAAGGGAAGCGAGGGGGTTGTCAGTATCGTGGCAATTGGCGCTCCATTGTATCTGCCTATTCCTGTGGGAAAAATGCGTGACAATTTGATTGACAATATAAACATTAGAAGAGTGTGAAAATCAATCAATCAAATTGTCAAGCCTTTTTTTTTTTTTTTTTTTCCACAGGGATAGGCTGAGACAATGACCGCACCAATTGTCGCGATCCTGACTGAAACTCCCTCGCTTCCTTCACATTCACATACAAGTGTGAATAATACGCCACCGAAACTACGAACACCAACAAACACATCATTGGTCATAAACACACCGACGAATGCCAATGTCAGTCAGTCTCGTTCAATACGCGCTGCAACGAACTCGCATGACCTCAACAACTCAAAACAAACGTCACTCGGCTCATAATTATTATTATCACAATACACTACTTGCCTTATGACACATTTGAGTAAGCAAACACATCGACCAACAACATAAACATACATTAATTTATGCGGCTTACTATCGCGTTTATTTTTGGCGATACTAAGCCGCATAAAGGACATCATTCATTTTATATAGGGACTTTGGCTTGATTGTATTAACAGTTGCATATAAATTTTAAAATAGTTTAATGTACAAAGATTACAATATAATTTGAATATACCCCATATTTTGCATAAATTAGGTGTGCAAAAGAATCAAACTATAATTATGACGGTTAAAAGCTGAACTGTTAATAACGTGTCTTTGTAATTGACAGACGACACAAATTCCATATCTTATTTCCCAAATAACTCAATTGCACAGCAATTAAAAGCAAAATGGTTATTATAATAGTTTTAGCATTACAAGCATCGAAACTACCATTTATATAATTTTTCACAATTGGACATTACAAAAGTAGTACATAAAAGCCCAAAATGAATTATGTCCTTTGTTAAATTCATTAATCGATATTTGCACAAAATGTAAGAAAATACAACATTAAATACATTTCATATCAATGAACGAATTTATAAACACCTAATTAAGTTCAATCATGATTTAGACAGCTTTAAGTGCGGTAGGCAATTTCTATATATCCGTTGCACTGCCGTACGGTTGATTGTCTGGAGAGATAGTTTTTTTTAGGCCTTCAAATATTGGTAGTACCACCAGTCTACAAGTACAGACCGAGTTGACGTAGTCTCGTTTCGTTTAAAGAAAGAAAGCTTACCAAGTGTTTACGCTAAATCCTAGAGAAAAGACACTAACAAAATTAGCTATACGACACTTTATTATCTATAAAGTGGGCAAGGGATCGTGTGCAAGCGTATCAAATGATCTCACTCTTCAACAGATATAAATTGACACAAACAAGGAGTTAAGCTATGTTGATAAAAGACATTTTGCTCCGCATCTACAACGAAATTGTTCGGGAGCGGTGTGGGTGTCCCCTCCTCCGCAAGAGGAGGACAAATCGCTAGGCTCGTTTTCGGGCGAGAAACGTCCTTTTGTAACGAGCTTTACGAGCGAATTCTTACACATTATTCACCTTTAGACCTTCTGTTCACATTTCTGAGATCGTTGAGTAATTGAGACCTTTTCCGTTCGGAGCCGCCAGTTTATAGAATTACGAACGAAAAATTCTCGTCAAATTTCCCTAAGCGTGGGCAATTAGCTTTTAAGTGTCGCTCGTTAATGAAAATATTGTTGTCAAGCCTTCTTTAGCCATTCGTTGTGTTCAAGTAATTAACCTTAAATTAGGGAATAATACCAAATAGTAATACTCACGGGTGGCCATAAGTTCAGGTGCGACCATACCGCTGAGGTCGGGCTCCTCGCCGTACCAGAAGATCCACAACTCCTTCGCCGAGCGGAGGGAGAGCGGCGGCGGCGTGGGCAGCGCTGGTGCGGACATGTCGTAGAGGTCCTGCGGCGGAGGTTGGGTGGGCACTCTCCGCCACACGCACAGGATGTCGCCCGCCAGCAGCCGTGCATAGCTGCTGATTACGGGGTCCGCCAGTGGTGCCGCGCCCTCCACGTCGCCGCCGCCAGCATTGCCGTTGCTCTCCCCCCAGACGAGCTTACGCCATTTTATGCCAAACAGCTCAGTCTGAAAATAATTAACGCACAATTAGAACATTTTTTTTCATTATTATTGAAACGCAACCATTAGACCATGACACGCCTGATGTGTAAGCAAAGGAGAAGTCTACAAGTGCCAAAGACTGAAAATACCGTTGCAGGTTAAGGTTGCCTCAGTCGCCGTTACTATACCGGTCAAATATACCTTAGATATCACAAAGCAGTGAACAATAATGGAGTCCAATGATATAAAGACATAATTATTAACAAGTTAGTGGAGTTATCATCATAGTAAGTAACATCATCATTTTATACAAGATTAACCGGTTCACATTATCGAGGTGAAATCTAACAGGCTGTCGCAAATTGACCTGCAACGTTATAAAGCTATAAATATCGCGCGAACGGAATCATAATGTAATAATCCCTCTTAACTCTCGATTGGAAGTCTGTCTCTGTCGTCAACTATGGCTCGGATAGAGACGGCGCGAGTTTGTAATTTGTCGAGATAACACCGTCATGAGGAACGAATCTTATCAAATGTGCGATGTCAACAAACAGAACCTTGAACATTGCATAAAGTGTAGCATAATTGGTGATGAGTGTTGTTTGTTACCTCTTTCATTATCACTATCTTTGCTAATAATGACTTTGCACCGCCTGATGTTAAGCTCAAGTGCAACCCATCAATGGGAGCCATTTATATTGTTTTGAATAGTTTCAAGTGGCAGTAGCATCTCCTATGCCGGCCTAATTGAACTTAGTTGAGTCACTACACGTTCTATACACTTGAAAGTGATGTACACTTTGGTAGACAGCGGAAATGTTCACCGTCTGTCTACACTGCCCAACACGCAGATCCTCAAAAATATATATATATATATTTTTTAATATTTGCAATATATCAATCGATCAATCAATAAAATTGTCATGCCTTTTTCCTACAGGGATAGGCAGAGATAATGAAGAGCCACTTTCCACAATGTAAAAATGTATATATCAATAAATCAAAATGTCAGCGTTAATTCTACTCTCATGCTTCTTCTGCCACACCCAACATTCACTTCTATACAAGCTCTATGGTTTTGGGCACTAGGCAACTGTAACTGTAATATATATTCAATATTGCAAATAATTGCTATAAAACAAAACTTTGCCCCGACTGGAAATTGAACCCAAAACCGGATTAAGCCAATGTACGAAATTAAAAGTAAAAGATATTGTAATTTATAAAAGTGAAGTCTAATGAAGTGTAATAGCTCTCTCTACCTCTAAATATAAATGTTAGAAAGTTGAGAAATAGTAGATATAAATAATAAAAAAGTACAAGCTAAGCTAACATACGATATGTAAATGAAGAAAAATAATAGAAAATCATAATGTTACTGTAAAATATCAGTTATTTGAATACAGTTACTTTCAATTTCATTTGAATGAATGTTTTTTCAGCAAACTTCTTCATGTAAAACGGGAGTTTAACGATCGCCCGTACGAGTCTAGAATTCAAGGTACACAAACTATACGGATTAGAACAAATTTTTATATAATAAAAATATATTAAACATATTTAACTGTATCAAACTTAAGAAATTAAAAAACAACGCCCTCTCATCGTTGATACTTGCAATACTTTACAAGGGAGAGCAAAACTCTTTTATTAACGTAAGTATGTGTACTACCTACCTCCTATACTTATGTAGGTAGTAATTAAATTATTCTAAAAACATAACATTACTTTCACTTTCACAATTCTAGTTTTAATAAACATATAATTCTAACATTTCAATATCCATGAATTTAACAAATTTTATGCGGCTTACTATCGCGTTTATATTAGTTTTGATTTAACAATTTTATTTCATTTTATTATTCGATAGTAGGTCGCATAAAACTAGTATAATTCATTAATCAATGTTCGCGCAAAATCTAAGAAAATATTAATTTAATATCCATCCACATTTACATCTTGTGAACAATACTTGTATAAGATACAAAATGGAGCCTCGTCATCATTTACTCTAAAAGTAAGGCAAAACATGGACAGCGGAGCAACATGTAAAGTAGAACGGTATGTCGTAGTGGTGAATTCGTGATGCAGTAACACCAGTTGGATGTAACGTCACGGCTCCACAATAGAAAGTGAAGCGGCTGGCGCAAGCGCATCGAGCGGCTTAGAAAGCTACCAGCAACGGGCCGAGACCGCCACAAAACACATTCCATAAGTATTATAGAATCCACCGACAAAACAGATTTACTTTAAAATACATAAATATATTGTCAAAGAAAGGACATCATTCATTTTGTGTGAAGACTTGGACTTAATTGTATTAACAATTGCATATAAAATAGTTGAATGTACAAAAATTACAATGTAATTGTAATTAATTAAATAATTACAATTACAATTAATTAATTAATTAGTAATTGTAATTAATCATTAATTTTCAAAACGATCAAACTTTAATTAAATTCGTCATTGAGAGATGATACAAAACCCTATCTTATTTTCCAAATAACTCAATTGCACAGCAATTTAAAGCAAAATTGTTATTAGTTTTATAAATACCAAGTATCGAAACTACCATTTATATATTTTTTCATCATAAGGCATTACCAAAGTAGTACAAAAATAGCCCAAAATGAATGATGTCCTTTGGCATGGTCTGAGTTAAATCAGTCCTTTCAGTCGTCGTGGCTCTAAAACTTCCCCTTGTTTACCTTAAAGCAATCAGAGGTAAAAAGTCGAGTCACATAAAAAAAAATTCAGTACGTATAGCCTTTATAAACAAAATAAAACTCCGTGCGTTGATGTCTTTTGCATTGAAATTTATGCCGTTTCGTTTTGCTAGTCTAATAGACGACCTTGGAGAATGCATTAAAGTATATGGGTCATTAAACGAAAAAGAACTGAACAAAGATAGGTACGGTTAAATAGGTTATTATAAAAACTGATGATGCAAACGGCCATCCGTCAAGGCTAAAGGTATATACGAGTAGTAAGTAGTAAAGTCACGCACAGAATCTTCTAAAAAACAATACAGTAAAACAGTTGCATCTAGGCAACTGTCTGTAAGTACACCTTAAGTGTACAGACCGTGAAGTGACTCAGTCGCGTTTCGGAATCAGCTTGTCAGTTGCCCGTTTTACTAGCTCGGTATCTTATCCCAAGACTGCTATTTGCAGTTATTTAAGGGTTAGTACTAGTGCTGTTATTCATAAACAATCCTCCAGCTTAAAATCAAGCGGAATACTGTCATAATATGTCGTACCACAATAAAAAAAATAGACAAGTCACAATTCCACACTTAGCGGAAAAAACCTTATACAACGTCCGAAAAAAACCGGAGCACCGCTAACTGGAAAGAGACAGAGGCTAGTGCGAGCGAGAGGGTGATATTTGAAAGTGAGAAGCAAGAGGTCGATTTGGCAACAATGTGCGCGACGTATGAGGTGCGGGTAAACAATTGCTTACGATGCGTATCCGCACGCCCCTCTCCGGTTTGTGCATAGAGTGCATTGCGATTGGTGCATGTGCATTACTTCTTTCACTTCCTTCCTTGTTGTATTACCAATAAATACAATACTTTATTTTTTGAGGTTATTACATCTACGAAGACATTAATGACAACAACCGTGGTGAATTGGTAGTGCAATGGTTACGCAAACCGAGAGCACGAGTTCAAAACTACCAATGTATCTTTGATACTTGTACAATGTACTTGGGGTTGTCCTGTTTTTACCAAGCACTTTAGTAGCTTAGTATATAAATGTAAAAAAATTAGTCATTTTACAATTACTATTTCCGTTACCTAAAAAACATAAAGAACACTTTATTTTCTTTTTTTTATTGTGTCTCGGAGAGTACCCCGCCTGAAGACAAGATGCAGTGCGTTCCATGAATGGAGGCGACTGTTAAAAAAACTTTCAAGCAGATCCTAAAACGCGACCGAACACATGAAAGTGATGGTACTACCCCGTTATGGCAAACTATTACTCGAAAATCTTTTATTCTTTAAATACCTAGAGTAGTTTTATAAGAAATCTAGAATACAATAAAGACTTAAATACAATAAATGTAATGAATCGTAAAACTTGGGCAATTAAATAAATTGTAAATATAATTATCATTATCAATTATCATCAACAATCTGGAACAAATGAGATTATATGAAATAAACAAATTATGCTGCTTACTATCGCTTATATTTTTGGTTATTAGATTTACATTTTTTCATTATTTCGATGTTTTGAGAGCTTTGCAGCCACGACTGACCATTTCGAGCCTGCAAAGCTCTCAAAACGTCGATATGATATAATGTAAAGTCAATAAACGCGATAGTAAGCAGCAATTTGTTTAATTCATTAATCAATGTTCGCGCAAAATCTAAGAAAATACAAATGAGATTGCAATGAACAGTTTTATTATAATACGAGTGTTTAGTGTTAGTAAAGTAGTGCGCGTGACAATATGTAAAGCAAACACTTCCGGCTGTGACAGACGTCGTATTTTCTTTGTTGTACTTCAATGCCATCGCAATGCACGTACAAATTTCATTGCAATCAAGATAAATGCACAAAGGCCACACATCCCACTGACGCACGAAATAACAAGCATCCACTATGCCGACTTTGAAACTGATCCCGACACTTGAAGTGGTGGGGTAATACTCCAAATCATCAGACAGGTAGACCAGTTGGTGGTTTACTATTATCAAATCATCAAATTACTTTTAAAACACACAAAACAAACTATACATTAATAAAACTAAATAAACACGCTCATGACAATGTGGACTAAAAAGTTAACATCTGACGGTAACAAAGAGGAGATCCAAGAATGCCGACGACTGAAACAAACTGATCATCTCACAGATGCCTCAGTCGTCGTCACTATGCCGGCCAAAAAATTATTAATCGAAATTATTGTATTGTCATCGGTTTTAATACGTGTAGAATTTTTAACATTATTCGGACCTCAAGATGTGTAAATTAATTTAAAAGGATTTCCTTACATAAAATCAATCTTTCAATCAAATTGTTCCGCATTTTTCTCACAAGGATTGGCAGAGACAGTGGAGCGCCACTTGCCACGATCCTGACACAACTCCCTCGCTTCCTTTACATTCACAATTCTCTTCATACAAGCTCTTTGGTTAGGGGCACTATGCAACCTAGCTTTACATAAAAGCGTGTTAATAATCGTCAATAATAAAGCGAATTAAAGTTTTAATATTGTTTCACATCAAATAAAGATATTATGCGCCACAAACAAATTAAATTCAACCGCACCAAGCCTCTACCTTAATTAGACACGAATTAAGACAAAGGTCCAAATAATAAGCACTCTCGTCCCTTACATTGTCCCTGATAGAGTTACCAGATCCAGATTACCAATGGTATGGTAAGCAAGAGGAAGTCAAAGAGTGCCGACGACCGGTTGCCCCAGTCGCCGTCACTATGCCGGCCAAGGAATGCCAATATGCTAAAATTACTAGACTTCTTTAGATATCAATTATTAAATACAAACGAAAAATATTTTTATTCCTACAAAAAAGTTTTAGTTTCGATAATTCAGATTCTTCCATCTCGTCCTCTTACTCCCGATAAGTAAAATGCTTTATCAGTCCATCCTATAACATGGAATGCTTTATGCGTAAAAAAACTTTTGCTTTTTTTAGTAGTCGACGTTTACATTCAGACAAGTCGACGTCAGATGTCGCGACTCAATACAAAATATTATAATTTAAACTCAATAATTTAATGGAATCTGGTAACCCTAATGGCAGGACCAATTCAGTATAATCTTAAAATGTTTATTATCTAATTTATTTTGCGGTCATACAACTTGCGCTTCCATACAAAATGTGGTTTGTATAAAAATAATATGTATGTAATGTAATATTCTAGAAACTTTTAAACTATAAGGTCAACACCTACATTGAAATAACCTAATTACTGTACGACGATGGATATAATTTACCAGAATAATAATTAATACTCCGAAGCATATAATCGAAGGTAACAAAATACTTCACTTACAAATAAAACTATATAGTTGAAAAATAAATTTTTAAAAAACACGCTTATTTAACAATGTGAAATAAAAAGCGAATCGACTAAAAAAATCGAGTCAGTTTACGGTTGCCACAGAAGCCGTCACTATGCCGGCCAAAAAATAAAATAAAATGATTGTATTGTCACTGGTTTTTAATACGTGAAAATTATTTTGAAATATTCCTTTACATAGTTACAAGTTAAGCTAAAAAATAGCTATAAGTTTATTTATAAACATTTTCTTCCGAGCTGACAGTAACAAAATGATTTGAAATTCACGTAGCAATCGAAGGGAACAGCGAGGCCTTGCAGCGTATCGTAAAATGAGCTATAAAAATCAGCGTAAGCGCAAATTATGTATCAATGTTATGGAGTCGAGGAAGTGATAATCGTAATATGCGATTGACAAGTTTATTATGCATTTAAAGAAAACTTTAATGTTTCAATTTTAACGACTACACTTGTAAAGTTGTCAGAACAGATGTGATTTAATATGTTTTACAAATTGCGGTCGTGGAGTTATAATAAAAACACGCGAATATAAAGAGTCTATTTTGGGAAACCTACGTAGAATGAAACTTACATTATCGTTCTCACGTTAAGCTGCGTATTAACTAATAACAAGGTTGTATTAACTACTTGCTACAAATGTGCTTGTATCATAGAAACAGGACGACCAAAGTACATTATATATAAAAGATACCGGCAAGTGGTTTTAAACAGGAAGCTCTTGGTTTGCTGGGCCATTCCACAACCGCAACACCACGGTCTCCTTTAAATATCTGTATTTGATCTAAATAAGATTTACGTAGCTGCGGATGATAGAGCTGTCAATAGCGACAATTTCACTTCAAAATGTTCATTATCTTTCACCTATTTTTAACTTATTTACGGTAAGTTGTCAGCCACACTGCCTCACTGATTAGTAAATACGTCACGCAAAAAATCTATTTATATTTTTTTTAATTTATAATTTATACAGGCAAAACAAAACTAGAGTTTCTGCACGAATATTAATGCAGCTTACCATTACTATCGCTTGAAAAACCGACAACTCCGGAAGAAAGGTTCTAGAGTGGAACCGACCGACAGATGCAGTGTAGGTAGGCCTCCCACTAGGTCACAAATAACCAGTAGATGCATCTTGTCGTTCGGAATGGCGTTTGAAGGCCTCCCCCTATGTTCAGCAGTGGACGCCTTCTGGCTGATGATGATGACTATTTAGGTTTTTATTTTAAATCCGATGTTTCGAAAGATTGCCAATGTTATTAAAAGATATACAATCTAAAATTAAATTATCAAAATAACAAATACCTTAATTAATAGTAAGGCTAGAGGACGGAAAATAACTGTGCGAGTTCTCAAATTACATCTGCTCTTGCCCTTGTACGCTCTCGATTACATACATGTTTATTTAAGCCCATATTAACATTACCAGTTATTATACTAGAAATTATAATTTAAGAGTCCTTATGAGTGAACAAAATGTTATAAATGTTTATGATTTGTTTGCGGTTTATAAAATTTTAAAACCGTGTAATGCCCAGGAAATTAAAATTCATGTGTTGTTGAGTCGGCATTATGCAGTTGAAAGATTGCATGATGAAAAGATAGAAGAATTTAAAGAACGCGAGGACATGGGCTATCTGTAGCGCGCTTATAACGACAGACGCCGGGTTCGTGCCCCGATCGCGATTTGCAAACTTTCTTTGCTAATCTAGACAATCATTATCAACTTAAAAATCTAAACATAGGTATTACACGACTGTAGCCAATATAAAACTGTACCGCTAAACGACAGCGAATAAAATAAAAGACGAATATATTTCAGACACTTCAAAAGGGTAGTTAAAGGGCGTCTGGGTTGCAGGTAGGTAGACGGTATCGCGCTAACGGGACCCCGGCCAGCCGTCGCACTCGGTCAGCGACCTCCACAATGGCCCCACACAGGCCACTCACTGAGGTCTAGGACTTGACACTAATCTACATAAACACATCTAAAAAATATTCAATTTTTAACAACTTACAAGGCGACCGTGATAGTGCAATGGTTACGCAAACCGAGAGCACGGATTTACACCACTTGCCGATACCAATGTATCTTTGATTAATGTACTTTGGTTGTCCTGTTTCTTTGATACAAACATTCTATATTCCAAACATATGCTGTGTTTAGACGCATTATCTTAGTTAAATTACCGGGAATGAGTATATACCTATATGTACATTATTATATTGATCGGTCATAAAATCTTTTAAAGAGTGGTAGGCAGACAGATGCCCACTTTGCCGATTTGGGATAGTACGACCACTTATAATGCGATTAAAATAAGAATAGGACGGGCTGTTGACTAACTTCACTTGACTGATTCAAAGATGTCTTTTTCTTGACGGTCCGCAAAGAAAAAGACACCATACTAAAGTGAAGTTGGTTGGAGAGTTAAGACGTCCCAAATGGACCGTCAAGAAAAATACATCTTTGAATCAGTCAAGTGAAATTAGTCAACAGCCCGTCCTATTCTTATTCTAATAGCATAGTACAAGTTAACAAACCGTGAAGTGACGTAGTCGCGGTTCGGGATCTGCTTAAAATTTGCCAGTTTCAACTAGGCCTGCATAATGCTACTTGCAGTTATATAACTCTAGTAGCAGTCGCCTACCACACTCCATGCAGTTAAGGATCAGGCAGGAGGACTGCCGAGCTACAATTAACACTTGAACCAAAAATTTAAGATTAAGATACTCGTAAGATATTTTAAGAGGTGAAGATAAAACTAGCCGGAACTAAGTTGAACAAGATATTTTCTCATGTACTTAATGTAAAAGTTGTTTTTCATAATAAAGCATGCTCTATTTGCAAATTACCAACCTAAAGGAGGACATAGTGAAAGTAATAGGTATATTACATTATAAAGTAAAGACTGGTACAGAATTTTATTGTATAAAAAATCGTAAGCCTTTTTCTTTAAATTGATCATCATCATCAAAACCTACAGAGACAACGAAGCGCCACTTTCCACGATCCTTACACAACTTTCTTTTTCTCTTCACATCTACATCTTTATACAGACTATGGTTATGAGCATTGTGGATCTCTGTTTATTGTGGAACAAAACATCTGAGTCGGCCTTAATTTACAATACTACACGCCTATGATTTTTGAATCTTTCGTCAAACTCCCTTCATCTATTCTCTCAATATGCTCAAACCATCGCCACATACCTTACTCAATCTTTGTCCTATCTATAGGACAGTTAATAGATAAATAAAGAAATCTATGGAAAATAACAATTTACAATTTTATAATAACAACAAATCTATTTATCTAACGTCTATAATAATAAACTATTTACGTATCAATAAAATTATTGATACGATTGCAAAGAATTACGTAGACAATCCGTGTTGAAATTAAAACGCAATTTGATAGAAAATAATTAGATCCAAGCAGTTCACAAGTAGCACAAAATAAGCATTGATTTTAATATATTTTAAAGGCTTCAGTACAATGTATATTTAGAACCGGTTTCCGTTAAAACCTGGCCCTAAATTCCTTTTGTAATTAACATTTGGGGGCCGACGCGTGCCGTTTGACTGACAAACATTTTTGCCTAAAATAGGTATGCTCTACTTTAGTTTGTGACGATTGTGTCATATTGAAAACCATATTTAAATTATGGGTATTGTTCTTATCCCTGAAATTATATAATGATACCGATAATAGGTATTAAAGAAATTGACAGGTTGGGAGATTAATAGGGCAAACTAAAATGTTACGCTAAAATCTCATAGGGATAGGCAGTGAGTAAGGAGTTCTACCTCTCACGATCCTGACATAACTACTCAAAATGAACAGTAAAGTATTATTTCTAAATGTAATAACGTATTAAGAAAAATAAATGAATTGTTATTTAAAAAAATGCGCCGTAAACAAAAGTTACCGTAACGTAACTAAACTAGTTTATCCATCATAAAATAGTCGACTATAGTAATATTTGCAACTACATCATTTATATTAGAGCCCTAAACGGCGACAGTGTGAATGTGGGTCAGTATTGGAACATGACGATCTTAGTTCATCTTGACCCACTTAATGCCAATGACGTTGCCACCGTTCTACCGGCACGTTGCGATCAAATGTATCCTCATTCAAACGTAGTAATGTAAACAAAAAAATTGTTGACACACGTCAAAAAGGAGGTGTTATCCTTTTCATTATAGGCTTTTATGTACTACTTTTGTAATGTCCAATGATGAAAAAATATATAAATGGTAGTTTCGATACTTGTGTTGATGAAACTAATAACAATTTTGCTTTTAATTGCTGTGCAATTGAGTTATTTGGAAAATAAAATATGGAATTTGTATCGTCTGTCAATCACAAAGACACTATAATATGGCATTAACAGTTCTCCTTTGAACTGTCATAATTATAGTTTGATCATTTTGCACACCTAAACTATGCAAAATAAAGGATATATTCCAATTACATTGTATTCTTCGTACATTAAACTATTTTAAAATGTTTATATTTTTACAATTAAGTCCCCATACAAAATTAATGATATCCTTTCTATACTAACCTACTAAACCTGTAAAATAGAAACAGGACCCGGTCACAATAGCCCTTTGCACAAAGGGGTTACATAGCAAGTGTTATTTGACCCAATTTCATTACTAATTATAATTTCTATTTTAATTTAAGGATTTTAACAGATCATCAAGAAAGTTTAGGTTACCTAGTGCCCATAACCATAGAGCTTGACGACAGGCGTGGACGAACGGTTTAGCGACTGGTTTGTTGCGCGTAAAGTCCCGGTTTCGATCCCCGGTCGGAGCAAATATTTGTTTCATAGCTTTTATTTGTAATATTTAATAGTATTAAATATTACAAATATTTGTTAATAAAAAAAAGAGATGGATATTTGCTTCGGGTCTGGTTATCAAAGAGTGGTAGGCAGTGGTACCCAGTCTGCCGATCCGGGGTAGTACCACCACTTACAATACAGACCGTGAAGTGATTTGGTCACGTTTCGGGATCAGCTTGTAAGTTGCCGGTTCCCCATCTAGGCCGGCATAGTGGATGTGATTGCTACTCACAGTTATTGAATTGTAGTAGCAGTGACATTCATTCATGGACCACACTTTGGCTTAACATCAAGCGGGGTGCTGTCATATGTCGAGTCACAATAATAAAAAAAAGCTTGCATGAAAATAATTGTGAATGTGAAGGAAGCGAGGGAGATCTGTCAGGGTCGTGGCATGTGGCGCTCCACTGTCTCTGATTATCCCTGTAGGTAAGGCGTAACAATTTGATTGATTGATTTAATTTATATAGTCAACATAGGTAATCGATTACACATTTCAGTAGCATAATAGTCATGGCCGTGTAACGGAGAATAGTCGTTGTAAATTAGGCGAAGGACGCTATCACACCAGCCAATGAAACTCAAGGACCAAACTTGACCTCGCTCCAACAAATTGAATTACTAGTCATACTCTTATTGGTGAATTGGGTTTTGTTTTCATTTTATTAAATCATATTCAGAAACAATAATTTACCATTTCTACCACTTTTGTATCCATATACATATGGTTGCCTAATGCCCATATTAGTAGAGCTTGTATGAAAAGAATTGTAGAGTAAGGGGAAGCAAGGGAGTTGTGGGGCTCCATTGTCTCTGTCCATCCCAGGGGCAAAGAGGCGTGACAATTTGATTGATTGACATAAATATACTGAATCGTTTTTTTTAGTAGTTTACGTTACACTTGGAAAGGATGAGTGAAAGTAGATTGACGGAATTTATAAATCTGATGTGAATGGTTACGTTAAACAAGGCAGGCCCAGAAAGGGAGTTTTCAAACCAAATCCGAGATCCTCACCATAGTGCCCATAACTATAGAGCTTGTATGAAGAGAATTGTGAATGTGAAGAAAACGAGAGAGTTGTGTCAGGATCGTCGCTCAATTGTCTCTGCCTATCCCTGTGGGAAAAAGGCGTGTCAAATTGATTGATTGAAACGTTTTTAGTACACCTCAGTAGTTATTACTACTTAAAAAGTCTTGTACATTTTTCCTAAACTGTATCTATATAACTAAATCTAAACAGCAACAAAATATTCAGGTAAAAATTTAACATACAACCCACTGACCGAATTCAAAGAGCCATAAAACTTAGTTACGATTTAAACTACCTAAGCAATGGAATATTTTACAATGTTTTTTCTTCATAAATGATGGTTAGGCGTTGCGTTCGCGTCACAATGTTGTTTTTCACAACCTGAGCTACTCCATAACTGATAAGCATTCGCCACTGTAACCTTGATAGCTGGCCGATGTCACTATTATGATATCACAGACACAAACAATAATTCTTATCACATACATGTATATTATCTACCACCGACTAAATAAGATTTTAATATACATATTTTATTTAGTCCGCCATATAGCTTGAACCGATAGGGAAGAAAGGTTGTAGGGTGGAGACCACGAACCGGAAGACGCCCACTAGGTGGACTAACGACACAGTGAAAGTCACGGGTAACCGGTGGATGCGACTGGTAACTTGTCGTTCGGAATGGCGTTATAAAGGGGCCTATGTTCAGCAGTGAACGCCTTCTGGCTGATGATGTTTTTTTTTTCATTATTGCTAGACATATGTATTGTCATACCTCGCCCGATGTTAAGCTGAGGTGCAGTTTATAAATAGAGGCCACTGCTACGATTAACAAATAACAGTCGCGTCCTCTATGACGAACTAGTTGGAAACGGCAACTTTTAAGCTGATACCGAACCGCGACCAAGTCACTTCAGTTCTTAACTATTTTTGCATATTTTTCATTTACGGCAACTTTACGTTTTGTGTTTACTGACTTAGGTAACCGTAGACTGAATCGGTTTCTACAATCGTCGGCGCTAATGAACCTCCTCAGCTTGGTTAACACCAGAAAAGAAGCATGCCATTAAAACTATATTTAGTGGCAGTTAAGTTATGTGAAATAATGATAAGTTGATAACTTGCAATCTTATTGCGCAACTTCAATTGAAATTCACGAGTTATTAGAGATAACATTGGATATAGGTAACTTTTTTACATTCCTAGGTTGCCTAGTGCCCATAACCATAGAGCTTGTATGAAGAGAATTGTAAATGTGAAGGAAGCGAGGGAGTTGTGTTAGGATCGTGGCAAGTGGCGCTCCATTGTCTCTGCCTATCCCTGTGAGAAAAAAGCGTGACATACACAGCACTCCTCATGATGTTAAACTGAAATACGATCCAGGAATAGAAGCGACTGCTTATCCAGTCAATTATCTGTGGG
Organism: Tinea trinotella; assembly: GCA_905220615.1. NCBI lineage: Eukaryota > Metazoa > Arthropoda > Insecta > Lepidoptera > Tineidae > Tinea > Tinea trinotella. The sequence continues at coordinate 1,123,966 of HG992308.1, read as the reverse complement.
AAGTCGCACAGCAACACAATGCCGGCCGACTGGGCAAATTATCAACAACTGGTTGCCTACCACTTAAGTTTCCAATCGCTTACTACCTAAAAAAGCTTATTACCTATGTCAATCAATTAATCAATCAAATTGTCACGTTATTTCCACAGGGATAAGCAGAGACAAAGAGCGCCACTTACCACGATCCTGACACAACTCCCTCGCTTCCTTCACATTTACGATTCTCTTCATACAAGCTCTATTGGTTATGGGCACTAGGCAACCTAGGAATGTAAAAAGGTTACCTATATCCAATGTTATCTCTAATAACTCGTGAATTTCAATTGAAGTTGCGCAATAAGATTGCAAGTTATCAACTTATCCTCGCTTCCCTACCTTTGTCTATTAAAGTATTTATTTCAAATAGATGTCTTTCCTAAACATATTTATACTTTGAGAGAGATCTCGATTTTGTTTAGAAATGAGGATAATTTAAAGAAGAATAAAATCTAATTTAATAACAATTTCTATACTAAGCTACTAAAGTGCTTGTATCATGTACCAAAGTATATGAAAGATACATTGGTACCGGTGGATGGTTTCGAACTGTAAAATAAGCACAGTAAGAATTTGGCATTCGTGTAAATAATTCTATTGTCGATGGTTTTTGATTTTGGGCTGTGCAATGAATCAATCGAAATGAGAAATAAAAGTTATTATTTTAAAATTATTTTCTTTATTATATTATTTAACGTCTCATTTATCAGCGTTTTTGACGATTTATTAAATTGGAACGAAACGTAAAAATAGTTATTTGCTACCTAAGTTTAAGCTTAACGTATGCTAAACTGAATAACAGATTGTTAAATATCAGGATTCTAGTTTTTGCGGTGAAATATTTAATTAGTCATAGTTTTCTTATATGTTTCGGAAAAGGTCAAAAGTAAAAGCGCTAATGATATTTATTAGTTAATATATATTGTGAGGCGTTTAATATATCATGCATGCTCTTGGAAGCAAATGATTCATAGTTAATAATAAAACAACAAAAAATGTACAACATACTATTCAAACACTTGTACAAACGGTTATGATAACATTTGGTAATGGATTCTCTATTTATAAATTGCAATATTATTTAATGCAATTTATTAATAATATACGTAATTCCTTGTTTCCGCAACTACATTAAATTCTTTTATAATCTCTATTACCATCGTCATAAGGCATTAATTAGTTAGTTGTTTTCACACAAGTGTAATTGTCGTAGCGATAACGGAATAAATACGTGAAACAATTACTTAAATTAAATAATTGAAGATTAAACTAATACTTAATTAGTAATTATCAAATTAAGTTAACACGTAACAATTAAAAGTGCAATCATATTTCCTATTGCAATAATTAGGCGTAAATAAGAATCAGTTATTAAATCAAATTGTCACGCCTTGCCACGATCTTGACACAAGTCCCTTACATCCATAATTCTCTTCATACAAGCTCTGCAGTTATGGGCACTAGACAACCCAGCTTTCTTGAAGGTGTCTCTGATTTGGTCTGAAAACACCCTCCTAGGCCTGCCGCTTTCATCCACATGTGATTTATAAATTCCTGTCGTCACCCATCCTTTCCATGTGCCCAAACCATCAAAGCATTCCTTGTCACTACATCTTCTTTCAAACCACATCTATTGCGCATTTTGTTATTCTCTATTTTATCCTTTAATAATACATAAACAAATAATATTCTTGCAATGTATTATAGCAAATCAAAAAGTTCATTGACCCCCATATTCGTAGAAGCGACATTAGGCAATGACGTCACGTCCACGTGAAGTGCATAAGGACAAGTTTGTTTATTTCTTTTTACATTATTTTTTGACCAAGAGGTAATTATTTATTCATTTGCCCCAACCATTAGTTTATAAGAAAGCCAAATATGCATGTATTTTTGTGAAAATAAGAAGCACGGTTCGTTGAAGAGCATAGTGAACGGCGACGAGGAGCAATGGGGTGTCGGGGGGCGTGGCTTGTCGGCGCCGTATGAATAAGTCAACATCAATTTTGGACGGTCAATGCTACAATCAAGATAATCGCTCACGGGTTTTACAATGTTTAAGGTAGGTATATCATCACCCGTAAGCGACTCATGAGAATTTAAGTAACACCAGAGCAGCTACATGTTAGCTTCAATTGTACCCCTATGTCCTAAATTTATTATTTATGTCATGTGCAATGCAATGACTAATTTTATTATGTTATATATATAATGTGTCATTTAATTATGTAGGTACTTCTTTACATTGCTACGTAAAAGAAATACGTCACTTTTGTATAACTCTAAATTGTATCAGGTATATTGCATAAATTAAAACGTAAATAAATAAATCCGTCGGTCGTAGGTACAATGTTGCGCGTTGAGCAATTGTCGAGAATGAGTGTCGGGTCTCGCGTAGCGGTGTCGACAAGGGCCTGGGCGGAGGCCCCATTATGGGAAAGTCGCAATCAGTTACGACCATTCATGTGCGCTTGAATGAGTCCGGCGAGACTCGCGCGCAACCACCTACCCACCGCCGCTGATTCGCAACCGACAGATAATTCAATGTCGTTACGACATTTACGTCAGCTGTAAATATAATCAGCAGATGACGGAGTGTAATGAACCCCGTTCGCCCTACGACGCATAAATAATTAGACAATAAGCTGGCACGGTAAGAAATCGGTAATTTGTATCGCGCGGAGAAGGCGGAGCGCAGAGGGAGACGGTTGCAGGCGCGCGCCGAGATGTGGCAACGCGTCAGGTGCTGCACGCCGCTAATCCTCATGATAACACGCCACCTATCAACATTACGCCGACACAACACGTCGCTGCCCGCCGACCTCCCTGAACGCATCCTTATCTGTGTAGCATCTCGGCAATAAAGCGGCGCAATGCGACTACCGAACAATAAGAAAGTTATTTCCTCGAGCCGACTGACGAAACTAGTCCCGCGAACGTATTACAGCCAGGTGAATTCAAAATGACCTCTATGGGCCGGTGGCTCTGATGGCCTCGCTCAGCGAATGCGTTGACATTTTGTGAGTTAGCAACGCAAAATGACGGTGTACTCGCACGAGAACGATGCCAGCATGACTAACCGTCGGGCATCATTAGCAAAAATCACACTAAAACGTTCTAGGAATAATATATAAAGCAAAAATTTGATCATGAGATTCGAGTACAATAAGGCGATTTTTGTATAGCAACATCACTCATGACCATCAGACTGTCTCACTACCGTGAACTCATTCCCAGGAATGCACTATTATTAAATATATTTTTAAGACTATACCGCTGAAACATTCGTACACAACAATTGAAACAATTTCGAAATAAAAGTACGTAGGTTCGAGTTCTTTCGTCAATGTAAAAGTGACTTACCAAGGCGAAGAAGTTTGTGTGGCAATCCTCAAGACTGGCACCGTTTGTTTGGTGATTTTGATGCGTCATGGTAGTCCAGGGCACTTCATTTTCATATCACAACACTTTTAACAATCAAAATATGAACAAAAACCACTTAAAATCTTAAAATCATCCCCGACGTCTAGCGGAGTTTTCACCTTTCAATGGCGACTGGAAAATGGCGGAGGAACAACAAGCCAAGCCGATTGTGCTGCCATCGTGGTCAAATATAGAACTATTATATAGTTTTAAAGAAGCGCAAAGGAATTAAATGCGCATTAGTTTAGGAACGATTAATTAATTATTTTTTTATTAATATTTACTTATAAATTTAGTCCCAATTATAAATTATTTTATAATACTTTGTAAATAATATTAAAGAACTTAGGTCATTCATTGTCTTGTAAAACTTTACTGTGATCATAAGACATATTATAGTTACTAAATAACTTAACATACAATAAAAATAGTAATAAATAAACAAAACAATTAAATTTAATGATTTAAAGGTAGACAAAGTATAGAATTATGTGTGCCTGTATTTTTACATAAAAACAGTTTCTGTATACGCAAAGCGATTTTGAATAAATTTAATTGATTAAATTTTCATTTATATATTTTACATTAAATATACATTTTAATTTCGTTAAAATGTATATTTAACCCTAAGGTGTTATTTATTTTGTTATTGCGTATTAATTTGTAATTTTATATAGGATACAATTTATTCAAATCCAATCGTTTAAAAAGAACTCTGAATGAAACGAATTTTTTCATCATAGCTGTCATTTATGTCATTCGAAGATCGGGGCTTTGTGTTGTGTTTTTCTTGCTGTTATTTTGTCGAAAGTCCCTATATCTATGAAAATAAAACCAATAAATTAGGCTACTAAAAGTGACAAAGTTTCGTGAAATTTATTTCATCATGTTTAGGAATGTATTGACTCCATTAAAACAAGGCGGATTACAGGTTAGTTTTGTGTGCTCAAATTTAGCTTAAATCAATCTATTCTATATATAATAGAGGGAATTTTCTTATAATAACTCATCTAAACATTTTTCAGTTGCTTCCGGTGCGCTATGCTACCAAGCGCTTACCTAAAACTGATAAAAAGTTACAGGCATATGCAGAATCGTTGTCAGCTCGTGGGTTTGTATTTAAATGATATTATATAATAATGTAGCTTTAGCTGGCCTCGTTGTAACAAACTAGGATTAAGATGTTTACAATATTTATTGTATATTTTTATACAGATTACAATTATCACCGTTTCTTTGTAGAACAATTGAAAAGTAGATGTCTTGTGTTCTTCTCAATTTATAATATTAGTTATTTCAATTGAAGTGTGAAAAAGTGCCTTTAGCTGGCATAACACAGCTTTTTCAGTTGTCTGAAGGCACAACTTGATGTGGTAGCTTTATCAATTGAACAAAATCATGTAACATAATTTTACATTTATTATTACAGGTTTCTGAGACCTACAAAACCTTATCTACCACCAGTAGACATTGATGAAAAAGTTCTTAAAATATGTGAAGAGAATGGCTTGAGAGACCAGGAAGCAAGTTTTGATGGACTTGATAAGAAATTCTTAGTGCTTAATGCATGTTTTAAAGAAACTGGACATAGTGTACCAAATTCTTTATTGCACACTATTGAAACTGTTGGTGAGTTTACAATGTATGTTATTCCAAGACAGACAGTAGTTCAATGGTTATCAAAAAGTGGTAGGCAGTGGTACCCAGTTTGCCGATTCGGGGTAGTACCACCACTTACAAGTATACAGACCGTGAAGTGATTGGACGCGTTTCTGGATCAGCTTGTAAGTTGCAGACAGCACTTACAAGCAATAATATGACAGCACTGGCTAATGATAAGCTAGAGTGTGGTCCATGATTTGAGAAAACCAGTTAGTTGTAACTGTAGCAGCAGCTGTCCACTATACTGATTAGTTGAAACTGGCAACTTTCAATCTAATCCCAAAATATGGCTAAATTACTTCACATTCTGTACACTTGAATGTTGCTAGTTGTTTGCCCAGGGACTACCACTTTCACATGTGTGGGGACAGTGGGGACACCGCCCTATAATTTCTACTACTAGATTCCACCCAAGGTGACCGTGCATTGTAGTGGCAAGGCAATGCAATGGTTATGCAAACAGAGTTTGTGACCACCCACCGGTACCAATGTATCTTAGATATATGTCTTTGGTCCTGTTTCTATGATACAAGCACTTTAGTAGCTTAGTATAGAAATCTAAAAAAATATATAATATTAAGTACCTAAGATTATATATTTTGGCTGGGAAGGACTAGTCAGTCTTAAGGTGTGACAATTTCTGATGATGATTTTTGTATGATATTAGAATTAGGCTGTGAACTGACTTATTTTTTTCAGTCGTTGCCATTCTAGATGCTTAACATCAGGCAGGTCGAGGTCAGACATTGAGTTATGATAAAAAAACTTTAAATGTTTTAAGGTGATGTGATAGAATTTTACAACAAAGCTGTTGACACAAGCACACCATTTGATAGCTTAAAGAAGATGGATCTACCAAAGAACTTGTATGTGCAACAAGATTATGTCAGATTTCATCCAGGTGAATATAATTTATTGTTTAATGGAATTAACTGGGGTGTTACAATTAAGTTTGTTAAATGAGCTAATAAATGATCATGGCAAAAAGTCACCTAACAATTTCACACCTCAGTTCCCACAGGGATAGGCAAAGCCAACGGAGCACCACTTTCCACAATCCTGACACAACTTTTTTGCTTGCTTCACATCCTCAATTCTCTTCATGAAGAATATAGTTATGAGTACTGCAGACATCAGATTTTTTAAATGAATTTGATCAAGGAATGATCTGAGTCATCATTGTATCTTTCCCCTTCTGATTTTCAATTCAAAATTTTAAAAATATATTAAATAGAAAATATTTGAATTATGGGAAAAGACAACTATCTATACTATAATATTTTAACATAAAGAGACATTCTCTCAATAATTGTGATACTAGGATTTAACAAATAAAAAATTACAACTCAGCAATTTCAGCAAATGCCAATTTTGTCTAAAATATTTTAAATTAGAGTATATTTATCTGTTAGCACTTTTAAAGGGGCATGTTATTTTAATTTGATTAATATGTGTACTTTCAGATACTGATACCCTGTTCAATGGAGCCTCAGCTTTTCCCAAAAGTTCTACCATAGTTACCGGATTGAAGGCCAGAAAGAAATACCAAGGTTACGAGGCTAAGAGGAAGTGGCCTTAAAAAGTGTTTTGTATAATAATAAGTTTATTACTAATATTAAGAAATATTTTAGTTGTTATTCAAATAAATCGATTATAAATTAAATCATGTTTTGTTTTGATTTACCCTCAGCAGCAATAATGGTGGGAGCATTTTAAGTAGGACTTGGTGTTATAGTTTTTCAAGTATTACAAAGAATCTAACAGGGAGAATAATTCATAATCGTAATGGAATGTGTGTGTTACCCGATTAGCCTTACGTGTCCATCAATTTTGATAGCGCCATCTAGTGATCAGAATAGAAAGTTATAAATTGATGCAATTTGCCGCTTTACTAAAAAAAAATCATTAATAACCTCATTCTCTTTCTCATCTTAAAATGAAGTTCTGAATTCGTATTTCATGTTTCTTCTTCATATTTATTATTATTGACACAGAAAAATATTACATTGACATCAGCAGGTTAAATACTAAGCCTAACAAAAAAATTTGACGTTTTGTTATTGAAGTTTGGTTATATGGCGGAACAAAATGAAAATATTTATGTATTTAATTGCTAAATTGCAATAATATACACAAAAATGAACATCTTAATAATATTGTGTCTTATATTTTTAGGAGTTTATTCCTGCGTTTCGTGGTATGAGAGTTTATTCAGTTGTTTTATTACTACGTTTTTCTACGGTTCGCTATTTTATAATTAGAGATTTTTCTCTGTTTTTAGGGTTGTTCCTATATTATTGGCTTGGTTATTTAAAAGGAAATATCATATTAAACTGAAGATTGGTAGAATTGCTGTTCCGAAGTTAATATTTAAAGATGTACACCTATCTAAAGATGGCTATTCGATTGTATGTAATTCTTTATGACTAATACTTGCTTTGATTTACTTACCATGCTAATTAGACTCTAGTAGTGTTATTATTTAATAAGTTATATTCGATGCGTGTTTTTGTATTAAAAATAATACAATAGAATTTATGTCCATATTTTATTTTGAAGGTATCTAATTTATTTTGTTTAGATATAACCACAAATTATATGCTTTTTATTAATTTGTTTTATTATCGTATTTCAGGAAATAGATGAAATATCATTCCGGAGTAGTTTTTTTAATTCTGAAATAAACAAATTGTTATCAGTTATTATAAGAAATGTTAAAATACATAATAATGTTGAGGAGAAACGGAGTGTTGTTGTTGAGACAATACTTAAACCTTTGCTCTCAAAACAGAATTCCTCCACCCGGTCTGATGAACAAGATCAATCAGCTTCAAATAGAAATTTGACTAAAGATTTAAATGCATTGTTACAAAGAAAATTACTTGATTTCCGTGATAAGAAAATGCCTCAAAGTTTGATTGTGTTTGCACAGGTATTTTACTTTTTTTTATGTCTTAAGTTGTGATACTTATTTTATTTTTATTAAGTTGAGATATTGAACTTGCCTGATGGTAAGCAAGGGAAACCGTGTGATATCAACTGATAAGAAAATATGCAGTTTTTGGTTCCCAGTCCCTGTCACTATGGCAGCAATAAGTGCTTTTCATTCTTCATTGAAAGATCCAGAATGTTTCTTCAAACTGTTAAATTTTAATTGATTGTGGTAGAAATAACAAAACTCTAATAACTACTTTAATAAACTGCTAGGATGCATCAAATAATTTTTTAAAGTATATTATAAAATAATAAAAATATACAAATTTTAGTTCATGGGAATTCACATTACAAATGCCTCTGTCATGTTCTATAAGAACACAACAATTCCTTGGGTGTTGGAGTTATCAGCTTTGGAAATCCATGCTGATGGAACAGCAGGAGGGCCAGCTAAAGCTCTGGTCTTCTCTGCTAATATTTTGGACTCATCTGTCAGGATTATGCTATTAAATACAAAGGAAAGAATTGCTGAGTTATCATTCAGTTTGTTGGTTGAAGGGACTGTTAAAGTTGATGGACCTTTAAATGTTGAGGTGAGAAAAATGCTTTAATATGAATAAGTCTAAAAATATGCAGGTTATGTCTTCTGTTTGACAACTGAGATATATACTCTCTTATAAACTACACACAGCAGTGTTTCCCGATGTGGGGCCCGCGCCCCACAGGGGGGCAATTTAAAAATGGACTTTCACTTTGGTTTATTTAAATGCAATGCTATGCTAGTTTCGAACTGTGAAAAGGGGGACGAATGTTTGCCTAACATTGGGACAGTTAACAGGCTTGATATATGGCTAATTTCAATCAATCATTCAAATTGCCACGCCTTTTTCCCACAGGGATCGGCAAAGACATTGGAGTGCCAATAATTATTGTATATTCCAAATAATCTAATTTTATTAGTTTTTAGCATGTTGAATTCCTGATAATGACATATATTTATTTGGTATTGCATGTCACATTATACTTACATTCTTACAATTGCAGAAGATGCATGTTGCCATTAGTAATTTAAATGCTAGATTACAAGGGAATCTTTATAATTTTATAAAATACAATAAAAGTGTTAGTAAGTCTGGCAACATTCCAATGTATGAGGATGAGATACAAACGCTTGTACCACGACTATCGCCTATTATACCAAAGGTTTGGATATTTCTATATTTAAAAAATATTCGTCTACACTTTAGAAATAGGCGGAGACAACGGAGCGCCACTTTATACGATTCTGACACAACTGGTTTATTAACTTAGTTCACATTTGATTCCTAGCTGAAAAAAAACTTTCTATGCTTAAGTTAAAAAATAATGTGATTTCTCTTTTGAACTTTGATGAGAAATAATTTTTATTATACATTTCTATACTAAGCTTTGTATTAGAAACAGCACAACCAAAGTACATTTTTTTTTCTTTTTTTTTTATTGTGACACCACATTTGACCTCAACTTGCCTGATGATAAGCAAGAGGAGGTACAATAGTGACGACGACTGGAATAACCGAGTCAGTTCCCGGATGCCCCAGCCGCCGCCACTATGCCGGCCTAAGGTGCTTCTTCACGCTTCTTCAAGGATCCAAGGTCATAGGATGGAGAGAACACATGGGCTGGCAAAGCATTCCACTTGTCAATTGTTCTACAAAGAAAAGACGCACCGAACTAATTGGTACTGAGAAGTTATGTTCTCGGTTTGCATAACCATTGCACTGCCACTACACCATGGTCGCCTTTTGCTATATTGACTTGTTTGAAGTACTTTTTATCCGTGTCTTTGCCTAATTTCAGGTGTGCCAATTGGTAATTATGCTTTTGAGTAATATAAAATTATATTGTTTCAGATATTTAGTTTGTCTATTGATGAAACAAGAGTGAACTGCACATTCAGATCTATTAATAAACAATTTATTTACTCATTACAAAAATTACAGGTAAGTTATTTGTAATAATACCTAGTGGTAGACAGACAGTTGGTGGTCTTGCCGTCTGCTAATGTAGTGGATAAACTACTTTCAAGTGTACAGAGTGGGCACACTCCAGCCGCGGACTTTTGTGCTGGTTTCGGTTTACACCAGTGATCCCAAGTGACGTAATCATTAGCCAGGTACCACGACATGAAGGCCGCGCCCATGATAAATTATTTAAATAAAATTTAGTATACCATATTAAAAACAGTTTTTGTAAATTTAAGGCGACCGTGGTGTAGTAGCAGTGCAATGGTTACGCAAACTGAGAGCATGGGTTCAAAACACTTGCTGGACCAATCTTTAATATATGTACTTTAGTTGTCCTGTTTCTTTGATACAAACACTTTAGTGACTTGAAAAAAATAAAAAATATTTATTAATAAAATTATTATTTTTGACAGATAAACTCTAGATTTAGTGCTGGCAATATAATAACAGATCACAGAGTGGACAGTGTGGTATGGCCACAATTATATGTTGCATTTCAAACTGAGGAATTAAAACTTAGTACAGCAGAAGAATCTATAGCCTTTGTTAATAAACTAAAATTAGATGCTAAGGTTAGTATCGAAATATAAACATACAAAAAAATGACATAATTTATTAATGAATTTTGTACAAAAGCGCATCTCTTCGGCATCTTTCCTTACCATCAGAGGTAAGCCGAGGTCACAAGCCATAATATTAACGTTGGTAAATTTTTAGTCACATTGGGGGTTTCGAATGGGTGGTTGATTAATATGGGTCTTATTCATTAAAAACTAAAGGTTTTTAGAGTGCTTTGTCTTTTGTCTCTTTTTCTTCAATAAATGTAAACATATGCTTAAAAGAGACAAAACACATTTTAAGTATTATAAAATACTCTCAAGAATGTTTTAAGTACTTTTTAAATAAGGCCCTAAATCTGTTTTAATGTTTTCAGCTAGAAAAAGGTGTATTGAACGTTTACATAATAATAAGTGTATTGAATATATTTTATAATCATAGTGATGTTTATTTGTGGTTTACATGTTTGGAACAAATTCAAAAAGCACAAGCAATGCCTGTTACTCATTTAGACAAAAAATGTGAGTATGCTTAACAATTCAGAGTAGAGCACACTATGTGATCATATTTTTGACTTAAATCTTTGAAGAAACCAAATATGATAGAAGATATGACTTTGAGTAGACCATGGCGACAGAAGACTTGATCTGTTAACGACAGGCGTGGCGCATTTCTTAGCACACCTTTTCGCCATTATTTTTTTTACTGTGGCTTAACATATGGCATCACCCTGCCCAAGCTGGAGTCTTTGGTACAGTACTCTTTATTACTGCTACTTACATTTACATAACTGTAAGTAGCAGTAAACTCTACTACGGTTCTAGTTGGAACCGAGAAACGAACCTGGGACTTTACGCGCAACAAACCAATCGCTAACCGTCCGGCCACGCCTGACATCAATAAAATGCTAAACCTACGCCCTACTCTATATCTCATACAAGTAGCCTCATGATGTCTGTGAACCGCCCATGTGTTCTGTCCTTTTGGCCGATATAGTGAAGGCAATCAGATTTATCGTCTTTTTAGTCTACGTTCTTGGACCTCTTCTTTCTTACCATCAGCAATTCGAGGTCAGATTTTCCTGATGGTAAAAGAATTAATCTTTTTTGACAGCTCCATCCCCGTATATACAATATATGTTCAATCAATGTGTGGTGCAGGGCTGTGTTGAATTTAGGGCCGTCACAATTAGAACACGACTTTCGCAGGCCGACGCATTGACGCTTGGCTGTGGGAGCCTTAAAATTAAATTGGACCAATTATTTGATACCAGAGGTAAGGATTATAATAAAAAAAAATAATTAATTAATTGTTAAACTATTTTATAGGACGACTAAACTATTAGGTTTCTAAACCAGAAGATGCATTGGTAACCTCAAGTGTGGGGAATGAATGGGGAACGACTGCTACTTCTATTAAATATCTGTAAATAGCAGTCGCATTAGCATCCACTATGCTGGCTTAGCCGGGACCGGCAACTTTCAAGCTGATTTCGAAACGGGACTGAGTCACTTCACAGTCTGTTTTCTTAAAAGTGGCGTTACTATTCTGGATCGGCAGACTGGGCAAATGACTACTGGCTGTCTGCCTACCACCCTTCATTAGCATCAACATCAGCCAGAAGACGTCCACTCCTGAACGTTGGCGTTCTAAGGGGGAGCCTTAGAACGCCATTCCGACGACAAAATGCCAGTTGCATCCACCGGTTATTTGTGACCTTCACTATGTCGTCAGTCCACCTAGTAGGAGGCTTACCTACGCTGCGTCTTTCCGTTCGTGGTCTCCGCTCTGGAACCTTTCTTCCACACTGGTTGTCGGTTTTTTGAGCGACTTCTTAACTCTTCTTAACTTTTAATAATTTCTTTCAGAGGAGTCGTACACATCAAAGTTAGCCCATTTAGTAGTTGGCAACCGCCATTGGAGTACTGAAGTTTTAGTAGATGGTGGTTGGGCAATCACACATGACAAGGAGTTAAATGACACAGGCCATAAGCGGCAACATGCGTGGGGGACAACATTGCTACTCGGCGTGGCTTTGGTCAAGTGGGGCACTCATGGTAGTAGGGATTCTAAGGTTAGTGGTTCAATCAATTAGTTCTATAAAATAATAAAATAGAACGCAAACCGAGAGCACAGGTTCGAAACCGCTTGCCGGTACCAATGTATATTTGATATACTTTAGTTGTATGATACAACCACGTTTTGTATAGATGGGGAAAGAGTTAAATGGATTCGGGGGCTGAGGTGCGGCGGGATGTCAAACAATCCTCACCTGTATCTTAGTGGCCGCTATTAGTGACGTGCATAGCTCTGCGGTGTCACTTAATAGCGATAAAAACGTGTCCTTGTTTTCTTTGTTTGATAATTGAAAAATTTGTGAGTTAATTGAATAAAAGAGAGTCGTCATTCGTAGCCAGGCTAGAATCATTATTAAAAACTTGAAAAAAAATTAATTAATATATAATTCATCAAAAATTGTTGCTGTCTAATGTTTATACTCCAATTTAATACATATTTTTAATAACTGAATCTATTTACGTTTTGAGGAAAGTGTATGTTCATCGTTATCGACATTTTGCATTTAACTTCACTATTCATAATAGACATGTGACCATGACGTCACAACTGCATTCCTAGCGCGTTTGTTTAGCTCGTTCCCTGACAGTAGCATAGTACAGAAACGTAAATTTATTTTGCTGTTGATGATGATAAATATTATTTACAGATAGAAGCCATGATGGACTGTCTTAGATTCGAATGGAGTCAAAGAGTATCAAATACTATAAATGCTGCAATCGACTGTTTACTCCAATATAGAAAACCTTCCACAAAAACTACTAAACCTATTCCTGAGAAACCTCCCCATGTTACCGTGGATATTGCCCTGTCTCATATAAACATGTTCTTTATTATTAAAGAGAGTATTTGTCTAATGGCAAGGGTAGATGCTATATCCTTAGATAGGGGTGTGAATAAAAGTTGGGCTGTTGTTAAGGGTATGAAATTTGTTGATATGGTGCCTTATAAGGGTAAGTTTATTATATTTTTATAGTACATTTTTAATAATCCGTTGATTGGTTCATTGATTTTGAACTCTTTCAGAATAAAAAAAATATTGAGTGCGGGAGAAAGAAAGAGAGGCACTTAAAAAAACGAAAGCGAATTGTATCCTTTACAACAAAAACATTGCATATCAATCAATCAAATTGTCACGCCTTTTTCCTACAGGAATAAGCAGAGACAATGAAGCGCCACTTGCCACGATCCTGACACAACTCCCTCGCTTCCTCCACATTCGCAATTCTCTTCATACAAGCTCTACGGTTCTGGGCACTAGGCAACATAGCTTTCTTGAGGATGTCCCCGATTTTTTCGGAAAACACCCTCCTGTATTGAATAATAACTAAAAACCATATCTTTCTCTTGTCTACAGGTACAGTAACATGTCAACGTTCAGAAGAGATACGCCGTGCATTCTTTCATGCATCGCTATTTAGAATTGAACAAGTACCAAGAACAAAAGACAATTCAATATTACTAGATGTACAATTAACAGAAAGTGTTGACTTACAATGGAGCGCAAACATACATATGAAATTTATTACATTAATACATGAAATTAGGAATCTAAAAGCAAATATTAAATTTAAGTTGAATGGAGACGGAGATATGGTTAATAAAGGAGAGACAAGCAAGAAGGATTGGAGGGTAGCGTTTAAAAGTGACACTAGGTTAGGTTTTGAATTGTCAAAGTCGAATAAAATGTTGTTATATACTGGTAAGCGGGAAATTTACATATAATATATTAAAATTACATATTAAATTTTCACGCCTTCATTGCCACAGGGATCAGCGAAGACGATGGGCGCTATTTTCTGATATACTGACACAACTCTCACTTCCTTTGCATCCTCAATTTCCATAGAAGCTCTATAACTTCATATATAATCTATAATTATGGGCATTGCAATATCGCCGATTTCTTTGAAGACAATTCTTCTAGATCGTCATCCATTCTTTCTTTCATTCAGCCTTTCAATGTGCCTAAACCAACACGATATAAATATGTTATTTTCTATAGGACATCATTCATTTTGGGCTTCTTTGTAACTACATTGAAATGTCCAATCATGAAAAAATATATAAATGGTAGTTTCGATACTTGTATTGATAAAACTAATAACAGATGTGCAATTGAGTTATTTGAAAAATAAGATATGGATTTTGTGTCGTCTGTCAATCACGGAGACACGCCATAACTTTGAACTGTCATTATTATAGTTTGATTAGTTTACACACGTAAACTATGCATAATAAAGGATATTTTCAATTACATTGTAATCTTTGTACATTAAACTTTTTTAAAATGTATACAATACAGTTAATACAATTAGGCCCAAGTCCCTATACAAAATGAATAATGTATTTATCTTGTCACTATATCTTCTTTTAAACCACATTTACACTTTCAGATGACACTACAATTGGTTACAGTAATAAGTCAGGTCTAACCATAGTTTGGGGCCAAATCAAGTTGGTGCTAAATGGTGATGAAGTGGTTGTTGTGGATGGATTCACAATGGAAAGAGTGAAAGATAATCATGATATAAGGGTTGAGAGGAAAGCTAATGAAGGATTTCAATTGGCTTGGAATAGAGTTTGGTAAATATAATATTTATTTAGTTTCTCAAGTTGCCATTCCTATAAAGACCTTTTAGATTTAGATTTGGTAGGCAGTGGTACCCAGACTGCCGATCCGGGGTAGTACCACCACTTACAAGTATACAGACCGTGAAGTGATTTGGTCACGTTTTAGGATCAGCTTGTAAGTTGCCGGTTCTATCTAGGCCGGCATAGTGGATGTGATTGCTACTCACAGTTATTAAATTGTATTAGCGGTGACATTCATTAATGGACCACACTTCGGCCTAACATCAAGCGGGGTGCTGTCATATGTCGAGTCACAATAAAAATAAAATAAATATTTGAATAAAGAAGAAATGGTTTTATATTTAGGATGCCAGACTAGGTTTTATTTTTATTATTGTTATTTTGCAGGTTATCCTTTATTTTGATCTTTCTGCTGGTCCATAAGGGTACTACGATCGGTATTAATTATGCCATTTACTTTCAGGGGTGTCAACATTGAATTAATACGTGTAGTGTTTCCATACAAGCATAGATTCGCTGATGCTATTCAGGGTGATTTTGTGACACTCTTTAAATGGATAAAAGCAATACACGGTATTAAGAAGAAGGCTTTTACATCTGAGAGTCCGTTGCCTAGCGATTTATATATTAAGGTAAATGTATTTCCTATGTTTCCTATGTTACAGACCGTGAAGTGATTTGGTCACTTTTCGGGATCAGCTTGTAAGTTGCCGGTTCCATCTAGGCCGGCATAGTGGATGTGATTGCTACTCACAGTTATTGAATTGTAGTAGCAATGGCATTCTTTCATGGACCACACTTCGGCTTAACATCAAGCGGGGTGCTGTCACAATAAAAAAAAACTCGATTTATTGGTCATCGATTCTGTAGATGTTTGATTCTATTTCGTATGCATTCAAATTCTGAATTATCAAGAATTTAGAATTCGAGAATCGCCTAGCCATTAGTTAATCAAGTATACGCTTTAGGCTTTTCAACTTTCGATGAAGGTATAGAAATGCTATTTGTCTTTTTGTCTATCATTACAAGACAATCCAAACAGATCTACGTTTCTTTTGTCAGCTAACTTTTATCTTGATTAATTCCATATATTATTTCAGATTGAGGAATTTCTAATAGAGATGACAGACGACCCATTCGAAGTGAAATTACGTGATAACTATGAACTTTTGGAGGACGAATATAAGGAGAGTGAGAAACGTAGAACTATGCTTGATGCTAAGGTAAACTTACACTATGACGTTATAATAAATGTGTTTTTTAAATTGTGACCTAGACTTGACTATATACCATTAAAGAAGAGCGACGTTCAAATTAACCGACTTACTCTACGGTTGGCTCAGTCGTCGTCACTATGTTAAAACATCTATATTTCATATTTCTATACTACGATGTTTTATTGGATGCACAAAACGGATTGAACTTTTTTTTAAATTACTGAACGAAAGAAGGATTATTATTAAAAAGCAGGACACATAAAAGGCATGACAATTTGATTGATTCATAAGCTGATATTACGTGTTGATGCATGATGCACTATTTACCTTTTAGTAGGTAATATGTATAAATTACATATATACCAAGATATTTCTATTATAAAAAACAATCAATCAAAATCAATACTGTCACGTCTATTTCCCACAGGTATAGGCAGAGAGATGGATCGCCACTTGCCACGATCCTGACACAATATATTATTTATAATAGAAATATGATGTGCGATATAATAAATGAGTAATAAAAATTCAAGATATTTATATACAAGTCTTACGCGTACACATGGTTCAACTGCGTCCGGGGATCGAACCCTGTGTCTTAACTAGTGTAATATTCTATTTATTTTATTTATAAACTCTTTATTGCACAAAAATAAGGTACATAGGCGAGCTTAGCCATTAGGCATTATCTACCAGCTAACCTTTGTTGTGTAGTGCTGTGATTAACTGGGTGCAAACCATTTATTATAAAAATTTAATATTATTTTAATTGACATTGGTTATAAAAACATATATATATATATATACATATATAAATATAAGCAATACATACATTAGGCAACATATACACAAATATACATAAGATTAAACACATGTATGAGATAATAAGGATGTTATAAGGTTTGTTTATTTAAAAAGTGATTGGTGAGTAGGTGTTTAAAGTTGTTGATAGTTGGGGCTTGTCTAAAAGTCAGGGGAAGCTTGTTCCACTGGTGAGCTGCAGAGACTGTAAAAGATTCGCCGTAAGCAGAGGAAGAATGAGTTGGAATTTTTAGTTGATTATTTTGGGATGAACGAAGAGAAAGCTGGTGGGAGTTACAGAGGAATTGAAATCGGTTTTTTAGATAAACAGGAGACAATGGATTGTAAAGGATATCATAAAGGAAGGTAAGGAGATGTGTTGACCTGCGAAAGCGTATGTTAAGCCAATTTAACTGAGTTCGATAAGCAGAGACGTGATCATACTTACGCAAACCAAAGACGTAACGTATGCAAAGATTCAGCAACCGTTCCAACTTGTTTAAAAGATCTTCGTTTAGATCACAATAACAAATATCAGCATAGTCAATTATAGGGAGCAATAGCGAGTTCACCAGCATGAGTTTCGCCTGGATAGGAAGGAAAAACTGAAGCCGCTTGAGCTGATGCATAGTGTAAAAAACTTTCCGACTTATCTCGGACACCTGAAACTCCCACGACAAGTCACAGGTCATGTGCAGGCCGAGATTTTTAACCTGCTGGTAAAAAGGCAGTTGCACGTTATTAAATTTTAATGGGGAAATAGTATCTAAATCCACTTTGTCTAGCATGTATCTCGAACCAATAATTATGACCTGCGTCTTGTCGGGGTTGACCAAGAGCCCGAGTTCAGCGGAACGGACACGAATAGCCTCAAGATCACTGTTAACTTTATGGAGAGCAACATCTATCTCTCTAACATCAAAACTAAGTGCCAGCTGCAAGTCGTCAGCATAAAGATGATAGGAACTGTGACGGATGATAGGAACTAGGGTGTTAATAAAAAGAGAAAAGAGCAATGGTGATAGCACGCCACCCTGAGGTACGCCAGTATTAACCGGAGACCAGTCGGAAAAGGCGTCATCAAGATTTAGGCGCTGTCGACGACCACGAAGATATGAATTAAACCACTGCGCCACATTCTGTGAGAAATTTAAAGATCTTAGTACTGCCAAGAGTATGTCATGGTCGACGCAGTTGAAAGCATTACTAAAGTCAAGAAGTACCATCAGCGTCTATTTCCGATCATTTATTGCTAAACGAATGTCATCGGTGATTTTAGTAAGAGCAGAGATGGTACTGTGGGCCGTACGGAAACCAGATTGATTAGGGTTCAAGAGATTATGTTTGTTGAGGAAAATAATTAGTTGGCGATGAACTACGCGTTCGAGGACTTTAGATAAAAAAGGCAGTATTGATATAGGTCGCAGGTGGCTAACATCACTGGGGTTGGGCTTTTTCGGAATAGGAATTATATGGCTATTTTTCCATGATTCGGGAAAAATGCCGGAAATAAGGGAGAAATTAATTATATGGGTAATAACAGGGAGAACAATATCTAAAACAGGAATTAGGAGGACACGACCCAGATTATCAGATCCGACAGCTTTACTACTAATAGATGTAATAATTTTCTTTATATCACAGCAGGTCACAGGGCAAAACTCAAAAGTTATGTCATTCGGCAGAGTCACCGAATTAATTTCATTAATTGTGACAGCCTTCACAGACGGATCAATGGTGACGGGAGGAGAGGAAAAATGGAGATTGAGATCGTTTAGATCCATTTGCAGTTCTAGTTTAGCCTTAGGTTTCCCTAGACCTAAATTATTAAAAAGATTCCAAATATTTTTTGCGGGACAATTTTCGATGCTATTGTGAATATATTTTCGTTTGGCGTTCCTACACATCTGGTTGACTCGATTCCTTGCATGCTTGAAGCTATTCCACCCCTCCTCACTTGGTGATTTCCTAAATTTACGATATAAAGAGTCCCTCCACCTCATAGCCTTCCGAATATGATCATCCAACCATGGAGCATGGGGCCTCTTCATACGTACTGGTCGTACGGGCGCATGCACATCAAATAAGTTTATTAGGCGGTCATTAAAGATGCGTACTTTTTCCTCAATAGTGTCGGCATTTACCACTTCGTCCCAGTCAATGATAGTTGCGTCAGTCAAAAGTTGCTCCAGGTTCATTTTGGAAAGGTTGCGTTGAAGAAAAGTTCTGGATTTGTATTTAGATGTTTTGATTTTATAAGAGACGTAAATAAGATCGTGATGAGAAAATGCGGGTGCAGCATATTGTCCGTAGGAGGAGATTTTCTCAGGTTTAGATGCAAGAATAAGATCAAGCAAACTAGAGGAATCGTTAACGTGAAAAGTGATGTTTAAAGGGGGAAGAGTAATATTTAAAGATGAAGTAATAAGCTTTAGCTTTTTAGCTCGTGCACTGCTTTTTAATAAGCAGGTGTTAAAGTCTCCCATTATCAAACTATGCTCATATGAAGGCAGATGTTCTTCAAGCAAAAGTTCAATTGTGTTAAAATAGTTAATAGCAGGAGGGGCATACATAACTCCAACAAATATTTTTACACTATTTAAATCAATTTCAATAAAAATATGTTCTAAAGAAGCAGAATAGGTAGAAGGAGATAGTGAAAGTATTTTATATTTGATGTTAGCTCGTAAATAAATAGCGACACCGCCGCCACCCTTTCCAGTACGGTCGTTCCTTAGTAGTACAAAACCAGGTAAGGAATAAGATGTTGTAGGAAGAGATGGTTTTAGGAACGTTTCGGAGACCAAAACTATGTCAATATGCTCGCTGGCGAAAGAGGTAAGGAGATCGGGATAGTGAGACGGTATGCTTTGAGCATTAATGTGGCATACATTCAAATTTCTAGGATTAACACTAAAAGTCTCATGCAGCAAAATATTCTACCTGCTTCCACTCATTAAATTCAAATTGTAAACATTTATATATTTTCGCAGGTCCAAGAACTATGTAAGCCTCATCTATTCCTGCCTGCTGGGAAAGTGGAAGAGTTATATTCGGCACTTCACGCTAAGGATGCACAAATATATGTACACAGGTACCCTTTAAACTATGTCTATAATATATATTCTAGGGAACTTCCTTTGCTGCGATAAGATCATATTTTAAAAGTCGTAGGCAGCGGTGCCAGCCTGCTGATAGTATACAGACTGTAAAGTGACTTAGTCGCGTTTCGGGATCAGCCTTTAAGTTACCGGTTCCAACTAGACCTATATCACAAAAATGTTGTTTGTTGTGACTCGACATATAACAGCATCCCGCCTGATGTTTGACTGCAGTGCGGTTCAAGAATAGATGTCACTGCTACTAATATTCAATAACTGTAAGAAGCAGTCACATCCACTATGTCGGCCTAGTTGGAACCGGCAACTTATAAGCTGATTCCGAAATGCGACTAAATCATTTCACGGTCCGAGGTCTGTTTACCTGGTACTACCCCGAATCTAGGCATTTAATATAAACATTTATAAAAATAACTTTGTACTATTTTAGGTGTCGCGCAGCGCCTCCACCTCGTACCCGACTTGTGGCGTGTGCCTTAACTCATGTCTCCATTATGGCCCTTGCCGACCCAAGCATGCATGGAACTACTAGAGCTACTAGTAAAATGAGAGACATCGATTATGATAGGTATGTATATAAATACAGTTGGAAAATTGACGCCATATAACAAAAACTATTTGTTGAAATTTATTAAGCAGCGCCCTCTACTGTATTAAAATTGATATATTAATTTTATATTAAAATTAAAGCTATATTGGGATTGAATGCTTTTGCTTATTTAAGGCGACCATGGTTTAGTGGTAGTAAGTTGGTCTTTCAAACCAAGAGTTCCAAGAGACAAGTGTCTTTGATATACATACGAGTGTCTTTGATATAGTGTACGAGCACTTTATTATAGAACTATTTTTGTTATTTGTAGATGAACATGCGATAGCACCCCACCTTATGTTAAAATGAAAGCCAGGAAGGTTGTTTTATTCGACATTTTTAAAAGCTTATTTGTCTTTTGCAGTCCATGGCCCGAAGAAGGACTTGAATGGACGACCCTATGGTGCAGAGGTGTGAAATTTCAGAGTACATCTTGCGCCCTCCTACTGAGGGACTTCCCCCAACCATTGCTAAGTTTGCAGCAGCTGAGGATGTGGGGCACTTTGTTGGGGGCTGAAGAGGCTGCACCTACTAGAGGTAACAGTTATGTTTAAAGAGTGGTGCCCAGTCTGCCGATCACTTACAACTATACAGGCCGTAAAGTAACTTATTTTATACAAAATGTTTAATTCAATCCAGATTATTACCTCTTTATATCAACCAAGCTTGGTTGCCTAGTGCCCATAACCGTAGAGCTTGTATGAGGAGAATTGTGGATGTGAAGGAAGCGAGGGAGTTGTGTCAGGATCGTGGCAAGTGGCGCTCCATTGTCTCTGCCCATCCTCGTGGGAAAAAGGCGTGACAATTTGATCGATTGTATCAACCAAATAAATAAAGTGACTTAGTCGCGTATCAGGATCAGCTTGTAAGTTGCCAACTACTGCTACTTACAGTTATTTAAATTACTTACAGTTAATGGCAGTCACCTTTATTCATGGACCGCACTTTAACTTAACAGGCGCGGTGCAGTCATAGGTCGAAGTTACAATGATATTTTCTTCATATATAGGTCAAGGCGACCGTGGTGTAGTGGCAGTGCAATGGTTATACAAACCGAGAGCACGAGTTTGAGACCACCCACCGGTACCAATGTATCTTTGATATATGTACTTTGGTTGTCCTGTTTCTATGATACAAGCACTTTAGTAGCTTAGTATAGAAATGTAATTAAAAAAAATTATAAACATTAATATGTTCCCCCATTGCAGCGTTAAGGACAGTGGTAATAGACCAAGGTGCACCCTGGGGCCCTCATAATTTGGAGCGCAGTATGATGCCACTTAAGTTCTACTATGACCTTTGCTGTGAAATGGATCAATTTAGTTATGCGTTCGGCCCATGCTGGGAGCCTGTCATTGCACAATGTAACTTAGGTATGTTATCTATTTACTTTTTTTAATTTAAAATGTTTCTTAAACATGTGTTTATGTCGTATCCCCCTTCCTTCTTTTTGTAACATCTCCCTCGAAACTTCGGACAGACTGGACGTCTTAGGGATGTCCCTTCGCAACGTCCTGAATCACATTTGTTCGGTGCGTCTTTTCTTTGTAAAACAATCGACAAGTGGAATGCTTTGCCATCCATGAGTTCTCTCCCTCTTATAACTTTGGATTCTTCAAGCGATGCGTAAAGAAACACCTTTGGCCGGCATAGTGACGGCGACTGAGGCAGCCGTGAACTAACTCGGTTGTTTCAGTCGTTGTCACTCTTGGATCTCCTCTTGTTTATCAACAGGCAGGTCGAGTTCAAATGACGTGTCACAATATTAAAAAACAGGACTGCTTATATCAAAGATACATTAGTACCGGCACTTTAACCGGTGCTTCAGTGCCTACGACTGTAAAAACCTAGTCTTCACAGTTGCCCCAGTCGTCGTCACTATGCCGGCCAAAGGTGCTTCTTCATGCATCGCTTGAAGGAACCAAGGTTATAAGAGGGAGAGAACACATGGGCTGGCAAAGCATTTCACTTGTCGATTGTTCTACAAAGACTGAGACAATCGTAAACTGAGTCGTTTAATTCAGTCGTCGGCGGATCTGTGCCCAGGAAGATGATTGGTTTAAGAATGTGTTAAACTTTAGGATAAATTGTTACAGCATTCGACCAAGTGTCCCGACCATCTTTAGACCCTTCAAACCCGTTAGCTTGGTGGGACAAAATCCGTCTCCTAATGCATGGCAGGCTGACAGCCAATTTCAAACGGTGCACCTGTCTATTGCACGTGTCATTGGATCCATATAATACTACTGAAGAAATGGAATTGACATGGAGTGATCTGGTACTCGATTGGACTAATGGTAAATATCGCTAAATGAGAAGGTTACGTATATCATCATCAGCCGGAAGATGTCTACTGCTGAACATAGTCCTCCCCCTTAGAACACCATTCCGAACGACAAGATGCCAGATGCATCCACCAGTATTTTGTCGTTCATAATGGGGTTGCTATAATCACCAAGCTTGGCAGGCGGCTTGGGGACCTCTGCTAAAGTCAAGAGGACGATCCATCCTCCGGTGGGCAACAACTACTGGTCTGGGTTTCAATTACGTTCCATGATCCCGACACAACTCTCATTTACATCCACAATTTTCTTCATACAGACTTTGTATTTATAGGCACTGCTACCTCCTGTGTTTTTTAAGAATGTTTTCCAATTGTGACACATAGAACGTGTGAAGTGACGCGTTCGGGACCAGCTTGAAAGTTGCCAGGCCGACATCATGCTCGTAGTGTATGTTCATGGATTGTGCAGCTTGACACCAGACTGGATAAAATTATATGTCGCTTGTACGGCGTTCTCACGAGTCGAATTTAGCTGTTCAATATTTATCGTTCAACAAAAAATTGAAAACAAATATTGACTGTAGCGTTCTTACGGTTCAATAATAATCGACTCAATATTACACGTGTCAATACACTATCTGTCCATTTTAGCACTTTTCTCGTGGTTGCAGACGCCATAATTTAGTTTATTCACATTTTATTTTACAAACAAACAACAAGGTGGTGTCAGAGGAATACAATATACAGTTCATAGGTATTCATTCGCTCTGATTGACTGTAAACAGACAAGTTCAGACTAGTTCAACTAAATTCGGCTCGTATGAACGCCGTATTATATCCTCTCCCTCAAGTCAAGGTCAAATGCCGCGTCTAATAAAAAAATATAGAAATTTATTAAACTTTGCAGGTAAAATAGGTTTCCTAGGTGAGTTGAATGTGTACGTACGCACAGCTAGTAAATACGACGATTGCCGAGTGTTGCATGTGCCCTGTCTACGTCTTGGTGTTAAATTAGGCTGGCATAGTGTCACTGAGCCGAGGGATCATCATTCGGTGGCTCCATGTGCGCCTGACAGGTTGCCTGAATACTCCAGTCATCAGGTAATTCTAAATAAAAAGTTAATAAATGAATTCAAATTATTTATTAGTTTATTTAGTTTTACAGTTCCTTTTTTTTTGAAGCCGATATTTTTAATCAATAAACCAAATTGTCACGCCCTTTCCCCACAGGGATAGGCAAACACAATGGAGCGCCACTCACCACGATCCTTACAGAACTCCCTTGCTTCTTTTACATCCACGACTTTCTTCATACAGGCTCTATGTTATGGGCACTAGGCATATAACCCGATATTTTTTAAGTTATTATTATTATTATAAGCCTATTTATTTTCTTCATACAGGCTCTATGTTATGGGCACTAGGCATATAACCCGATATTTTTTAAGTTATTATTATTATTATAAGCCTATTTATTTTCTTCATACAGGCTCTATGTTATGGGCACTAGGCATATAACCCGATATTTTTTAAGTTATTATTATTATTATAAGCCTATTTATTTTCTTCATACAGGCTCTATGTTATGGGCACTAGGCATATAACCCGATATTTTTTAAGTTATTATTATTATTATAAGCCTATTTATTTGGCCCACTGCTGGGCAAAGGCCTCCCTCTCTTTTGTCCATAACCTGATTTTTATAACATAACCTGATTAACATAATTTTTTAAGTAATTTAAAAAAATTAAAGTTTAAAAAATTATATTCATATTAAGCCGGCATAGTGACGACGATTGAAGCAACGGTAAACTGAATCAGTGTTTTTAGCGGCGCTCTTGGATTTTTCTACCAGGAAAGGTCAATGCTTTCAATAAAAAAAGTTCTTAACGTTTGAAAATATAACGACTTCGGCAATATCTGAAGTCAAACTAAAAGATTCGATGCGTCGTTTCTTTGTAGAATAATCGACAAGTTCTCTACATAAGGTAGCCTTGAATCCTTTAAGCGAAATGTAATCAAGCTCTGTTGACCGGCAAAGTGACGGCGACTGGGTAACCGTTTACAGTTCGCTATTAGACTTTGTCTTGGTTACCATCAAGGCAAGTCGTTGTCAGATGTCTTAATAATGAAGGAATATATTTTTTCACAGGAACACGACTCCTACCGTGCTTTCCGTTCATCTGGCTTAGATTTGCACATTTGCTTGGAGACAAAGGCATCTGATACAGTTGGTTCCGTTTTGTTATTATATGGAAGTACACTCAGGTTAGTTACACCAGAGAGAATAACATTTTTAAGTGGTGATAAAAAGAGATAAAAAGAAAAGTCGAAATAACCCGGCAGAATAGCGCTCACTTTTTCGGCTGATACGAAGAGCGCTAGACGACTGCGGTTGGGAGCAAGTGCGCGCATCTGTACATAACAAACCGAGAGCACAAGTTTGAAACTACCCACCGGCACCAATATATCTTTGATATATGTACTTTGGTTGTCCTGTTTCTATGATACAAGCACTTTAGTAGCTTAGTATAGAAATGTAAATACATAATAATAAATTTAAAAAATAAAAATTATACACTCGAAAAATATATTTTTTTTTTAAATTGTGACTCGACATATGACAGCACCCCGCTTGTTGTTAAGCTGGAGTGCGGTAAACAAACCAGCTACAAAATCTTATCGTGTAGTTTAGGTGAGCGCACCGCAAATAACTCGTAGAAGATAGGCCCCTAAAAGTTATTTTTTATAAATGTGGAAACAATTTTGCAGATGGTTCGAGAGTTTGAAGTTAATACTATCAGGTATTACACGTCCAACTCGTCGTGGTCTCGTGTTCGACAACGTACGCCCGCGCAAACCTCAGCTCTCAAGGCATTATAAGGCTGTTAGCATATCACTTACGCTACATAATATGCAGGTACGTTGCATTTTATTTTGCTAATATATGTTTTTTATCTTTTAGTATTAAAACTTGTTGAATTGTAATGAACAGTAATGAAGGTTGACTGGCATATAAAGCCTTTTTAGTCGGCCTAAAAATACTGACGCCACGAAAAAAAACATTTTTCTATGGCCTTTTGATATTTCCTTGCTAAAAATTGGTATGGATACAGCACTAGCGAAAAGAGGTTTTCGACTAGTTTGGGCTATGTCTCTATCACTGGGTACAAATGAGACGTTGGCTCGTACTACGTCCTAGAGAGACGACGTGACATCTACTAAGCAGAAACTAGCCGATGATCTCTTTCTTTACTAATCCCGGCAGAAAAAAGAGCGCTGGCTTTTGAACTGCGCTGTATAAAGATCGGCAGATTAGAAGAGCTCTGGACAATTGTGGTGTAAGCAAGTCCGCCTACCTATAGATGGGGAACGTATTAAATGAATTCGGGGGCTGAGGTGTGGTGGGGCGTGAAACGACCACCACCCGTATCTTAGTGGCCGCTTTTAATGACGCTCAAAGCTCGGCGATGTCATTTAATATCGATAAAAACGTGTCAATATTTTCTTTGTTAGATTGTTGAAAAATTTGTGAGTTAATTGAATAAAAGAGAATCGGCATCCGTAGTCAGGCTAAAATCATTATTAGAAACGTGATTAAAATGTGTAAAAAAGAAAAAAAAAACATGCAGTCACTATTCTCAAAATTAATTAATATATTTAATTCATTAAAAATTATTGCTGTCTAATGTTTATACTTCAATTTAATACACACTTAAAATTTTTAATAACTAAATCTATTTGCGTTTTAAGGAAAGTGTGTGTTTATTGTTATTTTACATTTTACTTCACTATTCATAATAGACACGTGACCATGACATCACAACTGTATTCCTACCGCGTTTATTTAGCTCGTTCCCTTACTATATACAGTCTTGCACGTAATTTTTTTTTTATATATGCGTAAAACGAACAGTAAGTAAGTTACTGCGCAGCTTCAGTGCGAGCGGTTTTTTTATTTGCCAGCTGCACTACCTGAAAGAAATTACATTTCCCCTTTTCACTTGAGTTCCAATGAATTGGTAGGAGCTTACTTTTACATTAGTTAGAATAAATTTCAGAGGTAAAATTTTAATAATTTTATTTAGGTATTCTACTGGTCTTCATCGTCGATGCAACGTGGAATAGAAATACTTGGTCTTAGAGTTACGTGTGGTTCTAAACATTCACTATCATTAGTACCAACTAACGATGGCCTAATTAGAAGACCAAGAGCCAATTGGACAACCATATATATGAATTGCGATCTTAATGACGTCGAAATATGGTTGAAATCAGCACTGGCCATTTCCGAAGAATCTAAGGAGAAAGATAATGTGGTATGTAGTAATGAAATAAACAAATTATTTATAAAAAAAAATGTTAAATGTATTTTAAGGTTAAAAGTGTACTTTTATACTTCTCGCAAAAATTAAAGGAACAAAAAAATTTTCTAAATTTTTTGGTAATTTTCAACAGGCTGTATTTTAATGAAAAATGGTCGTACAAGAAATGAAAAAACATAGCTTTTGAAGCTTAAAGACTCTAGTTTTCGAATTTTTTGGTTAAAAACTTTTTGGAACACCGGTAGCCCTGAAATTCTTGGATAAAGCACGAATAAAAAACATTCCAAATATTTTATTATTTTCTTTTTGCTCTACGGGCATGGAAAAATTTTTTCAAGCTAGACCAATGCATAAGTCCCATATCCTGTTTATTTAGCTTCAATTTCTTTTTTGCGGAATTCAGATACGATCATTTGTCTTCGAGATATCGAATTTTGAATGCAAAAGGATCCTTTTTCACTCAACTGCCAATATCTCTGAAATTACTGGTCACCCAGCGAGCGACCAGAAAGTCTCGTTATTTGCAGAAAATTTCCTACAAAAATTTGTCATGGTCGATTGGAAAAAAATTTTTTTTCCACCTGTAACGTTAACGTGAAAAAAGAGCAAAAAAATGCCATTTTCCCTTTTTTTGGTTATTCGACTGTATCTTCGGCAATATTGGGGGAAAAGCTTAGGTTAGAAGAATTTTTTTCAGTCTAATGTACCCCAAAGGCCCTCCTAAATTTTTAGATCGATCGGTTCAGCGGTTTTTCTGGACCGAGTGGTTGAAATTTTGAAAAAATTAAGGGAACAAGATTTTTGTTCCTTAAACTTGACTTAATCTTTTTGAAAATCAATAATTTCATTTTTTTCGGCTTTTTACTCAATTTTAAGTTTTCTGAAGATTGATTAACAAAAAAAAAATTGAAAAATTTTTTTTACGATTAAAAACGACGAATTCGGTTTTGCCTGTATGGTAACGACCGAAGACCTTGAGTTTGGCGTCGTTCAGGTCAACGTTATAAACAGTGTTTTATTCGTCCCATAGCTGCTCACGGTGGGGATCGGTGATGGTTTGGGCTGCAATTTCACAGGATTCTCGAACTCCTTTAGTGATTGTTCGAGACACTCTCAATGCTAGGCGTTACATCGACCGAATCTTGCGATTTCAGGTGTTACCTTTAGCAAGAAACAGGAGAGGATATATTTTTATGCAGGATAATGCTAGGCCTCACACAGCGAATATCACCCGTCAATTCTTTCAGACTAACAACATTAGATTGTTGAGGCATCCTGCAATGAGTCCTGATCTGAATCCCATAGAGCACGTCTGGGACATATTGAGCCGCCGATTGCGTCAAAATTATCCCAATCTGAATAATTTAGCAGCATTAGAGAACGCTTTGATAAGAGTTTGGCGTCAGATCCCTCAACGAATGATCTGAAATTGCATTTCGAATATGCGACAAAGATTGCTGTAATTAGGAGTAGAGGCGGGAACACTCGATACTGAACACGATACACACACATTTCACACTTTAGAAATTGAGTTTGGAGTCGTTAAATACTGTAGAGCTGAACGACCTGAGGGTCTCATTTTTTACGAAGAATCATAACACACGTGCGTAAGCACAAAAGAAGCGTAAATCCGACCGTGCAACCTCCACGTGGTATGCTTTGGATAACGCTAATGCCAGCGGTGAATCAGTTATCAATTATCAATCAGTCCAGGAAAACCGCTGGGCCGAGCGATCTAAAAATTTAGGAGGGCCTTTGGGGTACATTAGACTGAAAAAATTTCTTCTAACCTAAGCTTTTCCCCCAATATTGCCGAAGATACAGTCGATTAACCAAAAAAAGGGAAAATGGCATTTTGTTGCTCTTTTTTCACGTTAACGTTACAGGCGGAAAAAAAATTTTTTTCCAATCGACCATGACTAATTTTTGTAGGAAATTTTCTGCAAATAACGAAACTTTCTGTCTGCTCGCTGGGTGACCAGTAATTTCAGAGATATTGGCAGTTGAGTGAAAAAGGATCCTTTTGCATTCAAAATTCGATATCTCGAAGACAAATGATCGTATCTGAATTCCGCAAAAAACAAATTAAAGCTGAATAAACAGGATATGGGACTTATGCATTGGTCTAGCTTGAAAAAAATTTTCCATGTCCGTAGAGCGAAAAGAAAATTATAAAAAAATTTTAAAAATTTTTATTCGTGCTTTATCCAAGAATTTCAGGGCTACCGGTGCTCCAAAAAATTTTTAACCTGAAAATTCGAAAACTAGAGTCTTTAAGCTTCAAAAGCTATGTTTTTTCATTTCTTGTACGACCATTTTTCACTGAAATACAGCCTGTTGAAAATTGCCAAAAAATTTAGAAAATTTCCTGTTCCTTTAATTTATGCGAGAAGTGTATAATTCCCTTAAAATTGTGGCTTGACATATGACAGTACCCCGCCTGATGTTAAGCTGGAGTACGGTCCATGAATAAAGCCGACTTCGACTAAATTTAAATAACTGCAAGTACTAGTTGTATCCACTAAGCCGGCAACTTTGTGGCTGATCTCGAAACGCGACTGAGTCCCTTCACGGTCTGTACACTTGAAAGTGGTAGTACTGGGTAAAGACTGGGCAAATCAATACCAACTGTCTGCCTACCACTGTTATTGTATTTATTATATCAAATAATATATTTATAAATAATATTGGAATAATAAGGCAACCGTGGTGTAGTGGTAGTGCAATGATTACGCAAACCTAGAGCGCGGGTTCGAAACCACTTGCCGGTACCAATGTATCTTTGATATATGTACTTTGGTTGTCCTGTTTCTATGATACAAGCAGCCCTTTAGTAGCTTAGTATAAAAATGTAAATAAAAAGTAAAAAATCTGTATTTTTTATTTCAGTCTGGATCAACAGGCATGAACAGTCCAATAGAGAAATGTTACTGCCTGTCTGTGCGTCGTGTGTCATACGGGCGTGAAGCTACTGGAGGGGTGGGGGCGTTGGGGGGAGTCCCCACACACAGGTTGGCAGTACATGACCTGAGAGGTGCATGGACTAAATTAAACAGAGATGTTGCATTCGCTTTGTTAGACACTTATATTAAAACTCAGGTGGGCTATTGGTATTTGATTTAACATTTTATGAGTACAACGCAAAATGCAATTGGATAATTGAGTGATGTTTATTTTTAAATTTCATATTTATTTCAATAAAGTTCAATAATTTTAATAATCACCCAGCCAATCGTCGCACAAAACAACAAAGGTTAATTGATAGATAATACCCAAGGCATTAAGCTCGCCTACTTTTGAGTTTGTACTATAAATCAATCAATCAATCAAATTGTCACGCCTTTTTCCCACAGGGATAGGCAGAGACAATGGAGCGCCACTTGCCACGATCCTGACACAACTCCCTCGCTTCCTTCACATTCACAATTCTCTTTTTACATGCTCTATGGTTATGGGCACTAGGCATTCTAGCTTTCTTGTGCTATAAAGTGTTTAATTATTTATTATCATTCTGTTGTAATTTTTCAAAAACCTAAGCTTAACATTTTCGACGTTAATTTAGTTCAAATACCAAAGTTTCCCAAAAACCAAAGTTTTGGAATAGTTAAATTTAAAAAAATGTTTTATCGTTGATTGCTGCGGCGAGGATAAGTAAATATAGTCTTCGAAACATTGTATTATAAAAAAAGACGCAGAGTGAAGAGGCATTGGACCAAATTAACTATCCTGACCGGATTGAAACTCCGGGCCTGTTATCTGCGGCTGTAGTCTCCACTGCCCATATTATAACGTATTCAATGTATCTAAAGATATAATATTTTTTATCCATAGCAATTAAAGAAGAACTTATCAACAAAAGCTCTGAAAGAGGAGGAAAAGCCAACGACATCACCAAAACACCAACGGGAAACAGATATGGTATCACCACCGCCCACCGCAACTGGGTTACAGGTATTGAATATAAGTTAAAAAGTTTCGAATATTCGAATATTTTTACTGTTATAAAGCGTTTATATTTCTATCGAAATAAAAATTGTAGTACGTAATTTATCCTTTATACTGGTAGTTCTTACATTATGCCTGAACCCTGGCATCATTCGAGTTGGTTTTCTACGCATAGCGTTGCTTCCTTTGTGAAAGGCCTGGACTACTAGTTTCTCAGCTAACAAGAAGAAACTGAGAGAAAACTTCGGAACTGAGAATCGAACCCGAGACACCTGCGTAACGGAATGATAGCACACCACTACGCAACGCCTGTCACAATGTATAGGTATTATATTAATTAAAATATAATTTGTTCCTCATCAGCCTGCGGGTGGCGGTCTAGTGTTGTCCCGTTTAGTAGCGGAGGCAGGCACAGAAGTAGTATTACCAGAGGAGCTAACATCGGAGACTCATTCGGCACCTCACACGGCACACGCGCCTCAGTTGGACGACGATAACGCGCACACGGCATGCCTCAGTTAGTATTACAACTTACTCTACAGGAATATTTTGGTATTAATAGTTCCTTAATACGATGATAATTTAACCTAACCTTAATACGGTGGTAATTTATATCCGTTATATTAAGGAGTGTATGTAAAGTGAAGATAGGGGATAGAATAAGGAATAGCACAGTTCTCAATAGATATGCTTTGAAAGAAGATGTAGTGACAAGGATCGACAAAGGAATTCTGACGTTTCGAGAGCTTTGCAGCCATCGTGGTCACGTGGTCATTTATTTATTTATTTATTTATTTATAGATAGATGCCCAAACAGGTTACAACCTAAGCGTGCACAAAATAAAATAGAAAAAACAAAGTTGTGAGATTGTAACCCAAAGCAGGGCATACAGCATAACAAGAAAAAAACACAGATTCAAAACAATACAAGAGAAAATAATAATAATAAAAAAAAAAACAAGCCAGTTACGAGCATCAAATAAACAGCAAAGATTATCCCCAACCAATCGAAACAGCGCCCATAGAATCTAGGGTTGACCCGTCATCTCGTAATGATGCTCTTCAGTGATATTTTAAGTTTAGAGAGTTAAATATCATTGTTAAATCAAACCAAAATAAACGCGATAGTAAGCCGCATAAAATTTGTTTGATTCATTGATTTGAAGAATACTAAAAAAAAAACTCAAATTTTATACTTTCATCACATTTTTTTTGCCATCAGTTGAGCTGGTAAACTCGCAAGTGTTACTGAAAGGTTGTGAAACCCGTGGCTATGTAATACTATGCGCTGCAAGAGCTGAAGTGAGACAACGAGTGCGTAAAACACCTGCTTCCACAGCATGGGCTGGCAGTTTAAGTGCTATGCAGTATTATGCTACCGTCTCAGATACTGATCACCTTAATGGTAAGTTTCTTCTTGAATTTTTTTCCTTAAAAACGCGACACATTGACTTGCCTTGTGGTAAGCAAAGGGAAGTCCAGGAGCACCGATGACTAAAAACGAATCAGTTCACGGTGTCAGTCGTCGTCACTATGCCAGTCAAAGGTGCTTTTTTACGCTTTGCTTGAAGGATTTATGGTTATTGTATTTTCACTGGAAAGCATTCCACTTGCTAATTGCCAATCTACTCGTATGTATATAATGGGAAGAAAAAGACGAGGTGGCAATAATATTAAAGAGCTCCAAGTTGCATGATACAGGATTATAGAAAAATGGGCACTAGGATACCCAACTTTCTTCAGGATGTCTCCGATTTGTAACCATAGAGCTTGTATGAAGAAAATTGTGGATGTGAGGAAAGCGATGGAGTTGTGTTAGGATCGCGATCGTCCCTTGTATCTGCCTATCCCTGTGGGAAAAAGGCTTGACAATTTGATAAATTAGTTTTGGTTAGGAATTCTACGATTATTATCAATGATGTTTACAGAAAACATCCAGTGGGTATCTGTGGAAGAGATATCCGAACGTTGGACTGGTGGTGATATAAATACATTACCAGATGTGCCCAGACTTGTTGGTAGTGGTCATTCTGCTGGTGGGGTTATTGGCAGCACAGTGGGACCCAGCTCTGATACGGATTTGACACAGGTTTGATATTTTATATTAATTTAGTCACTTTTTGCTATTAAAAAGGTTAAATTTCTTTTAGAAGTAAGTTATTATTAACCATAGAAGAGAATTTTAGAAACTAGGGCGTGAAATCGATAATGATGAATCGTGGATGTGAAATAAGAGTTGTGTCCCTCTGTCGGAATTCACAGGCAAACCTTTTTAGAAATGGTAACTTTTTTTTTGGAACATTAGTTTCTTCTTTCTTTTTTTCTTCATGAAGACTGGACACGTGACCCCAACCTGATGTTAGGCAAGGTTAGATCGAAGAGTACCGACTAAAGGAAAATTCCATCGATTAAGTTCATCTCTATTTTTTAAATTGTGATTCGACATATTGCAGCACTCCGCCTGATATTAAGCTAGAGTGCGGTCCATGGATGGAGGTCACTGCTACTACAATTTAATAGAAGTCATAACCACTACGCCTAGTTGGAACCGGCAACTTACAAGTTAATTCCGAAACGCGAATACACCACTTCGCGGCCTGTATACTTGTAAGCGGTGGTACTATCGGTACGGATCGGCAGACTGGCTAGTACCTACCACACTTAATAACCAGACTCGAAGCAAATATCCGCCTCTTTTTTTATTTAATTACAAACATTTGAAAATTTAATATTATAAATAAATATTACAAACAAAAGCTATGAAACAAAGATTTGCTCTGACCGGAAATCGAAGCCGGGAATTTGCGTCTAACAAACTGGTGTGCTAATTAATCGGCCACGCCAAAATTATGCTGTGCCAAAAGTGTGCCAAATCATTGATTAAATAAAGAACTAAATCTCTAGAATTAAGTCGATTTTAGCGGGCGCAAAGTTTTGTCTTAGATCTGAGACCACGGCACACGAGGTGTTAAAAGTGTGTTATTCTCCCTCCAGTTGCAACGCATTGTGTCCCGTTGTGCATGTGAGTTCTACTATGTAAGCCATGATGAGGCAGAGGAGTCAGCGAGTGGGGAGGGCACGGGCCAATGGGCACCAGCGCAGAGGCCATATGACTCATTCACACTCATGCATCACGATTTGGATGTGTGCACCAACTCATTGCAGGTAAGCAATGATCCTTTAATTAAGACATTGGATCCTTTAATCAAAATCTTTGACTGCCATAGTGACAACGACTGAAGTAACCAAATACTATTTTTTCAGCTGTCAACCACGCCTTGTTTAATTTTAGAATCGTGTAAATTAGATTTTGCGCGAACATTGATTAAGGGCTTAAACAAATTGCCGTATAGCTTACTATCGCGTTTATTTTTGGTTATTGATTTTTTTCGTTATTCCGACGTTTCCAGAGCTTTGCAGCCATCGCTCGTGGTGACAACCGTGGGACGACAACTCTCGAAACGTTTTAATAATAAAAAAATCATGTAATTAATTTATAAAAAAGATGTGAATGTATTCGTTAAACGATGCAGACCCAGAAAGGTGTTCTCCGACCAAATCGGAGACATCCTCAAGAAAAAAAGCTGTGTCAAGATCGTGGCACGTGGTGCTCTATTGTCTCTACCTATCCCTGTGGGAAAAAGGCGTGACAATTTAGATACGGATAAAGAGAAAGAGAGAGTCAAAAATGTTTCTTTTTTTATATACGTTCCTATAAATAAATAAATAAATTAAATAATTTCCAGTACGCAATGCTACTTGATGTGGTGAACAATGTTGTACTCCACGTGGAGCCGGAGAGACGTCGCACATTAGAGCGTCGCGCAAGGATGAGGTTTCAGCTGCAACTACACCAGGACCAAGACCCAAGGGGGCTCATACATAAACTGCAGACACAGGTAATATTAAGGCCACCGTGGTATAGTCATGTAAACCGAGAGCACGGGTTCAAAACCACTTAACAGTACCAATG
Source organism: Tinea trinotella (assembly GCA_905220615.1). Taxonomy (NCBI): domain Eukaryota; kingdom Metazoa; phylum Arthropoda; class Insecta; order Lepidoptera; family Tineidae; genus Tinea; species Tinea trinotella. Next base: position 1,088,423 of record HG992308.1, on the reverse strand, counting down.
TGTTTTTGATTTATAATGTACTTTGGTCGTCCTGTTTCTATGATACCCTATGGGTGCTGCCATATGTCGTGTCACAATAAAAAAATAATACAAGTACTTTGGTAGGTAAAAGCATCAACTGCTGCCACAGATTACTTTGGCCGGAGTAGTAGCAGCGAGGCAACTGTATAATAAAACTGGTAAGCATGATAAAGGTGCAAGGGTGGCGACTGAAAAAAGTCTCAGTTCACGTCTGCCTCAGTCGCCGTCATTATGTCCGCGTTTCGGGATCAGCTTCTAAGTTGCGGTTTCCTGGGCCGGCATGTCGAAATTGACTGTTATTTAACTGTGGTATCAGTCGCCTCCATTCATGGACCGCACTCCAGCTTAATATCAGGTGGCCGTTTCTGTTCAAGGTGGCCTAATAAAAAAATTATAAATATTTTAAGGTTCGTGAATCTCTAATACGTCTCCGCCGTTTGGAAAAAGAGTATTATTTGAGAAGACGAGCACTCGCAGAGGCAGATGCTGCAGACACGGATGATAAGACACTGGATGCCCAGGTAAATTAAACTCGCCTATGTACCTATTTTTAAGTTTATTTTGGTGCAATAAAGGTTTTAAATAAACAAATAAAGAAGTTTTTTTTAAAATCATCTTTTATTGTGACTCTACATCTGACAAGCAAGTAAATAAAAAAAAACGCTTCAGCTAAAATGTAAGTTACTTAATTTAAGATAAGTAAAAGCTATGTGACTATAAAAATAGATTTAAGTCGGTATAGCGGCTACTGCTGCCTGATATAATTATATTATTATTATTTATTCATTTATTATTTATTTATTAAATATTATTTGTTTTGTGGCAGCAGCACGCCTTCATTTTTTTAAATAAACGCGACATCTATTTTATCGTGTTTCGACATGCGACTACACCCCGCCTGATTTAAGTTTGAAAGGAAGGTTAAAGAGCGCCGTCGACTAACAAAACTGTTACGTGTGCCTCAGACACCGTTGCTATGCCGGTCAATTCATGGATTTCTCTCCAGATTAACATCATACGGAGTATATATAATAATTCTCCATATAATTGTCACAGGTAAACGAGTGCAAGGAGACTGTATGGTCACTTGGCGAAGAGCTGGACGCAATGGTGCGTGCGTGGCGTCAGATTAGACACACGGACACGCACATGCACACGAGGGACACGCACACGCACGCAGCGCCACATCGGCTCAATGAGATATGCTTCAAAAGTGCAAGATGGCGGCTCACCGATGCGGACGGACAACTCGGCATTGCTGATCTGCTTCTCACCAATTTTATGTAAGTATGATTCAAATTAACGACATAGTATGTTCGTTTTTTGTTAGATTTAGCGCGAATATTATATAATGAATTAAACATTTTTTTATGCGGCTTACTATCGCGTATATTTTGGGTTATTGTTGTTTTTGGACCACGATGTCTGCAAAGACGAGAAACGTCGAAATAATAAAAAATGTACAATCATTAACCATAAATAAACGCGATAGTAAGCCGCATAAAATTTGTTTAATTTGCTACAAATATTTTGTCTGGTTGTCTAAGCTGATGTCTATGGTGCCCAGGCTGCCGATAAGTGTACAGACTGTAAAGCTATTTAGTCACGTTTCAAAATTAGCTTTAAGTTACCGGTTTCAAGTAGGCCGACTGTTACTTTCAGTTGGTTAAGTGTAGTTGCAGGCACTCCAACGTCCATTAATGGACCACACTCCAGTCAGGGGTTGTCATTAATCGAGCCACAATAAAAAATATTAAGAGTCGATGTATTTATTTTTGTTTGAAGGGGCTGCCGTAACACAGTTTTAACTTGTATAGCGTCTTATAATTACCCTCAATGTGTTTTTTATTTATTAGGGCTTTATTTAAAATATTCTGTATTTAGTTGTACATAAATTATTATAAAATTTATTATATCTATTTTTAATAGGTATACGAAAACTTCAAGATCTGACGACTCTGTAGAACATCAACTGGAATTGGGTTATGTACAAGTGACTAACTTATTACCAAACGAACCATTCCCGGAGGTTAGTTTTACTTCAAAATATTTTTAATAATCGCTAATATCTCGGCAACTAGCAATTAATATCTTAGCACTCAGTCGTTTAGCTAAAACATTTTTTTTCTAGTCCGTATATCCAAGCAATAAACTAAATAATATGGTATTTTTTTGCGCGAAATTGGATCACTTAACAACCGCGACTTCTAAAAATTTCTGAATCTCAAAACTAGAATCTTGGAGCTTCAAAATTCACTTTTTAGATTGTAGATACAACCATTTTTCACTGAAATATAGCCTGTCAAAAATCACTAAAATATTTTCAAATATTTTTGGACCTTTAATTTTTTCCCTTAGTGTATGTGACGTATTTGTAAAATGGATGCTTTTGATTGAATGAATTAGTGTCACGTAAAACAAAATTAGCCAGTGAGGCTGTCAAAACTAATCATGAATCGGCCGCCTTATTATGTATCATTAGCAGATATTTTGCAGACAGCGACAATTGCGCAGCTGTCGCGCAACCGATTGCTAATCGCTTTAAAAATTCGTATTATGTATGGCTATTGCTGGGCAATCGTCTGCTAGTTGTCAAATGCACTTTTTAGCCTTAACACTAGCGCCACTAGCAATCGATTAGCAACAAGTGGAACTAATACAGAAATGTCAAGTGTTTTGTTTATAATGGTGTTCAAGGAACATTGTACTCAAGAGTGGTGTTCGTTAAAACTTAAGCGTTTATTTAATAAAAAAATGAGAGAAAACGTTTCTTAAGTGGCTTTCGAAAGGCATATGAAACAAAATACAACATTCAAAATGCAGTCATTCGTTTGTAACAGATTAAGCATGTAAGTATTTAAAGATATTTTTGTTTTATGGATTACTATATTCTTATGAGAATCTGTTGTAATACTATTTAAAACTAATTGTCACTGTTTTTAGTTTACAATGGAGCACCGTGTGTCGCAACTGCAGCTCGAAGAACTTCTTGATTACTTGGCTACTCATCCAGCACTAGCCAAGGGTGTTGGTCTTGGTGCAAGATCCAAAGAAAATATAGATAGAGAGTGGAACAACCTTGCTCAAAGATTAAATGCACATGGTTCTGGTGCATCAAAAAATGGTCAGCGCTGGAAAAGAGTGAGTTTTTAAACTTTTTGTGTAAAAATTTTAAAAAGGCATCACTGTTCCTACTAATATTTTTGTTAATGTTTTTGTACCTAGTACTGGGCTGATATAAAACACAAGGCCAAGTCGAGGGCTGCAGCAAGACGACAAATGGCTACTGGGACGGGTGGTGGGCCTTCCACACATGATAATATGTCTGAGGTAGATCTCAAGATACTGGATATCATCGGAGAAGCTGCTGTGTATGGTGACTCTCAACATCGGGTGCCTGTTTTTGTTAGTAATTTATAAGAAATATATTAATTTAATTTATGCATTTCTGCTCAAAAATTACAATTACAATGATAGTGGCATGCTTACAGGAAACTCTAGAAGAAAAGGATTTCCCGAGACCAGTATCTCAAGACATATTTTCTGAGAACATAGTGATGGAAATCCCAGGTAAGATTTAAAAAGTATACCTTATTTCTTTAATGTGTATTCTTTTCTAACAAAAAATGTTTTTCAGGATCAGATCAGGATCATATTGCTTTTAGAGGTGACGATTTGAAAATAATTAATTCTCCGTCAAAAAGTGGTCAAACAAGCCAAATTAGTAAGTAAAATTATTTGATCTATTATCAAGAACACATCAAATTACTAGTTACCTATTTAATTATCTATACATATAACAGTTTCTGTCTACCACATTAGCAATGTATAAGTCTTATTATTTTCTACAGATACTCCAGACAACTCAAATGTGGTGAGAATGCTGCCTGGAGTACAATGTGGTAACAATCATTCAAAAAGTTATATTGTCACAAGATTCATTAGAAAAATAAATCAAATTGTCACGCCTTTTTCTCTCAGGGATAGGCAGAGACAATGAAGTGCCACTTGCCACGATCCTAACACCCTCGCTTCCTTCACATTTACAATTCTCTTCATACAAGCTTTGTGGTTAGAAAAATAGTGTATATAAAACTGTATAACCAGACAATGCAATCTAATCCTGGAATTATTTTACATTTTAGATACTGGTAGTCCTGCAAAATGTTCTAGACCCAAACTAAAGAGATCGCTTTGTTTTGATGAGTCTACTAAGAAGAGTAAAACAAGTTAGTATTTCATTTATTATTATAAATCATTAGTTTAGGATTGTGCTGCCCCACCCAATTAAAATGTGAAATTCTCAAAAATGTTAAGCAGTTCTACTAATTACCTGTCAGTCTATAGTTGGTTTGGTCCAGTTGTAGGGCAAATCACTCTGCCATAATATCAATTCAAAACATTATTTTATTGCAATTATTTAATAAAACAGTGCTTAAAATCTACTTTATCCTTACTACTTGTATATATATGTTATAGGTAATCAGTCAAAAGTGGATCACAGCTGGGTTATAAACTTGGAAGAAAGGCGAATTGCAGCTGAGGAGAAATTAGCCAATGCAGCGATGATCATGGCGGAAGCTGCACGTATTAATTCAGAATGCACCAAAATGCACTGTGAAATTATGCTTAAGTTAATAGATAATTTGAATAAATAATTTAGTTTTTGAATTTAAGTGTTATTATTTTTATTTTTTCATAATGCAACCTTTTGCATTAGGCATTTAATATCATGTAAATTGTATTAAAGAAAGAAAGTGGAACAAGTCAAACAATCTGTTTACTTGGGAAGTATGCTTACAAGGGATGGGAAGTGTGATGAAGATATTGAGAGAGGAGTGCAAAAGGGTAACAGTGCCATCAATAGATAGTATAATGAACAGCCAAATAATGTCCCAAAAGTCACAGATGACTGTTCATAATGCGGTGCTTTTTCCTACATTAAAGTATGGAAGTGAATGTTGGGTGTGGCAGAAGAAGCATGAGAGTGAAATTAACGCTGTAGAAATGCTCCTTGTGAATGTGGAGTGACGATAGCGGATAGAATAAGGAATAGCATAGTGTGCGATAGATGTGGTTTGAAAGGGGATGTAGTGACAATGGAATGCTTCAATGGTTTGGGCACATGGAAAGGATGAGTGAAAGTAGATTGACGATAGGAATTTATAAATCTCATGTGAACGGATACATTAAACAAGAAAGGCTCAGGAGGGTGTTCGCTGACCAAATCGGAGACATCCTTAAGAAAACTAGGTTGCCTAGTGCCCATAACCATAGCTTATATGAAGAGAATTGTGAATGTGAAGGAAGCCAAATATGACTTTGAAAACCACAATTTCCTTATTAAGAGATTAGAATTGTAGCAAGTACATTTATTTGTTTACTTATTTGAGGGTAAACAAACAAATGTACAAATTACTAAAATAAACTGAAAAAAAACCTTATGTATATGCACAGAAATAAAATAACATACGTGATAATTATTTGTGCTAAAACAATATTAATATTCTAATTATACAAGCAATTATATTTAAAAAATACAATAAAACGACATATAAACGATTATGATTTAATATACCTATAAATAATTCCAATAAATAATATTTAATTGAATTTGCCATTTACAATGAGATTGTGTGTTAGTCTTCTGAATGTTAATGCAGAAGCATGAAATATATAGATTTCATTAAAGAATGTATTGTATGTGTGGACAAAACGACGCCAATAAATTTTATGACAATAACAAAGGAAAAATAAACATAAAACACTTAAATATGTTATATATTTATATATTCCTCCACAAACGTTGGACAATAATTTGCCTCTGTTGCCTGCCACCTTCAAGCTCTTGATTTTCCTCATAATAAGGTGGTCTGGGTACCCGAATGTCTGCTTCTCTTTGAGCATCGTCCACTGCTAATTCAGGCACTGGGAGCTTGTGCCTGTTGGCGATGTTGTGCAGCACAGCGCACACATTTATAATCTTTGCCACAACATGGTGATTATAATGCAGCACTCTATGTGACAGCAAACACCGCCAACGGGATTTTAGCACCCCTATGCACCGCTCAACAGTGTTTCTTGCTCTGCAATGGACATCTGTATAATGTTCTTCTGCACTTCTCGGGTTAGCATGAATTATTGGTGTCAGAAGCCATGGCCTCAATGGGTACCCAGAGTCTCCTGAAAATAATTGTAAATAATGGATTATTAACTATACTGTGGTAATTGGTCGTGTATATATAATTATATTTGTACATTACTAATTATGACCTCAGTGGATGTGCCCATAACCACAGAACCTGTATGAAGAGAATTGTGGATGTAAAGGAAGCAAGGGAGTTGTGTAAGGATCGTGGTAAGTGGCGCTCCATTGTCTCTGCCTATCCCTGTGGGAAAAAGGCGTGACAATTTGATTGATTGGATGAAAAATTTGACAAATAGATTCCTTCCTATGCATTAGATTCTACAGTAGTTCAAAGTAAACTGATATTACACACCAAGAAACCAAACACTTTCACCATTTTGATGGAGCTGCTGCATATGACTATTAATTTCTGAATTTTTCCAAATGTAAGCATCATGAGTAGCCCCACCAAATGTTGCATCAATATTTAATATATTAAGATCGCTGTCACAGATCTGCAAAAATAGGTAAATTTAATAGCAATTGTAGTGAAGTGGTTTTATCTTGCATCAAGTTGTCAAGCCTTTTTCCCACAGGGATAGGCAGATACAATGGAGCACCACTTGTCACAATCCTGGCACAACTTCCTCGCTTCCTTCACATCTACAATTCTCTTTATACAAGCTGTATAGTATGTGCAAGTAAATAATAAAAAATAAAATAAAATTGGGTGTTGCACAAAATACTTACAATTTGAACATTTCTAGAATGATAGTGCTTTCTGTTAAAAAATCTTTCCTCATGCTCTGTTGGTCTCACTAATGCCACATGTGTACCATCGATACATCCCAAGACACCAGGAAACCCAAATTTATTTGCAAATCTGCAAAGAAATAGAGATCAAAGAATTGTATATCAAATTCTATTGTCCTGAATTGTTTTCTTTAATTTCTTCTATGTAGTAAAGAAATAAGAGTGAAATATAATCAATTATAATATAGTTTACATGTATAGCAAGAATATTAAGTAAAATTGCATTTTGTTATTTTATGAAAATATGTTATTAAATTCAGTGTGGTTTAAATAAAAAATAATGCACTCACCCATTCACTATTGTTTGTCTCTCTTGTCTTGTTTGAGGAAATTTAATATATTTTTTGAGTATCCTAGGGTTGTTCAATGCCATTGTTACCTCTTTCACAGCCTGGGACACAGCAGACTGACTAAGGCCATGGAGATAACTCATACCTATAGGCTTTTGATATGAGCCAGTAGCATAGAACGAAAGTGCTGATAACACCTGTAGAGAATCAATGTAACATTTATTACTTTAAACCATCTAATAATTAAATTTAGTACAAGTTTTGCATTGAATATTAATATTATTAGTCTTATTGAAATATGTTTGGATAAAATAAGTAACTTACTTTGCATTCTACAGACACTCTTGTTCTCCTGCGCGATCGAGGCAATAGTGGCGCAAGTTCAGTGCACAATTCAGCGAACAATTCTTTTGTCAATCTGTAGTGGTCACTGAAGTTAGAAAGCTCCATAGGTCTGGCCTCGTTTCTCAAGCTGCTTCGTAAACGACGTGTGCGCACGTTCTCGTTACTTCTATTTGCTGATTCCAATGCCTCCATAATCAGAAAAGCACGAGCCATAGCGAAAGTCTTGGTACTCTAAAAAAAACGTTACGAGACGTTATATTTGATCGAACACACTTGTTGACAATTTCATGTCATTTATCTAAATATTTTTAAATATTACTCACTTTATATGTTGTCGAAAAGAGTTATATTACACGTTTATACGATATCAATCTACGTAAACAACAAGGGCATGGGTTGTTGCTATTTGACAGATCAAATTGCTTAGTGTCTGCTGTCGCGTTGCTGTCGCAACTCATACATAATACCAATTTTGACGTATTACAAGAGCGTTGATGCAGTTTTAGTTCCCCGATCGCACAGCAGAGGGATCACAATCGATTGTCGCCAGTCGTGTTGCTATTGCTGATATGTAATACGAAAATGATGTTTGACAGCAACTATTGTGCAATTCACGCCTGTCGCGTTGCTTCTGCAAGATACATAATAAGCCCGCGGGTACTGGAGTCACATCATAGAAGGGGCAACTGTCCGCATTTTAGGTATGAAGAGTTGTAGGCACAGTTAGTGGCCATTTGCGTCGCTAGACGGCAAATCCATGGAAGTACTTTTATGCGACTGCAAATTGACTCAGTCGCGTTTCTATACAAGGGGTTTTTTTAATTATACATTTCTATACTAAGCTACTCTAGTGCTTGTATCATAGAAACAGGACAACCAAAGTAAATATATCAAAAATACATGTGAGTGTAAGTGGTTTCGAACCCTCGAACTCGGCTTATGTAGCCATTGCACTGCCACTATACCACGGTCGCCTTAAAAGAACATTAATAATATTTCTAAATTCAATTGTTTTGCGCAGGTATTAGCCCCACAAACGACAAGTGGCCGTGCACCATTGGGTCGTCGTGCCGCATTGAGAGTGTTCTGCCGCGACAGACCACCGGTTGGTGGGATATCAGTGAAGGAACATTTTGAAGTTAATATTGTACCTATTAGAATTGGTAATGTATTATTTATTCATGTTATATAAAAATATAGTTGTGCGTTGATAAGGATAGCGTTGGTTTAGGTTCATTCAAATGTCAATCAATCAATCAAATTGTCACGTCTTTTTCCTGCAGGGATAGACAGGGACAGTGGAGCGCCATTTACCACGATCATGATACTCCCTCGCTTCCCTCACATCCACAGTTCTCTTCATACGAGCTCTACAGTTATAGGCACTAGGCAATCTAGCTTTCTTGATGTTTTCTGATTTGATCGGAAAACATTCTCCTGGGCCTGCCTTGTTTATTGCATCCATCCATATCAAATTTATAAATGCCTAAATATTTTTTTTAAACTAACAATGTTTTTGATTGATTGATTGTTTTTAATAATATGAAGAACTTAAGCAATAATTGTGGTAATTATTTTACATCACAACACTAAACTATTAAACGTGCTTGTATCATAGAAACTAAGCTAACAAAGTACATATGTGAAAGATACATTGATATCGGCAAATAGTTTTGAACTGGAGGCTTTTTGTTTGCGGTGATCTTTCACTACTACAAGACCACGGTCGTCCTAACTAATTCAACGCATTTTAGGTCTGACAAAGAAATTCTTCAACACAATACTCAAATTCTGCTTCCCTGGCCGTGACCCTGACACTATCGAAGGCATGGAAGGTGATGATGAAGAAGGTGGAACTTTAAGACCATCAACAAGTGGCTCCAAGAAGATCAAGAAGAAGAACAAAGACTCAAACTCCAATTTCTATGTTAAAAGAGATAAGAAAGACAAAGATGATGTTGAGAAAATGAAGGTCAGTTTAGAGTTTTTTTTGTTCGAATATCAATTTTAAATAATACGTTATAAGGTTTTAATTACTTTATTGCTTCAAGGATACATTGGTTTATAAAGACGCTACATCTGACCTCGATATGCCTGATTTTAAGCGAGGGAGTAGTGTCAGGATTGTGGCAAGTGGCGCTTCATTGTCTCTGCCTATCCCTGTGGGATAAGGCGTGACGATTGATTGATTGAAGTCTAACAGTGTTGCCGACCGAAAAAGCTGTCGACAGACTGGGCTGCACTGCCTACCACTCTTAAACAACCAAGCCCGGAGTAAATATCCGCCTCTTCTATTAACAATTATTTGTAATTTTTTATTTTATTTTTTACATTTCTATACTAAGCTACAAAAGAGCTTGTATCATAGAAACAGGACAACAAAGTACATATACATTGGTACCGGTGGGTGGTCTCGAACTCGTGCTCTCGGTTTGCGTAACCATTGCACTGCCACTTCACCACGGTCTCCTAGCACTCAATTCAATCTAACTATTAAATATTACAAATAAAAGCTATGAAACAAATCTTTGCTACGACCAGGATTCGAACCCGGGACTTTACGTCAAGCGGATATCTTTCTTTATATGTGATGCTATTAAATTTTCTTCAGGAAAGGGCAGAGAAGAACAAATTATTTATATATATAAAAATTCCCGAAGTGCCTGTCCGTGTGTCTTACAAAGGTAGTAAAGAGAAAAACTTAGAAGATGTGCGAGATCTTCCACTTGTACTGCCTACCCTCGAATATCATAATGTTACATGGACATGGCTAGATCTGTTATTAGCAACTAAGTCTGATACGAGAAGGTAAGTTCATTTAGAAAATTTATGCGAATGATATGTAGAAATTAGTGTTTTTTTGTTATAACCGATCACCTCCTGGTGTTAGATAGGAGTGCGGTCCATGAATAAAGGTGATTTTTAAAATTTCTATATTAAGCTACTAAAGTGCTTATATCATAGAAACAGGACGACCTCCTATATGAGTATCAAAGATACATTAGTACCGGTAAGTGGTTTTGAACTCGGGCACTCGGTTTGCATGATTACTGCACTAGCACTACACCACAGTCACATTAAATATTGAATTTTCCCAGAGATAAATCAAGCATCAGTTGAATCCATTATGCCGGCCGGTTGATACCGAAACGCAACTAAGTCACTTTGAGTCAGTATTTAAATGATTTTAATATTTTTTAGAGTAATAGTATCCCAAGCGATTAGGCAGAAATTGCAATTGCATCGGCGAGCAGCCACGGCACCTGAACCACTCGAGGAGGACAAGGCAAGGCTGTTGCTTGGCGAACGCACGGTTTGTATTACATTAACTACTTTGCAATAACTTGGCGAGCTTACCAACATCTCTTAGAACAATGATATTATAATCTTATGAATTTTGTACAAAAATAAGCTTATTCTTACAGGTTGCCGAAAATAAACCCCAGAAGAAAGGAACTCCAAGTGTGTTCAAATTTTCGAAATCATAAAGACTTCACTTTCCCAGTCGCCGGATTTAAATTTATAGCTCAGCTACTTTTTGGTCCAAGTCTCATTTCGTCAAAATGCATATACGAGTATCTATGATCACTGTAAATTATTTTTTTATTAGAAGGTTTTAGGTACATAAGTTTTCTTATTATCATAGCGAAAGGTTGCGAGGGTCACCTTGAAACAAGAGCAAATCCCAATATACGTGATTACTAAAGTAGCATGAATTGTATTCGACCATAGAGAGCGACAAGGATTTTAATAAACGCGGTAAAAATTAGAACTAACGCAGCCATTTTGTGAAATGTCTTTATTGGACAGTTGAAGAGCATTCAAAAATGTTTTATAGAGAGATTTTTCATCTGGTTTGTTGCATAGTCGTTGCACGTAGTTTTAATTGGTTTAATTTTTTTATCATTCCAAATTGTGATAAGAAGTGGTATCAGAGAAGTTGTGTTAAAAGTCAAGTCGACCGTAGGTATAGCAACGTACACTATCAACTGTTTTATCAATTAAAACTTTTGAGAATAATTTTATTGTGCAACACGACACCGACACCTTCTTTTAAGGTCGCGGCCCATTTTTCTATAAGTGCCCAAATATTTAATAGATATTAATAATTAGGTTATGTACCTAATTTTATTAAACATTTAGACGTTTATTTAGATCCTTGTTACAAAGGCGACCGTGGTGTAGTGGCAATGCAATGGTTATACAAACCAAGAGCACGAGTTCGAAACCACTTGCCGGTACCAATGTATCTTTGATATATGTACCTTGGTTGTCCTGTTTCTATGATACAAGCACTTTAGTAGCTTAGTATAGAAATGTTAAAAAGTATTGTTTAGCAGAGAGATGATGCGTATGATATTGTGACAGTAACTTTGTAACTGCGATAAAAATATAGTGATCCGTCTCTAACAAAAAAATATATCATTATGTTGTATAACAATAAATCTTCTGGCCGACAAAGTGACAGCGATTGAGGCAACTGTGAACTGTTTTCGATTATTCGTCGGTGCTCTCAGGCAAGAGGTCAAATGTCGAGTCAAGATAAAAACATGCACAATTCACTGTTGTATCATTCAATCATTCATTCACTATCATTCACATTCTTTCGCCGACAAAAGTATAACTTTTAATCTTCTAACGTTATTGGATTGAAATGATACTAAGACCAAACAGTATAGCTTGTCTAACTATAATTGACGCGCCCCTTCACTTTATCAGTTTCTTTAAATGTGAATACAATTAATATTAATAACTATATTACTATACTACACCAGCGTGCTCCTCCTTTTGTGTTTAACCAGCAACTTTTATTTATTTTTTCGGAGAAAAAACAACAACTGAATGACCAATTACAATTGCATTTTCGGTGTGTTGCATCCATATTTTATATTCGCACGTGTGCTTAAATGCAGTGGAGGGGCGCGTCATTTCGACTTAGACAGACTCTATCATGATATATTTGTACCATGATACCATTTTATATTGCTAAACCCAGAATATTGCATTTTAATTATATTTAAAGTATTTTCTTAGTATTGTTAGGTTATTATTTTTTTATATATTTTATTTAATTTTATTTTGAAAGAGTAACTTGTGTTTAAGATTATTTATTAGTTTTTTTTATTGTAACATAATATAATCAAATAAAATATTTATTTCGATGAATGATGGTTGCAGAACGACACTTTGCGGTTTGGATTATAAATGGATTATAAACCGCAAAGATTCTTCTATTTAATTATAATATTCACGCAAAGACTAAAAAACAAATCATCTTTTTATTATTACATATTAGGACTTCCAAAATTAATTGCAACCAGTACAGCTCACAAGTTATTGGCGACAGATGTTGCGCATTGGTCAGAGCTTTTAATAACTAGACTAAAATCTTACAAATATTTACTAATAAAAAAGAGGAAGATATTTGCATCGGGTCTGGTTGTCAAAGACTGGTCTGTGCGCAATTTTTTTCTTCAACTTCTATGTTAGGGTCGATCTCTAGGGGTGTTAGGGTGTTTGAAATTGAAATTAAAGTATTACGATCCCCTTTACATTTGAAATAATGATATAAATATGAATTAAAAGTTTTTTTTATACATTTACTATAATAATGGTTTATAATAAAAGACTGCCAATATATTAAGACTTCTACAAATGTCCTATTTATTCATCTCTATTGTGTGAATGTGTCAAGTGACATCCGCTCTCCTTAAATCCAAAGTAACAAACTGTGTCCAAAAATCCATGCGGACATACGCTCTACCTAGAATTAAGCTTTAGTATTAAAACTTATTTTGAACAATTTTTATTAATTTTACACTTATACTGGTACTTATGATATTGAAGCCTATCACGTTATTATCATCACGTCCATATTTCATATAAATAACTAGCTTTCATAACCACCTACAAAAGTATTTTCTTAGATTGATTCATGAATTAAACTTTTATGCGGCTTACTATTTTAATGTGGTCACGGAGAGATTGACAATGGCTGCAAAGCTTTCGAAACGTCGGGATAATAATAAGCTACATAAAATTATACAAACTGTAACCTTTGGCCGGCATAGTGACGGCGACTGAGGCAGCCTTGAACTAACTAGTTGTTTCAGTCGTTGTAACTTTTAAATCTCTTGCTTATTATTAGAGGTCAAATGTCGTGTCAAAATAAAATAAAAGTTTAATTTAGCTTTAAATAAGAATTGTTATTAATAATGAAACTCGGCAATGAAAGAAAAATAAATATTCCTAGTTTATACTGATTATAAAAACAAGAAAAATCTTTCGTAACTGGTTATGAACATGGATCAAACCGTAATTTTAATTAATAAATTAAATTCATTAAGTTCTTCCTATAATCGATTAACGTGATAGCATGGACAGCATATCACTAGACTCCGATGTAATAATAAGGTGTATTATTAATTGGATGTGCTCTATTATCAGTAATCTCTATATCATTTATTTGAATGTTCTGACCGGGATTAAAATTTTGCATTATTATGCGGTGTCTAGTGTCTTGTAGTCCTTTTTAACTTAACTATAGGCAATATTAAAATTTTATGCTTTTTTATGTTTTTTTATAAATTATTAAAATTTTATTTTAATTTGTGATTGTTTTATTTATGATTTTTCTATTATTTTCCTGCTTCAACTTGGTCGTCATAATGGGTGCGACTGCTTCCTGTAGTCTCATCCATTTAACTGTAACCTATACTAGATAAAAAGTATCTATAGGCAGATAAAAGAGCGCTGACTTGAGCTGCGCAGTATAAGGATCGGCAGAGTACGAGAGCGCTGGATGACTGCAAGTTCGCCTATCTACAATATACAGTGCATATATTTAATAATATTTTAATATTTATACACATTTGTAAAACGAAATGTAAGTAGGTATACAAATACGTTACAGCGCAGCTTCGATGCCAGCGCTCTTTTTACATGCCGGCATCTATATCAATTGCCTCCATTGATGGATAACACTCCAGCTTTAGAGCAGGCGGGATGTTGTGATATATCGAGTAGCAATAAAAAGCCTTTACAGCCATATTTTAATTGTGATTATAAAGTAAGTGGTACCAGGATCGTGGAAAGTGGCGTTTTAATTCTCACAAGGATAGGCCGAGATCCTTGTGAGAATAGAGGCGTGTCAATTTGATTGATTGATTGATTAATATAAAATATTGGAAATCCGGTGAAAATTGAATAGTAAGTTTTTATAACAAAGTGACACGTTGAACAAATAAATTACTGAGACATGTTATATTACTTTGCCTTACAGTTCTCAGCAGATATTTTTCATTATTGTGACGTGCCATGACCGCACATCGCCCGATGCCGGCCTGGCTGAATCGTGGGTTTACAACTGATACCGAAACACGACTGAGTCACTTCATGGTTTGTACACTTGAAAGTGGTGGTACTGGGATCGGCAGACTGCGCAAACGATCACAAACTGCCGGTCTACCACTTTTAGTACAAATTGAACTGCAGTACTTTTATATATAAGATGGGTAAATATAAGAAAAAGATGGGTAAAAAATAAATTATCCAGGATTTATTGAATTAATCATTGAACTAATTTAAACGAAATTCCTTTGTTAAAGGATTGAATCCAAGACTGGATTATAGCGTGAAAACCGGCATAGCTACGGTAACTGAGAAAACAATGTACTGCGTTTTTTCAGTCGTCGGAGATAGTAGACATTTACTGCTGATAATCAGACCATCCTTTACCCTTTATAAGCAAAGAATATATTGGCACATTAAGCTGGATTCATGTGTTTTATTTAATTCGCGTAGTTCTGCCATTCCCTTTCGGACCAAGGCGTGAATGATGTACGAGTACATGTATATTTTTTTAATAAATAAAACATTATTCAACAGTATTTTAGTATCGGAGTCATTGGCAAGCTGTGTCAGCGAGTCAGCAGTTCGCGCCTAATTTAGTACCTCAACCACCGAGTTCACTACAGTAGTACCTCGGCTGTCGAACGGGACGGGCGTGCGTGCGTACACGAGACCGACTCGACCGATCGCAACGACATCGACAATAAAACATGCGGACGGCTATTTCTAAATAAATGTAATTTTAAAAAGTGACTAGTTATTGTGCAAAATGGCTCTATTTTTGTGTGTTCTATTAGGTTTTTTGGCAATTTCTGCCGGCTTTAATGTGGATGTACCATCAAGGACTGTTCATCATGGGCAGGCAGGATCTATGTTCGGTTTTACAGTACAAGCTCATGTACACGGCACCGACAAATTGTAAGTTTTTTTTGTAATAAATCTATATTTTTTATAAAATAATATAATTACACATATAGATTGCTTAAATATAAAAAAGAACTGAATAGACATTAAATATGAATCATAATATATTTAAAATCTAAGCAATATAATAATTTAGTTAATCATTACAGGTTTAATTTTTGCAAATCGCAATAATTATATTTTTGCGATTTTTTGCACTTTTCCGTTTCAATCTGAAGTGCAATGAAAATGCAATAAAATTCTAATCTCTAAACAATATAGATTATTCATGCACTATGCGATATAGTTTGGTTATTCGTGGATATTTTAAAATTATTCTGTATTTATTGGATTAAATTATAACTTCAAATTCCCATCATTCACCCATTTTTGCGGCTGTTTCGTTGAATTAAAACTATGTTAAACTATACTAACTTATTGACTGGTGGTTATTTTTTCATCTGTATTTAAGACACTGTCGCAAAAACACTTGGATATTTGGTATAAAGAAAATATATTTTTTGGGAATTAGTGGATGTTTTACAAATTATTTATTGTTCATTATGTAAAAATGTCTCGTAAACTCGCCATCAATCACCCATAGTGGCGGGCATTTGGTTGAACTATACTGTGTGTGGATATAGTTGAATACATCAGTTGCTATTTCTGTAATGATTGCCTCAACCACGCATACACACACCTTGAGATAATATTTGTTTAACAAATCTTGCGAGAATTCTTGCGAAAATCTTAAAAATAACAATAAAATTTTGCCAATAACTTTGTGATTCTTAATTGGACAAATAAAGGCTGTATGAATGCAATTATCTAATCTAATGTATGACGCGACAATACCATAGGAAGAGAATGAAGGGATTTGTGGATGTGAGGGAGTTAGGTCAGGATTGTGGAATGTGGCGCTCCATTATCTCTAACTGTCGTATGCAATTGTCGTATAACTTTATTTAAAGTGGCGGTAAAACAAATTCAAAAGTCGATTATGTTTTGAAAATATTACAATTCGCGAATATTTCCGGGCCTGGTGGTTTAAAAGTGGTGGTCATTTTCGCAGTCCGCCGATTCGGGTGGATACGACTATTACCTTCAGTTATTTAACTATATTTCCATCAGGCTGGGCGCTGTCAACTAGTTTCACCAATTTTTAGCAACATGTTTAATGCACAGAAAATATATAAAAAATATGTCCTTTAGAATTAAATGATTATAATATAAAACTGAAAGAAATCCTACATATCGCTTATGTAACTTTATGTATTCAATTGTAAACATATTACAAGGTTATTCAAATATTATGTTAATAATATATATATGTATATATATTGCCACTTGCCGCATGACATTTTTTGTTAAAAATTTGACATTTATTTTCACGAAAATTATGAAGTTATCAGATGAACGAATAAGGATACTCATCTAATGTCCCCGATACTGTCTTTAAATATTATTTCGACCCTTCGTTACACGTTGTATATATAATTTTCCAATATTTCTTTTTTTTACTTTTTTTCTGTCCGTGTGTAAAGGACTGAACTCCTAAACGGCTTGGCCGATTAAAATGAGTCCTAGATGTTTAACATTCACAATTTGACCGGATAGGTGGCGCTTTTTTTATTTACGGCTGAGATGATTCCTATCGGATCCGTTAGTCTGTATAGAGTAGTACCTAATGGAAATATATAGAAAAATCTTCGCGTGGAACATCGGTTAACTGCAGAATAGGATAGCTTTGTGTATAGCTTAGTAGTTAAGCGACAGATCCCCGTCGCAGTGGAACGATATGCACTCGTAGATTTTTCATTACTTTACACAGTTATGTTAGTCACGTCTTTTTCCCACAGGGATAGGCAGAGGCAATGGAGCGCCACTTGCCACGATCCTGACACAACTCCCTCGCTTCTCTCACATTCTCTTCATACAAGCTCTATGTTAGTTATGTTAGTAACTATTATAAATACCAAATAGCATAATAATATGACACTTTTAAGACTAAGGCGACATTATTATGCGTCATTGGATACCTCATGAGCTATCACGACCGTTTTATTAAAGTAGGTAGTCATTATCATTGTAACAGGATAATATTCTGGACTCAAACCTGTGATTAGTGCTGAGATAGAGTTGCATTAAAAGAAAAGTGGATCTAAGTGATGAAGTTATTGGTTGTCTGTAGGAATGGGTTATATTGAAAGTATATTGTCTCTGCCTATCCATGTTGGCAAAAGGCGAGACAATTTGATTCATTGATATACCTAAAACTATTATATATTTTTATAGTAAGCACTATCTTTATAAAAAAAAGTTCATAGTTTCTATGATACTTGTATTTTTTTACATTTCCATACTAAGCTACGATACTAAAGTGCTTGTAGAATAGAAACAGGACAACCAAGTGGTTTTGAACCCGTGCTCTTGGTTTGTGTAACTATTGCACGGTCGCCTACCAGCACGTTTAGTGGCTTAGTATAGAAATGTATTATTATTAATAATAATAATATTTATAAGCAATTTATTACGTGAGATCGTAAAACATGCAAAATCTCTGCGTCTACATTTTATAGTTACAGTTAAACCTAACTATCTACCATCTAGATAATTAAAAATTGTCCACAAGTATACAGACCGTGAAGTGACTTAGAAGCGTTTCGGGATCAGCTTGTGAGTCGCCGGTTCCAACATGATCGGCATAGTAGACGTCACTGTTACTCTGATATTAAAATAAGTATAGGACGGGCTGTTGACTAACTTCACTTGATTGATTCAAAGGTGACTTTTTCTTGATGGTCCGCAAAGAAAAAACACCATAGTAAAGTGAAGTTGGTTGGAGAGTTAGACGTCTTAAAATGGCGCTGATTCCGGCCTATTCTTATTTTAATCGCATTATACTTACAGTTATTTAACTGTACTAGCAGTTACCTACTTTCTAGACCGCGCTTCAGCTTAACATCAGGAGTGCTGACAAATGCCGTCTACAATTAAAAAAAAATGGGTACACATAGATAACACTCCAGCTTGGCATAACACATCCTGGTGGTCATGGCAATATTAACAAAATATATCTACATTAACCGCTATTTATAAATAAGCATTAACATGAAATTAAATAAACAATATTATATTGGTATGTACCAATTCATGTCCGTTAAGTAACTCAGTCGCGTTTCCAAATCAGGTTATAAGTTTGCAGTTTCAATTAAGCCGGCATAGTAGATGCAACTGCTACATGCAGTTTTTTAATGCACTCCAGGTAAACATCAGGCGGGATGCTAATGTCGATGCATAACAAAATAAAATAAAAATAACAATAAATAAAAGTAATTAGTTTTATTTTTGCTAATTAGAAAGACTACCTGATATTTAATTATTTTATTTCAATTGTTGTCCCGTTAATGGGACAACAATTGATCTATTTCTCGCAACCACCTTATAAAGCAAAGGAAGTTTTACTGTACTAATTAATTACATAGTTAGTAATAATAAATTAGGGGTTTGTAATTATCCAATTAGTTATCCGCTAATTACTTATTTCAATACTAACTCTTAAGTTGTTATAAATATACAAACCAACTTGTAAGTTGCTGGTTCCGACTAGGCCGGCATAGTGGTTGTGATTGTTACTTACAGTTATTGAATTGTAGTAGCAGTGACATCCATTCATGGACCACACTCCAGCTTAACAGCTTTAAGAGTGGTAGGCAGTGGCACCCAGTCTGCCGATCCGGGGTAGTACCACCACTTACAAGTATACAGACCGTGAAGTGATTTGGTCACGTTTTGGGATCAGCTTTTAAGTTGCTGGTTCCAACTAGGCCGGCGTGGTGGATTAGATTGCTACCTACAGTTATTGAATTGTAGTAGCAGTGACATCCATTCATGGACCACACTTCAGCTTAACATTAAGCGGGGTGCTGTCATATGTCGAGTGTATATGTATGCTTTCTTTACGAGTATTCCTTGGTTCTTTTAAGTGAAGCGTGGAAAATCATCTTTGGCCGGCATAGTGACAACGACTGAAGCAACTGTAAACTGAGTAGGATTTTGATTCGTTAAAGCGCTTACCATCAAGCAAGTCAAAATCGTATGTCGCATCACAATAAACAACACTGAAAAATGACTCGTAAAAGGAAAGCTAACACGACAAATGACTATGCAATTGCACAGCTAAATGTTAAGCTAGTTAGTTAAGGCGACTGCTGCAGAATAAAACAATACGAGTAGTTGCATTCGTTGATGTTAAGCGTTTGTGATTATTCGTCCATGAAGAGGAGTCTGTCCAAGACAGCAGTCCCGTCTGTCATGAAGACTTAGTGGTATACAGTTTCCCGCTTTGTTGAATCTTTAGAGGAAGACGGAAGCAAGACTAAGAGGAAGGTCCGGGGAACCTTCCACATTCTGTCGACCGAAACGGCAGTCGAACTAAAAGCTTCGGTGCGTCGTTACTTTGTAGATCAATCGACAAGTGGAATGCTTTGCCAGCACATGCGGTCTCCCCATCCTATTATCTTAGATCATTTAAGCGATGCGCGAAGTAGCACATTAGACCGGCATAATGACGGCGATTGTGGCAGCCGTGAACTGACTCGGATTTTTCAGTCGTCGGCACTCTTATACCTACCTCCATTATGCTTACCATCGGGCAGGTCGAATTCAGATATTAAATCATTATAGAAAAAAAGACGTGTTTAGACTTAGGAATGTTGTACTATCTTATTCATTATTATTTCTTTGTTTCATTTATTAAAGAGCGTAACGTAAATGTGAATAAGCCAGCCATTATTCATACTACGAGTACTATAGTATTTTATTAGACGTTATCTACAAACAAAAGGGCGCAAAAATGTGGAATTCCTTAACCGGAAATACAGCGACACATGTTGAACACATGCGCGGGCGCAGTGGGACGAGCCCCTTTTACATTTTTTCATTTATTTTTTACTTATTTTAGCTTTGGACTGACTATTTTTGTATGCAGGGGTGAAATGTGGTGTTACGATCGTTGATTTATGATGTTTTATGTGCTCGCTTCGTTTGCGGACAGTGGTGTCAGGCCGTCCTAATGAATGCTATAGATTGATGTTTATTAAGGCATTAGGTAATGAATACATTAATTTTGTGCAGCTGCATGTCAATAGATATAGGAAAGAAAATACCCCTAGATTGTTTTGTGAATTGTCTGTTATTGATTAACTATTAACTTTTTGAATGCTTTACTGTCCAAAAAAAGTTATAATTCAAAATCAATCGAATTATCAAGCTTTTTCCCACAAGGATAGGTAGAGACAATGGAGCGCTTCATGCCACGATTCTGACACAATTCCTTCGCTTCCTTTACATCAACAATTCATTTCATACAATTGCTACTATTATGAGCACTAAGCAACCCAGCTTTCTTAAATGCTTTATTAGGTAAAAGAGTTAAAATTGCTAAATTGTTGACCACACTTTGGCTTAACATCAAGCGGGGTGCTGTCATATGTCGAGTCACAATAAAAAAAATGCTATTAAAGAGCAGCTGCCGACTAATTTCTTGAAACGCAAACGCATTTTTTATATAATAAACGAAAATATTCATATCTTAAATAATTTTAACTAATATAATATATTAATATTAGATATATTCGAATTAAAATCTTGGAATAATATTATGAACACGTATTTAATAATTAAATTTAGTTATGTATATTCTAATTTTTTTTTTAAATATTTTAGCTTAAAACATAACTTCGTTTTTAGCCCAAGTTGAATACGTAATATAATCCTTTTACCTCTTATTAGAATCAGTCGGGAAGTTATAGGATTAGGTAAACTTGTGTGTTTTCCATTGTAAGTGGTAGTAAAGTTTCCCATCATTCAAATATATCTGGTCCTAACATGACAAATCATTCATTAATTTCTTTGAACTCAATCATTGAATTAATATTACTAACGTATTACGCTAGTAATATTTATTCAATGAACTCAATTGACGTAAGTAATTATTTCCCACCTTACCTATAATATTACTCAGTAATATCTAACTCATTAATTTAGTTTGAGGATGTGAGGGAAGCGAGAAGAGTTGTCAGTATCGTGGATAGTGAACCTCCATTGGCTCTACCTATCCCTGTCGGAAAAAATGGCGACAGAGGTTGACTACGATGAGGCTAAAATAATATTCCGCTCAATTATTGTAGTATAGAAACGCACAGATTTGAAAATCAGCTATAGGACATCTGTCCCATAATCCTGAATACTTAAGATGAATTCAGGATATTCAGGTATAGTGGTCACCAGGCCGGCGCGGCATAGTAGTCACAGCCAGCTCAGGCCTTTGTACGCGGAAGAAGTCGTCTTTTCTAGTTTGAAATAAAACAGGGCATAAATATAAAAAGAATCGATAGCAATTTATAAATCTGATGTGAATGGATGCGTTAAACAAGGCAGGCCCAGGAGGGTGTTTTCCGATCAAATCGAAGGCATCCTCAAGAAAGCTGGGTTGCCTAGTGCTCGTAACCGTAGAGCTTGTATGAGAATTGTGAATGTGAAGGAAGCGAGGGAGTTGTGTCAAGATTGTGCCAAGTGGCGCTTTATTGTCTCTGCCTATCCCCGTGGGAAAGAGGCGTGACAATTTGATTGATTGAATCGATTTTTTGTGGTACCTCTTTGTCTGTGCCTATCCTTGTTTCTTTAGTTTGCTATCTGGTGTCAACAATAATGACACAAGACCTAAATATATTTGTGATAAAATACGAGGTCACAAGTCAATATTACTTTAAAATGAATTGGGATTTGTTCTCCTTATCGAAATGTATGCCGAGACAAGTGCAACGAAAACGAAAAACAAATAATTAATCAACTAATTTAGTTATTATTAGTTTGGCCCCGATTCTCAGTGAAATTAAATAGAATTAGTTTTTTTAAACATTAATGACTATAAAATAATTTTATTTTATTTATTTATATTTCTATACTAAGCTACTAAAGTGATTGTATCATAGAAACAGGACAACCAAAGTACATATATAAAAGATACTTTGGTACCGGTGGGTGGATTCGAACTCGTCCTCTCGGTTTGCGTAACTCAAGAAAACTAGGTTGCCTAGTGCCCATAACCACAGAGCCTATATGAAGAGATGTGTTGATGTGAAGGAAGCAATGGAGTTGTGTAAGGATCGTGGTAAGTGGCGCTCCATTGTCTCTGCCTATCCCTGTGGAAAAAAGGCGTGACAATTTGATTGATTGAGTGATTACGAAATTATGACTTCATCATTCGTTAATTTTTATAAAACTCGAATGATTTCGAACTATGTACTGGGATTAGGTATTTGTACGCATTTAATTTATACAAACTCAAATCAGAAGAAACGAAAATCGAAAATTCCTTAGAATTCCTGAGTATTTCCTCTTTCCTTCATCATTTCATATCAAGTAATACAGATATATGTATGAAAAGGCCTGAACTATGTTAAACACATAATATACGCCAGCTTCCGTAACGGGCGTTAAACAACAAAGTGAGGAACATCATAAATGTCAAACAGCACGGCGATATACAAAGTAAACCACCCCACACACAGATACACGTTATCGTAACACGTCACGGCAGGTAGATCAAGAAACATTAACTACAGTTAAACACACTTTTATATTATTCTATGATCGTTTAGTACCTACATAATTACAGAAATGTAAAATTAACAATGATAACTGATAGAACAATAACATGTACTAAATGCCTGGCTGGCATAGTGAGGAAGATTAAGGCAGTCGTTAACTAAGTCAGTATTTTCAGTTGATGTCACTCTTGGACTCACCTAACCACCAAGAAAGTCGAGATCAGATGCCGCATCACAATAAATAAAATTCAAGTTAGAATAGATTAAAACTTGTCTA
Source organism: Tinea trinotella (assembly GCA_905220615.1). Lineage (NCBI taxonomy): Eukaryota > Metazoa > Arthropoda > Insecta > Lepidoptera > Tineidae > Tinea > Tinea trinotella. The sequence goes on along the minus strand of HG992308.1, from coordinate 1,064,684 downwards.
AATTATATTGCATTATAACTTGTTAATAAAATATATTAATTATAAAGCCCAAACGTAAGTAAAAGAAATACCTTTGAGTATTATAAAAGTATCATGCCCTGTCTCGTGTTTGTCTCTGTCTATTCCTGTGGGGAAAAGGCGCGAAAATTTGATTAATTGATATCACCCGTGTACCTCTCTCGGTACAGGCTATTAAAATAAGCTGAGAACGTAATAAAACTAGTTCGTATTTATACTTTATTAAAAAAAATTCAGTAAATGAAAGTATATCGCCTCAATTCGCACAGGATATGCAGACGTTATTTAAAAAGCGGATATATGCAGTGCTTATAGAACTTTTTGGTTGAAGGAAATGAATCTTGGAAATAATTAACCAATATCTAATTTATTATTCAAGGAATTATTGTTGTTTTTTCATCTTAATCTTAGGTTATGTTTTCTTGAAAGAGCGGCCATTTGACGCACGTTATCGGATAACATGTAAATCTTGTAACATAAGCCTATCTAAGCCACATAATTATTTTTGGAACTTTTAAAGCTCATTAAACCTCATTAGTATTGTGTTTTTCTTAAATTATAAATAATCTTTATTATGGTTATTCTCTTAATTATTGGATGTTGTGTCAGGATCGTGGAGAGTAGCACTCTGTTGAGCCTAACCTGTGGGAATGAAGACGTATTTTAATGATTATTATTAAAGAATATAAATAATACCTTTTATATCACAGAAACTAGGCGAACAAAGTACAAAGTCGTAATTATACTACTTGCGCCTAACTATGGGTTAACTGAAATAAACAAATTTTCGCGTTTATTTTGGTTTAGATATTACAATTTTTTATGATTCCGACGTTTCGAGAGCTTTGCAGCGATCGTGCTCACGGAGAGATAGGGGTTAACTGCTTACTACTTAAATAATATTTTAATCAAGCAATTAAATTGTCACGCCTTTTTCCCACAGGGATAGGCAGAGACAATGGAGCGCCACTTAGCACGATGCTCCTTGCTCCCTTCTTCCTTCACATCCACAATTCTCTTCATAATTAATTATATATTATAATATTTACAATTAAGAATTCTGCTTAGTAATTATAAATACACAAATACACATTAAACAAATGCAATATTAAGTACCTATATTCCCCACAATGATTTCTTTATATTTCGTAATACTTTGATGTTGCCGGCCATGCCACTGCGACTCTTCTTTGAAATAACAACAATGAAACTATTGTTACAATTTACATTAAAAAAAGGATAAGAAGGACATGTGTTCGATACGAAATACTTTCATACTTATCATTTAAATTTATGATATAGGTTCTAAACTTTGTTCCTACCTCGTCTTTTCACTGCCGTAATACCCGCACAGGTGGGGGGCATCGGAAGCATCGACCGTATCGGCAGTCGAACTAAAAAGTTTGGAGCGTCATTTCTTTGTAGAACAATCGACAAATAGAATGCTTTACCAGCCCCTGTGTACTCTCCATCCTATAGCCTTGGATCCTTCAAGCGATGCGTGAAGAAGCACCTTTAGCCGGCATAGTGACGGTGACTGGGGCAGCCATTAAGATTCGGTTTTCGCAGTCGTCGGTAGTCTTGGACCTCTTCTTGCTTAACATCAGGCGGGTCGAGGTCAGATGTCAGATGACAATAAAAAAAAATAAAAAAAGTCCATGGGTTGATTTCATGACATATAAAAGGATTGATATAAAAGTATTGATACAGCGGTTCTGTTCAATGATACGGTGCTATTGTATGTTCTTTTGTAGACGATGTATTTCTCCCACTTCGTTACCATTGGAAAAATGATTATGCAGTATCATATACCAATTACAGTCCCCTAGCACGGCAATACAAGAAGCAAGAACCAACACGGAATATCATTGTACCTTATTTCAAATAACACAACAGGACAACGCATCAAAATTTCCAAAAATATTTAACTAATATGATATTCCCTGCGACACCTGCAGGGAATATTTTGCTTATTGCATTGCCGTACTAAGTGGGCAGGTGGTACACGTCATCATAACCAATTATTGTCACCAGCATAGTTGTAATATAATAATTTAATTTATATGTATAGACTTATAAATAATATAATTAAACTATAAATAAAAAATATCCTCTAGAGTCGTCCCACCAGATCCTTTTAGTTTACGATAGCCAAAATTAAATTTATTAATCAATGAATCAAATTATCACGCCTTTTTCCACAAGGAATAGGCAGAGACAATAGAGCGCCACCTGCCACGATCCTGACACAACTCCCTCGCTTCCTTCACATTCTTCATACAAGCTCTTTGAGTTTAGGCACTAGGCAACCTAGCTTTCTTAAGGATGTCTCTGATTTGGTCGGCAAACACCCTCCTGGGCCTGCCTTGTTTAACGTATCCATTCACATGAGATTTATAAATTAAATACAATTAAAAGTTAACTGATGTACGTAGCTTTAAACTTATCCGGTTCTCTCTACATAAACTTTTTAAAGTTAAAGTGTTAGAAAAACCCGTTAATAGATGTACAAAATACACGCAAGTACTTAGATGAATAATAAATACATGAGTTAACAATTCATCTTTAAACTGTGCACTCTACAAATATGTGTGTAGCGATGGCAAAATATACTTTAAAAAACTGTGCAATTGTTTTCAAAAATATTTTGGTCGGCATAGACAACGCCCCGCTTGATGTTGACGCCAATGCATGAGTGAAGAATCCAGAATTATAGGACAGAGGAAAGACGTGTTTAAGAAGGTTGTCCCATTTTTCAATGGAACGACGGAAGGGGTTCCCGTAATTTGGTTCTAGTGGTGATACGCTACACAGTGAGAGCTTGATCTGCTGAAGAGCAAGCGACGTGGAGGTCTAGAGGTCATATCTTCTGTAAAAAGTCATTATTGTAAGGTTTTATTTAAATTTTTATTTTTATATATAAAATTAATAATTCATTATTAGATGTTACAAAACTATATTCGGTGCATCGTTTTACCATCGGCCATTCGTAGTCGTGGTCGCTAAATGTCACCGTGACCTAGTTTCCGAGTCGGCGCCAGCGCATGCCCGACCTCAACAATGCTACACTACTTGTAACAATTTTAAGGAAAAATAGGAAACAAAATGAAAAAATATATATAAAACTATAAACTAAACTTAAATATGGATAAACGTCATCCTTTCTGATCCTCCTATAACCTTGGGCACCGATGGCCGGCACAGTGACTGCGACCTACGAAGCTGAGTCGTCATTCGGCGGCGCTCTTGGACCCTAGCACGGACCCTCTTGTTTGTCATCTGACAAGTCGAGGTTAGATAAAAAATATATTTGTGTCGTAAAAAACTTTGTGAAAATCTTTGAAAGTGTTCTATTAAACCAAATAATTTTTAATACCTTCAACCATAGGAAGATAATTGTGGATATGAAGAAAGCAAGAGTCAGGTTCGTCCACTTTCTTTGATACAAGCACTTTTAGTGGCTTAGTCATCATCATCAGCCAGAAGGCGTCCACTGCTGAACATAGGCCTCCCCCTTAGAACGCCATTCCGAACGACAAGATGCCAGCTGCATCCACCGGTAACCCGTGACTTTCACTATGTCGCCAGCCCATCTGGTGGGAGGCCTACCTACGCTGCGTCTTCCGGTTCGTGGTCTCCACTCTAGAACCTTTCTTCGGTTGTCGGTTCTTCGAGCGATGTGGCCAGCCCATTTGGCTTAGTATTGAACTATAGTGGCTTAGTATTGAAATAAAACAATAAAAACAAAAAAAATGCTACCACATAATAAGAACAGTTTATTTAAAAAACCTAATGTCCAGTCATTAAGACTTAGTACAATTTGAAGTGCAATGCTAATTGGTATAACAGAGTGTGTTTAATTTAATTAATCGTTCGCTAAATTAATGTGTTAGTACTATGAACTCACGACCTTCGAGCACGATGTTGTTTTCGTTAACTGTAATAAGACAATTCATAGATTCAAGTTAAAATTATAATAAACTAATGTTGCGCGGCAGAAGAAGCATGAGAGTAGAATTAGAATGCGGTCATAAGGAGTATATGTGAAGTGACGATAGCAGATAGAATAAGGAATAAGGAGTGCGCGATAGACGTGCTTTGAAAGAAGATGTAGTGACACAAGTAATGACAAAGGAATGCTTCGATGATTTGGGCACACGGAAAGGATGAGTGAAAGTAGATTGACGAAAGGAATTTATATATCTGATATCCTCAAGAAAGCTGGGTTGTTTAGTGCCCATAATAGTAGAGCTTGTATGAAATAAATTGTGGATGCAAGGAAGTTGTGTCAGAATCGTGGCAAGTGGCGCTCCATTGTCTCTATCTATGTTGAAAAGGACGTGACAATTTGATTAATTGATTAAATTAATTAACAGCTCTACTATAACTGTTTTGTTTACTCTCAATCAATTTATATTTCATGTGTTCTGCATATCCCTGAATCCTTCAAGCAAGACACGAAAACTCACATCTAGCCTGCTTAGTAAAAACGATCGAGGCAGCTGTAATCTGAGTCGATTTTTTAGTCAAAAGATTGCTAACTGCATTTTTATATTGTTTAAATTTAAAATAATATAATATTATATTTTATTTACATTTCTAAACTAAGCTACTCAAGTGCTTGTATCATAGAAACAGGACATATATCTAAAGTACATATATCTAAGATACATTGGTACCGGTAAGTGGTTTTGAACCCGTGCTTTCGGATTGCGTGTCCATTGCACTGCCCCTATACCACGGTTGCTTTAACATATCTTGGTTATTAATATTAAGCTTATTGCAATAATAAAGTATGTAATATTATAATAGTGAAAAGAAAACAACTTTAACAATGAAGTGACGTATAATCATCATCATCAGCCATGGCGTTCTAAGGGGGAGGCCTATGTTCAGCAGTGGACGTCTTTTGGCTGATGATGATGATGGATTATCTTTATCATGATGCAAATGTACATGGGCTCGGACGACTAGGCAGGGCATTTTCACTTTTGTCTATTTCTACTGCACCTTCTAAACCCATTACTATTTATGTGTTTGCCTTGGTAAAATATATTTTTGCCTGATTCAATTGTTCTTATGTAGATTTTTTAATACAAATTTAATAAACGCATTATTTTATTAAATTAACCTCAATATACTTGAAAACAACAACATAATTACGGGCCAATATTGCACATGAACGATGAGACAGCACGATCACCTTGACCAAGTGCGCGTACGCAGAATTTAATGTCACTAGCTTTCCTCCAATATTATTTATGCTTAATAAATAACCTTACATGAAAATAATGAACGTCCGATCTTGATTATTTATTTATAATGGGTTTAATAAATAAATATATACAATATATAGTAAATACTATATAGTCAGGATCGTGGAAGGCACTGCCTACCTACCTCATCGGAAATGAGGCGTTTTTTTTGACTAAAATTTTAATATTAGTTATGTATATTTATTCAATTTTTGTATGACTTGTATCAATTAGAGTCTGGCAAATTCGATTTAATATTTTTTTTATTGTGGCACGACATTTGGCAGCATCCTGCTTATTGTTAGAATAGAGTGCTGTTCATGAAAGGAGACGAAGCTATAATACTACAGTTAAATATTTGCATGAAGCAGTCGCATCCACTATGCCGGTCCAGAAATATTTTTTATTTGACCAGATTAATGAATATTTTAACCTCTGGCCGGTATAGTGGCGGTGACTGGGGCAACTGTAACTGAAACTCCTAGAACTGTTCTTTGCGCTCTCCCAGGCAAGTAGAGGTCATAAGTCGCGTCTCAATAAAGAAAATGCAATTATCAAATATATGGAATATTTTAAACCTAAATTTAAAATAAGTCTGGAGACAGGACAGGCTGGCAATTATTTCTGCCAACGTATTAGCCTTGCTATACAAAGGGGAAATGTTGCCAGTCTCCTTGGGACGTCTTAAGAGGATATTTTTTATTCAAAGTTCAATTATTATACATATTTTAAATTGTATATTTTAATAATAAAATAATTCTTTATCAACCATAGAGCTTGTATGAAAAGAATTGTGAATGTGAGGGAAGCGAGGGAGTTGTGTCAGGATCGTGGCAAGTGGCGCTCCATTGTCTCTGCCTATCCCTGTGGGAAAAAGGCGTGACAATTTGATTGATTGAATGATTCTTTATCTAAAAATAAAATAAGTATTTAATAAAATAAATATGTATTTATAAGTATGTATATATACGAGTAGGTATATATGAGTAACAACCGGTTTAAAGATCACCTTGGCTAAGAACTGTGAGTCGTTCTTATGTCATCAAAACTGTAGTGAGATTTCCTTGAAATTCGTCATTAACACTTTATGAATAATCGCGCTCTTAGACAATATTCTCAGTAAGGTTTAATTTGAATTATCTGCGTAATACAATTAATAAATGTACGTACTATTACAATCCAAGCAGAGTTTTTAATATTTTTAGATTCATATTTGCGAGAGTTGTCTCAGTATCGTCGGAAGTGGTGCTACATTGTCTCTGTGAAAATTAAGGCGTGACAAAGGATGATATTTAAATAAAAATCATATTATGATTGCTTCTTTGTATAGCCACCGACAAGTGAAATGATTTACCATCCCATGTATTCTCCTATATCCCATCCTATATCCTTGTTTTCACGAACTGTGAACAAGGACATAGGATGCAATCGTAAACTGAAACAGATTTTTTTACGGATCAGGAGAACTAAGATTACAATATAATTGGAAAATATCTTTTAAATTGCATAGTTTAGGTGTGCAAAATGATTAAACTATAATTATGTCAGTTCAAAGCAGAACTGTAAATAAGGCGTGTCTTCGTGATTGAGAGACAATTAAAAATCCATATCTTATTTTCAAAATAACTCAATTGCACAGCGATTAAATGAATTTTTTATATTTGTTTTATTAAAACAAGTATTGAAACTACTATTTATATATTTTTTCATCATTGGACATTATAAAAGTAGTACATAAAATCCCAAAATGAATGATGTCTTTTGTATTTGTAATCAAACTTGAGTGTACTTCACCAAAACTTGGTTTTTATTAACAAAAGCGCATCATAATGATGTATATAACCTAGAATATATCTATAAAAATGTAGTAAAAGTGTAAATTGAATGAATGTAGGCTGTGAATGGCATTTAGCAGGTGTGTGGATGCGCCCGCGCACGTCCTACGCCGGAAGGGCTCTCCGGAACATGCGGCGATGCTTGAATTAATAAATGCAATGGAACACGCGACCATACAATACGATTTATAATAATAACACCTTTTTAATAGAGACGGAATAACAATCAGTTGAATTATAGAGGGGTTCTCCATAAATATCATAGGGGTTTACATATAAAATTAACAATTAACTTAGATACAACTAAAATATATGTCTGTCTTAATGTTGTTATCTTATTTAATTGAGAAACAGATAAAATCAAAGGTATATTAACTATAATTCAACTAAAAAAATCTAATGACGTCCCATCAGAGTAAGTCCCATACGTTGGCAGAAATAATTTACAGCCTTCCTATCTCTAGACTTCTCCGTCTTAATTATTATTGTTATTTATATATATTTATTTTGGCTCAACTTTTAACAGCAACAAGTCTGCTGTTAGGCTGGAGTACAGCCAATGGAGTGACTGCTACTTAGTACTTGAAACCGGCAATGAAATCAGCTGATCACGAAACGATCTGTTCGTGGTGCTGTCATATGTCATGGCTTGACAAAAGCGACAGCACCCCGCCTGATGTTAAGCTAGAGTGTAGGATTTTTTGCGTAACGAAATGATGGGCTAACAAATGTGCCACGCTTCTCGTCGTTACTACGGTCTTTAACTAGGCCTGCGTAGTGGAAGTGACTGCTACTTAAAGTTATTTAACTGTAGATAGTAGCAGTAACCTCCGCACTTGAGCTTAACGTAAGGGGGCTTTATTGCGTCTAAATAAATAGGTGAAAATAGGGGGTTTTGTTGTGAATCAGTGTGTTTTCTCACTAAAATAGGTGAGCGTTTTACTCGTTGCATTATTTGTCACGCAACCCACTGGAATTTTGCTGACTAATTTTATTGATTTTGTTGTTACGTACTGCACCTCCAATCGTCAAATTGTTTAGTAATAAAATTAGTTATTTATTATTAACGCCCACTAAACGTAAGCTACATTGGGTGACCTACATTGGGTAAAAGAAATCAATCAATCAATCAAATTGTCACGACTTTTTCCCACTTGCAGAGACAAAGGAGCGTTACAAAAAAGCATAGCATAACAATTATATATATATATATATATATAGGAATGAACACGTCACGCCTGATTCCTTTCCTCCGATTCAGATCCAAATCTTAAGCTTCCATCACATCCACAATTATCTTTAGACAGATTCTATGATTATCAGAACTGTGGCCCTGCTTTTTTAAGTATGTCTCTAATATAATCGGAAAACAATCCTCAAGGATGTTATTTAGATACAAACATTAAATAGATAAAATTATGTTTATAATTACAAATAAATAAAATTATATTCTGGATTAATTAAATACTTAATAGAAACATTAAATATAAATAATATTAATTATTAATGTTATTAACTTAGATAGAACTTAGATTTCTTGGAACAGATCTGTTAGATTTACTCAAGCTATTTAATATCTATTGTTTTCAAAAAATAATTATAATTTATTAAAATTATTAATCAAACAACCAGTCATGCCCTTATTAAAATTAATAATTATAAAATTAATATAAAAAGCATCTCACCCTATCCTTTTAATATTTCTGTTTAATCCCTAAGGTTAACTGCAGAGAAATTCTAACGGCATTAAGTTTGCTTTTTTAGTGCCATAACGTTTTTAAAAATAAGAAACGTCCAAACTTTACTTTTGTGCCAAGAAAAGTCACCCATTGACAAAAGTGCAAAGTGAAATTGTAACCGCGTCCAATACAAGAAATCGGCAACCTACATACAAATTCGATATATTGAATGTGTGTATGTCCAACTATGGTAGAGAATGGGTAGAGCAGCCGCGTGACGTCACGCCGACCATGAATGGAGCCTACCTACGCTCACACGGGCCATATGGCGCTCAGATATCCACTCATTATGGACCAGAGTTGTATACAGTAAAAACATTTAGTATTTCACGTTATCTAGTAATAATAATTCTGAAAAGTCAATCATTCAATCAAATTTCTTAGTGCCATAGTTGCAAATTGCAACCATAGATCTTGTATGAAGAGAATTGTGGATGTGAAGAAAGCGAGAGAGTTGTGTCGGGATCGTGGCTACTGGCGCGGTCTTATCTCTCCCTATTACTGTGGGAAAAAGCGTGACCATTTGATTTAATTCTGAAAAGTGAAGTATAAAACTGTGTGACTCAGCATAGCGCGACTCGCCTCTAGAACAACATCAAACGGCGTCCGGTCATGGACGCGGTTCTAGGAGTTTACAGTTTTAGGTTTAGTCAAATCATATCTTCGTCCACAGTTGAAAAGTTTGTAATGAGATGAATTAAGGTTTTGGGACTGTATGCGCTATCAATGTTTATTGGTAGCGGATACAGTCCTCTGGATCTATAATAAGTCTGTAACTGCGTTCCATCCCTGATAAATTTAAAAATATAAAATATGTCATGATCGCAGCAACGATGACAGTACATAATTTAATAAGTTATAAAATAGTATATGCAAAAAACGTAATAGTTAATGGTTGACAAGTGGATATTTCATCTCCCAATGAGATATCTCTGGGAATCGCATGTCAAAGCAGCTCTTCAATATGACCTCTTATCTTTTGATGCGGCAATATTTTTTTAAAGGACTGCCACGTAAATTTCACCCTTAACGCAAAGCAGTTTAGATGCAAAATAAATTTTAATTGTGTGGAGATAATTTGGAAGATGTTCTTTTAAGTGGTTGAGAAACATTAGTTCCTATCTAAGAAGTCAAGTGTCTTTAGACATGGTTTTCATGTGTGTTGAAATGCTTAATTAGTAGGCGTTTATTTTTTTAATTTGATTTGATGTTTATAAATAATTAGTACTTTGGAATAATACTTTTGGGGTTTTTGGACTGTGGTTCGATTAGTTGATCTGTTTGTCCTTGTTGGCAAGAAATATTTTTAACGATTCATAAAATTGTTCTTAAAATAAATCGTAGCTTATTTTCTTATTCATAACTATATTGTAATTTTTTTCCTGTATTATTTATATAAAATATTCAATTATCCCACTGCTGGGCGAACCCTCTCTTTTATTTCTTTTAAATCATGTTTCTTCAATATTTGCTAATAAATATATTTTGTCTTTTCAGGTAAGTTTCATGCCGCATGTAGGACACATTTTTAAAGAGAATCAACGTAAATGTATTTTATTCAAATCAATTAATATCTTTATTATTGGGACTCTACATCCGTCTAATGTCAGGCTGGATTGCGGTCTATAACCGCCAATTGTATCCACTATGTTCGGTCTAGTTACAATCGGCAACAGCTTGAAGCTGTCATTCTACAATCCTTAACCAATCCTTGGGGACCTTTAGCCAAGCACCTGGCCTAGTTGTCTAAAAGGTTGACTAAGAAGACAGGACGTTGGGCAATTATTTCCAAATGTTGGCAAATGTTGCCAGTCTCCTTGGGACTATCTCTGATGTGATGTCTCTAGATGATATTCTTTATTTATAGTTTAATTATAGTTAATATACTCTTAAATTTAAATTGTTAATCAATACACATATAACATCCCTTCACGACAAATATAGGTAGTGTTGATAATAATCCATTGTTTTATTTTCATTCTTTAAGCTCTACGGGAACAGGGCGGAGAGTATAATAAAATCTTAAGGTAGTGTGTGGTTTAATGTGTGAAAACACGGTGGTCGATTGGTAATGTGATCATTCGGTGACAGTGTTTGTAATACAATACAGCGGCCACTGTTTACGAGCCAGATGTGGATCATTCACTTCCTCAACTATAAACTAAAAGTGGAGCAACATTGTCTTAGAAAATAACTCTGCGCACTTACGTTTGTTATTTGCGAGGTGCCCTCACAAAATATAATGTGTTTCTAGTGATAACAGACAAAGTGAAAAATTCATTTATTGATTTAAATTGAATGGATTAAAGGCGACTTTGGTGTAATGGCTGTTGAATGCCCTAGGATGAAACTTAGTGCTTCTGGTTAAAAAATCACTTACCAGCATTAATGTATGTATTTTGGTCGTTCTGTTTCTATGATACAAGCACTTTTACAGAAATTTAGTAAAAATAAAAGGTTATTTAATTGAAAATAATTAAGGTCTTATTTTGGGTAGGAATTTTGAATGATTAAAAAATTTATACTTCAATTTCTAAAGAGATAGGTAGAGACCACGGTAAGAACACAACTCTTTCTTCTCCTATAAACCCTACACTTGTGGATTTCTACGGATTACAATAAATAAAAATAACAACGATAATGTACTAAAATAGTATTTAATTTAAACGTACATACAAAAATCAAGGCGAACAGCATCTCTATTTTCTTCCGTAAATAAGAGATAATAAATAAGCTACGCTATGTAAATAAGTTTTTTTTTGTTAAGCTGGAGTGTGGTTCATGAATGGATGTCACTGCTACTACAATTCAATATATGTAAGTAGCAGTCACATCCACTATGCTGGCCTAGTTGAAACCGGCAACTTACAAGCTGATCCCAAAACGAGACTAAATCACTTCACGGTCTGTATACTTGTCAGTGGTGGCACTACTCCGGATCGGCAGACTGGGTACCACAGCCTACCACTCTTACTTACTCTAAGTTTGTATACCATTCATGTAGCTATACAAACTTAATTATTATTAATTACATCATTACCACGAAAACACAAGTTTTACAAATTCATTTAAATAAGCACCATCTGACAGATGCGGTTGCCCACTAAAACTTGTGTTGTTATTTCTTTTTAAAATGAAAGGTGGTAATTATCAGTTGGGAGTGAAAGGTGCTAAATGCCAAATGACATTAAAATTGACAGTTATTTGCGTAAATACGTACTTGCATTATGACCTTTCGATTTTTGATACGAATATTTGTTACATATTTTGACCGGTATATTTCGTAACAAGCGAATTATAGTTAAAGGGCATACGTTTCGACATATCGATTTTAAGCGAAAGTAAAGTTTATTGAATTATACTTTTAAGTACTAACACCCGGTTGTACCAAAAATTTTAATTTACTAATTTGTTAAAAGTATCGTATAAGTAAAAGAAAAAAAGAAAAATGGGTTGCACCACTCTTTAACTTCACATTTTACATTTACATTAACGGTTATTTTATACGGAGCTAAAACTAGCTTTTAACGTAAAAGTGATAAGTAAAATTTGACATTTGTCATTTATTCTTTGCGCGATGTTTTCAACAAGCTCTTCAAGCTCCGATAATGAATTAATTGAATATATATAACGACTGCATCGAAGAATAAATATAAGAGTGGACCACATGTTGATTAAGGAAAATGATTTTAAGTGCCGCTATCGAATTGATACGACCACTGCACGACGAATTTGCGGCTTCATTGAACATAAAGTCCGAACAAAAACTCCAAGGTTAGTTTCTAATGTTCCTTTTAATTTGGGCTTCGGTATATACCGTCTTATTTATAGTTTAGTTTACCCTTGTACCACCCTATACTTTTTCTTTCAGAAACAATGCAATGTCTGTATCTGACCAAGTTCTAGTCACTTTACGTTTTTTTGCAGATTGTTGTTGGGGATCTGAGCGGAGTGCACAAAGCCACAGTGTGTCGTTCTATTCACCGCGTATCACAGGCGATAGCAGCATTGGCGCTTAGATCTATATATATGCCTCTGGTTTCCATGATTCTGATACAACTTTCTAGCAATTAGTTAATCATTCAAAATGTCACGCTTTTTTCCCACAAGGATAGGCCACAATCCTGTCACTATTCCCATGCTTTCCTCACATCCACAATTCTCTTCATAAAAGCTCTACGGTTATGGTCACTAGGAACCTAGTTTTCTTAATGATGTCTGCGATTTGGTCGAAAAACACCTGCCTGGGTCTGCTATTAAAATGACAAGAATTACATAGATAAATCTTAACAGGTGGGGAGGATGCTGAACTTTACAGATGCCGGAAGGGTTTCTATTCAATGAACGTCCAAACAATTGTGGACTCTAAATTAAAAATAATGGACATTGTATGCAGATTTCCTGGTATATCCACGACAGCACTATATTTGACAATATAAATATGAAAGCCAGATTAGAAAATGGAGAATTTGGAAACAGGTATAATAGTTTTCTTACATTCCTTCATACTTTACTCTTTACATTCCTTCCAATCATACTGCTTTCCATTCTAACTCCTTTACTTTTACCATATCTAGATTGTATAATAATCCTCAACATATTTATAAAGCTCCTATCAGGACCAACCTTCAAAATACGAGTACTACTGGTCCTAGCATCTTAGGTCGATATTTATGTATGTATATTTATTCAAGTTATATATTTATGAGATTATATATAAATATCTTTGTCATTTCCCTCTTTGACCTTCTTTTCTCACATTTTTTACTTCTATGTTCTAGCTTTGACTAGAAGGCGGACTTAATGCTACTAGCCTAGTAGAGAATGCCAACTAAAATAAATCCGCCTGTGTTTACTATAGTACAAGTTATAAACAAATAAATTAAAAATTTAAGGTATTTGTTTGGAGATGGTGCTTATCCACAAAGTACATATACTATGACACCATTTAGAGCACCAAATAATAATTGATAGACTTTGCAGGTAAACTAGTTTATTGACTGGTTGTACCAAAAATGTATATATGAATGTAATTGCAATTTATGTATGAATGTAATTATATTTTATAAAACTTCTGTATTTTTAATTTATAGGTAGAAAGGTCATTTGAAGTATGGAAACGAAGATTTCCGTGCCTTGCATTAAAATTGCGAGTGCAGAGGAAAAATATGGAAGCAATTATAGTTGCCACTGCCGTTCATCATAGCATGTGTAGGGATCTAAATGAAGCCAAGAATGATTCTAATATACCCATCGAAGAACCGGCAGTACCACTACACGATGGCTTCACAAGAAGTGGAGTAACTCTGCGAAGAAATCTTGTAAGGGACTTTTTCACACAATACGAGTAATAATACTTCAGCCATAGTAGAATCTGACGATGCTGAGAACATACCTAAGCTAATAAATTATTTTCATTTCATGGAAACGTGTGTGAAACCACAGGGCACATTTATTGTATATATAAGTTGTATTAGTTTGTAAGATTGTTTTGTATATGTAGGTATTTCATATTATAAAATTTTGTAGTTTCTTATTTCTGTAAATATTATGCAGACCCGTCGAAATTTTTTTTTATCTCTATTATGAGGCCTGCAGCACAGGAACAGGCTGCCTTCTCTTTTAGTCGTCAGTCCTGAGAGCGCTGACGACTGATTTAAATATTTTACAGTTGCCTCAGTCGCCGTCACTATGCCGGCGAAAGGTGATTTTTAGCTTTAAGGATCTAAGATTATAGGATGGATACATCACGTTAGGAGATAGTTTTGAAACAGCTGGAAAACTGGAAAATATATAAATATTAAACATAACATGTAAATAAAACATTTATAAATTTGAAATCCTTTATTTTTATTTCACTTAAGTATAATATATAATAGGTTTCCTATGATATGATATCATCGCTATATCATATGTTCGATGTGATACATAACATGTGATACGATAAGACTGTAGAATTTAACTTCTGTCGTTCCTTACTGCCATATCGCTGTGATAGCCTGATGAGTCACTGGCGCATACGGCGAAGGCGAAGGCCGATCAACTGTCCAGTCTTTGCCCAACTCTTTTTTTTTTATTTCCAACTCCATTGAGGCTTTAATTTTTATGTAGTCTTTATCATCAAGCAATTTTATTTCATATCCTTCAGCTATTCAATATCCTTTCAGCTACCTCTACAAACTTTGATCTTGTGTATTGAGGTGATGATCGATTGATGCCTGTAAATCATAATTTCATAATATAATTCAAACGTGTAGGTTGTTCAGCAACTAATCTCATAAAGTTTAAGGAAAAAGCATATATATATTTTATTGTGACACATCTGACCTCGACCTGCCTGATGATAAACAAGAGGAGGTCCAAGAGTGACGACGACCGAAAAAAACGAGTCAGTTTACGGCTACATTAGTCGCGGAATTACGGTGCCAAAAGACGATGTAGGATCAAGGTTAAAGAGCTCCTCGGAACATTCTTCATTGTATAGGCGACGTACAAAGCCGCCATGTCTCTGCGTAGTTGCAGGGGCTTTAAAGTTAGCGTGACCTCTGCATCACCTATGATTCGGACAGCTCGGCGCTGCAATGAAT
Organism: Tinea trinotella; assembly: GCA_905220615.1. Classification (NCBI taxonomy): domain Eukaryota; kingdom Metazoa; phylum Arthropoda; class Insecta; order Lepidoptera; family Tineidae; genus Tinea; species Tinea trinotella. Next base: position 1,049,250 of record HG992308.1, on the reverse strand, counting down.
CTAGGGCATTGAGAAGATACTTGGCAGAGCCATCCCAGATTTGCGAACAGTACACCGCGCTAGTGAATCTGAGACTTGCGAGCCTGAGCCAAATTCATATTTTTGTTGTACCTATGATTGAAATTCCTAAATAAGGGGCCGGCAAATTTATTTTCCACCCTGGGCAGCTGACTCCCATGCTACGCCACTAATTTTCGTACATTAAACAATTTTAAAATCTATATGCAACGGTTAATACAAGTCCCCATACAAAAAAATGATGTCCTTTTAAAGCGTATTGATATAAAAATATAATTTATTAAAACACCAATGTAAATTTAATAATTATGTAGCTAGACTTTTATTACTTACTTTTCTTGCAGAATATCGTCGTCAATCAAAATATTTCCATGACTAATAATATTAAACTAAAAATTTTCAATAAAAACAACTGTATAATGACAACTGTATGACATTTACATCAGTCTTTCTGTATGAAAAAAATATACTACCATGAAAAAATAATTCAAATGGTAAAATTAACGCTTCATTCATCTGGCAAGTATTTATACGTATACTTTTACGTTTTTTCCTGTAGAACAACCAAATTAAGAATTTCATAGTAGTTAACGAAATAAAAGAAGTATAAAGTATAACTAAATTCAAAAATTTAAACTTTTTTGGTACAACCGGGTCTATGAATTGAATAATTTAAAATAATTACTTTACATAATATTATCATTTAGCTATATATGGAGCATATTTTTAAAAATATAAATACAGTTTTTAAATGCAAATTTCACGCCCTATTTTCTACAGGCAGTGACAGTGTATTGTACTTTAGTGACATTTTTTTTAAATATTGTTTTATCGTAAAAAACTTTTAACATTTATCAAATTGCTATGGACTTTAAACATATTTATAATCGATGTTTAATTATAGTTTACTTATAAACATCAAAATCATTAATAAAAGAAAAACACGTTCATCTTTAATTATGTAAATAAGCTTAAGCATAAAATTGTTTAATAAATCAAATTTAAAAAAATAATATTTTTTAAATATATATTATAATTATATATATTAATTTTCTAAGCTGTAACTGAGCCCAATTTATCCCTTTTTTCATATAACTTTATTCATCATGTCGCCACTGCTGTCGTTCACTGGACATAGACCTTCCTTCCTCATTGGTCAGCATTTTGTTTCCTGCTTTATTAGATCCCCAGTCCATCTCGTAGAAAACGTATGACAATACCGCATTTTACAACCATATGTAAAGCTAAAAAATAAACTGCCAATCATAATATTGTCGAATTGTCACGCCTTTTTTTACACAGGGATAGTTAGAGACAATGGAGCGCCACTTGCCACGATCCTGACACAACCCCCTCGCTTCTATCACATCCACAATTATCTTCATGCAAGCAATTTATTGGTAATAATATTACTAATTATATTAGTAGTTTTATAAAGGCGACCGTGGTGTAGTGGCAGTGCAATGGTTACACAAACCGAGAATACGGGTTCGAAACCACCCGCCCGGCACCAATTTACTTTGGTTGTCCTGTTTCTATGATACAAGCACTTTAGTAGCTTAGTACATAAATGTAAAAAATATATATTTTGTATTGCAAATTTTGCGTGCCGAGTTTTAGTAGTCTTGGTTGCAATCTAGCCTATTTATTTATTAACTAAATTAATTATTAAATAGCTTATATGAAATAACATCACCAAACGTGCAGCTTTCCCACTCAATCTGTTTGATTTGTTCATAACTTTAGCATCACTTAGAAAATGTTAGCGTTCCAATTTGCACATTTCACTTGCACCAATTTGCATTGATTTCTGTTTTGAAATTCTATTTATGATGTTATACATCCATATAACTTAGGAGTTGAGAGAGACATCACTGTTCCCTGTCATGGCTTACTTAATAATACGTGCGTATGTATCTTTAAATGGTAATAGTAAATTATCATTTAAAGATAAGACCTTGTTAAGCGCGGAAAGTGCGGCGATTTCTGTTGAGAACCTCAAGTTGCGCAAATACGCCAACCTTCGGTACAACTTACGAAAAAGCGCCGTTTGGGGCCGACACGATAAGCCCTTGGGGTCCTTCAGCCGAGCACCTGGCCAAGGAGAAGTCTAGAGACAGGAAGGCTGACAATTATTTCTACCAATGTATTAGCCTCGATATACAAAGAGGAAATGTTGCCAGTCTTCTTGGGACTGTCGCTGATGGGACGGTAATATTTTTTATTACGCGTGTTATTCAGACGAACTTTGAACACGTGAACTTTCTATCTGATCTATCCGATTTTCATTATTAATTCATAATATTGGGATATGCTATAAAATTGGTAATAATATGTATATATTTTTTACAATATTATTAAGATTATAGCTCCCATTTTATGTGGGGCTTAAAAATAAGCTGCCATTTAAATTCATATGCTATATCTACTTTAAATAGTTGAGTATCTGATCATATATTTTATTGGGTAATTTTTAAAAGATACTCAATACTTCTCATATTTTACTTTCTTATTATAAATTGTCTCTGCCTATCCCTGCGGGAAAAAAGCGTGACAATTTGATTGATTGATGTACTTTTAAAATAGAGTAATATGTATCCAGTGTAAATACTTAAAATACTGGATCCAATCAACCAATTAAATTGTCACGCCTTAAATCCCATAGGGATAGGCTTACGAAACGAAGCCTGACAAGATCAGACAAAACTCTCACATCCATAATTTTCTTCGTTCAATCCAATATTTATGAATTCATAGTCAAAAACTTTATCCATAGAGGTAAATATTTAATTATTTTTCTAATAATAGTATCAAAAGTTAAAGTAATAAAATTTTTAAAATATCAACTTTATTATTTTAGAAATATTTACAGAAAAACAAACAATATTTCTTAAACAATTTCCTAATAGGCCTACCCGGTGTTAAGTTGGGCACGTGCGCAGGCGCAACTGGCACAATCCTTAGGTCTGCCATAAAAAACTACAAAAGGGGTTATTTTATTCGCCTCGAGGGACCATTAGCATAAAACTAAGCATAACTTTAACTATTATAAATGGTTTTAGGAATTAGGGTTTAGGGATATGTTATTAGAATACATATTTAATTAAGAAAAAGGCAATAATGGTAAATAAATAAATAAAAGATAAGTTTTTGATTAATTTATTGATAAATAAATTTGATATAGATTAATTTGATAAGTTTTAGGCGTGCTTAATTTTTTTTTATCAACGAGACATGACATTCAACCTCTACTTGCCTGATGGTAGAGGTCAAATGTAAAATCCCAGGGCGCCGACGCCGACTAAGAAAACCATTTTAGTTCACGGTTGCCTCAGTTGCCGCCCGAAGGTGATTTTTACCTTTTGAATTTTTAGGGTTATTATTAAGGAATTCAAGATAGGCTTCATAGGCTTTCCCTTCCGATATAATTTTGTCAGTCGTTGGCACTCTTGGACCTCTTCTTGCTTACCATCAGCAGGTCGAGATCAGATGTCGAGTCACAATAAAAAAATGTCTAAACCAATAAGTTTTATAAATAATATAACTTCAAAAGTTAAAATTTAGTGAACATTGCTCGCCCTAAAGTGAGTTACAAGAATAGAGGTGTAGAGAGATATAATAAACCCTCCCAAATATCCGAAAATAAAGTTAGTTAAGAGTCTATATAATTAACACATCCCGCTTGTTGATAAAAATGCTTCCGAGAAACGTGTGCTCACAATATTACTTGGTAAAGGTAAAGCGCCCGACAATGTATTTATGGCTTTAATAATAAAATATATACTTACTATAATAGATATTTCATTTCCTATATACTATATAGATGTTTCCATTCTGTATAGACCTACTAGTATAGATATTTATTAAGTGTAGATTTTTCTTGAGGATGTCTCGGTTTGGCCGAAAAACACCCTCCTGGGTCTGCCTCGTTTAACGCATCCATCCACAACAGATTTATAAATTCCTTTTGTCAATCTACTTCCCTTACTCATCCTTTCCATGTGCCCAAGCCATCGAAGCATTTCTTAGTCAATCCTAAAAAAGATGTTCTGTCTCCACTTTTCAAAAATTCATGTCTTAGTCTTATAGGGGTAAAAATGCATCAGTAAATTATTTGATCTATATATGATCATTATATGATATATATGAAATCATTATTTTTAATTGAATAGAACAGAACAATGACAAATAATTCTTATTTTTATCACATTTTGATTTGCTCAATAGAATAAAGTACATATTATATAAAAAAGCTGTCAATTTAGTGTACGTTATTAAATAAAATTCACAGTATATACAATATATAAATAGCACACCCATTTAATATAACTCTGATGTTTATATTAAACATTCAAAACAATTGTGTTACAACATTAGCATAATGTTGTAACACAATTGTTATGGTATTTAAATCCAATGTAATTTGGGTTATATTTGCATGTCATGTTATCTGTACCTATATTTTTTATGATTTATATTTAAATATTTTTAAAACGTTCAACAGAAAGCCCAGATTTCATAGGTAAATTGATTACACTTGTGAAAAGGTTCCGTAGAGAAGAAAGCCATTAGATACTTGCCTATCAGTCCTACATAAAGGACATCATTCATTGTGGGCTAGTTTTGTTGCCCGATGATGAAAAAATATATAAATGGTAGTTTAGATACTTGTATTGATGAAATTAATAACAATTTTGCTTTTAATTGTTCTGCACTTGAGCTATTTGGAAAATAAAATATGGATTTTGTATCTCTCTTCTGTATCTCATCTGGCAATCACGAAGATTGCCATATCAACAGTTCTGCTTTGAACTGTCATAATTATAGTTTGATCATTTTGCACATCTAAACTATGCAAAATAAAGGATATTTTTTAATTACATGTAATCAGCGTACATTAAACTATACTAAAATGTATATAATGCGACTATTAATACAATGTATTGCAAGTCCCCATACAAAATGTCCTTTAAGCAAAGCATTAGGTTTATTCATAAAATAATTAGTAAAGCGTTTTGTTTGTTTAAAAATGGTCATAAATAAGGTTGTATGCAAATGTTAGTGAAAGTGATGCGTGGGATGGACCTCTTATCATTTGCTTTCTATATATACGAGTATGTATTTAGATGTCGCACCTACGTGTGTGCGCAGGCGCATGTGCCCCACTTCGAACGTATAAACATGTGGGTAAACGTACAAACAAACATTACACATATATAGTAGTTCATATTGCAATACGTTTCATTTAAAATATTTATGTTCATGTAAAGTCAGTATACTTTTTAAAGTTATTGGAAATTAAAAAAACTAAAGGGTAGGTGTCATTTAAAGTTGACCCATCTGGCAACACTATAAACTATTATAATTATAACGAAAAGATTATTTCATGGATTGACGAAAGAAATTTATAAATCAGATGTGGATGGATGCGTTAAACGAAGCAGACCCAGGAGGGTGTTTTCCGACCAAATCGGCGACATCCTCAAGAAAGTTCGGTTGCCTAGTGCCCATAATAGTAGAGCTTGTATGAAGAGAATTGTAGAGAAATGTGAGAGAAGCAAGAAACTTATGTCAGAATCGTGGCAAGTGGCGCTCCATTAAAAAGGCATGACAATTTGATTGATTGATATATCTTTATTTATTAGTTTATTTTTCAGTCGATGTAACGGTGCCCGTGCTCATGACCATGAAGCTTCTATAAAGAGAGTTGTGGATGTGAAGGAAGTGAGAGTTATGTCAGAGTCGTGTAAATTAAAGCTTCATTGTTTCTATCCCTGTGAGAATTAAGGTGTGACAATCGATAAATATTTGATTGCATAATACTTATACGGTTATTGTTAATTTTAAATAACTTTCTGTTTAAAAATGTGATAATGAGGTTGATAATGAGAGATTACGTAAAAAACTCACAAATTTTGGAATGTTTGAACAACTTATCTGTTTACGAGATAATACTTACAAAGATACAATGTTTTATTGCTGAACTCCTTTTGTATTATGTGACCTATTCGATAGGATGGGTTGGGCAGAGGATTTAGAAGATACTTTAATGCATCGTAACCTCGCAATATGCAACGGTAACCCAAAGACAGGGTATAGAAATTTCGACGCGAGTACTTAGGTACTGTGTAACTTAGTCACTAATTACAGAGGTCACTCGTTAAGCGACAGACGCCTGGTTCGATCCTTGGTCGTAGCTGACCGTGTGCACACCTGAATTTTCTCATATCTAATTTTCATAACTACTTTATAAAGTAAAAGAAGTAACAATGTTTTGGTTTTATTGAGACGCGACGTCTGATGTTAACTTGCTGGTTGGTAAATAAAGGAAATTCCAAGAGCGCCGACACGACTGACAAAAAAACAAACCGATTCAGTATAAGTATTCTTAGTCACAATGCTCTATATCATCAGGCGGGTCGAGATCAGCTGTCGAGTTATAATAATAAAAAATACCAGAATTAATAAAAATAGCAAACTGATTTATTCTGGTCAATATTTTACGAACACCCTATATATACCTAGTTTTCTGATATACTTTATTAATCCTTTCGTTATGTAATCAAAATTTTTAAGCATTTTATCTATGTTCAGCAATGGACATTTTCTGGCTGATGATGATTATAATAGTAACAAATGATGAGTCAATCCTTATAGCTTTTGGCTGAAAGCAATCACTTTCAATAAACACCTTTTAAACATTAAATTTCAAATCAAAAACAAAAGCAAAACTGAACCCTTTAACGTAGCGTCTGTCTGGCGCACCCCAACATCGAGTTACGTGGCAATATCTAAACAACTGATTGGCTGAATGAGAAGATTGCATAGCAGCCCATTACGCTGATTGGTTGGAATCCGTGAGAAATGTTCCCGGGCACGCGACCTTATAAAGACTATTCGCAATTTGTACTAAATTAGTGTTCGCTATTTTTAGAATATAAACAATGTACAATTTAGAAAATATTTATTTTAGAAGAAATATTGTCCAAGAGTCAAGACAGAAGTGGTAGGGTAAACAGTGGTATCCATTCTGCCGATCCGGGGTAGTGGCCGACTTACAAATATATAGAACCTGAAGTGATTTAGTCGGGTTTCGACTAAATCACTTCACGGTCTGTATAGCTTCCGGTTTTAAATAGGCAGCCATAGGGCCAATGGATACTACTTATAGTTATTTAACTATAGTAGTAGTCACCTCTATTTATGGACCGCACTCCAGCTTAACACCAGGCAGGGTGCTGTCATATCAGCCACAATAAAATATAATTTCAAAAACTTTTGCGATACCTGTGGGATTCTGACAGCTATCATACGGTGTCGACAGAATTTATAGCCAGCTCATGTGTTCACTCCATACAATGACCTTGGATTCTTCAAGCGATGCGTGAAGAAGGATCTTAGGCCGGCATAGTAGGGGCGGCTGGGGCAGCCGGGAACTGACTCGGTTTTCCAGTCGTCGTCACTCTTGAACCTCCTCTTGCTTATCATCAGGCAGGTCGAGGTCAGATGTCGTGTCACAATAAAAATGAAAAAAGTTCGAAGCATAGTTTATTTGTCGCGTCGACTTGTAGTACGCTTTACCTGAGATGCGTTCTTTACCATACTATAATAATTTGGTTATAGCCGCCATGTCATAAATTAATAATAATCCGACCATTCCAAATAAACTTCTATTTTTGCATCCAAAAACACACATTTATTTGTGTCAAGGCAAAGTTTATAAACTTCATAAACATACTAAAATGGATCATAACAGGAATTATAATTTTAATCTCACGTACGATATTGTAATAAAGCTGTGAGTAAATAATATATCTATTATGAAAAAATGTAAAATGATTATAATTTTTGTTTAACAAGTGAATAAAGTATCTATGAAAGAATCAAATCAGTTTTATCATCATCGTCATCAGCCAGAAGACGTCCACTGCTGAACCACAGCTTGTAACAAATAATTATAGGAGGGACAAAGATTTTCCTTTTGCGGCAATTCTTGGCTGATGATGATGATGAATTTATTCACGTAAATATAATTGATCACTAAAAAAATAATTTTAATTTCTTGTTCAATAAAAGACTTTATGAGAACAAAGTTATGAATTAAGTTATTATCAAGAACACAATTTCTAGAATACAAGTCTAGAAAAGATCGCCGTTGGGGCTGAAAAGTTCTGGAATGGAGACCACGTACGGGAAAATACAGCGTAGGACTATCACCCACAAGATGGACTGACGACCTATTAAAAGTAGGATTGCGCTGGATGCAGGCGGCTTCCAGCAGTCTACTGTTAAGATCCCTGTGGGAGGATGGAGGAGGCCTATGTATGTCCAGCAGTGCACAACTACCGATGATGATGGATGGCAAAGTAGAAATCGTCCATCCTATACTAAAAATAAGGCAAAAAATATATACTTACAACTTTACATGAACCAACAAACCTCTACGGACATACTCGTAAAACAAAACATTACTCGTCCCCCTATAAAACGCTAACAAGATACAAAGTCTACTTTAAAAGTACCTCTTGCTTCTACATTTTGCAAATAAATTTCATTTTTATATTGACATTTTAAAGTAGACACCATTGTCTTTGATGATGCTATAAGTTGGTAAATAGGAGGACCTTTTGTTTGAACTTTAAAATATTGATACTTTAGGGTTTAGAGGAATTGTTTATTCATGTAATGTATACCTTACGTACTTAGGTTTAAAGGATATTTTTTAATAGCAGAAGGATAAACAAACTGTTTCAGACTTTCGCAATATAAATTAACAATCAGATTTTTTTTTCATTTCCTTACTAAGCTACTAAAGTGCTTGTATCATAGAATCAGAACAACCAAAGTACATATATCAAAGATACATTGGTAACGGTCGGTGGTTTCGAACTCGTGCTCTCGGTTTGTGTAACCATTGCACTGCCATTACACCACGGTCGCCTTAATGTCGACGTACACACATAAAAAAGTATAATAAAAAGTCTAACAAAGCAGTTTACCAATTACACAAAGAAAGTAGTTACCAATTGCCTGATCGCCGCCGCGCCGTATTATGACCGTGTTACTTGTTATAATTGTATTTATAGAGACTTTTGTATGCATTAATGTTCTAGGCCTTGCTTGTGTAGTAGTTTGTCCAATAGACTACACAAGCAAAGACCCCACAATTGAAAATTAGGCATTTAAAATATGTATGCATTTTAGTTAACTACTTTGAGAAATTTGGTAATGAGTTTTGTACTTAGTTGCCTGGTGTCTATAAGACTTGGTGTCCATAAAAAAGTAAACACACTATTATATTAAGAAAATAACCTTTAATGTTTTATATATTTTTTTGTTATACATTTCTATACTAAGCTACTAAAGTGCTTGTATCATTGAAACAGGACAACCAAAGTACATATATCAAAGATACATTGGTGAGTGGTTTTGAACCTGTGCACTCGGGACACCATTATAATAAATATATAGGTTATTTTCTTACTATATATTGTTTATTCATACATACATTGAAATGCGTGAAAAATATAAGAGTCATTTGTGGCAAATTTTGTGGTCAACATTATAGGTATCTCAAGTAACGAGCGTCACGTAATTGCAACTTCCTTAGTCACCTCTGAGTCATTGGTTTGATGTCACAGGTGTTTATGAATAATATACGGCGTGGATAGGTTATTATTAACGCTTTTTTGTACAAAATATTATATTGATTATATTAATTCGAAATGTGATCTCAAATAGACTTGATGGGACGCTTTTCTAGATAAACATGCAGTGTTAATTGTCGACGTAAACAACTTATGTATTATATCGTAGATTATAGATTGAGTATATAAAAAATATAGATTGACGTTGTAAATAAAAATTCGGCCTGAATATTAAAAAAAGCAATCATTTCAACTAAGGCCCAATGATTAAAATACGAACGGAGAGACAATAGAGCGCCCTTTCCCGCGATCATGATACAAGTCTCTCGCTTTCTTTACATATAAGCTCTATGGTAATGTCTCTGATTTAATAAAAAAAACCAATATTCTTTTATTTATTCTTTCAATATTCAATTGGAAAATGTTTTTAAAAGTTGAAAACGGCATTGTCATATGTCAGAGTAATTGTTTTCCTGACATTCCAATAGATATAGTAATTGTAAAAATAATTAGTGGTTATTACTAATTACATTACATGATAATGTGTTTACATTTTGTAATTATGACGTTTTTTATTTTATTCATTTGTTTTATGTTGAATGGGCTATGAATGAGAATGACTTGGGTTTTTATAGTTTTTATTAAGACAATGGTTTAATGCTATTAATAAATATATTGTTACTGATTCAATAAGTATTTAGACTCAATATTGGTAATAACATTTTGCTAGTTTTGAATTAAATATGTAGCTTAGTATTATCTTAGATTTTGCCCGAACATTGATTATTAAATTAAACAAATGGCGACCTCGATGGCTGCAAAGCTCTCAAAACGTCGGAATAATAAAAAAAATGTAAAATTTTAACCAAAATAAACGCGATAAAATAATGTTTAATTTATACATATGTAGTACCTATTTAAATCCACGATTATGGTCGGTTGGTTTGGGATGTGGATTTGCGTTGTTAATGTGTCTTCAAAACTCTACACCGATGTGCTTGTATTATTTACAGTCGGTCATACATCTTAAAGAGATGCATCCAAAAAAAAAATTGTGGGTGTCAACACTTCATCTTTTTATATTAATATCCCTTATCTCGCCAAATGTCGCTACTCGTAATACTTAGTAATATGACAACTGATCTTTGTCATTAACAAGATTTGTCATTAAGGCTTGGGTAATTTACTTTTTTTAAGTTTCTCATTCAAGAGGATACTTTGTTCTTAACAAAACTGATGTACTCGTATATCTATCAGTGATAAAATCACATAATTACAGGGTTAGCTTGTAAGTGTCGATATCTAACTCACTAGGCTGCCATAGTGGACATCCCTGGTAAGACTTCTGTAGGTATCTGCACTGTACTCATCGACGCATTTTTAATTGTAAATCGACTTATGACAGCACCCCGCCTGATGTTAAGCTGGAGTGAGGTCCATAAATAGAAGTCAACTACAATGCCGACCTTATTGGAACCGCATCTTGCAAGCTAATCTCGAAACGCGGCTAAGTCACTTTACGGTCTGAATACTAACACGTGGTAGGTACTACCCCGGATTGGCAGATTGAAAACCACCGTCTACCGACCTAATATAATACTCGTAGTTCTTTCATTAAATACGTCAATTTATTAGATGAAATATAGTATTTTCTTAGATTTTGCGCGAACATTGATAAATGAATTAAACAAATTTTATGTGGCTTACTATCGATAGTTTAATTTATTTCATTAGAGTATTTAAACTTGTTGTGTCTACATTAGATTGTTATTGGTAAAATGTGTGTTAATGAACTTTATTTGTGTACCTACAACATTGTGTTTGTATATATTCAACAAAGGAAGTGATGTAATAAACATAATAATAATAATATGTAATTACTTAATGAAATAATAATTTACGACTTGTATCCCGTTGAGCTTTTGTGATTTTAGGGTTGGCATTTAAGAAATATATAACTATGAAATTGTTGCACACTAAACTGATGATTTCTGTATGTGAAGTTTATATAATTTATGACGGAAAGTAGTTAATTGACAAAGAAAGACAGTTTTGTGTTTATTTAATGATATTTTTTTATAAACGCGCAGCTAGTCGCATTCCAGGATCTGCTCGAAAGCGGTTGTTATATTCGTCTGTGGTAATGTGATAGGAGCAGCCTTCATTCACGTCTCTTTCCTATTTCCTTTCCACCTATTGTCCTTTGGGAAAACAGCGATTTCTAATGAATAATAATATAGGTAAATATAATAAATATTAGACAATAGAAATGTTCTTGGGCCAACCCTAATTATTTTGATCAATCAGTGACGTGTCTGATGAGGTATAGGAATGGTTATCGAAGGGCATTGTTTTGTGAAATTAGGGGCAGATAGGAAATTGTAATGAAATCATTTCGTTGCTCAAGGAAGTTAATTATGTCGTAATATTATTGTAATTGAGCAAAACCACAGATAATACTATGTGGTTTTATTAATTAAAAAAAAATTACTTATTTTACGGTTTAATATCATATCTAAATTAGGATTATTAAACAAACATAACCATTTCTACAATGAATCTAAGAAATAATCTAAGAAAATTCTAAAATAAACCTTTCTATTAAATAATAGATAAAATTGAAATTTTTACTTAGATTAAAGTATCCCAAATATTTGAATTACACTGAAAAAAACAACTTCACTAACTGATATTATACTTTGTGATATAACAAGGTCCATTGTTTCTGCCCTTCCCTGTGGAAGTTGATGCGTGATAATTAGATTTGACTTGATTAATGTTTATCTATCAACTTCTGTGATCATTGTACGCGAACTAATTGATATATTTCGATAGATCGGAATAGTTAAAAATTCAAAATAGGCGCAATTGATCCATTAGTATGTCAAACTTTTGTGAAATTAGGCTACGTTAAAGTTGTAAGTCAACTAAGTATAGTTGTACGAGTATACCTAATATCCGCTAAAGTCACACGTTATCGACTTAATATTATATATTCTTCCGACCTGCGTAGCGCATTATATCAAAGCATTATTTTTTATTGTGTCTACATCTGACCTGCCTGATGGTAAGCACGATAGAGGTCCAAGAGTGCCGACGACTGAAAAAAAAACCGAGCCAGTACACGGCCGCCACAGTCGCCGTCACTATGCCGGCCTATTTTTTTTGAAATAGGTCTGTAACTGTAGTGGCAGTCGCCTCCATTTACTAGTATGTAACGCACTCTAGCTCATCAGGCCTCAATAAAAAAGTCTATACACAAAAGTGATAGCCAAGCAGAGGCCGTTCGTAATAAAGTTTTTGTTATAAAAGGAATGTTCTTATACTTTTGTACACTTATTAACCGTGAAATTACTTGTTTATGTTCTGGGTGGGGCCCTCTGAGATACCGTGACCATTTTAGGGTTAAAAACGGACGAAGAGTTATTTTCAATAATAATATTGAATAATTTTAACTGTGTAGATATTTGTTGATTTATATTATGTATATTGATTTAGTTGAGTGAAAGTAGTTTGACGAAAGGAATTTATAATAAATTTATAAACCTCATGTGGATGAATGCGTTAAACAAGGCAGGCCCAGGAGGGTGTTCTCCAAACAAATCAGAGACATCCTCGAGCACTAGGCAGCACATAACCATCGAGCTTGTATTAAGTGAATTGTGAAGGTGAAGGAAGCGAGGGAGTTGTGTCAGGATCGTGGCAAGTAGCGCTCCCTTGTCTCTGCCCATCCCTGTGGGAAAAAGGCGTGACAATTTTATTGATTTTTAATTTAGAGCACAGGATGCTTTTGTAGGTATAAACAATCATATAAATAGTATTTTCTTAGATTTTGCGCGAACATTGATTACATTAAACGGCGATAGTAAATCGCATAAAATTTGTTTAACTCATTAATCATCAAAAAGTTGAGTTTTTTTATTAAAAAAGAAAAGTTTTTAGTATTGTGGCTTGACATACTTGACATAGTACATGTTATGCTGGAGTGTGGTCCACGAATGAAGGCGACTGCTACTACAGGTAAAAAACTACAAGTAGCAGTCGCATCCATTGTGTCGGCATAGTTCATTGATCGCTTATAATAACCACAGGGTTTGTTGCGCGTAAAGTCCCGGGTTCGATCCCCGGTCGGAGCAAATATTTGTTTCATAGCTTTTATTTGTAATATTTAATAGTATTAAATATTACAAATATTTGTTAATAAAAAAAAAGAGATGGATATTTGCTTCGGGTCTGGTTATCAAAGAGTGGTAGGCAGTGGTACCCAATCTGCCGATCCGGGGTAGTACCACCACTTACAAGTATACAGACCGTGAAGTGATTTGGTCACGTTTCGGGATCAGCTTGTAAGTTGCCGGTTCCATCTAGGCCGGCATAGTGGATGTGATTGCTACTCACAGTTATTGAATTGTAGTAGCAGTGACATTCATTCATGGACCACACTTTGGCTTAACATCAAGCGGGGTGCTGTCATATGTCGAGTCACAATAAAAAATTAAAAAAAAAGTTGTGTAAGGATCGTGGTAAGTGGCGCTCCATTGTCTCTGCCTGTCCCTGTGGAAAAAAGCGGGACAATTTGATTTTGATATTACCTCTATCTATCCCTTGAAAATTAGGCTTATAGTTGTAAGTAATTTAAAAAGAATGCCGACTATCACGTTCTGGTTTAGATTTTTTGGACAGCTGACTCAGCAATAAAGTTTTCTCTATAAAATACATTTGATAGGCATTTGGTTGACTTTTTGTGAACCAGTTTTTTGATGGTCTTCATTCAGTTGTAATTGTTATATATTCTTGCCTCAAAATTTAAAATAAAATACTTCTAAGTATAAATAAACAAAGATATATAATAAATGAATACAAAAAAATATAAAAATAAATGATATATATTAATAATAAATGTAGAATAAAAGATGATGTATATAAAATTAATGAAGGTAACCATTGCCCTGCCACTACACCACGGTCGCCCTAATCAAAATATTTAATTTAATCCAGATTATACCTTGTCGTATCGATCTATGGGTTTAAAAAACTAAACAAATGGCAAAGAAGTAGTTCACAAACTAAAGTTTAAACGTATTGGCCAGTAGCATTTTATTAGTGAACCCGGCGTGCGATTGAACTGTGGTTATTTTGAACTATTGGATTGTTGCCAGTTGTCTGAGGCGGCCATACGTCCGTCACCGGTTACTCTAATTGTTGACCCGTTTCACTTTAGGGCCGGCCGCTTTGCCTGAAATTTGGGCCAATACGCACTTTTATTAGATATTATGAGTTGAGCAAGTTCTTAAAAGTAAACTTAATTAAATTTTATTGCATTGATTAGATCATGTTGAAAGGATAGATGAAAGGGATGTTCTTCGACCAAAGTGTTGACACGTAATGGGTTAAAGCGAAATGTGAAAAGATTTTTTTAAATTGTGACTCGACATCTGACCTCGACCTGCCTGATGGTAAGTTAGTGGAGGTCCAAGAGTACTGACGACTGAAAAAGTCAGTTCAGTTATTTACGTTTCTATACTAACGTTTCTATACTAAGCTATCAAAGTGCTTGTATCATAGAAACAGGACAACGAAAGTACATGTATCAAAGATACATTGGTACCGGCGAGTGGTTTTGAACCCGTGCTCTCGGTGTG
Source organism: Tinea trinotella (assembly GCA_905220615.1). NCBI lineage: Eukaryota > Metazoa > Arthropoda > Insecta > Lepidoptera > Tineidae > Tinea > Tinea trinotella. The sequence continues at coordinate 1,033,943 of HG992308.1, read as the reverse complement.
TGTAACCATTGGACTGCCACTACGCAACGGTCGCCTTAATTAGGTCTATTATCTCTGACTTAATTTGTGGAAATTGAGGGGTGATTATTTGGTTGATTGATTGGAGTACCTCCACTAGTAAAAATATTAAATTCATATATGAAAAATAGTTGTTATTCATAGGCTTTACATTCGTCTGTAAGAATCTTTTTTATTGTGACTCGACATATGACAGCACCCCGCTTGATGTTAAGCTATAGTGTGGTACATGAATGGATGTCACTGCTACTACATTACAATAACTGTAAGTAGCAATCACATTCAGTATCCACTATGCCGGTTTAGTTGGAACCGGCAACTTACAAGCTGATCCCGAAACGCGACCAAATCACATCACGGTCTGTATACTTGTAATCTATTTGTGGTACATAATGTCACCGGAAAGAGAAATGCTATTTTCATAGTAAGACGCGCTTAGTAGTAACACTTGTATGAAGTGTTAAATGCATATGATTTGATATTTGTTCAGCAATTCTAATACACAAAGAGTGGTAGGCAGTCTGCTGATTAGTATACAGACCATTAAGTGACTTAGTCAACTTTCGGGATCAGTTTGTAAGTTGCCGGTTCCTACTAGACTGGCATAGTGGATATAACTGTGGTCCATGAATAGATGTCACTATTAATACAATTCAATAACTGTAAGTAGTTAGATTTTTATTTAGAATATCCAAATATTTTTTTATGTCGAACTAAAAAGTTCGGTGTGTTCGGCGTGCTCTAGTAGAACAATCGACAAGTGGAATGCTTTGCCAGCCCATGTGTTCTTTCCATCCTATAACCTTGGATCCTTCAAGCGATGCGTGAAGATGCACCTTTGGCCGGCATAGTGACGGCGACTGAGGTCACTATGCCGGTTTTATCGGTTTTCTCAGTCGTCGTCACTCTTGGACCTCCTTTTGCTTATCGTCAGGCGGGTCGAGGTGAGATGTCGTGTCACAATAAAAAAAAAGTTTCGTTAACGGTTACGGAGCTCCATAACATCCCTAGTATGTATGTGTGTATAGGGGCTAAGGTGTGACTCACACGTGGCTCTTTGCCAATTCTACACCTGCGCGTGCGCATGTCACATCTTTTTTTTCTTTTTGTTTATCAAAGTGTATTCACATTTTGTAATACTTATTTATGAATTAAACAAATTTTATGCGGCTTACTATCGCGTTTATTTTGGTATTGATTTCTTTATATTGTCTCTCCGTGACCACGATGACTGCAAAGCTCTCGAAACGACAGAATAATTTTAAAAAATTAAGTCAACACCAGTGGGATAGTAAGCCGCATAAAATTTGTTTAATTCATTAATCAATGTTCGCGCAAAATCTAAGAAAATACTATTCTTACTTTTTTTATTCTCAACTGATACGAGACTTTTTACGTAGTACAGGTTGGACCAGAGCTCCTTGATGTTGTCCTTTGAGTATGATGGCCACCGGTACACTCACCGGCCACTGGTACTAATGTATTTTTTAATATATGTACTTTGGCTGTCCTGTTTCTATGATACAAGAACTTTGGCCTTGGCTAATGATAATCTAAGGGGATGCCTTAGCCCTAAGAGAGAGGATGAGTGAAAGTAAATAAATAAAAATAAATAAATATAGTTAAAACAGTTCTATGGTTTAAATACTATAAAATCAGTAATATGATACTTGTAAGTACATTGTAGTTCTCTATAAACACTTGTTGCTTTAAGATAAGGCACGTATGAGATTGCAATAATATTAAGGTACGGCAGAAAGCCGTGATCTTAAGTCTGCATGTTTCATTCCAGGCACTGTACCAATCGACTGACAACACGCCTAAAACTAGGCTGGCATAGTGCACATGACTGCTTATTGCAATAAGTACAGTAGTAGCAGTTGCCTCGAGCTTAACATCAGCCACAAAATGTATTAGTTACATAATAATGACCAAATAAACTTAATGGAAGTTTAGCTGCGTAGTTCGTCCATTGGTTTAAACCATTAATTCCCAAAGTGGTCACGGTGGACCCCCAGGGGTCCACGGGAGCCTCGAGGGGCTGTTGGTTTGACTTAATATTTTGAGAAGCTCAGCGATTGATACTTTTGTTAACCTGCATATTCCATATTTAGTACAACCTGTCGAGACTCGCAAAGCACCGCCATACTTTCATTAGATGTAATCTTCACATTTTTGTCGAGCTTTGGGAATATGGTAGAAACGTAGATGCAGGAGGTCCACCGGAACTGGCAAAATTTTGAAGGTTTGGGAAGTTTGGGAACCTCTGGTTTTAACGAAATGTGCTTTATTAGTATAAGTACTTTATACATATTTGTAATAGTTCGTAATTAAATTCACTTTCTTGTGATACTTAACTAAAGAGCATTTGAGCATTTGAGCATTGAGGAGAACGGATGTAAAGAAAGCAAAAGGGTTGAGTCAGGATCGTGGAAAGTAGCGCTTCTCTCTGCGTACCCTTGTTAGATAGAAGAATTAAGACGTCAACTTAATGATGATACTCAAAGAGTGGTAGGCAGTGGTACCCAGTCTGCCGATCCGGGGTAGTACCACCACTTACAAGTATACAAACTGTAAAGTGATTTAGTCGCGATTCGGGATCAGCTTGTAAGTTGCCGGTTTCAACTAGGCTGACATAGTGGATGTGACTGCTACGTACAGTTATTAAATTGTAGTAGCAGTGACATCCGTTCATGGACCACACTCTAGCCTAACATCAAACAGAATGCTGTCATTTATCGAGTCACTATTTTAAAAAAAAGATGACCTACATTATGCTTACCACCTGGCAGGTCAAGGTCAGATCGAGTCACAATAAAATTTTTTTTTCTAATAAATCCTTTTGTTGCAGAATTTTAGTGGGCGCACCCGAGGCTGACTCCAACTATCGCCAAACCCTCCAGAAACCGGGTGTAGTGTACAGGTGTTCATCAACATCATCAGACAGATGTACTGAAATGATATTCGATAGAATTGGTAAGTAACGCAAATTATTTATCCATATCTAAATTATTATATATCTATATCTATTTGCTAAATGTTCTAGGAATCGACCGCGTAACTTCAAGGGGAATGACAATGAAATTCAATTCTATATGTCAAAAAGTTACGCGGTCGCTGTTAGTGTTAAAAACAACTTTAATTCATTCGGACAATGAGTTTCAATGAGCTTAGTTAATGATAATGAACATCGATTCTTAGTGTGTTGCGCGGTCAAATTAAACAAAGTCATTAAGTTACGCGGTACACCAATTGGTAAAAGATACATTGGTTTTGGTATCAGTATCAAGTTGGTTTTGAACCAATCCAATATCCACCACTCTGGGCGGCATGGTGGCAATAGCTTTCCATCAGACAAGTCGAGGTCCATTTCCAATTACAATAAAAACAATAATTAAATATTTATTCAAAATAATCACGAAGCTCTGGTAACGAATTTTAGGGTGACTTTTTTTACATGGCAGCAGAACGGGCAACTTTTCAGCTGATCTTGAAACGCGACTGAGTCACTTCGTGGTTGTCAAAATGGCCTTCCAAAATAGATACAATGATAGTAGATCCTTATCTCTAGCAGCAGTTGCAACTCATAGGTAGTAGGAACTCCAAAAGAAAGCTTTGGCGCTATTATTGTATCTCACAATCATTGCAACGTGGAAACAGTAGCTCTGTGTGCTTATTATCATTGCTTACATCTGGAAGGCAGTCGTGTATAGAGCAAAGTTCATCAAAACCGTTATTATAAGTAACAATATGAATTTATTAAGCGCGCTGTGTGCATGTGCGCCAGCGCAACTCTCGGGGCTTCCGTACATCAAACTGTCAGTGTGATAGCACACGATTTATTATTAAGTCTTATTTACATGGGGCAAGTCTGTTAATATAGTACAGAATAGTACAGCGGTTTGAAAGAAGTTGTAGTGACAAGGATTGATAAAGGAATGCGTCGATGGTTTGGGCACATGAGGAGGATTTGTGAAAGTAGATTGACAAAAGGAATTTATAAATCTGATGTGGATGGGTGTTTTCTGACCAATTTATTTATTAAATGTTCACAGTAGGTTAAAAAATGATTATATGCTTATAATCAGACATCCTTAAGTTGTGTTGCCTAGTGCCCATAACCGTAGGTAGAGCTTGTATGAGGAGAATTGTGGATGTAAGAGAAGCGAGGAAATTGTGTCAGGATCGTGGTAAGTGGCGCTCTATTGTCTCTGCCTTTACCGATGGTAAATGGCGTGACAATTTGATTGATTATAGTCTATTTATTATTGTGACTTTACATGCTTGATGTTAAGCTAAAGTGTGGTCTATGAATGGAGGTCACGACTACTACAATTTAATAACTGTAAGTGGATGTCACATCCACTATGCCGGCCTAGTTGGAACTGGCAATTGACAAGCTGATCCCGAAACCCGATCAGCAGACTGCCTGCCTGCCTACTATTCTTTTGAAGTATGAGGTTTTTAAACCTTATTGCCTTAGGTAGAAAAGACATAGAAAAGACTACTAAACTAAAAATTATTTACTTTACTAAACTATTGTTTTAACGAATGACTTTTAACTTTATACGATAAAGTATTATGTGAAAGATCTCTAAACATCCTGCTTATCTCTGTTAAATTCTGCATTAATGTTGTGTAAATGAGGCTTAAGACCTCCAACAGTGCACACATTGTTTATCTATAAACATTATGAAATTGCTGTACAAAATTTCCGTGTAAGTTTTTTGCATTGCTCTCTGAAGACCTTTAAAGACCTAACTTATTTAATTAATCAATCGATTTTAAATAAGCTTGTTTGAAAAGAATTGCGTCAGCGAGGGAGTTGTTTCAGGATCATGGCAAGTGACGCTCCTTTGTCTCTGCCTATCCCTGTGACAAAAAGGCGTGACATTGATTATTTGATTTGATTACTTCTATAATTAAAAATCAACTACTAGCGTGTAAAGTAAAATGGCGTCCAGTTCCGTTCGCCGTTTGTTCTAATTTTAAAAATACCGCGCGTGGGAATCCTTGACGCGTCAGTGTTGCGAGTGTTAAAATTAAAAATAGATTTTATGAATCGGTTTGTTTTCACAGTTGCGTTTCCGCTGGATAGATTTTGTGTTTTATATTTTACTTCTTTTCTCTTATGTTATTCGTCATAATTTGTAACAGGTATTAAAACCTAGTATTCAAATCTACAAAGAACTAAGTATTCAAAATCTATTCTATTTTAAAATACCCATGTTTATTTTTGGTATAATCTTATTTATTTTAATAATGGTTTGTTAGTTTTTAATTTTAATAGTTTATTTTTACTATCAAAAAATAGGAGACTACTATAAATGAGTTAACAATTTGCTAATACAAACACAAAATTAACTAAAGTATACAAAGACAATAAAATTAATTAATAAAATAAAAATTAAGTATTTTGAAGGAAGCGAGGGAGTTGTGTCAGAATCGTGGTAAGTGGCGCTCCATTGTCTCTGCCTATGCCCGTGGGAAAGAGGCATGACAATTTGATTGATTTATAGATAGTTGGTATATATTATTATAAATAAAGTATTTTCTAGGGTAAAAAATCTAATGTTTAATATTATACAATATAAATTGAATGTTTTTTGGATGTTAATGTAAAGAAATAATTGTGACAGAGATTGTAAAAAGCTCACCTGTGGGAAGAAAGCTGTGTCATTGATTGACCCATGCAAATTGGGGAGAAAATATAAATATAATAAAATTTTGACGACAGGCGTGGACGAACGGTTTAGCGATTGGTTTGTTGCGCGTAAAGTTCCGGGTTCGATTCCCGGTCGGAGCAAATATTTGTTTCATAGCTTTTATTTGTAATATTTAATAACATTAAATATTTCAAATAATTGTTAATAAAAAAAGAGATGGATATTTGCTTCGGGTCTGGTTATCAAAGACTGTTACCCAGTCTGCCGATCCGGGGTAGTACCACCACTTACAAGTATACAGACCGTGAAGAGATTTGGTCACGTTTCGGTATCAGATTGTAAGTTGCCGGTTCCATCTAGGCCGGCATAGTGGATGTGATTGCTACTCACAGTTATTGAATTGTAGTAGCAGTGACATTCATTCATGGACCACACTTCGGCTTAACATCAAGCGGGGTGCTGTCATATGTCGAGTCAAAATAAAAAATAAAAAAAATTAATTATAAAATCCAAATTTAAAAACAAGTTTATTCTCAGACTATATAGGCCCTGTACAACAATGTATTTCACAAATTTATTAACTAGATTCTATTCGCACATTTATTAACTTGGCATATCATAGAGATATAAAACTTAATTTTTATTAATTAATGCAGTAAATCTTATAAACTTCTGGGGTTATCTAGTGCCGTTGCATATTATAAGTTACATATAACTATAAAAATATTATGAATTATATTATGTTCTCAAGTATTTCTTAGACAAACGATTTGAATACGTTCTCAACTAAAAAGTTGATTGATCAAATATATATTGTTGACAAAAATATGATGTTTCACGCCCACTTTGAATTCAGGTAGGCCCAGTTCACCCACTTGCGTCCCACGTGGACATTGTGACCTAGAAACTAAGGTATTTCGTAATGAAGCCTGAGTACCCACACTAATTACTTATTAAATGCTTTAATCGAATCTGCACCGAGTTGTACGGTGAAGAAATAGGGATGCGGTTAAAGGATGTGCTTATCGATGGTTTTTTAAATAAATAAAAAATCTGCCATTTAAACTTTATAAGTAATCAATCCATAGTGAAGCCGATTGAGGCAACTGTAAACTGAATCGTTTATTTAGTCGTCGGCGCTCTTGGACTTCCTCTTGCTTACCATTAGGCTTGTCAATGCCAGAAGAGTGGTAGGCAGCGGTACCCAGTCTGCCGATCCGGGTTCCATCACTTACAAGTATACAGACCGTGAAGTGATTTGGTCACGTTTCGGGATCAGCTTGTAAGTTGCCGGTTCCATCTTGGCCGGCATAGTTATTGAATTGTAGTAGCAGTGACATTCATTCTTGGACCACACTTTGGCTTAATATCAAGCGGGGTGCTGTCATATGTCGAGTCTCAATAAAAAAAAAAGATGTCGCGGCTCAATAAAAAAATACACTTCTCAATTCAGACAAGGATGCGCAGATTAAATAAAACGCTACTTTCCACGATCCCGACACAACTCTCGTTTCCTTCATTTTAATCTACCAATACATTTACCGATGTTATTATTTGTCATTATTTTACGTTACTTAATTAATCTAAACTTAATAATGGGTTATTAAAAAGCGTGCAGTACAATGGTATATAGTTTTTGCCAGTATTTATTTTACTTTAAAGGATTAAGTAGTTACATAATTTTCCAAGTAGTAGCTTGCAATATTGACTTACAGAATACATGTATCAAATACATACTATTTATTAATCGATACTCACATTTACAGCCCTAGTATTTGCATACAACATCACTATCTCTTGCTACAGTGTTATCATCCAACCTTTTATCTAAGGTTAATTCGACGTTGAATTTCAATGTGCTCATGTGCCGTTGAACTTTCACTGAATTACCGCGAAATATCTCGTTACGATCATTTTGTAATCCAATTACAACTACAAGCTCACAGTGTACTTTCTATTTGTTAGTTTTGGCAGCTTAACATGCGCACTAAACGTATGCGTGTGTGTTAAGTGCATGTGTTTTGAATTAAAGAATTAAACAAATTTTATGCGGCCTACTATCGCGTTTATTTTGGTTTTGATAGTAAGCCGCATAAAATTTGTTTAATTCATTAATCAATGTTCGCGCAAAATCTAAGAAAATACTATGCCTGTGTTTTATTAACGTCGACATATTTTTTTTTTTTTTTTTTATTGGGACTCGACATCTGACATCGACCTGCCTGATGATAAGCAAGAGGAGATCCAAAAGTGCAGACGATTGAAACAACCGAGTCAGTACACGGCTGTCTCAGCCGCCGTCACTATGCCGGCCAAAGGTGCTTCTTCACGCATCGCTTGAAGGATCCAAGGTTATAGGAGGGAGAAAACACATGGGCTGGCAAAGCATTCCACTTGTCGATTGTTCTACAAAGAAAAGATGCACCGAACTTTTTAGTTCGACTACCGATTCTGTCGACAAAATGTGAATGCTTCCCCCGACCAGTGCGGGTGTTACGGGTGTGAAAAGACGAGATAGGAACAAGGTTAAAGAGCTCCTCGGAACATTCTCCGTGGTATAGGCGATAGAGGACGCACAGAGCCGCCATGTCTATGCGTAATTGCAGAGGCTCCAGAGTTCGCGTAACCTCTAAATCTCCTATGATTCGGACAGCTCGGCGCTGCAATGAATCCAGGGCATTGAGAAGATATGACAGCATTCCCCCTGGTGTTAATATGGAGGTGCGTTTTATAAGTCATCAGTAAAGGTGATAAAGGACTGACAAAGGAATGCTTCAATGGTTTGGGCACATGGAAAGGATGAGTGAAAGTGGATTGACGAAAAGAATTTATAAATCGAATGTGAATAGATGCGTTAAACAAGGCAGGCCCAGTTTTTCCGGATGACTCGGAGACATCCTCAAGAAAGCTAGGTTGCCTAGTGTTAATAACTATAGAGCTTGTATGAAGAGAATTGGGAATGTGAAGGAAGCGAGGGAGTTGTGTCAGGATCGTGGCAAGTGGCGCTCTATTGTCTCTGCCTATCCCTGTGGGAAAAAGGCCCGACAATTTGATTTTGATAAAGGCGACTGCTACTACATTTAAATAATTGCAATTAGCTATACCGGTAACTTACAAGCTGATATCAAAATGCGACTAAGTCACTTTACGGTTTGTTTGTACACTTGTAAGTGGTTGTATTACTCCTGATCGACAGCCTGGCCACAGCCTACCATTCTTAGAACTATTGTAATACAATTACAAGCTCACAATATACTTTCTATTTGTCAGTTTTGGCAGCTTAACAAGCACACTAAACGCATGCGTGTGTGTTAAGTTGATTGTTACTAAACAGGTTTTTATAAAGTTTATGTTTTGTTTAATCTAAGTTAGCATTAACTACCTTTAAGTAGGTTATGTTTGCTATAAAAGTTATGGAATGTCTTGCGATTCAAAGTAATCTTTATTAACGGAATGTAGACATAATTTAGTTTATTAGCTTTTAAAAAAGACTTACGGGATACATACATCTTAACAATTAAAATTATTCAAAATTGAATTTAACAAGTAACAACATAAATGAAAGTTAGCAAATAAATTTATTGTTCGTAAGTAGTGATGTAGTAATTTATGCCGGAGAACTTCAGGGTATGTCACTAATCGTGAAATATTCTTTAACTAGAATACAGAATAATTTGTAGCCAAAAGAGTATTAGATTATTTTACGTCGCCCAAACTAAATAATGAACTTATTATTAAGGGTATCAGAATTGCTACATTACACTTTATCATATAAACTCGAGTTTATACATTAATTAAACAATACGTTGATTTAATTAAATAAATGTCTTATTTTTTATAAACATTATCAAACCCTCTGATAGCCATCGTTTAAATAAAGTATTATTTCAATTATTAAATTCAAGCAAAATGAGAAAAACGTATATGTTAGTAGACATAAGCTTAAAACAAAACAAATTAAATAGCAATGTTTTTACAATTCTACATTGTCATGAACAAGAAATCATGTCTAATTTTGTATGCTCTACACGAAATATCTCTGTCACGTCGCACTCGATGCAAAGTTACAAATTCGTGAGCTATCGTGCACCATCTGTTGAGTCGCCAAATCGAGTCACAATCTCGCCCACACCATGCCTCACATGAACCATAGATCGATAAACATTTATAAATTAATAAATATAACAGGTTTTTTTGCAATAGACATGAGATTATCTATTTTGGTAGTATTGAGATTATTGCGTTCTTTCTTGCTATAGAACAAGGATTATCCCTTTTTCAATTTGTGAGGGTTGTTACTTTGTTGACAATAATACAATATATATGATTAAAATCAAACGCTACAAAATTAGATCTTATAAAATATTTTTCAATCTTATTTCGGTAGAAAATGATTGCTCTACCAATGCAATATCACCCCTTGACACCACATGCTGGCATAATGACGACTAACAGAGGCAAGCGGTAAAGACAGGCAAATACTATCACATAAATTTAGCAGTTTTTGTTTATTGTCCAAAAGGCGGACTGATAGCTGTGCTTTCTCTGCCAGTTAAACTTTGATTTGCGCAGAGAGCAAAAGTAGATAGATACAAGTAGGTATACGGAGAGAAGCGCAAAGTATAATAATTAAATATATAAAAATATATTTTACGATATTTTGAATTTATTTTTAAGACATAATACTTATAAAACATTTAATTACAACATGTTATATTAGATCATACTACGAATAAATTAAACAAGTAAAGGCAGAACCCCGATAGTACGACACCAACAAAAAACCCCGAAAATGCGGCAAAAACTTACCAAAAAAGAAGCCTATCTAACAATATGAACATCTGTAACCGATCGCCTACAAAGGCCCTTATATGTCCCGACATGGTTGGCTTCCGAAATGCGTGACAGGTAGCGAACCAGCCACATGTTTTGAATACTACAACATTATTTATATATTTATTTAGTTCATATACTTTAAAGGCAATAAAATAAATAATGTCGAACTGTTCTATTGTATGTGACAATCATACTATACTTACATTTGTGTAAAAGCTTTACAATAAAGCTACGATATGTATGTAAAAGATGACAATAAAAAACTGTTGTTTAAAAACTAAACAAGCACGCCTAAACGACAACATGAACTAGAGTGTAATTATTTTTTCTTGTGACTCGACATCTGACCTTGACCCGCCTGATGGTAAGCAAATGGAGGTCCAAGAATGCCGACGACTGAAAAAACTGAGTCAGTTCACGATTGCCTCAGTCGCTGTTACTATGCCGCCTAATGGCATATTTTTAATATATTTTTAAAATAGTGGTGCAGTGGTGCCCATTTTGCCGGGAGAGAAGTGACCTAGTCGCATTTCGGCATCAACTTGTAAGTTGCCGGTTCCATCTAGGCCCGCATAAAAAAATACACTGCTACTTACACTTATTATACTTTAGTAGCAGTTACCTCCATTCATGGACCGTACTCCAGCTTAACATCAGGTGGGGTGCTGTTATATGTCGAGTCACATTAAAAAAAATTCAACTGAATTGACAATAAAAATAAAAACTTGCCACAAATACATTTTCTTTTTTTGTCTTGTATATTATGTCTATTATTATCAATATCAAAACATAAACTATCGATATATTGCAATAGATAATAACGAACATCACTAAAATTAATTTAATCTGCTCGTCTGCTGAATAATTAATAACATCTTTAATAGAAATCTAGAACTATGTTGAAAGTGAAAACGCCCACCAAGATTAAATGTAGATAAGTCAAATTTAGCCTTTATGAAATAGCGTAATTCTTTTTTAGAGAAGCGAGGGAGTTGTGTCAGGATCGTGGCAAGTGGCGCTCCATTGTCTCTGCCTGCATATCCCTGTGGAAAAAAGGAGTGACAATTTGATTGATTGATTAATCCTTTTCCTCCTCTATTACCATAAGCAGAAAGACAGTAGACTACCGCCCAGAACATGTCCCTCGATCAATAAACACTTTTTAAAATAAACACACGTCGTAATCACGCACAGGTCGAGGGAAGCATCCGCATTCTGTCGACCGAATCGGCAGTCGAACAAAAAGGTTCGGTGCTTCGTTTCTTTGTAGCAGCACATTAGACGGTGTGCGGTCATTAGTTGTGCTAATAACTAATACGATTTAAGGATGCAAAATATCACATGTCGAGTTCAACAAATCGGATGTACTTTTTAAATCAGTAACATAATCTTGTAATATGAGACGTCCGGTTTAACCGCATAGAATTACTCGGACATTAATCGTTTAATACTTAAGTGTAATATTAAACATTAATAAATTGCTATAATGTAGATAAGGATTTATTTTTATTTGTTATTTTGACTAGTTATATATAAATATATATTTTAATTCACATTTCTATACTAAGCTACTAAAGTGTTTGTGTCATAGAAACAGGACAACCAAAGTATCAAAGATACATTGGTACCGGCATGTGGTTTTGAACCCGTGCTCTCGGTCTGCGTAACCATTGTACTACCATTACACCACGGTCGCCTGATAATATAAGGAAGATTATAAAAAATCTGGGACCCGCATTGCCGATCCGTGGAACTTTTATGAAGAGAATCGTGGATGTAAAATAATGAGTTGAAATTATGTCAATCGACAAGTGGAATGCTTTGTCAGTCTATGTCTTTTGTCACCTATAACTTTAGATTCTTCAAGCGAGGTCACACCTCTGACCAACTTAGTGATAGCGACTGTGGCAGACGTAACTCAGTCCGCTTGCTCCCCATCAGGCAAGTAGGGGTCATATGCCGAGGCACAATAAAAAAGTCTTAATCATAATACAGGGAGTAAGATCTAATTACGTTGTAAGATGAAATAGAATTAAAATTAAATAAATTGTAATTAATAATTAATTAATAAACTGAATGTTAATTAAAGACATTTTTTTTATTTTTTATTGTGACTCGACATATGACAGCACCCCGCTTGATGTTAAGCCAAAGTGTGGTCCATGAATGAATGTCACTGCTACTACAATTCAATAACTGTGAGTAGCAATCACATCCACTATGCCGGCCTAGATGGAACCGGCAACTTACAAGCTGATCCCGAAACGTGACCAAATCACTTCACGGTCTGGATACATGCCGAACTTGAGTCCTTTTCCCATAAAAACAACACCATTTTGGTTTGAGTTCGGTTAAACTCTCATCGTATTCTCAATCGACATGTCACGGCATTAGACCAGCTTGTCTCTGCCTATCATTGTGGGAATAGAGGCGTGACCGTTAAGTTAGTCATACCTAGCTTATAAATGTATAACTATGTATTAATTTCCGTTTACAAATTGAGTTAAAAACTGAATCTTTCGTCTGTCCATTTGTGTGGTGTCTAAACTATTTAGCGAACAAATTATTTCGTTTTATTAGTCAAAATAGGATTCCGGTTATGCCGAAACTGGTATTTTGTTAATGTTTCCTTTTCGGTTATTCTCCATATTGATTTAACTCAAGGATTTATCTTGTTTAGTGTTCAGTATTTTACGTTTTTTTTTGTTGCTAAAGCAAATAACTTGGAGTATGTAAGAACATTACGCCGATCAGCAAATCCTGGCACGGCAATCCAAGAAGCATGATCGATACCTGTAAGTAATATTAATGTAACTCATTTTAAATAACTTGCTAGGACAAAGCGGTTAAAAAAGTCTTAAAAAATTGAAATAAATTACAATGATATTCCTTAGAGGTATCGTCAATTTTGATTCTTCTATTGCTGTGCTAGGGGGCTAGAGGTGTTTTTCACTTGAAGGATCCAAGGTTTTAGGATGAGGAGAACGCATAGACTGGCAAAGATATCCTCCTAATGTTGTTCTATGCGGTTAAACCGGACGAGCAGAACGTTTAGATCAATTGACCATTCGGTCGATAGAATGCCGATGCTTTTTTATATTATTATTGTGACTCGACATTTGACCCCGTCCCGCCTATAAGCAATAGAAGGCCCAAGAGTGCCGACGACTGTAAAAACCGAGTCAGTTCACGGTTGTCCCAGTACGCCGTCACTTTACCGACCAAAGGTGCTTTTTCACACATCGCTTGAAGGATCCAAGGTTATAGGATGAAGAGCACAAATGGGCTGGTAACGTTTTCGATTGTTCTACTAAGAAACGACGCACCGAACCTTTTAGTTTGACTGCCGATTCAGTCGACAGAATGCTTTTTTCGACCTGTTGTGAGTAAAAAGTGTTGGTAGGAACAAGAATAATTGTTATATTATTATTAATTATAATCAGAGACTATAATTATATAAGTTATAAAGTACAATGAACTGTGATAAGTTACGTCCAGATACGATAATATAAGTAAATACAAATTGAATCATGAGTTACAGGTAAATAGGGATAAGTCATGCGAGTTATTCTTAGTATAAACTCATTCATTCATGATATTTGGTGAAGTTCTGCTGAATTCATATGACGTAATATTCTATGACAATGACTTATTGTATATTGTGGCCAATTGCGTTAATTGTGACAATTAGTACATTAATTTGCACGTTCATTAAATTACTATCTGACTTTAGTGTTCATGGCAGACTAGTGACAGATCGGAATTTTAGGTAAAGCTAGGTACTAACAAAAATATATTTAACAAAAAACACGCTCAAAAAAGTGCATAATCTGACCTTGATGGTAAGCGAGATGGAGGTCTAAGAATGTCGACAGTCACCGTCACTATGCCGGCCGAAAAATGTTATAGAAATTATTATTGGTAATGCGAGTCCAAAATTTCAAATTATTTAGACCTCCAAGTGGGTGAAAATTAATTTAAAAGATTCCGTTACATAGTTACATACATACAAGTTAAGCTAATAAAAGCGTGTTAAAGATAGAATGAATAGTTTATTTATTTTATTATTAAATAAGGTTGGTCCCAACGAATGGAAAGCCTGAAGCCCGAGGGCCGCCAGGTGAATACCTCGCTTCTCTGTCCAGGGAGGTTGACTACTATGCCAATTGCAGTGTAAAACTGGCTGATTGACAGATACTGATTAGTTCCAGCTTAAGGGATAGTGTATAGTTGGCGCACCGGTAATGATACCATTGCTACTGCGAACTTAAGGTTCGTGGTGTAGTTGCAGTGCAATTGTCACGCAAACCGAGAGCACGGGTTCAAAACCACTCACCGGTACCAATGTATCTTTGATAATTGATATACGAGTATTATGTGCTTTGGTCGTCCTGTTATTATGATACAAACACTTTAGTAGCTTAGTACAGAAATGTAAATTATTATTATAACAAAGTAATACGTTTTTTTGAGTCTTAGGCGCTTAATCCTCCCTCTGTTTACCTTTAGGCGAGTCGAGGTAAGATGTCTATCATAGATCAAATAGTGGTAACCAGACACGATGTGTTCGTTCACAATAATAAAAGTGTGTTTATAAATAAGATGTGCCACAAAGTGACCTAAATGCGTTCGAAGCAATCGAAACATTAAGAATTGATTTCCATCTGACCTATTTATTGTAAAAGATTGTTTGTGCAATTGATATGAATGTGTGTATGTACGCAATTGAGTACATTTTATTATGGTGATGTAATGTCAATTCTTACATTGGCAGGTTGCTAAGCAACACATTCTCATTATGAATTTTGCGAGAACTTTACCTTTGACAAATCTTTTTCTTTAGTTAAATTAATATTATCATTTTATATTTAAAAAAAAAAACTAGGTTGCCTAGTGCATACATCTATATCATCAGGCGGGTCGAGGTCAGATGTCGTGTCACAAAAAAAAAAGAATTGTGAATGTGAAGTGAGCGAGGTAGTTGTGTCAGGATCGTGGTAAGTAGCGCTCCATTGCTTCGGCCTCTCCCTGTAGGAAAAAGGCGTGACAATTTGATTGATTGATTGATATTTTATATTTAAGTGAAATTTTCACTTAACTGAATGTTATTACATTGTGAACAGTTAGGAGCTCAATTGAATGGTCAATTAGCACAAAGTGGGTCCATTGCCAATTCCCCCAATTTGAACGCTGATTGACTGTGATGCTGGTACTGCCATATTCAATTACACGCGGTTTTTTGTAAACAAAAAAAACATCTGATTATTTCAGACATTTAAAGTAATTTTGGTAATATCCTGGGAACGTCACTGACAAAGAATAATTTCCTAAATAGTTCTATTTTTTCGAAAATTAGATTTGTACAATTTTATAAATACATCATCAAATACATATCGTCATTGTATGTTTTACAAATTACCTAGCTTATGAATTAAACAAATTTGTTGCGTCTTACTATCGCATTTATTTTTATATAACGAAGAATAATAATAAAATATAAACAAATTGTAAAATCAATAACCAAAAATAAACGCCACAGTAAGCCACAGTGTTTAAATCATTAATCAATGTTCGCGTATAATCTAAGAAAACTCTAACTAGCAGCAAATATTATTAATAATAAGACCTTACTTTCTATCGATACACGATCAAAAACTTGTTGAATTCGAATTCGATTAAGAAATAAACTATAATATTATCAATTTTAAATTTATTAATTTATTTATTAGGTTCACAAACAGAATCTTACATAATTAAATATATATATATTGATAAAAAAAAATTAACTAAAATACATTATTAAAAGGAGTATAATATTATTATTATATATTATAGAATTACTATCAATTACATTCAAGAAACTTCCAATACATTCAAACGCAAAATGGTCGCTCCATTTAATACCACCGAGATTCCATTGGCTATATATCAAAACCTATTAGATTCAAATGTGAGCACCAAGGACCATAACTCAACAGCCATTAGTGGAAGTTACATTTTAAATGTATCATTCCGATACGAAATAAATCTACCTATGATAAACCGAACAATTTACGATGTCTTTATTTATTTTATTTAAGAATAAGGGTAATGAAATCATAGTATATAATGAACTCGTTAAATGGGTAAACTAACAGTTAATTGACCAATCTCAATGTTTTTTTTAAATATTTCTATACTAATCTACTAAAGTGCTTGTATTATAGAAACAGGACAACCAAAGTACATATATCAAAAATACATTGGTACCTGTGAGTGTTTTCGAACTCGTGCTCTCGGTTTGCGTAATCATTGTACTGCCACTATACCACAGTCTCCTTGAATTGTTATTGTTATTCTTTTTGCATTGTGCTTTATTTTAAATTGTGATAGATAACTTATTTTATTAGATTGTATTGTGTATAGTCAATGAATTAAACCAATTTAATGCGTCTTACTACTCGCGGAGAGACGATGGCTGCGAACTAAGATTTTGTAAGACGAAAATCTTAGGCTGCAAAGCTCTTAAAACTTCGGAATAGTAAAAATATGTGCAATCGTTATTCAAAAATAAACGGGATAGTAAGCCGCATAAAATTTATTAATTCATTTATCAATGTTCGCAGAAAATCTAAGAAAAATAAATTATAACTTTTCGTAGAATTAGGGTTAACTTAACTCTAACAGAATTTGGAGGTTGTTCTGCCATCCCATTCAGGAATAACAGCATAAAGGATGTCTAACGTAAGAGAATCAAGTTCTTTTTAATACAAATATGTATTTTTAAATTAGTCGGTTATCCAAGAAGGCAGTTTTGATGCAAACGTGAAAGTTGCATTTAATTAATTAAAATGTTCTTTAATGATGATTTATAGATTTTAAATGGTAATATGGATGGACAGGTAAGTTATATTTACGGTATCTAATTCGATTTGAGGTTTCCAGTGAATTATAGTGTGTGTTAAACCACATAACGTTTATTATATTTATGTATTATTTATTTATAATAAAAAAAATATTTTTTCAAGTTATACGTATCGTAGGTATCGTAGGTTGATGTTAAGCTGGAGTGTGGTCCACGAATGAATGTCACTGCTACTACAATTCAATAACTGTGAGTAGCAATCACATCCACTATGCCAGTCTAGATGGAACCGGCAATTTACAAGCTGATCCCGAAACGCGACCAAATCACTTCACGGTCTGTATACTTGTTCATTTTTTCATTCATTCAAAGCTTTATTATTAATAAAGGAAATAAAAAATCGCGCGTGTATATAGTTTGTTAATTGCGAATACAGTGCGGTCAACATCGGGATATGTTTTTAGCCCAACTACAAATATTTACTTACGTGTTTTTTATCATGTCTAGTACCATTAATGTTTAAATTAGTAATGAAAATTGGTCGGTCGCAAATCGTATTCTATCTAATTTTTTTTCTAAATTATAAAGTTATAGCTAAACCTATTTTAAATACATAATTATACCTCCCTACAATAAGGTGTTTATTTAATCGTATCAAAAACAATTTTCGAAATTAACAGGCGTTAAATTATGAACGCTAATGTCCCTAAAAAGGTTGCAAAAAGGTTTATTGGACATAATATGGAATTAGTCCATGGAAGTATTTTTTAGTGTGATTCGACATATGACTACACCCCGCCTGGTGTTAAGCGGATCATGAATAGAGGCGACTGCTATTACAACTAACCAACCAACCACCAAAGAACCAGCAACTTTCAAGATGGTTACGAAACGCGACTAGGTCACTTTACGGTCTGTGCATCCCACTGCCTACCACTATCCGCCTCTTTTTCGTAATATTCATTTTATTTATAATTATTATTACAAATAAATGCTGTAAAATAAATATATATTTGTTCCGAACCCAGGACTTTACACTTAACAGACTGTTGTGCGAACCAACGCCTATCGTCATTAAGTAATTAATAATGAATAGAAACACAATTAAATAAGGCCTAGTTTAAAAGAAATAAGCCTTCATATTAATGTACTTATTATATTCTAATATTATAAAGCACTATCATTAATTATTCCTTAAGTTATGAATGTAAAAAAAGGTGTGGTACGTATAACTTCAAATGGTAGTTCATTAATTTATTTTTAAAATGACTTTTAGGGAAGCTTCTTTCATTATTATAATGTAGAGTCACTGTTTTGATTTACAACTGTGCTATACGTTGTGGAAAATGTATGCGTTCCAATGTGCGGTGACCATCAATTCACACCTTATTTTTTTACATCTATTTATGATATAAAGAAATAACGAATTGTCACGCCTTTTTCCTACAGAGATAGGCAAAGACAATGAAGCGCCACTTGCTACGATCCTGACACAACTCCCTCGCTTTCTTCACATTCGCAATTGTCTCTTCATACAAGTTCTAAGGTTATGGGCACTAGGCAACCTAGCTTTCTTGAGAATGTCTCCGATTTGGTCGGCGAACACCCTCCTGAGCCTGAAATGTTTGGGTAATTTAGTTTAATCAATCATTTAATCAAATCATCTGGGATAGGCAGATATAATGAAGCAAATTGGCGACAGGCGAGGCGCATAGCTTAGCACACTAATTAGTTACGCGTAAAGTCCCGGGTTTGATTACTAGTTGAAGCAAATTAGACTAAATATTATAAATATTTGGTAATAAAAAAAGAGGTCAAAGAAACAGGACTACCAAAGTACATATATCAAAAATACATAGGTATGGTTTGGAACCCGAGTTCTCGGTTTGCGTAACCGTTGCACTGCCACTACACCACAGTCGTCTTTATACAGGGGTGATGTTTTTTTTGCTTGCTTTTCTTCGTTCAATGTCTGCTGGGTTTTCTAAAGTTATAAATGGGTTGAGATATTAAAAAGAGGATAAACATTTTAAATCTATATATTTATATAATGCTATTAGAATAAGAATAGGACGAGCTGTTGAATAACTTCACTTGACTGATTTAAAGGTGTCTTTTTCTTGACGGTCCGCAAAGAAAAAGACCATACTAAAGTGAAGTTGGTTGCAGAGTTAAACGTCACATAATGGCGCCGATTTGGTCTTATTCTTATTTTAATCGCATTATAGTACATTTTTCATATGTGCAAAAATGATGGTCACACTGTTAGTGTCATTATAGTCGGTTGTACAGTAGCGCCAAGTAAACCGTGACATTATGACACGAATGATACCTCCACAATGGGAAGGTGTAGCCCAATGTCCACTCAGGCGGAGATTTTGAATTATTTCATTCTCTATGCTACAAATAAGATGTACAAAACTGTAGTGTTGTTATATATTCATCAAATTGACAGTTGTAACGCTTATTGACGCATCATGAACAAAGGCATACATAGTTTTTATTGTTGCTATACTAAACTTGAGGTGCTTGTTCCTACATTAATGTATGGAAGTGAAGGTTGGTTATGGCAGAAAAAGCATGAAAGTAGAATTAACGCTGTAGAAATGCGGTCGTTAAGAAGTGTATGTGGAGTGACGATAGCAGATAGAATTAGGAATAGCACAGTGCGCGATAGATGTGGTTTGAAAGAAGATGTAGTGAGAAAGGAATTGACAAAGGAATGCTTTGAGGGTTTGGGCTCATGGAAAGGATGAGTGAAAGAAGATTGACGAAAGGAATTTATAAATCTGATGTGGATGGATGCGTTTTAGCGCTATGTACAATGATTTACCGCCATTAATCATTATGACCACTATAACCATTAGGATCCTTCATAGTGAGGATCCGAGTCAACTTTTAACAGAGTCAATTAATCCATTCGTCCGCGTCTGCGCTCTTAGGCCTCCCCTTGTTTCCTATCGGGCAAGTCGGGGTCACAATAAAATCAATCACCTTGCTGAACTTCGGCAACTTTCAAGTTGATCCCGAAACGCGTCCAAGTTACTTCACAGTCTTTACCAGTCCACCAACTCATAGAAAGCGTTGTTATTATCCAATACTTGTCATACTTACGAAGTTACGCAAATGTTTATAACAGGTAGATATACATTTTAAAAATATAAATAAAACAAAATTATTTTGACCGGCATAGTGACGGCGACTGATGTAACCGCAAACTGAATTAGTTTTTCAGTCGCCGGCGCAAATGGAATTCCTATTGGATTCCATTAGGTAAGTCGAGATAAGATACCGAGTTTTAATAAAATAAGTCTTTTGTATTTTTTATTTATTGTGACAAGACATTTGACCTCAGCCCGCTTGATGTTAAGCTAGAGGAGATCCAAGAGTGACAACGACTGGAACAACCGCGTCAGTTCACGGCTGACTTAGCCGTCACTATGCCGGCCAAAAAATCACAGATATCAGTATTACAGAGATAAGTACTCCCATACACATCGTTGACTTTTAAAATGGATGCACTTAGTACATTGTAATTTCATACGAATGTAAATACAATGTACAGGCATACAATTATTCTTACATCCATTAATTATTGACAATAACCGATGTAGCGATTACGCCAAAAAAGGGACGATTAGGCGTCACTAACCCACTACAGCGGCCATAAAAGTGAACGAAATTGAACGCTGTCAAAAATTTAATGACTTAATATTAAAAACCGTATAGTGGTAAAGGTACAGATTGTACACTCACATTTTATGGTTGGGCATTTTAGCCGGCAGCGCTAAATGCCCGACTGAAAAAATCGTGATCTGAGTCAGATATTTTAAGTCGTTGATACTCTTGGACTTTCCCTATTTCAGGCTAGGTTAGGTCAGATGTTAGAAAAAAGTCACAATAAAAAAGGGTTTGTCGTATTTAGGATTACGCTTCAATAATGTCACTCTGTGATTACCACAGGGACAGGCAGACAGTGGCGTAGCGAGGGAGTCAGCCGCCCGGGGCGAAAAAAAAAAATTGCCGCCCCCTTATTTAGGAATTTCAATCATAGGTACAACAAAAATATGAATTTCAGGTTCGATTTTAACGATTTATTTTAGTTTTTTTTAAATTTTGCCGCCTCCTAAATGTCTCTGCCTATCCCCGTGGGACAAAAGCGTGACAATTTAATTGATTGACAAGTTGAAGAAGTGAGGGCCCTTGATTTTTTAACAATGTCCTTGATATGAATAAAGAACAAACTTGTGGGTCGTTCTCGTTTTAATACATAAAATTCGGTTTAGCGGGATTCAAAGTAGGTGAGAGAGCTTATCATTGTGACTAAATGCGCAAGTCGCATTTGCAGCCGACCTCGAAGATCATATATTTTGTAGCCGATTAAGTATACTTTATAGAAAATTGTTTAAATGATCTTAGTATATCAGGTAACATTTCACGTGACTTCGGCGTATTTTCAACGTTATCATCAGCTAGAAGACGTTCACTGCTGAACATAGGCCTCCCCCTTAGAACGCCATTTCGAACGACAAGATGCCAGTTGCATCCACTGGTTATTCGTGACTTTCACTATGTCGTCAGTCCATCTACTGGGAGGCCTACCTACGCTGCGTCTTCCGGTTCGTGGTCTCCACTCTAGAACCTTTCTTCCCCATCGGTTATCGGTTCTTAGCTCCGTACCACTCTTGCACGAATATTTAAGAACTTGGAAGTTGTCCGAGCGCTCACACTCTTTTTTGATTACAATACATGTGCACCCGTAATTTAATACCATCACGACTTATATGGTTGGACATTAAGGGTATGGCCAGAGGATATTCAAGTTGATGGACTGTAGTTAATTTTCTCTTTAAATTTTGTTTAAAACAAACAATGCTTCGTGTAAATAAATTATTAATGCCTTGATGATTTTAGCGGGATCTTTTTATAGTTGTAATTATCATTAACCTTTAATACTTTAACCTTAAAACCTTTAATACCATTAAGGCGACCGTGGTGTAGTGGCAGTGCAAAGGCTACGTAAGCCGACTGGCACGGGTTCGAAACCACTTGCCGGTTCCAATGTATCTTTGATATATGTACTTTGGTTGTCCTGTTTCTATGATACCAGCACTTTAGTAGCTTAGTATAGAAAAGTATAATAAAAAATGATATTAATAAAAAAATACTAAATGTAAAATGCGAGTTATGTTAGATTGACGAAAGCAATTTGTAAATCTGGTGTAGATGGATGCGTTAAACAAGGCAGGCCCAGGAGGGTGTTTTCCGATCAAATCGGAGACTTCCTCAAGAAAGCTAGGTTGCCTAGTGCCCATAACCTTAGAGCTTGTCTGAAGATAATTGTGGATGTGAAGGAAGCGAGGGAGTTGTGTCATGATCGTGGCAAGTGGCGCTCCATTGTCTCTGCCTATCCCCATGGGAAAAAGGCGTGACAATTTGATTGATTGATTGATTTAGGTCTGTGAAAGGCAGCTTAACTCCAGTTTAACATCAGGCGGTGTGCTGTCATAGTATACCTTGCAATAAATTATTATCAGTTTCATAACATGCCGTGAAGAACAATAGTGTATTTAATGTTTCATTCATTTATGGTGTTTATTATTATTTCGTTTTGCCGCCTGATATCACCGCGCATTGCGGCTCGCGATTCTTGAACGCCGATGACCTTCACGCCGGAAGTTTGTATATTTATTTACCTTATATACAACATGTAACATGTTTGACATTAATTTATGAGTTTGCAGAATATTAAGTCTAGACATCCTCAAGAAAGCTGGGTTGCCTAGTGCCTATAACCATAGAGCTTGTATGAAAAGAATTGTTAATGTGAAGGAAGCGAGGGAGTTATGTCAGGATCGTGGCAAGTGGCGGTCCATTGTCTCTGTCTATCCCTGTGGGGAAAAGGCGTGACATTTTGATTGATTGATAAGTCTATATTATTAAAAGTTGATGATTGCGTGGTGTAATTATTCAAATTAGACGCTTAAAATAAATAATGTAAGGATGTCAATGGCATAATTGTATGTAGATAGTTTCTTGTATCACAGAAACTTTCCTTTGGCCGGCATAGTGACTCGGTTTTTATAGTCGTCGTCACTCTTGGGCCTCCTCTTGCTTGTCATCAGGCGAGGTTGAATGTCGTGTCACAATAAAAAAACTAAACGACCAAGGTATTTAAATAGAGGGATTGCGTTTTTATATATTATTTTTTAATTACATTTTATTTATTTGTTATTCTTATTTTATATTATATATTTGTTTGCCTTTCTATACTAAGCTACTAAAGTGCTTGAATCAGTGATCAGGACAACCAAAGTACATATATCAAAGATACATTGGTACCGGTGGGTGGTTTCGAACTCGTGCTCTCGGTTTGTGTTACCATTGCACTGCCACTACACCACTTTACTACCTTAATCGTAGACGTAATATTTAAACTTTGTATGACGTGTGATACATTTTACTGCCTGTGGTTAAGCAGCGTAAATTTTACATGAAAATCGCGTGCATACACTACGTTATATGGTCGCTTAATTACAACGAGTGAGCAGTTTACATTATCATACTTGTGACTCATTGTGGCAATCCTTAAGGCGACCGTGGTATAGTGGTAGTGCAATGGTTACGCAAACCGAGAGCATGGGTTCAAAACCACTCACCGGTACCAAGGTATCTTTGGTAT
Organism: Tinea trinotella; assembly: GCA_905220615.1. NCBI lineage: Eukaryota > Metazoa > Arthropoda > Insecta > Lepidoptera > Tineidae > Tinea > Tinea trinotella. The sequence continues at coordinate 1,009,897 of HG992308.1, read as the reverse complement.
ATTGGTAATCTTGTTTTTATGATACAAGCACTTTAGTAGCTTAGTATAGAAATCAATCAATCAATGAAATTATCACGCCTTTTTCCCACAGGTAAAGGCAGACACAAGCGCCACTTGCCACGATCTTGACACAACTCCGTTATGGCACTACGTTATGGGCACTATGCAACCTAGCTTTCTTGAGGATGTCTTCGATTTGGTCGGAAAACTCGTCCTGGGCCTGCCCAGAAAAAAAATGTATAGAAATGTAAAATTAATAAATTGATTAGTAGGCAAATGTAACAAGAACATTACATTGTAAATATCCCGGCAGATGTTCTAAGAAGCTCTTTAACCTTTTTCCCACCTCGTCTTTTTACTCCCGTACAGGTCGGGGGAATCATCCGCATTATTGTCACCTGAAACGGCAGTCGAACTAAAAAGTTTGATGCGTCGTTTCTTTGTAGAACAATCGACAAGTGGAATGATTTACCAGCCCATTTGTTCTCTCCATCCTATAACCTTGGATAGAAAGATCCAAAGTTGTTGGATAGGGAGAACAAATAAACGGGTAAAGCTTCCACTTATATCGATAGGTAGATCTATTCTAGATATGATTTGAAAATTTTTTATAGTTATTTAACGCTTTATTTATTATTTAAATATGGATGCTTAAATATAGATGCTTCGATGGTTTGGGCACATGGAAAGGGTGAATTAAAGTAGATCGACGAAAGCAATTTATAAATCTGATGTGGATGGATGCGTTAAACAAAGCAGGCCCAGGAGGGTGTTTGACGATCAAATCGGAGACATCCTCAAGAAAGCTGGGTTGCCTAGTGCCCATAAACTTAGAGCTTGTTTAAAGAGAATTGTGGATGTGAAGGAAGCTGTGTCAGGATCGTGGCAAGTGGCGCTGCATTGTTTCTGCCAATGCTTGATATAATACCTGAATAAAGCGCGGGGCAAGAGAATAAAAGCTGTATGCTTATATTTATTAGGGGGCAAATGTTTGCAACCCTCATTGATAATAACCACGAATCGACCCTTGTTATTCACACGCACAAAAAAGCACGATAACTTACAAAATGCAAGAGCACGATTGCAATGTTTATGTCAAATAAATATTGCAACAATGCGGAAGCGAAATTATTTATTAGCAATAAAATAATCGTAATTCTGAAATCACTTATTCGTTTCTTTCTCCGACGTGAGCGAGGGAATGAATCAAAATTTACTGGAACGGAGATGTACGTTACGCCCATTTTTTAAGTTTCCATTGTTTAACGATTTATTAAATAGATTATAATTTTAGGACTGTATTACAAATAGGCTTGTATAACTGTAGTACTTGGAATCTTCTTCAAATATTTTTTTATTATTGTGACACGACATTTAACAATCACAATTCATACAAGTTTAGATGGTTATGGGCACTAGGCAACCTAGCTAAGCGAGGAATCGAGAGAGTTGTGTCAGGATCGTGGCAAGTGGCGCGCCATTGTCTCTGCCTATTCCTGTGGGAAAAAGGCGTGACAATTTGATTGATTGATTTATTGATTGACCTTATTGACCCTAACCCGCCTGATAATAAGCAAGAGGAGGTCCAAGAGTGACGACGACTGAAAAAACCGAGTCAGTTCACGGCTGTCTCAGTCGCCGTCACTATGCGAGGCAAAGGTGCTTCTTCACGCATCGCTTGAAGGATCCAAGGTCATTGGATCTACGAAAAATCAGGCTACTAATCTTTCAATAAATGTCAAGACTCGTTAATACCCATTTTTTTATGCGTATAAAAAATAATTCCTTTCATGTGTTCTATGCAAAAACTGTCTTTTGTGTAGATAAAGTATTACGTACAAAATTAAGATTAAAATAAATAAAACATATCCGGTAAAAAAATAACTAATAACTTTTCCTAAATTGAACACATGACGCCGACCTAAAAATTAATATAATATGTTTTAAATAGTTTTTTTTAAATAACTACATAGTTTATATAATAAACTTTAAAAAGCTCATATTAATTTAGTATTTTAAAATATGACAAAGATTATAAATATAATAAATAAGTTTAACTCCGTTTCTTTTGCGTTAACGTTTCTTATTAAGCGACAATGGAAACAAACATTGCATTTACAAAAAGGACTCCTGCACATCCATCACGTAAGATGGTCGTTGGATTTTTTTCACCTTTCAAATTGAATATCGGTTAATATTTTCTCCAAAAACATCTTAAAGATTAATGTGCACGTCTCTTATATTAAGTTATTTTCTCGAGACATAATATTGATTTTTTCCCAACGTAATATTATGCCGTTTTTGGCACTATAATAATATAGCCGTTTATATTTCCAAGTATAAACATATTTATCATTCCAAATTGTTGGGTTCTGCCCGTTGTGTGTGCAGTGCATACACTTTTAACTAAATAACTTCTTTGTTTATGAAATTATTAAACTCGTTTTGGTTTTGATTTGTACATATTTTTATATTCAATACTATTTTTGAGATGAATAATACGAATTCACACTTCAAAATCTCGAGTTTTTATTCTCGTCCAATGTTGGTGTGTTTTGGTAGCCCGTTTTTTGGCATACTGCAATATTTACAGCCGGTTGTAGGTATCAAAACTTATAATTTACGAATTTGTAAAAAGTATCGTATAAGTAAAAGAAAAAAAGAAAAATGGGTTGCACCACTCTTTAACTTCACATATTACATTTACGTTTAACGGATATTTTATGCAGAGCTAAAGGACATCATTAATTTTGGGTTTCTATGTACTACTTTTGTTATTTCTAATGATAAAAACATATATAAATTATAGTTTCGATATAAAATTATTAACAACCCAATTTACGATTTCATATTTTATATTATTATATATATTATAAATATTTATAATATTATAAATATTTATATATATATATTTATATATATATATAATATTATATTATATATTATATATATATTATATATATATATATATATATATAATATTATATATATATTATATATATATATAAATATATATATATTTATATATATTATAAATATTTATAATAATATATTATAAATATTATTATAAATATTTCATATTTCATCATACGATTTCATAAACGAAATAGAATAAGTATAAAGTAAAACTAAATTCGTAAATTGAAACTTTTTTTGATACAACCGGCTGTTAGTACTTATATTAAAACATCTTAGATACATTTATATAGTATTTAATATAAGAATAATACTATCAAGCTAATAAAAAGAATTAAAAGTTATTTTAGGACTTGTTACTGCAAGAATAGAGCCTAAACAGTTTTAAAGATTTTTCCTTTTTTTTTCTCGGGTATATTTTATTAACGATTTGAATGGTTTTTATTATACGCATAACATATTTTTATTGACTAGGTAGTTCTTCATACCTCTTTATTCTACGCTTATTTTAATATTATTTCTTTGCTTACAGGCAACAATGTTGACAAGAACCAAAATCCAATTGACCAAAAGTCCAATCAGTGGTTCGGCGCAACATTGTCCAGCACTGGACTTAATGGACCCATTGTGGTAAGTCGATTATTCACTTTATGAAAAATATAATTTCAGTATTCATTCTCATTACACTTTGATCTGAGGACAAATCTATTGTAAATTATATTATATTGTTATTACTTTTTTAAATTTGTATACTAAGCTACTTGTATCATAGAAACAGGACAACCAAAGTACATATATCAAAGATACATTGGTACTGGCAAGTGATTTTAAACCCGTGCTCTTGGTTTGCGTAACCATTGCACTACACAAGGATGGAACAAATAAGCGCCACTTGCCACGATCCTGACACAACTCCCTCGCTTCCTTCACATTCACAATTCTCCTCATAAAAGCTCTCTGGCTATGGGCACTAGGCAACCTAGCTTTCTTGAGGATGTCTCCGATCGGAAAACACCCTCCTGGGATTGCCTTGTTAATGACCACCAAATGTATACAAATCTAAATAAAATCTAGACATTTATATGATCTAAAAGGTTTTACTTTTAGATATTGATAACATTTAATGTGTAACCTAACAGATTGTTGGTTGACCTATAAAATTAATGGTGCATCAGTTGTCAGCTGCGCCCAGTTCCTTCCGCACCTATTTTCTGATATATCTATTAAAAATAAGCTATATTGTAGATGCTATATAGTCTGTAATAAAGTAACGTCTAATGCTTTCAACAGCAAAGAATTTGAGTCTTAGAGATTTTTATAAAAATAACCACTTTAATATAAAGAATGAAATGAAGTTTCTTTATTTTAATTGTATAAAGAACTTATTATTATTAGCTCATTTAATTGTCTCATTGCTTTATTCCCATTATTTATTCTCTTTATTCCATAAAGGATAAAAATTCCATATTCAGATTTTTTATAGGCGCAAAACGTAATTAGGAAATAACAATAGTATTTATAATAAATTGTATAGAATAAAATCCTCGGTTACACTTGTCCGATGCATGCAATTTTCTCTATTTATTTTTACAATAATAATATTTGGCATTGGAACATGCTAAATTTTATTATAAAATAAGCAATAAGACTAGTATTTCATAAAGTTTTATTATTGGTTGCAAAGCAAATGAAATAAACTTGATTGAATTGTTACAATTTGCAAAGAACAAAAGGTAAGGAAATTAATCTTTTAGAAATGGCATGGTGACCCAAAAACTCCTCACAACCCATCCCCAGACATTAACCCAAAATTCTGGCCTATTTACTAGAAAACAGGGGCAACTATATCCTAACTCATGATAAGTTTGCTTGACAAATTCCAATGGACAATCGAATTTGTTATTGATGACATTTATACAACATAATGGGGTTTAGTGTACCCGCCAGTCGATATGGTATATATTAATCGATAAGGCATCTACAATGCTAGCACGTGAAACCACGACATTTGCAGAGTAGATCAACCGACGTATAAGAATATATTTATATACCAAAAATCGTAGCATAAGGGTAATTAACGATAGAACCTAGCTGTCCAATATTTGACAAATCTTTTGACGGCACTCGATATAAATGGAATTGATTAGTATCTTATTAAAATCAATTGTTAAAAGCTTTTCACTTAAAAACACATGTTCATCGAAAATGAATTAGATAATCTTTGAATCTTTTGAAATTAGGTCAGAATTAGAACAAATTGAGAAAGTCGAGTTGGTAAAAATAACCTAACAATATAAACTTTAAATTAAAATTTAAATTTAAATAGTATGGGTCGCATTTTTGAACATACAATACACACGAACATACATACATAGGTTAGGTTAGGTTAGGTTAGTCTTTATAACCATTTTTAGTGACAAGTAAGAGTGTGCCATTTCCTCGTTTACAAATGTGGAAGGAGTTCTACATCATGATTTTTGTCATGCCTATTCCAATTCAAGTTAGTGTAAATATGTTAGTGTGGCCCTTGTGTAGAGGGACAGAGGGCTATCGGAAATGTCATTAGGGCACGTTTACGGACTGAAGAATGAATAGATTGTTATTTTTAGCGAAAACGTCAAGGTAAAAAGGTTTCTACCCCAGAACTATAACTGTTTGACGAGTGTCGTAAATTGTGACCTGGATTTCGTTTTGACCTATTTTAATAAATTGTATTTTTTACTCATAAAATATTAAATAATTTATATAACGTTTAAATACGAATTATAAGAAAATACTTGCGACTTATAGTATTATAGTATTTTTTAATGGTTTACGAAATAAAATATTTTTTCGGTATACTAATAAAGTTAAAGCAGTTTACTATCGTTACGTACGCGATAGTAAACAGCATTAATTTTATACAGTATACTTAGTAATTGCGGCTTTGTTTTTCATCGACTTAAATTATTCTATTTTTGTATTGAAACAACAAATGTAGTACTTAACTACTAAGTAATAAGATTACTAATTGTAGACACTTAAAGGGCTCTACAAAATACAAAAATATAACTGTGTTTTTATAGCTCATCGGCAACACAATCGTGATCTTCAATACAATTGTATCTTAAGAGAAATTAGTCAAGCGACCATATAGAGGGGACATGTACAACTTTTTACAATTCCATACAAAACTGTTTCAGAGAATAGCGATGTTCGCTGCTTTTTGTAGCAGTCGCGTATATGTTGGCGTCGATGTAGTCGGACCAATGGAAATGGAGAACATATTTAATTGCGAAGATATTTTTATGAACCAACATTATCTTATTCAAATAATTTTAACTATTAGTTTCAATTCTATTTAATATTACTTAATTGACTTTTTTTTAATATTAATAAAATAATTATTGGAGGGGTAGGGGTCCGCATTGTCTATCTATTACATGAAGCTTGTATGAAGACAATTGTGGATATGAATTATGGTAGCGAAAGAAAGTCCGGATCATGAATGTGGCGCTCCATTGTCTCTGTTATCTGTCACAGGCCGAGAAGATTGATTGATGAATATTACTTTTATTTTCTTATACCATGACCTTTACTTGTAATGTAATGTAGTTTATTGAGACTTATGAATACCAATACCACCACTACTATATCTACCAAAACATATAGCGAGCTGGTGATTTCCAGATAACAATGTTTTACATTAAAAAAATATATGTTGCGGCGTAGTGGGGGAGTTACACCATGCCAGCGTCACGGCATTCGATTTTACTGCGTGTCAATAGATATTTTAAATCAAAATAGCAGTTTGCACTGGGATTTATTAATACACAACGTACTCATATTGTCATAAAATTTTAGATAACAATTATAAAATTATTGATTTGCAATGGCACTTTTGTTTAAAGTACAAAAATAAGTGATACGTTTGTGGTCGGACCATTGGGACGCCAATTAGTATTGCAGTTGGAATTTTTATTTCGGAATGCCGAATTAGTGCAAAAAGTGGTCGCTCCCAGGGATCCATCTTTGTGTGCAATTTGTGTGTGCTTAATTTTTATTCCATTTGCACATTTCAATACCTTCGCATTCTAATAAGAATAATACATGTTTAAAATTGGAAAAGTTTTATGTAGTCTTATATATTAATTTCTCTATAAATAATAATATCATTTTTAATAGATATGCATAAAAATCATCCAAACAAACTGTCACGCATTTTCCGATGGGAATAGACAGAGACAATGGAGCGCCACGTGCCACGATCCTGACACAACTCCTGATCCTCCTCATCCTTCCTTCGTCCGCATTCCAGCTTAACATACGGCGGAGTGCTGTCATATAATAAAAAAGAGAAATGTAATGTTACAACATCTCTGCTAATCCCTTTTTGAATGGAGACGTGGCAGTTTAAATTGAAGCATACGAACGCATATGTAATTAGTATCAACAGTAATATTGTATTGTGTTATGTTATATTGTACTATATTGTGTTATATTAAGTTATCAGTTTTATATCTAATACTCCCATTTAACTTTTCGACTGTCCCGAAGGTTAACTGGCAGATAATGTCTAGCGGCATTAAGTTCGCCTTTATACAAATTGTAATAAAGTTTTTAAATAAATAAAATAAAATAAAAATTAAAGCTAACTCCATTTGGAACTGAGTACTGAATTCAGCAAGTCTATCCAGTTATCTAGATTTCTAAATATACGGACTTATATAGAAATCAGATAAAAATGGAATCTACCGGTAACTTAATCAAATGTAAAATTATAATTGCTAATTAGACCTCAGATGTACTTTCAGATAGTAGTGGTACTGACAGACGTCACTGCGTAACCTAGATCTAAAGGGCACTACACACCAACAGAGTGACTACAAAGACATGTTTAAACTATTAATTTGTTTGATATTACCCAGCTATGTTTACTTATTAAGTAAATGCAAATCTAGCTTACTTCTGTTTTATTTTTACTAGCATTTAAAACAATTAGTTGCAACAAAGTTGCATCTATACTAATATTATAAATGCGAAGGTCTGTTTGTCTGTTTCTTTGTAACGTTTTCACGTTTAAATCGCCAAACCAATTTTGATAAGTTTTAGTATAGATTTTGAAACTTTGGAGAAGGGCATAGGCTATATCTCAATTGAGAACTAGGGATGGATCATTGACCATGAGGATCTAATAAAGTTTCAAGAGTTGTAACTGCCAGAAGTATTAAATCTATAGTTCTTTACATAAAATTATTTCCTAAAATGATTTCTTAAACCAGGGCTAATATTAAACATGAAACATGATGAAACATGAGGGTCTCGTTACGAGAGGCAGTTTTCAAACGCAGATAAGACCGCGTGCGACGTTTAAATCGTTATTTCAAAGCTAAATTACTATTAAATCCTTTTACATCCATTATGGGCATAATGTATGTAAATGCTACTTGCAGTTATTTAACAGTAGTAGCAGTCGCCTTCAATCATGGTCAGCACTCCAGACATCAGGCAGGCGAGGTGCTGTCATATTTCGAACCCCAATAAATAATATTACAAATATATTTGTGGCACACTATTCTACCTATTTTTGGTTATTTTGATCACTACGTTCTTATGATATTTTCGTATTTTTTTTATTGTGATGTGACATCTGATCCCAGCAAGAAGTGGTCTAAGAGTGCAGACGATTTATAATTATTTTCCTCTTTTTTGTCTTTGAGTTAATGTTGGAAATTAAATCATAAATAAATAGTAAGTCTAAGGCGTTCTAACCCTTTAGCTAAAGCCTTATACGGAAAAGATATTCTCCCCTGATTGATGCTGTGATATGTCCAGGATTCCTGCGCGAACCCGGGGCCTTTGTTCCCCATTGTCCTGTCCAATGGAATATCTATTACAGTAAGGTTTCTAATGATTATATTGGGTATTTTTCTTGACTTCTTTTTAAGGTGTGAAATTATATGTAATATATTCACTTAGAATAATATTATTTAGGAGTATTTAGATAACTAGGTTCGCATTGGCGTTTCTTTATTGAACAATCGACAAGTGAAATGATTTGCCATCACACAAGTTCTTCCCATCCTATTAGATGGAATCCTTTAAGCCAGACTTCAAAAACACGTCTGGCCGGCATAGTAATTGTGACTGGGCCAGCCGTCAACTAAGTCAGTTGTTTCAGTCGTTAGCATGTTTTGTTTTTCAGATGTTTGTCAGATGTTGAGTCACAATAAAATTACGATCAATTCGGGATATATTTTTAACTCAAAACCGGGAGTTGCTACAAATAACAAGAATACTTTGTGTAAAGAGAAAAGTGGATGTAAAGGAAACGAGAAAGATGTGTCTCGACATCTCAGTTTGTCTTCTGCAATCTGGAGTCCACTCAATAGTGGCCTTTGCCCATAATGCATCAGACATGCGACAGAGATGACCTGCCCTTTAGTTTAAAGTTGAAGTAATGATTAAAATAAATCTATTTACCTTTTATTCCAGTTGAGTAATGGATTTATAAAAACTGAATGATGAGTTGTATTGAGAACTTTATATACCTGCCTAACTATTTGTTTATGCATACGTCCCACTGCTTTTTTATTGTGGCTCGACATTTGACAAAGCCCCGTCTGATGGTAAGCTGGAGTGCGGTCCATGATTGGAGAATACTGTTACTACATTTAAATAACTGCAAATAACAGCAACTTACAAGCTGATCCCGAAACGCGACTAATTGTCACTTCACGGTCTGTACACTTGAAAGTGGTAGTTTTGCCCCGGCACCAACTGTATTTAAATACGCGCTGTGATTTTATCATATTATGAATGTTGGGGGCTAAAGCATTTCATATAATTACTTAAAATAAAAGCAATTAATTTAAAAATATCTTGACGGATTCTCGTAACCATCTTGAGACGAATTGTTTGCGAAAATATTTTAATGTGTTTGTTTGTAAATTATTATTTTTGCCCAAAAAGTGGGCATTTAAACCTTATAAGGACTGTTTTTAGGATAATTTTTGAATGTCAAAATAAAAGAAAAAGTTTTTAATGTTGCCGAAAATGTGTTCGGGCTACCGTGCACCCTGTATATGGTGGAATTTAACAAATTACCTGTGATTTGTCAGCGGCGAATATTTTTGTTTTTGTCTCGGATGCGCGCGCGCACCTAATATGGCGTCACATACGAATCACAGTTGTAAATTTCAAAAACCTTATTTGGTTACCTTTGTTCTTGTCACAAGATCTAGGCAGTAAAAAATACACTTAAATAATTTATTATATTCTTCTTAATATAAGTTTTTATTTATTATTTAAAATACGCGATTAAAGAAAATAACCTTGTTTGTTGACTGTTTTGTATTTATGTGATTTTTTATTATTTTTTATACTGAATCCTTAAGAAAGCTAGGCTGCCTAGTGTCCATAACCGTTGAACTTGTATGAATAGAATTGTGAATAGAATAGAATGGGATGTAAGGAAAGCAAGGGAGTTGTGTCAGGATCGTGAAAATTGGCGCTCTATTATCTCTGCCTATGGGAAAAGGCGTGACAATTTGATTGATTGACAAAGCACCCCGCCTGATGTTAAGCTCGAGTGCGTTCCATGAACTACACTGAACTGCGACTGCCACTACACTACTATGACTGTTACTTAGTGCAAGTAGAAGTCGCTTAATTGGAACTGATAATTTACTAGCTGATCCCGGAACGCGACTGGTACCTATTACTGGGCCCATAACCACTGTGACTATTTGCCTACTCTTAAAGAGTGGTAGGCAGTGGTACCCAGTCTGCCGATCCGGGGTAGTACCACCACTTACAAGTATACAGACCGTGAAGTGATTTGGTCACGTTTCGGGATCAGATTGTAAGTTGCCTTTTCCATCTAGGCCGGCATAGTGGATGTGATTGCTACTCACAGTTATTGAATTGTAGTAGCAGTGACATTCATTCATGGACCACACTTTGGCTTAACATCAAGCGGGGTGCTGTCATATGTCGAGTCACAATATAAAAAAAAACAGCTACTTATATATATGCAATGTTCATTGATTCTATCTTGCTCTTCTTATATTATTATCTTGGGCAGGTGTTAAGAGAATGCCTGTGCATGCAGAAGTACAATTTTGTATAAACTTTATGCATGTTTTAGACTTTTAATATTGTATCTGCTAAAGCAATGGGAATAAAATTAATAAATTTATTAATTTTATTAGGTAATAAAATCAACTGATATCTTCTTTAGTTATATCTGCTGTGACATTAGATGGTAGATAATAATCTATTAGGAAAACCATCTACCTTATAACCTGATAACTGTAAATTAATTACGTATAATTGCAGTAAATAAAATAACATAGATAACTTTTAATAATCATGCTTGAATCCTATTATTAAACACACGCTCAAGTATTTAACGATATAAATGAAAATAATCGCAATTAAATATCTGCAGAACTTAATGTCGCTATATATTTTCTACCAGTTAACTCCTTTAAGTCAGTGAACCTCTCCGTCCCTTAGTTAAATAAGTTCTCTCCAGCAGACCCCACATTCAACGACTTCAAAATCAGGCTTCACTCGACTTTAGTTTTAACATTTCACCTCTTACCCACTCTGAAATGTCTGTATGGAAAACAATAATTCTCAAGTACCTATTAAATTTTTCTTGAACTCCGCTATCAATCTAATTTATTAGCCAAAAATGACACCCTATATGTACGAAGAAAAGAAGAATGAATAGCTACAATAACCTCCTAGAACATTGATCTTGGAACAATATGCAATTTGTTATGAGGATGGGTTCTATGTCGTCGTCCGGGCTGTTGTGTTGCCCATGGGCACGGGGCATAGGGCGCCTAGGCACACTATTTATTACATCAATATGTTCACGGCTTATTGTTAATTCACCGCTAAACATTATTCAATGGATTTTATTAATATAAGAGGCGGGCCCCTTCGCCATATTGATCACCGCTTAGATGTTATTATTATATACGGTTTTGTTCTGTTTATAATTCAGAATGTAGAGGAAGTAATACATTGAAATGTAGTATTTGTTGTCTTATTGTTATTCTTCTTTTTTAGTGTTATTATTGTAACTATTTCGGTATTTACACGATATTCTAGTAAACTGGTAGAGTCTGTCAAAGCCAAAATGACGCGCCCGTCCACTGCAATTTTAGCACACGTGTGAATATAAAATATGAATGCAACACACCGAAAATGCAATTGTAATTGGTCATTCAGTTGCTGGTTAGACACAAAAGGAGGAGCACGTTAATAAAGTATTGTAGTATAGTTAGTAATATTTGTATTCACACATTTAAATAAACTAATAAAGTGGAGGGGCGCGTCATTTATAGTTAGGCAAGCTATACATACCTGTATATGCAAATTAGAAATTTACTTTATTTAGACAGTCCACAATAATTAAAAATATATATTTTGTATATTTAACGCAATGAAATATTTATTCAATATTAAAAATATTAATGTATTTAATTTATTAAAAAAAATACTTTAATTCGCTTAAATCATTTATTTCTCTGATACGTTTAGGATCTTATTGTAAAAATGTAAAAAACACAATAGAGAAAACTTATCATATCCCATTCCTTGGATGTAGTTCTATTCTTACATAACTAATTCAACAGCACTTGCATGGTGCTGCAAAGAATTTAGTTTAATATAGAAAATATTCGTGTCTCGCTGCGATATTTTAGCATAAATATTTAATAATTCGAGCACTGTTTTATTTCTAGTATTTGTATAATATTGAATTAAATTAAATCTGTGTTTCACGCCTCTATTCTCAGAGCGATGATCAATGATAACGGACTGCCACCCATCGCCACTTCCTTGATATTAAACCACAAAAGAATCTAGCTCAACGGCCATAGATACGGATTAGATATTTGTTTTAAAATTATTGCCTATGAAAATAATATTTTAGTACATGAAAGACATAAATACTAAAATACGCTCTTTCTTTAAATACTTTTGCTTGAATTCATGTATGTATTTATTATAAGTTAAGTAAACACGCATTTGTTAATATCCTTGTTCCTTCCCAAGTCCAAAATCTGCAATACAAATTTAAAAAGTGTACTTTATGTACCTAAATATTTTTAATTATTATACACTTCTATACTAAGCTACTAAAGTGCTTGTATCAAAGAAACAGGAAAATCAAAGTACACATATCAAAAATACATTGGTACCAGTGAGTGGTTTCGAACATGTGCTCTCGGCTTGCGTAACCATTGTACTGCCACTACAACACCGTCGCCTTAGTTTGAAAATATTCTAATAAACCAGCATACAGTTAACTAAATTAACGCACACTTCTGTGCCTTAATAATTTACAATACTTAAATGACAATAAAACTGTTGTTAGTTTATATGGTGCGGTCTCCATGCATCCAATGTGAGCATACAAAACGCACACAAAAAGGTTATTGTTCATGTAACAGAAGTTGTATGAAGATTGGATATGGTAATAAAATGATTCAGGCTTTCACCACTTATTGCGGTTAGCTTATTTCCTTTGTGCCCTATATACACTTTTATACTTTATTTAGTGTCTTTTTTTTTAATAAAAGCATATATATATTTTTATATAAATATAGTATAAGAGTTGTCATATTAGTAAACGATAGAATAACTTTTGTGAATCACAATTTACCAGGCATTGTGCGGTCAAAAGCTGATGAACTAATAAAAAATATAAGCCAACATAGGCATACCTAAAAACATATTTGACATAAAGACATAAATACCTAAATAAATAGATGAAATTCATTCATAATCGATAAAAACTATACATATTTATTTATTTGAAATTGTCGTACTGTGGTGCATAAGGCGAATTTATTGCTAGTTACCTTTTTTACCACCCACCTAATCTTTAATAATAATAGACGCAAGAATGAAAACAGGTAGAAGTAGGCTATTATGTAGGATTTTATGTTATGTAGATTAATAAATTCATTCACATATAAGGCATTAAAAAACTTACTATGATTTTTCATGAAAGGTAAACAAATATAATCAATCAAATTGTCACGCTTTTTTTCCACAGGGATAGGCAAAGATAACGAAGCGTCACTTAAACAAATACATTTTGACATATTCCAATAGTAGTATTATACTGAATAAAGCTAGTGTTTTTGTTAAATTGATAGAAGTGTGTAATCAGTTAATTGCGACCATATCTTAATTTATACAAATGTTAACTTTAGTGTTAAATGATAACACTATAGTACTCATCAATACTACTCGTATATGATCAATACTAGGTAGATTCTACTAAATTGTTTTATGTCTTTGTCTATACAGATAATTTTACCTTTATTATTTACTTGCGACTTGTATGCGTGTAAGCAGACCTCAATGCAGGCACTGGTAGATTATTACGATTGTTTTTGGTGTTTACGACATATAATTTGCATTCATTTCCTTCTAAGAAAAGTTGCCTTTAGTATCGTGTTCAAATGAAGTTATTTACTACCATGATTGACTTACTACCTTTTTTGCCAACACACACTTTTGTACTGAGCATACATAAAGCTACTTTTGTACGTAGTCAGGGCGATACGGACCACCCGCTTTTGGTTTACGATTTGATCAACTACAATAAGTCTTTAGAAATGATTTATTATTTTATTATAATAAAAACGAACATCATATTTTTTTAAAATTTATTTACTTACATTGCTATACTAAGCTACTAAAGTACTTGTATCATAGAAACAGGACAACCAAAGTACATATATCACAGATACATTGGTACCGGTAGGTGGTCTCGAACTCGTGCTCTTGGGTTTGCGTAACCATTGCACTGCCACCACGGTCGCCTTTAAATCGAATCGCCCCAAACATATCGAAATAAATATAGGATTTAGTATAGTATGTAAATTATGATAACTTTAATTAAAATGCAGTAGTTTAACACGTCCAAATACATTTTATTACCCTCGAAATTTCAGCCCACGGCCTTTGCAAATGGGAAAGAAACATCATAAGATATACAGTCAAAATTAAATGCCTTTTTCTATACTATATACGAGTATTATTATTGATTGAATCATTAGAACCAGTTGACGAGGCTCATCAATGGTTTGAGCTATAAAAGCGAGATCAACCCTTTCACTGCCTTAGACGTAAACTAGCACATGTAACTGTCAACATACAACTTTTTACAGTGCATCACGAAGACATCTTTAATTGACTACTATTGGATACACCGTTACTATGAACTTGGAACGGTATTGAACCTGATATGTTACGTTTTGTTCACACTGATTATAATATATTATTTATAATATAGGTTATTAAAATTTTTCTTCATACTCAGAATTCATGTTTTATTTAAGACATCCTCAAGAAACCTAGGTTGCCTAGTGCCCACAACCATTAAGCTTGTAAGAAGAGAATTGTATATGTGAAGAAAGCGAGAGAGTTGTGTCAGGATCTTAGTTAGTGGCGCTCTATTGTCTCTGCCTATCCCTGTGGGAAAAAGGCGTGACAATTTAATTGATTGATAGAAAAATTTACTTATTAGCTGGAATGCTGAAAACAATAGGGAATAGAATTAAAATGAAAAACAGCAGTTAACTATTGGATGAACGCATATCTTACATATACGTAAAGTAACGATCATGTAAATCCGAGTTGTTTTGAAATCACATTTTACTTTATAAAACATATTCGCGAAAAAGTCCATGTAAATCATTTGTTTATAACGATTTTAAATTTTATATTCGCGCAAAGGCGACCGTGGTGTAGTGGCAGTGCAATGGTTACACAAACCCAGAGCACGAGTTCGAGACCACCCACCCGTACCAATGTATCTTTGATATATGTACTTTGGTTGTTCTGTTAAGCACTTAAGTAGCTTGGTATAGAAATGTAAATAATAAAAATAAATAAATTAATTCTTTATTTTTTTAAGATTAAAGTTTTCTAATATGTATAAATAACTGTAACTGAAGTACAATCAAATCACTTTTTTTTTCGGGGATAGGCAGATACAACTGAGCGCCACTTTCTACGATCCTGACACAGCTAATAGTTAATGTGAGAAAAGCGAGAATATTCACTTGCTTATGGACACTGCGGACCCCTGTTTAGTATGTCCTCGATTTGATACAAAAAATGTAATATTGTAAACACACATTGACGTATCCTTAGTCAGTACATCCGTCAACACTTAAGCGTTTTATACGCATTGAAACGTCTTTTTCATTCGTACCATATTTGTGATTACGGTGATTGCCACCAGAATGTGGTGTGTGGCCCTATATGGGTGTCAGGGTGGTGTTAACGGAGCAGATCCTTGATGGAGTTCGCGGAATATACGGCCTCTTGAAATACTGTTAATATTGATGTGAATGGATAGGCGGATGTATAGTTCTGGTAATCCAACAAGAAAGTTTGGAGTCGTTTAAATTATAATATGCAAATAAAATATCAATCAATCAATCAAGTTGTCACGCCACTTGCCACGATCCTGACACAACTACCTCGCTTTCTTCACGTTCGCAATTCTCTTCATACAAGCTCTATGGTTATGGGCACTAGGAAACCTAGCTTTCTTGAGGATGTCTCCAATTTGGTCGGCTATCACCCTCCCGGGCCTGCCTTGTTTAACGTTTCACATGAGAAATAAAACATAAATATTAATATAGTGCCTATTTTTTTTACTTTATGCACTATGTAAGGTAAGTACAAAGGTGAATTTATTGCCGCTAACAATATCTGTTGGTTAACCTCAGGGACCAACATGAAAATGAAAGATTTACCTATATTTCAGTTATATGTATTTATTTGTGTATATTTTATATTTTATTTTATACAAGTATTGTTATGTATATATATATTTACATAACAATACTTGTACCTTACAGTACCTTAATTAAAATGCAAAATATATTGTGTAATTGAAAAAAGGTAGATATTTGCTCCAGGCCTGGTTATCAAAGAGTCTGCCGATGCGTGAAGTGACATAGTCGCGTTTCGGGTCCAGCTTCTGAGTTGCCGGTTGTAAGACCGGCAGAGCGAATGTGACTGCTACTTATAGTTATCTAACTGTAGTAGCAGTCACCTCCATTCATGGACTGTTCCCCAGATCAATATAATAAGTCACAATAAAAAATAATACAATTTTTTTCGTTGCTGACCTGATTTTTTTGAGCCGATGTTACGAGATGTTCTACAATCGTTGCTATTTCTGACAAACGTGTAACATTAGCCAAAGAACGGTCCGATATACGAGTACCTACACAGAAAAGGTTAAATCAATATTATTTTATGAGACCTTTAATTTATTTACTTTTGTTAATTGCGCAAGCTTATTACACACATTAAATCTCGCAGAATCATAAAAGTTTTTAATCTAGGCCACTAATCTTATTGGCCTTTGTATTATTGGATAGCTAAGTTTTTTTTTAATTTTATTGCAATTTCATTTTAGGAATATAAATTTAATTAATTATAATCTACTGGTATGATTAATTTCAAGATACATTCCATTATTCTTCTAATATGGCAGGCTTACTCCTAAATAATAAGTATTTTTAAATTAAATTTGTAGGTTTGTAGGTTGTATGGGTTAATCTCCGAAACTACTAATCCGATTTATTAAATGCTTAACTTAGGCCTCTATCCGTCTGATAAATAAAAGCAATTTGATCTATTTTGTAAGTCACGCGGATAAGTTTCTTGCAAAGCTGCCGCAATGTTTAGAGGTGAATGTCTAATATAAGTGTTATAGAGCCTAAAAGGACCTATATAAATTTCTAACATGTATGCTATATCTATTATATATCATATCTACGTAAAAATACTCTGAATTTGTGGGATTAAAATGACGTATATATTTCCGTAATTTCGCACACGAAGCAGCGAGTACACGGCTAGTTATTATTAAATAGAACATGAGTATGTAACAGCTTTCAACATTTTATTAAACATTTATAATAAATCGACACCTACACGTTTTATTATACAAGATATTTCGTCACTAAGCACAAAATATTGAGTTCTAGTTAACCAATAACTCATATCATTGGTTAAATACAATTTAAACAGAATTAAATCACAAAAATCTCTACAGTTTACAATTGATTGATATTTTTTATTATGACTTCGGTTTTCCTGATGGTAAGCAAGAAGATATCCAAGAGTGCCGACGACTGCAAAAACCGAGTATTGCCTCAGTCGCCGCCACTATGCCAGCCAAAGGTGCTTTTTCACGCATCGCTTGAAGGATCCAAGATTATAGGATGGGGAGAACACATAAGCTGGTAAAGCATTTCATTTGTCGATTGTTCTGCCAGGAATCGACGCACTGCCGATTCGGCCGACAGAATACGGATAACGAGTATAGTTTTCCTTGATTCTTTTGCACATTGCATGTTGATATTAATAATAAAACTATAAGTTGAAAAAAAAAATACACGCTTATGTGACAATGTAAAAAAACAAGTAAAAGTCAGTTCACGGTTGCCTCAGTTGCCAACACTATGCTGGCCAAAAATAATAGTAATTATTTTACTGTTATGTGTTTTTATTGCGTGTACAAAAAATGTAATTATTTAAAACTCTAGTTACATACGATGCGCGCTGTTATTTAACTGTAGTAGCCACAGACCTAGAATACGTAAACTAATTCTAAATCTTAGTAGTAGCCGTCGCATCTATTCATGGACCAGGCGGGGTGCTGGCATATGTCGAACTACAATAAAGAAAGTGATTGCATTTAGTGCATATTGTATTAACGTTTACAACTTGGTCATCACACCAGTCTTAAAAGTTGATTCACAATATGACGAATCAAGGTGAATCACGAAGTCTCGGTAGAAATTTTCTTAAAAACTTTAAATCGTCAATTTTAAATGTCAATAAATTAGAATGACGTGTCGCCGGTTGTGTAAACTTCTTTGTATAAACGATTACATCATCATAAATAATGTGTAAAGGAGACACAATATATTTTTTTTCTAATATGCAACACGACATGACAGACGATGTTAAGCTGAAGCTAGATCCATCATGTCTGCAAACAACTTCCGTATCCATTATGACGCTAATATTCGGCAACTTTCAAGTTACATATGAAACGGGAGTCGTTTGAAGGTATTTGAGTAATTTCATCGACAGACTAGTAAAATCTCTACAAACCCAATAGTGGTAGGCAAACCAGCAATAGTCTTCTGACTGCCACTATTGAGTTTTTCTATTATTTCCTTCAAACGCTTGCCAAAACTAACTAATTGTCGTCGGCGCTCTTGGACTCCCCTTGGTCGAGGTCAGATGTCGCGTCACATAAAAAAATGTACTTGAAATTTGAGCATGTTCCCGATGGTCTGCAATGTTCATAATGAAAGCCTGTCTGACGAGAATTGTCGATGTAAAAGAAGCGTTAGAGTTGTGTCAAAATCGTGGAAGTGCCGCTATGGTGTCTCTACCTCTACCCATCCCTGTGGGAATTAAGGTGTGACAATTTCATTAATAAAATTATTGATTGATTGATAAATATTCTCTTCAACTCTGACAAGCTTAATCAGCTTAAAATATATCTATAATTTATACGTAAAAGTTAATTCTTTACTAGAGTGTACCATTCCAGTGTTTCAGCAGTCAGTTGAAATAACATTTTATATATAGAAACCGGCAGATAAAAAGTGCGCTGGCATTCAAGCTGTGCAGTAACTTGTTTTGTCACCTACCTTTTTACAAATGTGTATAATTTTATAATATTATTATTTATGTGCACGACTGTATAGATGCACGGACATGCTCTCACTGCAGTTATCCAGCGCTCTTCTAATCTCCCGATCCTTATACTGCGCAGTTTAAGGCGAGGAATCTCTGCGTTATAAATAAAACAAAACGTGTTTTAGGCGATATAAGGTTGAGATTTGCAAACCACTCTTGAGCGTGCGTACGAATAATTTACCCTTTATAACAACGATTTGTTAATTTTCAGAAAACCATGCACTAAATTAAATGTACGAGTACTAAACCATGTACTAGCCAGGCGATTAAGTGTCCAAATTAATAAATGACTATTCATATTTACGAAAAAAAACTTAAGGTTATCGCTCAAAAAAACCGAGAACTTGGAAATCTAAAACTATTTTTGTGATAAAGTTTTTTTAATATTATAATAATTTATTAGTCATAAGTACCTCAAAATAGGATATCGTCGAAAATCCCTGCGTTTTTCTCAGCGCTCTTTTTGTCTGCTGGGTCTATACGAATAACAGGATAACAGGTCCAGTTCCAGCTTAATGCAAAATAAATTGTCAAAGCGTATTAATTTAACCTGATTTGTTATCGTGATATGTTTACAAGTAACTAGATAACTTGTTACTAATGTTTGAATTATTTAAATCACAATAAGATTGGTGACCATTGGTTTTCATTAATTTACATTTCTATATTAAGCTACTAAAGTGCTTGTAGCATAGAAACAGGACAACCAAAGTACATAATTATATCAAAGATCCATCGGCAAGCGGGTTTGAACCCGTGCTCTTGGTTTGTGTAACCATTGCACTGCCACTACACCACGGTCGCCTTATTGGTGTCCGACACTTTTAGATTGCTATTCTATATTCATTACCACTCCAACCACGGTCTAAAATTGGTAAGTTTTACGTTATTTAATTTAATGTTTTCAAAATAAAATATAAATGTTAATTTTGCGTTATTAATTTCTCAAGAATTTGTATTGAAATACTTCTGTTTTTATAAATGTGTGGCCTACATTCTATAAAGGACAGGCAGAGTCAATGGAGCGCCACTTATACCACGCTACATTTATTTATTTAACAATATTTAATATTAGTTCTGTTATTTATTATTTTAGTGTCATATATAATTTGTCATTATATTAATTCATGTCTTAAGGGATATAATTTGTTTTACCATGTTCTTACTTCTCTATATTTTTTTCTTGGATAATTTTATTTATATTTCTATACTAAGCTACTTAATAGAAACAGGACAACCAACGTACATAAATCAAAGATACATTGGTACCGGCAAGTGGTTATGAACCCGCAGTCTCAGTTTGCGTAACCATTGCACTACTACTACACCACGTTCACCATTATGAACTTAGCAATAATAATTTATAAATATATAGCATATTGAAATGAATAGAATTCTAGTATTATTCTAGTATATTAATTCTATATATTTTTATATGGAATTATATATAAAAAGTAACTTTCTAATAAGATTGGTTATTTGTTCACTACAATGAATTAATAGGCCAGTGGGTCTTCGATGTTTGTTTAGCCAATGATTGCTCCCTCGTAAAATAAAACCATAAATAAAGAACCGAAATTACTTTTTAACTGCCAAACTAACAGAGGATCATTGTCAACACAACAACTCGTCATGCAATAACAAATCCTATTGCAATAGGGTTAGAGTATAATTTCATAATTAATTCAGTGTCAGAATTAAGTCTTATTGGGAGGTCCTTGTAATGGAGATAAACATGATTAAATAGAATTTAGAAATTTATATTATATATATTAAACATTATTATGGATGTGAGGGAAGCAAGTGAGTTGTGTAAGGATCGTGGTAAGTGGCGCTCCAGTGTCTCTGCCTATCCCTGTGGGAAAGAGGCGTGACAATTTGATTTTGATTTAATATTAAACATGTGTACATTTTTCATTTTGATTTTTTTTTTATTTACATTTCTATACTAAGCTACTAAAGTACTTGTATCATATTAAAACCAAAGAACATATACGAGTATTAAAGGTATATTGGTACCGGCAAGTGGATTTGAACCCGTGCTCTCGGTTTGTGTAACCATTGCACTACCTCTACACCACGGTCGCCTTAATATATACATTATACATACACAAGTTTACAGTTAATTGCACAAGAAACAAAAATATTGGTTTAAATTATTAGCGTAAACTAACTTTTCGGATACAATTGCAACTTTGTAATGATAAAAAATTATAAAGTACATGCCATTGATTAGAAAAAAAATCTTAACATTTTCCATGCCTGATGTTTAGCCGGGGTGCGGTTGATGAACCGAGGCGACTGCATAAATAACTAAAAAAAGCTAAAGTCGATGTTACAATAGTAAAAATCACGTGTTTAAAACATATTATTTTTCTACGATTGGCAACCTATATTGGAACACGAGGTGTTGGTACTTTGAAAGCTCTACACCGAAGAATATAGTTTTCTGATGTGACTATTTAAAACATGTGGAGGTAACAAATAAGTTGTTATCGTGTTAGATCGTGTGCGCCTTGGGTTAAAGCTGGCAACAGTTAAAATCGATTAGGTGCGCGTGCGCCGGTCTCCGGCCATACAAGACATCGTAAGTGGATTGCGATGTTAATGCCGACGATTCGCCAGTGTTCGCGATCCACCACTTGTTTTTACATTACAACGGCATCACTGTTTAACATGTTATCAGATTATTCAGTGAGAAATACATTAATAAATTCAGTAAATGTCTGAAAAAACCTATACGTCAGTCGTCGTCACCATGTCGTATATTTTGGACCTCCTCTTGCTTATCATCAGGCGGGTCTAGGTTAGATGTGTCACAATCAAATCAAATCAAATTAAATTGTCACGCCTTTTTCCTACAGGGATAGGCAGTGTCAAAGAAGCGCCACTAACCACGATCCTGATGCGACTCCCTTGCTTTTCTTACATCCACAATTCTCTTCATACAAGCTCTACGGTTATGTGCCCATAACCATAACCTAGTGCCCTAGGCAACCCAGCTTTCTTAAGGATGACTCTATTTTGATTGGAAATAGAGTCATCCTCACCCTTCTGTACCTGCCTCGCTTAACGCATCCATCCACGTTAGATTTATAGATTCCTTTCGTCAATCTACTTTTACTCATATGCCCAAACCATCGAAGCATTCCTTTTTCAATCATTGTCACTACATCTTCCTTTAAATTACGCACATACACACAAATTACACTCTTATGCATCAATTTCTAAAGGGATAGTCAGAGACAACAATACAAAGTATACAATTTCCTCAACGTAGCGTGACAATTAGATTATTTAGATAGTTGTGTACTTTGGTGCTGTGCAAGCGTTTATACTGGTAGTTGCGCACGCGCCGTTATCATAAACAAGGCACGGGTTTCCGCCAGATGCCACGATTTCAATAGTACCCGCAATCTATATTTATTAACTTAGTAATAACAGAAGACACAAGTTACTGTTTTCGTTTCATTACTAGTTTAAGGGATGTTTGTGAGTGATTTTGAGGGGTGCATCCTCTTCTCGGGATACGTATTATTTTTACTGTAAGAGTGATAACGACCTTAGTACTGTGCTCTTGGGTTAACTAATCGTCAGCGCTTAAATATCTTCATTTGTAATGTCATTGATTCACCGACAGTCGAACTAAACAGTTTAATGCGTCGTTTGATTCTCTACCTATCGCTAATTGTACCTATCGCTAAGTTTACCTATACCAGTCTTCCTATCCAATAACCTTGGATCTTTCAAGCAAAACATGTAAAGGCACCTCTGACTGGCGCTTAGTGATGGCGACTTAGGCATTCGTAAACTAGTCGTCAGTCGTCGGTACTCTGGGACTTCTCCTTGCATACCATCATTAAATTAAAAAGAATAATAATATCGAGAGAGGTGTCATATAATAATAAATAGTCATATAAGCATATAAAAGAAATAAAAACAACATGCACCAACTGCTTTTTTATGTTTTTTTTTTTATTGTGACTCGACATATGACAGCACCCCGCTTGATGTTAAGCCAAAGTATGGTCCATGAATGGATGTCACTGTTACCACAATTTAATAACTGTGACTAGCAATCACATCCACTATGCCGGCCTAGATAGAACCGGCAACTTACAAGCTGATCCCGAAACGTGACCAAATCACTTCACGGTCTGTATACTTGTAAGTGGTGGTACTAACCCGGATCGGCAGACTGGGTACCACTGCCTACCACTCTTTGATAACCAGACCCGAAGCAAATATCCATCTCTTTTTTTTTATTAACAAATATTTGCAATATTTAATACTAATAAATATTACAAATAAAAGCTATGAAACAAATATTTGCTCCGACCGGGGATCGAACCCGGGACTTTACGCGCAACAAACCAGTCGCTAAACCGTTCGTCCACGCCTGTCGTCATGTATTTTATGTATTATATATTGTTATTAATAGTTATTTTAACCACGATCATTGTTTGCTTATTTAGGCATCTCGTGAGCTGCAGGAAAAATGCCCAAGTTCATAGTCGCCTTTTGGATATATTATGATTATGACCATATTATATAAACAGTACCAAATATTTATATGAACTTTATGTCAGTTTTATGACAATTCATATTAAAATAAATATTTACTACATTAAATCTATAATTAATCTCTATATAAAAGATAATATGTGTATTTATATAGTTATAAACTTTACAATAACATATTTTTTTATAGTATTTTTATCATTTTATTATTGAAAATCATATCGATTTTTATGACTTGTTACTTGATGACTTCGACTTGACTAATGGTAGGAAAGGACCGACGTGTGCGCCGACCGACTGTAAAAACCCGATGCAAATTACGGCTGCATTAGTCGCCTTTATACCCAATAGAGCTTTTTCATGCTTTGCCATATCTTTAGATCTAAGTTTATAGGAGTCCATAGCAATTTTTTCTGATAAGTATCCTACAGGATTAGGATTGATTATAAATGTGGTTTATTTGCTATTAGGTTTTAGATTTGTTTGTTTTCATTGTTACAGGCCTGTGCTCCACGTTACGTCTCCTATGTGTCAGCAACTGCCAACCATCGTGACCCAGTTGGTGCGTGCTTCGTTGCCAAGGACATACATGATAGCAATCCCAATGAATTCTCCCCTTGTAGGAGTTTTATAAGTAAGTTACTATTTATTTTTGTAATAATTAACTATGGGAAGAAGGAAACTTAAATTTGGGAATCATTTTAATACCATAGAACAGAGAATAGTTCCTACGGATAGTTTCGTGATTTGAAATGCTTAAACGCATACAGAACTCATATCAAACTTTTACGCCAAAATGGATTTTTACATCCAGAATTTTTATTTAATAAACTCTACATCCTACTATTCTATGTTTGTTATGTATTTCAAACAATTTTTTGGTTTGGCTCTAAGAATGAAATTAAAAATTAATTTTGCTCTGTTTCATTTCAAATTTGGATTGGCTATTTTGTGATTAAATTTGGCTGAATCATTCTAATTTGAATTATTATTTGTTTTGGCTTATTTTTATTTACATTTAGTTTATCTAGAAAGTAGTAATTATAATTCTCTAAATTATACGAGTAATTACTGCTATCTAGTTACATTTTTACGAACCATTACTTCTAAGGAAATGTTATATTCAAAGTCATAGAAAGATTGTTTCATATATTGAAATTTACTTTTTTGGATTTTAATTCTTAAATTAGAATATGTTTTCTATGACAATGACTTAAAAGTTTTAATTGTAATCAAGAAATTGGAAAGTTGTGTATTTTTGATTGTGAACTTCTCGGTTTGCTCGATAGTGGGCCGACGGCGGAAAAAAACTATCTCGGTTTATGGTTTATGGTTGATCAAAGGTTTTTGCAGGTTTTGCAAAATGTCGCTGTATCTAACTATATTCTACTATTTTATTTGCCATCCTATATGGGAATACTAATGTCAATTTTATTATTAAACATAATTATGTCACGCCTCGATTCCCACATGAATAGGCAAAGTCAACAGAGTGCTTCTTTCTATGATCCTAAAACAACTCTCTCTCGTTTTATTCACATCCACAAATTTCATAACTGCAACTCAAACTCTTTGCAACTTACGATTTGTTGATTACAGTTATTATTTTAATAATATTTTATTATATTTAATTATTTTAATTATATTTAATGTATGATAATGCTTTGTACAGTTACGTTGGGCGAGGGTGAGTACATATATGTATAAAGTGAGAATGTTTAAGGTACAGTTTGATGTATTGTGTTTTAAAATATCACTTCTACACAATAACAATACATTTTAGGTAAACATTTACTTAACTAAAATCGAAAGGTGCCCTTCATTTTTATTTTACTTTGGCTCTATATATGAACTGTCATAGTACCCTGCCTAAAGTGTGGTTCATGAATGGAGGCGACAGGTAAATGACTGTAAGAAGCAGTCGCGACTAATGTGACGGCTTAAGCGGAACTGGCAACTTTGAAGCTGATGCCGCAACCCTAAGTCCGTATACTTTGTCGTGGTACTACCCCGGATTTGTAGACTAGCTGACCACTAAATGTTTGCATACCACTCTTAACTACAAACTCAATTTCGGTTGGAATTTAAATGTAAGGAAAGGCGCCTTTAACTCTCTCTTCATACTATTTCCACTCTGATTTATACAATTGTAGACGAAATTGAGAGTTAGACATTTGTCGTTGAGCGGGTGGCAAGGAGGGAGGGGGGGGGGGTATATAGTGCGTAAGAGTGGGTAACCATCCGCCAATTTTTTGCCCACCAATAGACAGTTGGCCACCAATAGATCAGGGGTAGTCATGCTACCTTCATGAACAATACCGTAAAGAGACCCGTGTCGTACACAAATTATTTGCACTTATAAATTTATAGTGCATTATTCGAGAGCTTTGTTAATGTTAATTTGGTATGTGATTTTAAAAATCGATTTGACAAAACAGGACCCTTTATTTATTTTTGGCAATATTTGTAAAAATACTTCCAATGTTTATCCCAACATTTGTTGCTCAGATATTGGCAGCTGTTTGCTTATGTCAATTGGTTGAGAAAATAATATATAATAATTTTATGAACTATGTAAAAAGTATCATTATTATTAATTGAAACATTCATCTCTATGTTGTGCATGTAACCTACTTTGTATTGTGAAATTGTGACTTTCAGTGTTTAGATTTAGATATATGTGTAAACAATGAAACTATCAAAATAATTCTCATTTTTCATAAAGAATAACTGCACTCCATTTTAATATTATCATTCATATTGATTCTTATTATATTTATTTGATCTTAATTATTATCCCAATAGTTAACTGACAGAAAATGCCTAAGGCATTAGGTTCGCCTTTATAAAACTATTTTGAAGTTATATTATTTTAAGAAATTACCTAGAGATCTAAAGGCTTACTACATTTTATAGCTAAGCGTGATAATATTTTTTATATATTTTTAAGCCTATTATAGATCAAGATTATATAAGATATGTAATACTTTTAAGTTGATTCAATTGTTGTCTATGCAATTCAATTAGTCACTATAGATATTTTAGTAAGATATCTTACAGGATATCTTACTAAAATATTAGTATTGTTAACACAACTATATTTATATTTCAGCTAATATGCAACAACGTCGCACTGGCGTATGTCAAGCTGGATTCTCAGCGGCTATTGCTGCGGTATGTACTTATTTTTTATTATTATTATTTACAATAATTGTATTCATTTCTATACTAAGCTACCAAACGTGCTTGTGCCATAGATATTGGACGACCAAAGTACATATTATATCAAAGCACATACAAGGTTTCCGCAAGTAGTTTTGAATTGGGGGCTCCTGGTTTGTGTAACCATTACAATACCACTAGGCCACAGTGACCTTTAATTAGTCAGAGTTTTTATTAATTTATAATTTTTCATTTCTATACTAAGCTACTAAATAAAAACATAAAAACTAGGCGACCATAGAATAAATAAAAAAGGTGCATCGGTACCAAGTGGTTTTAAACCAGGGGCACTGGGCTTACGTAACCATTCCACAACCACTAGCCTTTGTAGTTTTAATACCATACCGACCACAGTACTTATGTCAGATTGCACATTGTTACCAAACCTCCACTCTCTGTATTACGATTCCGTAGTCATAACTATCCAAACCACAGAAATATAGTGAGTGTTGTTAAATAATATGATGTGGATGAATGCGTTAAGCAAGGCAGGCCCAGAAGGGTGTTTTCCGACCAAATCGGAGACATCCTCAAGAAAGCTGGGTTGCCTAGTGCCCATAACCACAGATCCTGTATGAAGAGAATTGTGGATATGAAGGAAGCAAGGGAGTTGTGTAAGGATCGTGATAAGTGGCGCTCCATTGTCTCTGCCTATTCCTGTATGAAAAAGATGTGACAATTTCATTGATTGATTGATTGATTGTTAATTGTTAGGTATTCCAATATTAATAATATAAGCTCTTCCTGTTTACAACATAAGAATCATTTTGCAACTTTATAAGTTTGTTTGAACCCTAGGCTTTATGCGGATTTATTTAAGCTGCAAGATGTAATTACAGTTTCGTTGCGCTAATTATTTAATATAAAAAACTCAAGTACAAATTTAAATTAATTTACAAAAACGTATCGTATTATAGAAATTATTTTGTCGGCTCCATTGAAGTGTTCCGCTTGACGTTTTTGGGTAATTTTATAAATTAGTATAGGTTTTTATGTGTAATGTTTTTGGCGGAGATTTTGAGGTTAAATTCCATGTATCATGTAAGTGACTTTAATGTGCTTCGTGAGATTTTTCATCAAGAAGTTAGGTTATTTATTTATTAAGCCTTCCAACAAGATTACATTGTTTACAATACAATATATTCACATTACAATGTAATACACATTACAAAAATACAATTAAAATACAATATATGAGTATATAGAAAATGTATTTTATAATATAGGTTATATAGGTAAATGTAATTTCAGTTATAGGACAGGACTGCATGCGTTAATAATAATAACAATATCTAACAGAAACACTTAGTTACAGTATGAAGCATAATGCATTAGCAAAAACTTATTAAACATTAAAAAATAATAATAAATAATTAATGTACACATGAAATAAATGAAATTTAATTTAACATATAAAAGTACAAGTTATTTAAAAGTTAAAATATATTAGATTAAAAAATATAATATAAATTATTAAATTTTCATTTGTCTAAGTTTAATGTTATACGAGTATATTGATATCAAAGTTTGCCAAAAGTATATGGTATCTTTAATATAAAAGCAATTGTGTCAGAATCGTGGAAACTGGGGCTCTGTTGTCTCTATTCCTGTAGAAATAAAGGCTTGACAATGTGATGGATTGAATATAAAACATAATGAGCTAAGTAATTTTATATTACACGTCCCAAATGAGAGTCACGATCCTCACTAAGTAACGGTTGAGGAGAGAGAGACACGTCGCAAACTCGTCGCACACCTTCGAACATAGTAGATTTAAAATGCTTTAGTTTAGTTTAGAATAGATTAACGTATTCTAGGTCTGTGCCAAGACTATATACATATTTCTTTGAGAATTGCTTTAGCATTAGTTAATCTTATTATTTTAGGAATAAATTATTGCTATTATTTAATTTATTAAACAATAAAAAGTCATAAAATATTTAATATCAAAAACAAACGTAGTTGAATCGTGATTTTACAATCGTGGGAATAGTTTTATTTTTTGCTATGTTACCCTCTACCTATCTTATGGTAGTCGGGCGCGTGATCAGCATTGCACTACTAGACGTGCTCCATTCGTACAATAAACTCATCCACTTTTATATGCGGTTATATACGTTACACGAGTATATACGCTCTTGTTGATATACGAGATTTGTAGATGTGGAGGAAGCGAGGGAGTTGTGTCAGGATCGTTGCAAGCGGCGCTCCATTATCTCTGCCTGTTGAAATAGGCGTGCCAATTTAATTGATACGCTCTTGTTAAATTTTTACTTATTGTAATATCTGATCTCGACTTGCCTGATCGTTAGCAAGGGTGGGTCCAAGAGTTTTGAGGACTGAAAAATGCTTGTGAGATACCGGTTTCATCTAGGCCAACTGGTGGATGTGACTGCTACTTGCAGTTATGTAACTTCATTTGTAGTAGTAGTCGCTTCGATTCATGGATCCAGCTTAACATCAGCGAGATGTCGGGTCGCAATAAAAAAACAATAGTTTTATTTATGTACAAAAATCTTTTATAAGTATGTACGCTAAACAGTGTGCAGTTGGTGCTTATTTTCTTAGTCTGCTGATCCGGATAGTACCATCAATTTCAAGTGTAAAGACTGTGAAGCGTGACGTCACGTTTCGGGATCACACTCATTCACGATTCATTCTCCAGCTTAATAAATGGCGATGTGGTCGTGACACAAAAAAAAGATACACTATCAGTACGTTAAAAACCTTCTTAAAATCGTGAATATGAAATAAGCAAGAACGTTATTCTGCCAAGTAGGCATTCGTTATCACTGCCTTCCTCTCAGCCATCAGTCGTTTACTGCTGGACATAGGTATCCTTCAGCGAATTCCAGAGAGGCCTGCTGGAAGCGGCCTCCGACCTTTAGTAGGTCGTCCATTCATCTCGTGAGTAGGAGTATCTAGTATCTTGCCTATAGGGTTAAAAAGGATACATAATATGACCTACTGTCAGTCTCAACCACAGGAAGAAGAATTTTCTAGAATGCCCTTAAAATTTCCCTAATAAATAAAAACAGGCTCGCAACAATAGCATCCACGAACACAAAACCGAAAGATTGCGAACTTACTTTGTTAGAGAACAAAGTCGTGTCGCGTCAACAACGTAAACAAATCACTACTAAATAGATCCAAATAAAATTTTCTGGTAGTTCCAATATTCCTATATGTAAGGACCGCGACCGGCACGGGAGCCAGTCCTGTTTGGTCAGCGATACCTGCGATTGGGAAGCTGCGACTACGATACGACTTCGAGGACGAGATAAGGACTACTTTGGCTGCTATTGGACTTCGACCGTGCTTACGATTGGGATATTTGGATTGTGCAAAGAATGCGCTTCTTTAACAAATTTGTCATTTGACTGTATCTTTAAGAAAGCCGCGGAACTTCACTTCCATAAAGTTATATATGTATAATAGGTACGTGGCAAGTGCGCTAAGTTCGAATTCATCCGGTCGTAAGAGTACCAATGCAAAAGTTGGCGGTAACTCTGTATGGCATCTTATGCATTATGTAAAAGTTTTATTGTTCAAAAAAATAATGGCCACCAATACCTATTTTGTTATTAGTAATCAATATTGTGATTTTTATTACTGTCTTATTGTTTTCCTTTCTTGCTATATACTTAAATATTATATCTGCATATTTTAATAGAATTATAGTCGTATTAAATGTATATTTTTAATACATACATACAATACATACATTTAATACATTCAAAGAGTGGTAGGCAGTGGTACCCAGTCTGCCGATCCGGGGTGTACCACCAATTACAAGTATACAGACCGTGAAGTGATTTGGTCACGTTTCGGGATAAGCTTGTAAGTTGCCGGTTCCATCTAGGCCGGCATAGTGGATGTGATTGCTACTCACAGTTATTGAATTGTAGTAGCAGTGGTATTCATTCTTGGACCACACTTTGGCTTAACATCAAGCGGGGTGATGTCAAAATACTTCGTTAATATAAACTATTTATATATAAAATAGTTTTAGCTACCTAATTTTATAATGAATTTAAATAAATATAATCTTTACTTATCATTATTAAATTATTTTCTATTTATAATACATTGTGTACTACCCTTCGTATTATATCAGTTTCCTTTTTCACCCGAAGGTTGCCTGTTTTTAGGGTCCCGTAGTAAAAAACGGAACCCTTATTTTTCACTGTGACTCGACATCTGACCTCGACCTGTCTGGTTGTAAGCATCGAGGCCCAAGAGTGCCGACGACTGGAAAAAGCCGTCCTGGTTCACGGCTGCCTCAGTCGCCGTCACTATGCCTGCCAAAAAAGTTTATAGTTGAAGTTTATTACACTACACAAACAAATATTAAATAAAAATATGAAGAATAAAAATTCGATCATTACGGCTGCGATCACAAAATAAAAATAAGGTTAGAAGGACTGCAAAGAAGTATTTTTATTTGCCTTAGGTTAAAAGTTGGCCAACACTATATTATTTTTGAAAAAGCGAATAAATTCGCGTTGATATTTATTAAGTACATTTAACTTACAATAGGACAAATTCCATCGGAACATACTACATTAATGTATGTATGCCTTTCCCGCCATTGTTCGCAAATTCGCGCCCATTTTTGGTTTTAAGAGCGAAGCGGCCACGGCCCTGCATCACGACAAGCTCTATCTCGTGTTGCGATTGATAAATAAGTTAGATTATAAACTAATAGAGCTCCAATAAATATTTAAAATTAAATAAGTAGTGCATTTAAAATGTTCTAGCATTCCTTAAATGGCGCAGTAGGACTAAAGGAGTAAGAAGAATAACGGAAATTATTAGTTTACTTAATGCTAAAAAATAAAATATTTTTATTGTCTTTACTAAATTCAAGGATTCACTGTAGGATTTTAGGCGTGATGATTGATGATGATTTAATATAATTTTTTGCTAATTATATAATAAAAATAAGAAATACAATAGATTATTTTAAGATTGTTGCTAAGAAGTGCTAAAGATTTGTATATACCTAGAACAAAAACTAAAACAGGAAGAAAGCAAATAGCTATTGAAGGGGCACAGTTATATAATGGCTTGCCAGAGCAAGTAAAATGCATTAAATGTTTAAATCAATTTAAATTCGCGGTAAAAAAACTCCTAATAGAAACCTAACTGATTAACTAATTACTTAATAATATGTCACTGTATTAATACTAACACAAAACCTAACAATACTCATATAAGCGAATATTGTACTATGTTCTTTTGAGTAAATAAAGTTTCTATAAACCTAAATTGTTAGTTGATTTGCCCAATCTGCTGATCCCCGGTAGTACCACCAACATTTTTAAGTGTACAGACGTGAGGTAACTCAGTCACGTTTCGGAGTTAGGTAGCTTGAAAGGTTCCAAAATGGCTGGGATAGTGGCGGGGTCACACATCGAGCCTCAATAAGAAAAACGTAAAAAAAAATACAATATACTCAGAACTAACAATTATTAATAAATTTACCAGCCCTTTACCATGTGAACCACGTTCACCACTCGCGATCTGATCTGCTATGACACTTGGATTTACGCCGACTCTTCTTGGAACTTGCTATGATTTTTTATAAGCAACACAGACCTCTACATCTTCCGCGATAATATCTCGCACACGTTTGTCATTGCCGCTTTTATTTTATTGCTATTTAATGTTAAAAAGTATTTAAAAAAAGGTTATCTGTTACTCCTAATCTTAAAACTAATGTTAACATTTCACACGGTTATGTTTTTCAACGGGATCAATTATGCTCAGAGGATAGGCTGTTTATCTTCTTTATCAGTATACAAGGAATTGCAAAAAAAAACCTGCAATGAATGTATATATTATATAGTTTTATCGTGACATCTGACCTTGACCCGCCTGATAATTATCAAGAGGAGGTCTAAGAGTGACGACGACTGAAAAAAACCGACGGTCCCAGTCGCCGTCAAGGGCCAAAGGATTTCTTCACACATCGCTAAGAGGATTCATTTGTAATATTTAATAAATTATAATAAATATTGCAAATGTTGTTAATAAAAATAAGGCGGATATTTGTTATGGGTATGGTTATCAGAGTGGTAGGCATTGCTACCCAGTATGCCGATACGGAGTAGTACCACCACTTACAAGTATTTATACCGTGAAGAGATTTGGCGTTTCGGGATCAGCTTGTAAGTTGCTGGTTCCAACTAGGCCGGCATAGTGGATGTGATTGCTACTTACAGTTATTAAATTGTATAATAGTAGCAGTGACATCCATTCGTGGACCACATTCCAGCTTAACATCAAGCGAGGTGCTGTTATAATATATGCTGTCGAGTCACAATAAAAAATAAAGTGGCATTACATTTTCTCTGACAGGCCGTGTGCTTAAAAATATCCGATTTTTTCAATATTTTACGTATGTATGGTACGTAAATAGGTGTCAAGATGCGTTAGCAACCTAGTTTTTCTTTTACCACACAGAACGTCCTAACGGTTAATATTCAATTATTGATTTTAAACACAACTGAGTATCGATCTATCGATCATGTGTTGAATTTTTGTTTGTCTCATGCAACTTTAAAGTCATTATTCAATCAATATTCATCTCTGTTACGTTTGCAAGAAAGGTGTATTTTGTTAATAAACATGTTTCCTAGTAAATTATGTGTAATGTTTGATTATTGCTGAATGGGCGGAAGATTGCCGTTTGATAAACAAGTTTTTGTCCAAATAAAACAATGATATTAACTAGTATTTGTTTTCATATAACCTGTTTATTATATTATATACATATATTTGCGCTAAGACCTGTTTTTATGTGTTTTTCTTTTCTTTATTGTCTTTATATTATATTTTATTGTATTGTAATTTTATGTTTTATTAGACATTGTTCTGTCTAAACTGTGTATAATTGAGATTGCATTTACCTATACTATAAATATTAGTTTGTAACCTTTTATGATAATAAATAAATTAAATAAACAAATTATTCATAGATTGGACCACGACCACCAACTCTCTGCCTACCCACTCTGTTAGCAAGTTCGAATTTGTTATTTATGTTTGCAAAACTAAAATGCCTTTTCCCATTATACAATCACTGGTATTAGCATAAACATCGTAAACACAGTATTCCCTCTTCATCATGACAAGGTACCTGGGAGCCATGACATGCCGGGTAACTGCCAAAATAGGTAGGCAGGCTCCCAGGACTCTTGCTTGCTCGGTCTATATAAGGTTTGACGTGTGACTGTACACGGCAGGCGCCCCTTTTATTGTTTGATTCAATGCTAAACGTTTGACTAGCGGTGGGCGTTCTAGGGTTGATGGGCCGCGCTTTCAAATTAACCAATTGTTTATTGACTTATAACAAATTACTTTGAGTTGTTATAAGTTAACTAATAATCTCATTGTTATACCTTAATTCCCACAGGGATAGGCGTAGACAATGGAGCGCCATTAAAGAGAATTTTGAATGTGGGGAAAGCGATAGAGTTCTGTTAGGATTGAGAAAAGTGTGGCTCCGTTATCTCTGCTTCGTTCAAAAATGATTTTTTTCTATGTTCTAGAAGATTCCTTTCTTATATATATTTCCTAGTCCATTTGAATTTTATTAAGTTACTGTTTGTTTAAATGTCGTGGGGATACCTACAAAGCCTCCAAAAAGTCAGGTTAACATAAGCTAAATAGGGTAGTAAACTATGAAAATATTTCATTACACAATCTAATTTCGCCTAGGTTAATAAAATTTGTTTATTTAAATATTCAATGTTCGCGCAAAATTTATAAAAATGAATGAAAATATAATATAATGATTAAATATATCAACCTATATTACATAAACAGATAAAATATTAACTAAACTAAACTATAAATAAAAAATGTCATCTAGTGATCTGTATTAAATTGTATTATTATTACCACGAATTAGTATTAGCCACTTTGAATGTGTATTTTATGTTTTAGTGTTAACCCTAAAAGTGCGGTTACAGTCTTTCTCTACCCATACTTGGTGGCAATACGATAGTAGCCAATTGATAAAGCGCGCTCTCTTGAATAATTTACCCTTCTCAAGCAACAGGCCTTTGTAATATCTTCATTGTTGTCATATTAGGATATGTCTTCGGATATTTTAACATTCGTTTTGCACAAGAATTATTGGGTTAAAATTTAAGATTTATAAAAAATTGGAGAATTTATAACTAAAACAACGATTTAAGTACTTTACATCCGATTTTTATATTTATATGTACTTTTGTTTTAAATAAGGTACCGGTAACTTACCTAGATTATTTACAAATACGAATATAACAATAATTCAAAGCAATTTCGTATTTTCCCCCTCAGCTTTTCTCAAAATAACCAATTAAAGATTTCGGCTTCCTCCGTATAATCCGATTCTTTCATCGTGTCTGCAGCTCGTCAATAGAGTATGCTTCCTGAAGTAACTGTTTTTATGAGTTTCTTAAAAAAAGATCAGTTAGAAGCAGGGCCGTCTTAAGCATATTCAGCGCCGGGGTGCGAAAGTCAAGGCTCTGCTCGCGTGGTCTCAGTGTAGTACCTATCGAAATTTATGGCGGTCGGGATGCGCCCTCTAGGACTCTGCGCCCGGGTGCACCGCACCCCTTGAACCCCTGGGTAAAGACGGCCCTGGTTAGAAGCGTGGCTGCTATATATGCTAATCTGATATTGATACCTGTATTTATGTATATAATTATATTGACAAGACCTTTTATTTGTTTTGAGATCATTGTGTTTGTAATTAAGACTCGGCTTTTGACCTTAACAGCCTGATAATTAAAGCAACTGAAAGTCCAAAAGCGTGGACAACTAAGAAACCCATTTAGTCCGTCACTATGCCAGCCAAAGATTTTATTAATGTATCTTTTGCACGAAGCCAGTCATCGTTTACGATAACGAAGGTTAGCTGCCGAATAATGCTTCAAAAACCCCGCCTATGTACTCGTATACGCTTAGGCCGGCATAGTGGCGGCGGCTGGGGCAGCCGGGAACTGACTCGGTTATTCCAGTCGTCGTCACTCTTGGACCTCCTCTTGTTTATCATCAGGCGAGTCGAGATCAGATGTCGTGTCACAATAAAAAAAAATATACTTATTTTAAACATTGTTACATAAAAATTAAAAACTTTAAATTGTCATTTTCCCATCTCTAGGGATGTGTTCCATTTAACCAAACTAACTGTAAACTAAAATATAACTCAAATAAGCTATGTAGTCCTTTGAAGTAATCAGTTTAAAAAGTCATTATGTTAAGTATGCATACATTTGTTTTTAACTATTAAAGTTACTCTGTTTAATGTGGTTTACTATAAAGATGTCCTTCCTCGCGTAATCACATCACTGTTTGAGTGGACGCGTTCATTGGTGACTCTATTATGATTTTTTTATATAAATAGTTAACAAAGGTTGGTTAATTCGTAGAAGGATGACTCTATGCGTATAGGCGACCGTAGTGTAGTGGAAGTGCAATGGTTACACAAACCGAGAGCACGGGTTCGAAAGATACATCACCGGTACCAATGTATCTTTGATGCATGTACTTTGGTTGTCCTCTTTCTATGATACAAGCACTTTAGTAGCTTAGTATAGAAATGTATAGTTAATATATATATTTGTTTTAAGGAGCTTTTTGACCTGGTTTCTACCTTGTCTATTTACTTCTGTAATACCCGCACAGGTCGGGGGAAACATTTGCCCTTTATAGACCGAATCGATAGTCAAACTAAACGGTTCGGTGCATCGTTTCTTTGTCGAATAATCGACAAATGTATAACTTTTCCAACCTATTTGTTCTTCCTATCTTATAACTTTTGATTTTTCAAGTGAGGCGTAAAAAAGCACCTCTAACCGGCATAGTGACGGCGAACGATTTTTTTACTTTATTTCTGCATATCTCTAAAAATTGCAATATAAAAAACGTATCCCTGATAAAGACTGATGTCGGTCATAGTTTATGATACAAACAATAGTCAAATTGATTGATTGGTTGTCCCGACAAATCCATTTATTATGATTTTTATTTTACATATTGTTTATTATATTGGTCTAAAATTAAAAAAAAAATTCATTTATGGGCATTGTGAAGTATACTTTAAGAGTAAATGTCCGACTCTAACATGTTATATACTAATCTCTGAGAGTACTTTAAATCTATCACATGTGTCCGTGGACAGCCCCTAATTTTATTGCACTTAAAAGTTTTTTAGTTTTAACATCTGTATCGCGACCATAGAACTGAGAAGTATATAGACAAGTCATGGCCCAACTAATCTGATATTGCGTAGATTAATTACATACGAATATTTTAAATAAATTATATTTTTTCATATATAAGGTTAAATTGGAAAGCTGAGTTGCCTAGTGCCCATAACCATAGAGCCCCGTATAAAGA
The DNA here is from genome assembly GCA_905220615.1 of Tinea trinotella. Lineage (NCBI taxonomy): Eukaryota > Metazoa > Arthropoda > Insecta > Lepidoptera > Tineidae > Tinea > Tinea trinotella. The sequence continues at coordinate 972,082 of HG992308.1, read as the reverse complement.
GAATTGTTGATGTGAAGGAAGCGAGGGAGTTGTGTCAGGACCGTGGCAAGTGGCGCTTTATTGTCTCTGCTTATTGTGGGATAAATGCGTGACAATTTGATTGATTGATTGATATATAAGGTTAATTAGCTATCATTAGAAAACCATATTTTTATTAAACCTCATATACGATGTTACTAAATGTAATTTCGCTTTACCTCTTAATAAAATGACAATCTTAGTTTTATACTATTTAAGCCGACAGTGGTTTAGTGGTACCTAGTGGTATCGCAAACCAAGACTTCTTGGTTCAAAGCCACGTACCCAGTTTCTATGATTCACACACGCACATTTAGAAGCGACATAAATGTAAAGTGTAATAAAACTCTTATCTCTATGGTGCGGATACTTTAGGGCCAAGTTTTTTATAGTCGATTGGCGTCAAAACACTCGAATGTGGGCTTATCAAGTTTACAACTATTTAATTATGTGAAAACAATGTTAATGTCTTTTAAAATATAACAACAGTCCTGGTAGACATAATATTATTTTTAAATTATTCAATTTTTTTAATTTTTTTAATTTTATATTTATACTCGTATCATAGAAAGAAGACAACCAAAGTACATTATATTAAAGATACATTGGTACCGGGTTGGTTTCGAACTCGCGCACTGCTATTGCCCTGCCACTACACCACGGTCGTCTAATTTAAATACGAACAATAAACAGCATCTTTTAATTATAAAAAAATACAAATCAGAGCTGTCCAATTGAGCATGCGACAATTTTACTAATTTCTACAGTAATAAAATATTTTTCCCGAAAGACAAACCACAAACTCGTAGAATAAAATTAATACTCGTACAATAAGTGAATTAAACAAATTTTATGCGGCTTACTATCACAATTTTTTATTATTATTCCAAGGTTTCGAGAGCTTTGCCAGCCATCGTAATCATGGAGAGACTTAAATACCGAAATAAACGCTATAGTAAACCACATAAAATTTGTTTAATTCATTCATAAATTCATCAATGTTTGCGCAAAATCTGAGTTAATACAATAAAATTCGATTCTTAAGTTAAAAGAAATTAAATGTAAGATTTTTATTTGTCGCATGATGATTAATCTTTTTAAAATAACTTTTCTCTTTTTTTTTCACAGAGTAAAGACCGATTATTTATGGGTGCTCCAGGAAGCTTTTATTGGCAAGGTATTATATTAATTAATAATAAAATCACTTTATATTATATGTGTATTTAAATTTAATTTAATTTATTACATTAAAAACTAGTTTTTAAACTACAATCTTATTAATGACCGTAAGAAAAGTTACTAGAAAAACTATTTTTATGTAATAATTAAATTTATTATTTATTGTATTTAAATATAAAATATAAACTGCGGTAAATTATTTTGTGTTTAGCTAAACAACTTTATTAAATGTTATAAAAATCCACAGGACGAACCTTTTCAATAGATCCAAATGAAAAGTTCCACCATTTTATGCCGAAACTTCCTGAAGGTAAACTTAGATCGTGTTCTTGCCACAAATAATATTCTAATTATCATCTTAACTACCCGATAACAAAATAACATTTAGCTTAACTGTTTGGTATATATTCGAGGTTACTGAAAATCTGAAGACGACTCATTTTCTACTTATTTATCTTTTTGTTCAAATGTCTTATAGTATTATGAAAAGTAGATAAGCATTACATATTAATATGGCTTTACATTCGATTTCTGGTTTAAATACTTACTTATTTTCTATTATAATTAATTCAATTTGTAGGATTTGCATCGCATTGTAAGAACTTAATTAAATGTTTTAGAGGTTAAATTACTGGATCAAATAAATTATACTTTACTATTTTTAAGTATTATTAAAACTGTTTGTTTCCAGAAGAAATGAAAAATATATAAAAAGTCATTACTACTACAGCTTTCAGTCATGAAAAAACCTCAGAAAAACCTTACAGTGAAAGCCTCCCCTCACTAAAGGCTTATGACCGCCTAATAAATAAAATTTTGCTTTCCGTTATTTTAGAAAAATCATAAAATTTGGTCTCGTGGTAGATTATTCCATTCCATTTATATTTATTGTTTTGTAAATTACTTGTAAATGTAGTTTAGTTGCCCCTCAAAAAAGCTATAGGCTATATTATATTGGTTTTACTTAATGTATATTAATGTTGTTTATTTGTATATAAGAAATGTTTTGTATTATATAATGTAATGCGGTATAATTTTATGTAAACTTGATTATCGTAATTTGCGGTTTAATGCGGTCGTTCAGATCTCAGCGTTAATAAATTACTAAGAGTATAAATTGACGTGATGTAAATATTTTAATATTTCTATACTAAGCTACTAAATATGCTTGTATAAATAAATCAAAGATACATTGATACCGACAAGTGTTTTGAAAGGGGGTTTGTTGACTATTTCACTACATTACGACGCCTTAGCCACATATTAAATACTCCATTTCCGTGGTTATTAAAAGGATATTTATTGTTCATTAAAATATAATTCTTTATGTAATTTTTACTGAAAATAAAGTTATATTCATTAAATTTAATAATAACCGATCTATCCAAGCATTGAATTAGAAATTCCCGACGAGACATGGTTATATAAAACAATATAAATGTTGTGCAAAAGAATATAATCATATTTTACTTAGATATATTTTTTTAGGATATGTTTTGTTTTTCAATGAATAGTAAAATAAATGTTTTTTTTAATGCTTAATAATATTTTAAACATGCTTCAGGGATGTCTGGTTTAAAATAAAACTAATTGCGTTGTGAAATTTATTCTATATACACATTTCATTTTAAACAAATTTACATTTTAATAGTAGATATTTATTATTAAAATTTTATTTTTTAATGTGAATGTGTATTTTTTGTAAATTTCACCGATGTTACTCAAATTAATGGAAGTTTTGATAAATCGGACAGTAAAGGACTCCCGGCGGCTTTCAAACTAATTATTATTATTTTTTTTAAATATTGGCTTTTTATCATTAATAAAGGTATAACATGGATTTCGGTACTTACTCAACAATTAACAATAATTGAGGAGTTTTTATTGGCCGGCATAGTGACGGCGACTGGGGCAACCGTAAACTATACGGTTTTTTCAGTTTCAGTCGTCGTCACTCTTGGACCTCCTCTTGCTTATCATCAGGCGGGTCGAAGTCAGATGTCGTGTCAAAATAAAATCAAAAATAAAAAAAGGGTGTTTTTTATATTCCTTTTAAATGAGTTTATTATTTACAAGTCATAATTAAGTTAAACTTTTTGTGTGTTAGGGAAATAATAAATTGTTTACCATCATAATTCATTGTACACCTAACTTCATAAGGTGGACTACATAGACATCATTTACTCGTGGTCCACCTTCTTAATGTACAAATTTAAAAAGTAGATGATATTCATTTAGTTGTTGTTATTGGCTGAAAAAGATAAGCTTTCAATAGATCACAAATCCATAGTAGCATTACATGTCATTCGTATACTCACACCCATTAAGGGTAGACAGACGATTAGAAATAACTTAATGTTGTGATGCACTCCAAAAACACAACCCACATCTGATACACAAAATTTTAACTATATTTAACCAATCAAATTAAAAAAATATGATGTAAAACCACAATCTTTAATTGTATTGTATCAAAAATATAAAGATGGCGGTTGACTCAGCATCAGGAAACTATAACAAGAGTTGTAGTTTCCTTCGGTTAAATTTAGTTAAAATTTTAGTAGAGCTTAAAGTTAGCAGAAATACATTTCCATGCTAATGAATTAAACAAATTTTACGCGGCTTACTATCGCGTTTATTTTGGTTTATATTTTACAACAACCGCGATAGTAAGCCGCATAAAATTTATTTAATTCATTATCAATGTTCGCGCGAAATCTAAGAAAATACATTTCCATGCTTTTATTTTGATCATAAAGCTGTTCTTTGTCATAAGTTGGCATGTTCAATGTGTATTCAGGTTAAATACAGCAAAGGTGATAAAACCTTGAAAATACACTTAATATTCTATCTACAAAGGACATCCGTAATAACCGGAACTAAATCTGTCATAGCAACTCATTTCATAGCATAACTCACAACCTAGCAAGTTTAAATTATAAACGACCGTAATTTAAGTTTTCCTCAATAATTACAGGTCAATTATATTCGCAAAATGTTGATGGTAAACCGTTGTTATTATCCACGTCTGAGGGTTCAACTAAATACGATGATTCCTACATGGGTTACTCATTAACTGTGGGTGATTTCGTCAGTGGTGATAACATGCAGGGTGTAGCTGTTGGTGTACCAAGAGGCGCAGATTTGAAAGGATTGGTATGTTATATAAGCTATTTATTGTTTTTTACATTTATTATTTTACTATACTAAGCTACTAAAGTGATTGTATTGTAATAACAGTGTGACCAAAGTAATATCAAATATACATTGGTACCGGCAAGTGGTTTTGAACCCGTGCTCTTGGTTTGCGTAACCATTACACTACCACTACATCACGGTCGCCTTAAATCATTGTATAAACGTTAGTAATCAGGTTCTATATATCATATATCTGCAGCATAGAATAAGTACAGATGTATATTTTCGGTAACGTTTTGTAACGTAAGGTACCAAGTAAAATTTTTGTTTATTTATTTCTATGATGGTTCATTTTTGATTCCTTTCCCAATAACTTAATATATCAATTACTTTTGTCAGTTTTATTTCATTCATCTTTTTTATGTGACCAATCCAATTTTACTTAATACTTGTCTGATGTTAGCAAGGGAAGGTCTAAAAAAATTGACTTGGTTACGACTTCCTCAGTCACCGTTACTATGCTGACTAGAGGTGCCTTTTCACTCGTAGCTTGAAGAAACTAAAAACAGGGCATCGCGATCGTAACGGCGGCTGAGGCAACCGTAAACTGACTCAGTTTTTTCAGTCGTCGGCATAACATCCTCTTGCTTACCATTTATTTACTTTTTAGTTCACATTGTCATACTATTATATTATAAGCCTGTTTTTAGTTTTTACTATAATTTTATTTGCACCTAATTTTCTAAATTTATTTATGTCATGTATTTTTCAAATTATAGGTTGTTATCTACACTTGGGGTCTTGAGAATGTGAAAAATATCACTGGCTCACAAATTGGTGCATATTTTGGTTATTGTTTGGCTTCTGGTGATATTGATGGTGATGGATACGATGATCTGATTGTTGGCGCACCAATGTATACGAAGACAAAGACCGGCGGCTATGAACATGGAAGAATTTACGTTATATATCAAGATAATAGTAGGGTAAGTGTTATGTAAGATAGTTCATGATCAGTTGAAATCATAGACAAGAAAAGGCCACGTGAGTCGGGATGTTAAGTAGTTGTCATAAATACAAGGCTTTCTTGATATCACCGATGGGCCGTTCCTATATTTTCCTAGTGTCATTAATAAAGTCATCAATTCTATGACTACTTCTAAAGATGGAGGTTTTCCTTAAAGTCAATCCTTCGCCAAGGAATTTGAAAGGCTTCTCTCCCCCGCGGCTCTTATTTTCTTAGCGGCTCAAACAAGGATCTGGAACTTAACATAACGGGATAAATTACATGTTAGTCCTATGAAAAATATTAAACCTTTTTTTGGAGACTGCAACGGAGGTAATCGTAAAATGAATCGTTTTATTTCAGTCGACGGCAGACACCTCTTGAACATTCTCTGATTTTATGAATGATTTTGATTTAGTATTTGTAGTGTTTAATGGATTACTAAACTGAATGACAGGCATTTTAGGAAAGTAGATTGCGTTGTTTTATTAATAGGTACAATTTAAAAAAATAGTTGTAGCTGACATTAAATGGGCTTTATTAATGTTTACAATATAATATTATTACAGACATTTACAAGAAGTCACGCTCGAACTGGTGAAGTATCGAAAGGACGATTTGGTCTGTCGGTTACATCTCTTGGTGATATCAATTTGGATGGATTTGGTGGTAAGTGGTCCACACTCAATTTTTCAATAATCAGCCGCTTGATACAAATTTTTTAACGAATGTACATCCAAGAAAACGGGCTTATTCCTAAAAAAACACACAAGAGTCTTTGCCGACCACCTTTTTGAAGTTTGCACTAAACTTCATAACAATTAATTTTTATTAAAAAAGCATTGTTATTTTAACACATTTATTCTTTTGTTTCTTATATCCTATTTCTGCTATGTCAAATAAAACAGTCTTCTGTAAGATTTCAAATTGAGCGTTTCATTTATCGCGTCAAAAGTCTTTAGTACTTATAAACATAGAGCTTGTATAAAAAGGATTGTGTGGGGAGCGATATTGTCATTGCTCATACCAATGGAAATTAAGTCGAAACAATTTGATTGAATAATACAAATATTTGAAGAATAATTTACTTATACCAAATAACTTTCTAGAATTTGTTTGCTAGTCAAATAAAAAGAGGCATATGACCACCGATGTTTAAAATATACGCTTTCTGTTTCAGATATTGCAGTAGGTGCTCCCTATGGAGGCGCCAATGGCAGAGGCGTAGTCTATATATACCATGGTTCACCCAAAGGTATTAGTGAAAAATATTCACAAGCAATCACTGCAGAGGAAATAGAGCCTGGCATGACTACATTCGGATTCTCCCTCTCTGGCGGTGTGGACTTGGATAATAACAATTATACTGATCTGGCTGTTGGTGCCTACAAATCAGATGCTGTAGTTTTCCTGAGGTATGGGTATAATAGATTATCATCTGGATTTTTATTCTGGATGTGATTATCCATATCACTTTCACAAATGCCATATAACATTAGGTAAAGGAACTTAAAACTTTGGCCGGCATAGGCGACTGGGGCAACCGTGAACTGACTCAGTCTCTTTAATCGTCAGCATTCTTGGACCTCCTCATGATTACACATAAAATTATAATTTATTTAAGGTCTTGATTACTTTCTTGAAGAATAAATAAGTACAACATTATTTTGAATTTATTTGGTGCTAAGATGTGCAGTTTAATATGATTATTAATTAAATTGTCAAGGAGATTTGTATAAAGTTCTTTAAAATGGACAATTAAATGCCACTTTAATTAAAATGGACAGACCACTTCCCGGTACTAATATATCTTTGATATTATGTACATTGGTTGTCCTGTTTCTTATGATACAACTTTAGTAGATAGAAATATAAATATAACTATTTACATCTGATTTCAGATCCAGACCAGTGGTAAAGGTAATGGCTGAATTTAGTTTTGATGGTAACAGCAAACTGATATCACTTGAAGAGAAGAGTTGCAAAACGAGAAATGGCGAAGATGTTGCGTGCGCAAAACTGATGTACTGCCTTGCCTACGATGGAATCAACGTCGACACTTATATAGGTCAGTTTTTAGTATACAATTTTAAACAGTACACAAAATCAGCTTTACAAAAACAAAATACAAAGGTAACGTTAACACTGATGTTTAAAATATTGAATCCCAAATTCAATAATTATAATGAATTTAAAAAAATATATGTGGCTTACTATCGCTTTTATTTTTGGTTATTGATTTTACAATTTTTTATTATTCCAACTATTTAAAAGGCTCTTTGTGACCACGATGGCTGCAAAGCACCCGAAACTACACAAAATAAAAAATCAATAACCAAAAATAAACGCGATAGTAAGCCGCATAAAAATTGTTTAATTCATTAATCATTGTTCGCGCAAAATCTAAGAAAATTCCAATATCAGGATTAATTTCCAAATTCTGATAATTTATAAATTTTGATTCACATTAAAAATTCTGAGTTTTTTATTTAAATTGTTAGTTACAATGGAAGTTAGATACCTATAATTATAATGAATACATAGAAATACGTCATAATTATAAGGGAAATAATGGCGTTAATATAAGTTGTTTGTTTCCAAGCAGATGGATATTACTGCTACTTTGGTGAGTTAGTAGTAGATGATGTATTTTTGTGAACTCAATGTAAATTTTCATTTGTGAATTCTGCTTTTAACATTAATTTAATATTGATTGTTTTAATACTATAGAACCACTCTTTTGTTACATTTAAAGTTTCTATACTTATTGTATGTGAAAGTCAAATGTTACAGGAAGTATTGCATTAAAAGTTTAAAAGCAGAATTACATAAAAGTCGAGAGACGAGTGTCTAACGTTACTCAAGATTTTCAGCAGCGTTAGAATTCTCCATGATTTTATTATAAACGTTCTTTTGATGGTATATTCATTATTGTAATTAAATATCATCTTCATCATCAATTGTTAGATCGAGTGAAGTTACATTGTGGATGTGAAGGAAGCAAGAGAGTTGTGTTAGAATCGTGAAAAGTGGCGCTCAGCTGTCTTTACCTATCATTTTTATAAGTTTCAATAAAATATTTGTGTATCACAATCACCAAATTGATGTTAGATAATGTGTTAGCACTTTAATCACTTTAGATTAAGAAACAATTTATTTTATTAGCGTAAGCTTGGAAATGAAATGATGTATTGTTAAAGCATGAAAAAGTAACTGTAGCCGGCACAGTGAAGGCGACTGAGTTAATTGTAAAATGAGTTAGTTTGGTACTGATAAAACTGACTTATTTTACGTCGGCGCTTTTACTCCTCTCCTAGTCCATTAGGCAACTGAAGGTCAGATGTCGAGTCATAATAAAATTAGTTTTTTTTTTTAATTTGCTAATTTCTTTCTGCTCTAATTGTATCATAATGGGAAGCGGACCTCTACTCTATTGTTTGTTGACAAGGAGAGATCATCAGATCTTTAAAAAATATATTGTGGTTCAGCATATGTCAGCTCCCCGCTTGATATTAAGCTGGAGTACGGTCCATGAATCTCTTGCATCCAACTGCTATACTGGAACATACTAGAGGTCGCATCAACTATGCTGGTCTAGGCTTTTTAAGCTTTAAAACCAGAAACTTTTACCAAAAGGCGATTGAGTCACCCCACATCGGTAGACCAATCCTAAAATCTTATTTTCCCCACAGAAATTGATGTCAAATTGGACTTGGATTCAAAGAAGTCAACGAACAAAAGGCTCTACATTGAGGAAGGTCACATTACCACATATAAAAAAGTCGTCAAACTTTATAAGAAACGAGACCAATGTAACACTGTCACTATATTTTTGGATGTAAGTTAAGCCTTAATTGTTATTCTGCAAATTAAAAAATAGCCGTCTATCCACTAAGCCGGCCTAGTAGAAACCTTCAACCTCTAGGATCTGTTCAAGGTTTGAACTACTCTAGATGGGCCGGCTGAGCAAATGACCATCTGTCTGCCTACCACTCTTAAGCATCATCGTCATTAAAGCAGCGGAGCTAAACATAGGCCCTTTGAACGCCATTCCGAACGGTTACTCGTGACTTTCACTATGTCGTCAGTCCATCTAGTGGGAGGCCTACCTAAGATGCGTCTTCTGATTCGTGGTCTCCATTCTAAAACCTTTTTCTCCATCGTTTGTCGGTTCCCCGAGCTACCTAAATATTTTAAATAAATACTATAAAACAAATCATCACGTGCCGTACAATATATCTTTTCAGATATGTATTTAGGAATATATTTCTTATTACAGGAGGAAATAAGAGACAAATTGACTCCATTAGAAGTATCCATGTCTTATGAACTAGTACAAAGGAGGGCACCAGGTGCAATACCACCAGTCTTAGACCAAACTGTTAACAATGTTTACACTGACTCACTTCACATACAGAAGAACTGTGGCTCTGATAATATTTGTATACCTGATTTGCAAATGGCGGTTACTACGTAAGTAGATCTTTGACCTTGGGCCAGTGTTGTGGCTTAACATCAGCACCCCTTCTTCAGTTAAGTTGGTATGCGGCCTGAATGGAGGCGACTGATACTACAGTTAAATTGCAATAGTAGTCACATTCACTATGCCGGACTAGTTGCAGTCGGTAACTTTGAAAATACAGACTGCGATCTATCCCGAGTTTATAGACTGGGCAAATGACAACCAACTGTCGAACTGTCTACCTACCACTCTTCGTATTACGAGTATCAGCTAAGTATCTTAAAAAACCATATTATATGTATAGTAACACACACCATGACATGACTGGTTATGCTTCACTCTGTGGGTATTACCCCACAGAGTGAAGCAAAGATAATAGAGCACCACTTTCAACGATCTTGACATAATGTTTTTAGTTTTTTACCACTCACAATTCTCTTTATACAAGCTTTATGCACTATGAAAACAAACCCCTGATTTTTTTTACAATCTTTTTGATTTAAATAAAAAATTACCTTCTTAGCCATCGTCCTAAATAAATCGTGGAGCCTGTATGAAAAGACAGCGAGGGAGTTGTTTCAGAAAAGTTGGCGTTCCATTGTCTCTTCCTATCTCTGTGGAAGAAGCGTGGTATTTTGATTGATTGAATAAATGAATCATTTTCTTTTAGGCCCAATGTCAATTACATACTTGGTTCAAATGAACATGTGAACATAACCGTGGAAGTGGAAAACCATGGTGAAGATGCTTTCGAAGCTGCATATTACTTGCAAATGCCCGCCGGTGTCACCTATGCCAAAATAAATAGGTACGAGGAGGAAACCACACAAGATATCACCGTCTATTGCTCTGTTAATTCTAAAGATGGTTTTAAAGTACTCAAGTGTGATTTGGGTAATCCGTTGCCTCGTGATGCTAAGGTAAGCGTTTAATTCTGTGAATGTATTGTTGTGAGTTATTTTTATTGTGACACGACATCTGACTTCGATTTTCCTGATGGGTGTAAGCAAGGGAAAGTTCGAAAGCACTGGTCTAAGAAAAAACCGATCAGCATAAAGACGACAAACGTCTCTATGCTAATGTTTTAAAAAGGAGAAAACACATTGGCTGGTAGAGCCTTCTATTTGTCGATTGTTTTACCATAAAACAACGTGCCCATGAGCCAAGATTGAATAGTACGGGAACGGGATCTAGTTGCTTAAGAGTGGTGAGCATTAGTGCCCAGTTTTGCGATACGAATTACAAGTACGATATACAGACCGTGAAGTGACTTTGTCGCGTTACGAAATCAACTTGTAAGTTGCCAGTTCCAACTAAGCCGGCATAGTGGATGTGACTGCTTCTTGTAGTAATTTAACTATAGTATCAGTCGCCTACATTCATGGATCGCACTCCAGCTCAACATCAGGCGGGGGAAAAAAGGGATGATCCAATTTTACTACAATATTCTTGTTTTAGGTCAAATTCCAAGTTGTGTTAGAAGTAGACCCAACAGTGACAGCATTAGAGTTTGATATGGAGTCGAATTCAACAAATCCTGAAAAAGAGACTATGTATGATAATAAGAGACATTTGTCAATTGGTGTTATTGTCAAAGCACAGTTGCATATTATTGGGTAAGTTTGATAAAATCTCTTCTAACAATCAAATTACGTAGTTTCTAACATTAGCAATAATACTAAATTTATCTCTTCAGTGCATCAGATCCTCCAGAACTTCACTACAATGCATCCCTGTATGGAACTGGACATATTGAAGAAGATACTCAATTAGGACCTCAAATAATACACAAATATAATATCAAGAATGAAGGTCCATATCCAGTTGAAGAAGCAGAACTCATTATCATGTGGCCTTATCAAACATTAAACGGTATGTTGTTTGATCATGTTTTTTAAAGATATATGCGATTGTTGCGTCTGTATTTACTGGCAAGCAAATTACTTAAACTTAATTTAGGCGAAAAAATCCTTTACTTATTAGTTGTGCCATGCTGCGCTGCTTTACGTATTCTTTATGATGGATGCTTATATCGCATCCAAAACTACTTAAATTGTTAGTACTTACAAAAAGGTGGTTTCGAATCTGTGAATGGTCATTAATAATATAATTAAATTTGTATTTTTACAGGCGAAGACTTCATGTACATGTTGATTCAACCCCAAGCTGTGGGACCAATAGTTTGTGAGAAAGCGCGTCAAATCAACCCACAAGAGATATTTGTCAAAAATCCATACAAATTTTTATTACAGAAAGAACGTGAAGGTAATATTTTAAAGTTCTTGTTTTATTAACAACGCCAACGTAAAACGTCCTGGCTTAACCTTCAAGTTCATCTTGAATCAATCGAACTTCTGTCTGCCTCTATCTTATCTTTAATTTATTATTCTAGTGTTTGAGGTCTTTTTAATCGAGTTCTAAAATATTATTTTTATTTATTTTACAGCTTACGAGAACACAGAATTTGGTAGTAAAAGCTTTAGTAAGTATTATCTTCTTCTTTTTCTTCACAACACCTATACAGCAGATGTATATCAATTAACTAATCTAAACAAATAATTTCCAGAACAATCTTGGTATAAGAGTGAAAATGGCGCCAGAGCTGCATTTGCAAACAATGTTTACCAAGAAACGAGTGGAGATTTAGATTCTGGCTTGGGAGTAACAAGATTTAATAATGAAGAAAGTAATATAAGGCAAGGAACATATCGTCAATCACAAGCAACATATGGCCAGAATCAAGGAAGTTACCGACATTCTGAAGGAGACGACAGCCAAAATCTTGGAGGTTTAGAAGCAATTGTATATGGTCAAAATAGAGGAGGATCCCAGGGAAGTGAAAGCAGCTACAGGGAATCACACGGCAGCCAACGGGGTTCTGGACGAGCTTATGGCGAATCTCAGAGCAGTCAGGGTAGTTATAGTCAAGGACGTACTTATGGTCAAGGTCAAGGTTCTTCAGGAAGTAGTCAGAGCAGTTATGGAAGCCAAGGAAGTTATCAAAGTGGTGGTGGAGTTCAGCAATCTGGAAGTGGCCAAGGACACGTTACAAATGGAATGACGAGGAGATGGAATAAAACTATTCACTACGACGAAAATGGGAATATAATATCAGAAATTGAAAGTAGCACAGAATATAGAAATTTAGGCCATGAAGGAGAAGCTGGCAGTTCATTTTCTAACAGGTAAATTTTGTCTTGCTCGATATAGGAATATTTCAACTCTTTTATAGCTTACATAGCTTTCATTCAAACCGAAAGAATTCGAATGAAAAACTGTATGGGAAGGGTCGACAAAACGTAGTATAAAGATTAATGCTGGCCGCTTAAAAAAGGCCACTGTAAAGCTTTATGGAGGAGACCTATGTCTAGCAGTAAATGATTAATGGCTGACATTATGATAATTTACTAAAAAAAACTTTTATATATAAGATTTATGGTACGATTTATGGTAAACTCGTAATGTGGTTAAAAGTCAACTTATTTTTCGCACACAATGATCAGCGTATATTATAGTGAAGTATTTGTACTTTTATCATATACCTAATTATAAATAAATTGCAGGTATGGTGGTTCCGGAGTATATGACAGTGGTTACATGAACAGGGACAGTTCAAATGGCATTACCTGGTCAACAGAAGAAACCATAAACAAAGATATCATTAATGCTGATACAACTTACCATAGACAATTAAATATTAATCCAAGTATCACATCTGTTGGAGACGACGATGAAGATGATCAACTCACTGGTTTTGGCGTAAATGCTGCATATAATCCTAATAATGAATTCAGAGTGGGAGTAGCAGATTTGGGTATTTCTGGCAGCGGTTCGGGGTCACAAGGTTCTGCTTCTCAAGGATCTCAAGCATCTCAAAGTTCCAGTTACAGTGGTGGGGCTCAGTACGGGTCTCGTGGTGTTAGTCATGACGGCAGCGCACAAGGCAGTGCATCTTATGGAACTAGTTATTCAAGAAGTGGATCCAGTGGTGGAAGTTATTCGTACTCTAGTGGATCATCTCAAACAGGTTATTATTACCTACTCTAGTCTCTTTTTAGATACAAATAATGTATCTGGCCGGCATGGTGACGGCCACTGAGTCAACCTAAAATAAAATCGACTGCTCTTGGACTGCTACTGCCTTTGCTTACCATCGGGCAAGTCAAAGTCGGATATCTAGCCATAATAAAAACATTATATAATTGAAAATGTTACTAAAATCTGTAATTACTTTTTGATTGTATTTGAATAAATAGTTTTGTGGGCTTCTAGTGAATTCTAAAGATTAAAATAATCTTCCAAGCAGTTCAATGTAAATTTTGAGCAGATCACTAATTCATCTATTACTCATTCACGTTATATTTCAAAATATAATAATAAAATTTAAATTCATTTCCAGGTGGTGGTCAATATAAATACCACGCCCGTTCTCAGGCACATGGTGAGAATCAACGAACAAAACGTGAAGATGATGTAGATCCAGAACTTTACAAATTGCTTCAGAACTGTCAGGAAAAATACAAATGTGAAGTGATCAGATGTGTTACTGGCAAATTAATGAAGGGACAAGAAGTGTGGGTTGCTCTGAGATCCAGAATAAAGGCTGCTGTTTTAAGTGATGTAAGTTACTTACAGCCATTTTTCTGTGATAGCAGACGTCTCCGTTCATTGATGACAAACAAGATTACTATCAGGCGTTTTTTTATTGTGACTCGACATATGACAGCAGCCCGCCTGATGTTAGGCTGCAGTGTGGTCTATGAATGTATGTCACTACATTCCATACATATGTATATTTACATAATTTTTATAATGTAAAAGTGGTTGGTGGTTGGTCAGACAATTGGTGATCGTTTGCCTAGGCTGACAACCCAGGGTAGTATTACCACTTTCAAGTGTACAGACCGTAAATGATCGCCTTCGAGATCGGTTTAAAAGATTCTGGTTCCAACTTGAATGGATGCAACTGCTTCTTACAGTAACTAAAGTTATAGTAGCAGTTGCCTCTATTCATGTCTACACCTATATTAGTCGGGGTGCTATAAGAAAATCATAAAGTCGATCAATCAATCAAATTTTTCCCACAGAAATAGGCAGAGACAATGAGGCGCCACTTGTCACGATCCTCACACAACTCCCTCGCTTCTCTCATATCAACGATTTTCTTCATACACGCTCTATGGTTATTGGCATTAGGCAATCCAACTTTCTTGTCGATGTGTCCGATTTAGTCCGGATTTGGTACTGAGGTGTTCCCTGGTAAATAATAAAAGTACAATAAAAAGAAGGAATCTTTGCGTTTTGTATATTAATCGATATATTTACTAAACTGTTAACACCAATAATAAATGAGACATAGAATTTACTATTGCATATTTATTACCAAACTGTTTTCTTCATTAGATATCAAAAGAGCGTGCTGTAAAGCTGTCAACACTGGCCGCAACTCGGGTGACTCAGTTGCCGCAAGTGGGTAGGCCGCGTGACAGCGCATGGAAGACTGCCGAAGCCCAGACTGTGATTACGCCACAATTGGAAGCGCCCACTTCTGGGAACATCCCACTTTGGGTTATCATTTTGGCTGCCATTGTTGGAGCTTTGTTATTATTGTTGCTCATATTTGCTTTGTATAAGGTGAGCGAAATTATTATTGTGTTGGAGCTTTACTATGCAACTTTAGTTTTGTTTATTTTACTTACTCGTATTATTGTTATTATTTTCAATGATAGTGAAGGTCAGATAGTTGGTAGCCATTGGCCTGGTCTGCCGATCCGGAGTAGTGCTACCACTTTCAAGTGTGCAGATCGAGGTGACTTAGTCGCATTTCGGGATTATTGAAATTTTATGCTAATATTATGTTTGTTTAATAAAATAAGTTATTATTTTAATATCATAATTCCTCGAATCGTGACCAACCTTTGAGCAGCATAGTGACGAAAACTGAGGCAACCGTTAACTGAATCTGTATTTTCAGTCGTCGGCGCTCTTGGGATTGTTCTTGTTTACAAAGCAAGTCGTCTCAATAAGAAACATACCCATAATAGAAAATTAATCTTAATTATTTCCTTTGCAGTGTGGCTTCTTCAAACGAAACCGTCCATCAGATAGGTCTGAGCGTGAACCATTGAACCGTGACGAGCATCTCTGATACCCACCACCGCGCACTCTCGCGCACTCCTCCCCCTCCCCAACCAACTCACCTACCTCCCGCACCTCAAGTCCTTCCTCCTGCAGCTCAGCGACAGACGCTGCAAGTGACGTCACTAGCGATAGAGACTCTACTAGTTTTGATAGGTATTAGTGTGAAATCATACTCGTTGTTTCGAACTATTTCGATAAAGTGCTAAAAAGTGCCTTGTGTTAGTTAAAAAATGTATAGAAACATATCGTAGATAAAAATGTTGCCTTAATACTCTTAGATATAAATAAGACATTGTAGATTCCTGCCGTCATAAGAAAGAGGGGCGCATCCAATTTTTTTTTTGAAATTATATATATACGGATTCAGTAAAAAAAGACCCATTTAGAAAATATCTTAGATAATTTAACTGACAGTTAAATTATCTAAGGAAAATATATATACAATTTGATTTTGAAAAAAAAATATGTAGGAATGCGCTCCTCTTCCTTATGACGGCAGATTTGTATTACTCTAATTAACTTAAAACCAGGCCGGTATAGTAGATACGACTATAAGGCTGATATGAGACAGTAGTCGAATCAACTAAAATTACACAGTAAGTGGTCATATGTCGTGTTAATGACATAAAATTTAGAAATGAAGTTTTTAACGCAGTTTACCTCTTGATATGTCAAAATGTTTTTTGCCTTATGCAATACGAATTCACACAATTACACAGTTATATACGCCTATTAGTAGATTATCTTTGTTTTGATGACGTCGTAATTTAGTTTAGTTATTTAGTTTTGAGCTTGCCACCAACAATAATGTAAAAGTATTGGTCGATTTTTAGTTTACGAATTTTAGTACACGATTACTAATACAATAGTATTCGATTAACTGTCAAATTAAAGATTTAAACAATTGTTAACCGGTGTTAATGTCATATTTTAAATTTATAACTTCTGACGTTAATCATGGGTAAAATTTAAACTATTAATACTCGTATGTAGAAAGGGTAACCTAAACTTTGTAATCACCAATTAAAAAGTTTAAGTTACCAACCATGTTATAAAAAAAAAACTTTATATAGAACTACTTAAAATAGTTTTAAACAAGAAAAGTTAAAAATCTCAGCAATAAGAAATTCTTGATTAATTTTTTTTTAAATTGATTAAAGATTTTAATTTGTTTATTTTGTTGTGTGTTTAGTATAATAACTAGTCAAGCGAGCAAATGTTTTTTTTTTATCGTGGCAATCTCTTTTACATAAAAAAATGTGTGATAGTCATCGATGTGTATGGATGGACCTATTTGTACAATACAAAATACTCTTAAATTGAAATGTCGGTCTATTTTTTACATCTAATAATAAGATGCCTCATTTTTCTCGACCACTCATTGGCTGTCAAAGCACCAAATGCCAGCAAAACCAGCGCAATCCAAATTTCGAAAGTGTGATTTAAGGGCATACACAAAATAATTGAGGCAACTATGATGTTATCTAAAGAAAATATATGTTAAGAAAATTACTATAAATTCACATCTTAAACAATTGATTCGAATGTACTTTGATGTAATTCTCACTTTTCTTTTAATTGTTTACTTTCCCTTTACTATTTTTTTTTATATTAATCCTGTATAATATATAAAAAATAGGTTCATCGATACACGTGTAATGATAGATTGTAAAAATGTATGAACGAACGAAGAATGAATAATACGAATTGTGATGAAATTTTAATTAAGGTTTCTCTTTGAAAGTTTACTAATAAGTTATAAAATGTATACTTATATTGATTATTTGTAATTTATTAAAATATATGTGGTTTTATGTGGTATTTTATGCGATTGGCTTACAGTTTTTAGGGCGATTATCTATTATAAATAATTCTAATCACTAGTATTAACATTAAGTAATAAAAGGTTTTTCAATACAATCTTAACACTTTAAAGATACTCAAAGACGTAAAGTGGTTACTTAGTTAAATACTTAATTTAGTAAAGTAGCGCAAAAATTTACTAAAAACTGTAAGTATTCGTATAAAACATGAAATATAGCAGTTTTTTATTCTAACATGTTTTATTTTTATTCTGATTTTACTAAACAGTATTGTCATAAAATAGTTTGTATTTTTTGTATAAACTAGGCTAGAAAAATACATTGATTGTTTAGTTAATTCAGATATAAGACAAGCTAATTTCAAGCTACCTTCAGAATAACGCAAATGAAGTTAAAATACTGCCATATTTAAAATTTATAGTTTAATTTAAGTAACATTAATATTTAGTAATGTATTAATTATAATTAATTACTGCTTTATTATGTTTAGAAGGCATTTTAAATACTATAGAGCAGCTGCACAAGTCATACAAGTTCTCACGTGTCATAGGTATAGATATATAAATATATTTAGATAGTTTTGATAGTTATTTAAGTATACCGTGTGTCCCATAGATGTAACACACAGCTAGACAGATATTGATGATAGTTTATTCACTTCAAAGGAGGAATGGTTTTATCAAAAATAAAGCAATATATCTTTTGAATAAAATTTGTATATTCTGTCACACGAGGCAGATAATTTTACCGAAGTCTTTAAGTTTCTGTGTATAAATAATAGGCTAGATATATTTTTTTAATAACTAGCGCGTTTTATTAATGTAATTCAATGTTTTTTTTTAGTTTATACAGACGCAAAATGACTGTTCTACGGAATGTCATTTAACCTTAAAAATAATGTTTTTATCATGTGGTGATTGATGTATCATTAAATTATTAGTAAATTATAATATTAAGTATCTGCGCGTGTGATGAGCAATTTGTATAGTAGATTATAAAATATTTGTAAAATAGATTTCTCATCATATATTATGATGTGTTTTGTAGAAAATATTGCATGTTCGCACAATATTAAACGAAAATTATAAGCGAAATTGCCTTCGGAGTTTTTTTACATAATTTGTACTAAAATATTAATTAGCTAATGTAAATAATTTATTATATATTATTACTCATATTATAATTAAAATTCTAAGTCCACGTTTTTATTAATTTGTAATTTTTATTTATTTTTCCTAAAAATTAAATGCTTTGTACTTATTTTTATTTATATATTTCTTTAAAAACTAGATCAAGTGCCATTATTTCGATCAGAAGTTCTAATATAAAATATATATTTTTTGCATTTACCAAAAAATAAAAATGGATAATAAAATAATTATTGTTTATGATGTTGTTTTATTTAACAGAATATCTTTTAAATCAATCGTTATTCAGTTACATCTTTATACTTTAAATGTGATCCGAAGTTTTAATTCGAAAATATTAAAACTATTAAATGTACCAAGTGGTTATTTTAGGTACATTATTAAAGATGGTCATTTTTTTATATAAAGCTAGGTTACGCATTGGCTGGCATCACTGGCGCATACGGCGAAGGCTAAGGCCGATCTACTGGCCGAAGTCTTTGCTGAAAACTCCCGTATTGACGATCGTGGTGCAGGGCCACCCACCTTGCGTCCGTGCGGACATACGATGCCTGAGATTCGTATCAGACAACGCGATGTCCGCATGGAGCTACGATCGCTCGATATCCGGAAGTCCAGTGGTCCTGATGGTATCCCAGCGCTTGTCCTCAAAAGATGTGCAGCGGAATTGACTCCCGTCTTGACGAGGCTATACCGACTCTCGTACGCGTCGGGCTGTGTGCCTCGGGCTTGGAGGGGGGCCAATGTGAAACCGGTTCCTAAGAAGGGCGACCGTTCGGACCCTGCTAACTACCGTCCAATAGCTGTAACCTCAGTACTGTGCAAGGTCATGGAGCGAATAATTAATGTTCGCCTCATGGCCTACCTGGAGGGTCACCAGCTGTTAAATGACCGTCAATATGGCTTCAGGCCGAAACGGTCAACTGGTGACCTTCTGGCGTACACCACGCACGTCTGGGGTGAAGCTTTGGATGGTAATGGAGAAGCCCTTGCCATTGGCTTGGACATCTCCAAAGCGTTTGACAGGGTCTGGCACAAGGGCCTTTTATCCAAGCTCGAGGCATACGGTTTACCTGACCGTCTGCGGGGTTGGATAGCTGACTTCCTGCGGGACCGCTCCATACGCGTCGTTGTGGATGGAAGCGCATCGCGCAGGATGTCGGTGAATGCCGGCGTCCCTCAGGGCTCCGTGCTGTCGCCGACTTTGTTCCTTCTGCATATCAATGACATGCTGGATCTTGGATCCGGCATTCATTGCTATGCGGACGACAGCACGGTGCATGGACGCTACACTGCCCGCCCCGCAGCCGGCAAACAGGAGATAGCCGATATGAGAGAGTCTGTTGTAGCGGGACTGAACCGGGTTCTTGATCGTATTACCCACTGGGGCGGAAAGAACCTGGTTCAGTTCAACGCAGACAAGACTCAGGTTTGCGCGTTCTCGACGAAAAAATCCCCGTTTACTCCTCTTCCCTCTCTTTGCAACATTTCCCTTGGTACGTCGGACAGACTAGACATTCTAGGAATGTCCCTTCGCTGCGACTTGAATCACAGGGACCACATCGAGCGGGCCATTAAGACCACCTCCCGCAAACTTGGTATCCTGAACAAGGTGCGACGGTTCTTCGCGCCGGAGCTTCGCCTGCTTTTATACAAGGCGCAGATTCGCTCTTGTGCGGAGTACTGTTCGCACCTCTGGGATGGCTCTGCCAAGTATCTTCTCAATGCCCTAGATTCATTGCAGCGCCGAGCTGTCCGAATTATAGGTGATGCAGAGGTCTCGCGAACTCTGGAGCCCCTGCAACTACGCAGAGACATGGCGGCTCTGTGCGTCCTCTATCGCCTATACCACGGGGAATGTTCCGAGGAGCTCTTCAACCTTGTTCCTACCTCGTCTTTTCACTCCCGTAATACCCGCACAGGTCGGGGAAAGCATCCGCATTTTATCGACCGAATTGGCAGTCGAACTAAAAAGTTCGGTGCGTCTTTTCTTTGTAAATCAATCGACAAGTGGAATGCTTTGCCTGCCCATGTGTTCTCTCCATCCTATGACCTTGGATCCTTCAAGCGATGCGTGAAGAAGCATCTTAGGCCGGCATAGTGGCGGCGGCTGGGACAGCCGGGAACTGACTCGGTTGTCCCAGTCGTCGTCACTCTTGGACCTCCTCTTGCTTATCATCAGGCGGGTCGAGGTCAGATGTCGTGTCACAATAAAAAAAAAAAAAAAAAAAATACAGTAGTAATTATTTATTTTTGTTATTTAAATAAACTCGAGATGGTACTGTTTCTAAATACCTTATTAAATTGTCCAACTAAACATTTTTGGATATGTTCCAAGCGGCCTCAGTCTATACTGATAGATGGGAGGTCTGAGACGTCGGCATCAAGATTTACTGCACTACTAAAGATCTTATTCCTTATTTGGTAGAGTCAGCAAAATAGAATAAAAAATATATATTTCGTAGAATATATATTTAAGATAAATATATATTTATAAATATATATTTGCGGCTGAAAAAGCTAAAGCGTGCAAATACAGGGGTCTAGGCTCCGAGTATGATTTTGTCCCATTCGGTGTCGAGACCCTTGGTCCGTGGGGTCCTAGCGCTTTAAGGCTTTTTAAGGAAATATCAAAAAGGTTAGTCGACATCACAGGAGACCGAAGAGTTGGCAGCTACCTCGGACAAAGAATTAGTCTAGCTATTCAAAGGGGGAACGCTGCCAGTATCTTCGAAACCTTGCCTAAAGGGACTCCTTTTAATAATGTATTTTAGTTAATTTTTTTTTATCAATATGTTATATTTCTGTTTTATTTATTTAATTTCAATTGTTATTATTTATATTTCGTAGATCCTATTTAAGGTATAATTTACCTAAATTTTTTAAGTAAATCAAGAAAAATTGACAAGCCTCAATTTCCACTTTCCACAAGGTTTTATGTAACGCAACATCTGCCCTCCATTGCTTGACGATGTGACGATGATTGAGGGTAAGGTCCATTAGCGTCGACGACTGGAAAACTGACTCAGTCGGCGTCGTCATGCCGGCAAAAGTATCCAAGGTTAAATTAATAAATAACTTTTTTAATTAATAGGGTTTTTTGCTCTTGTATGATTACATCGATACCATTCCATAATTTAAGCAGTATAACAAAAACTTATGTTTATATCTCAGTACATGTAATCTTGAGTAGACAGTGAAATTATTTTGCCGTCTGTACCAAATAACCGAGTTAATTTGATCAGTGTGGCGAGCTCTCCTGAAGCCAGTTTATCTTCAACATCAATTTACTGAAAGATAAACGATTTCAGTTTACCAACACTGCCTCAGGGTCACAATTTGATATTTTAATCGTTATTAATTTAAATAGGTAGGTATTTACATTTCTAATGATATCTCGAAAAGCATTTTAAGACTAAGGCGACCGTGGTGTGGTGGTAGTGCAATGGTTACGCAAACCGAGAGCACGGGTTCAAAACCACTTGTCGCTACCAATGTATCTAAAATATGTACTTTGGTTGTCCTGTTTCTATGATAAAAGCACGTTAGTAGCTTAGAATAAAATCAATCAATCAAATTGTCACGCCTTTTTCCACAGGGATAGGCACGATCCTTACATAACTCCTTGCTTCCTTCACATCCACAATTCTCTTCATACGGGCTCTGTGGTTATGGGCACTAGGCAACCTGGCTTACTTGAGGATGTCTCCGATTGGGTCGGAAAACACTTTCCTGGGCCTGCCTTGTTTAACGCATCTATCTACACCAGATAAAATAAAATAAAAAAATATATATAAAATTCAAGATACACTTACCTTTTTTTATACTTTTGTAGTGTATATTGCATTATTGAAGTTTGTGATAGGACATCTGTCCTCGACCCACCTGATGATAAGCAAGAGGAGGTCCAAGAGTGACGACGACTAAAAAAACCGAGTTAGTTCACGGCTGCCTCAGTCGCCGTCACTATGCCGGCCAAAGAAAATTGGTGGTAAGTTTCTTGAACTTGACTGGTGCATAAATTTTATTATTAATTAATAAAATTAATTAATAATAATTAAAAATTATTGCGGTCAAAGATAATAAAAGCACGCCCGCCTATAGGCTAGAATGTGTTAATGAATGGAGGCGATTACAATATGCCAACCTAGTTTGAGACCGGCAACTTCTAACAGGTTCCGAAACGCGACTAAGTCACTTCATGGTACACTTATACTTAGTAAGTGGTGGTACATATATACCCCGGATCGGGCACCACTCCAAGTAGTTTTTAGCTAAATTAGGCGAATTTTATGCGGCTTACTATAGCGTTTATTTTTGGTTATTTATTTTACCATAATAATTTAAAATGAATGTAAATGTAATTGTGAATGTAAAGGATGCGAGGGAGTTGTGTCAAGATCGTGGCAAGTGGCGCTCCATTGTCTCTGCCTATCCCTGTGGGAAAAGGCGTGACCATTTATCTCTTCTTAATTAAAAATAAACGCGATAGCAAGCCGCAAAAAAATTGTTTAATTCAATAATTAATGTTCGCGCAAAATCTAAGAAAATACTATATACTGTCTTAAATACTATTATGTCTTACCCTTTTCACCCTGAGCAACCCATAAAACCACAAGTAGGCACAATATGTTTAATTGAAGTAATTGTCGGCGAATCACACTCCCCGAAGCAACTTAAGTAGGGATAGTGGTTAGAAACACACATTTTGCTTACAATATAATTAAACCTAACGGCACAAATATGAGAACTGTTCCTAACAAAAATGATTATAATAATACCTTCTTTTCAGTAAATAGCTTGAATACAAACTGTTGATATGATAGGTTGCCTAGTGCCCATAACCATAGAGCTTGTATGAAGAGAATTGTGAATGTAAAGAAAGCGAGGGAGTTGTGTCAGGATCGTGACAAGTGGCCCTTCATTGTATCTGCCTATTTTGTTATAAGAAGGCGTGACAATTTGATTTGATTTGAAATGATATAAATTTATTACCTTGGGCATGCACTTGCTTATTCTACCCTGGTAAGATGAGGTCAGATGTTGAGTAAAAATATAAAATAATTAAATAAAATAAAAAGGCATCAAAAACCCCTAAATTATAGCCAGTCGTCTCTTAAATTATAGCCTTTTATTTATTTTTTATTTTAAGTCGAGGTCAGAAGTCGGGAAAAAAGTGTGAGGCTACAACGGGTCTCGCCATAACTGAAATAGCGACTTAGTTGCCGGTGTGCTCAGCTGCCGATCAGAATAGTAAGTAAAATAAGATTTCAATTATAGTTTGAATAACCCTATTTAATTTTACTGTCTACCTTTTACCTATCTTTGATTTATAAGTAAGAAAATATAAATCTACTTTGAGTGAACTCTCTCGAACGTCAGAACAGTTTCATGTTAGAAAGTCATCAAAAGTGACTGAAAAACTGTATTATTGTACATCAAATGTCGTGTCTGAAATCACGCCATTTGTGACAACTTTATGTCATTTGAAATAGCCTCTGAAATTTCGTACCTCTCTGTAACGTCGCCAAATAGCTGTACGATTTTAAGTACATTTTGTAATGATATGGTTTCAATGGTTACAAATATTTATTAAAAATAAGTAGGAATCTAGATTTTAAATTTAAAA
Source organism: Tinea trinotella (assembly GCA_905220615.1). Taxonomy (NCBI): domain Eukaryota; kingdom Metazoa; phylum Arthropoda; class Insecta; order Lepidoptera; family Tineidae; genus Tinea; species Tinea trinotella. The sequence goes on along the minus strand of HG992308.1, from coordinate 947,538 downwards.
AAAATTATAATAAATATTTTAATAATAACGAATAATTTACTACCAATGTTTTTTTTTTAGTTTCTAACGTTCTTACTACAAAAGATATTCAAAACCATATTTATTTAAAGGTTATTTTATGTTTAAATATTTATTTAAACATAAACTATCTATTCGTTAACAAAGTCTGACCGAGAATGGAACCCGGGACTTAGCGCGTAACTAATGGGTCACGCGTGTCGTCATTAAGTAATAGATATGTAAATTTAATATCTGAATAGAAAAATAAAATGTAAACAATATTTTTGTTTAATTTAAATTATAGCCTTGCATGCTGCTGATGATGATATTATAATAAAAAAAGAACACAGTCCCGTGGGACTGCTGAAGGAAGTACTTCTCTCTCCTCCCTCTCTTACTGTGTATCTCTCTTTTTTCTAGCTAATATAATACACAAAGTACCTACGGACGCTAGTACACGTGGAGTAGGAATCTTACGCTTTTATTTATTTATTTATCCTTTTTTACGGCTAGACCTTACTAACAAAAAACACCGCTAGGCCCCCTACCGCCTGTTGGATGACAGCTAAATGCTGGATCCATGAATGGAGGTGACTGCTGACATAGACAATTGTCTCCAAGCAGCAGTCGCATCCACTATGCCGGTCTGATTGAATTTCAGCTACTTCCAATTTGAACCTCAAACGTAAGTGACACTACACTGTCTTTACATTTGAAGTTTTTACAGTTTTATGTCTAGATAGTAGTCCAATTATGATTTCAGTTTTATGTGACAATTTCAGGGAGATTCAGGTGTCCCACTGGCACTTTACAGCCGCAATACTACGAGTGTATCTACAATGTATCTAAAAAATGCTGTCTCTGTGCTAAAAATATATTTTCAAAGGGTAGTCGGCAGTGTGATTCCCAGTCTGCTGATCCGGGAAATTACCACCACTTACCACAACTACCACAAGTATTCAGACCGTTTTAAGTGACTTAGTCACGTTTCGGGATCAGCTTGTAAGTAGCCGGTTCCAACTAGGCTGGTATAGTGGATGTGAGTGCTTCTTGCAGTAACTGAATTGTAGTAGCAGTCACCTCCATTTATGGACCGCACTCCATCTTAATATGACCGCACTCCGACATATGACAGGCGCTGCATTTAATAATACATTTAATAATTGTATTTTTCACATTAGGTAAATATTGTTAAAATTAATAACAATAAAACGACTATGTACAAAAGTACATAAAACAAGTATAAAAGTACATACTTTCTTTATTTTTATTGTGGCTTGACATTATGACGTTACCCCACCTAATGTTAAGATGGAGTGTTCATAAATAAAGGTAACTGCTACCACAGTCACCAAAATAGATTAACCAAATATTATAGATAAAAAACTAAATATAAAATAAATATTAATAAAAAATATTTTAATAATAATAAATTATTTACTTACTTTTTTTAGCTTATTACAAACAATATTTAATTATGACGTTAGCAAAACATAAACTAAATATCTAATCATAAATATAGTCTGAGCGGTTGTATACTACAAAATCATATAGCTATTTTTTATTATTATAGCTGTTGTTTACTTAGTAAAACCAATACAACTTACAATTATACAGACCGTGAAGTGAAGTAAGTTGCCGGTTCCATCTAGGCCGGCATAGTGGATGTGATTGCTACTCACAGTAATTGAATTGTAGTGGCAGTAACATTCATTCATGGACCACACTTCGGCTTGACATCAAGCGGGGTGCTGTCATATGTTGAGTCACAATAAAAAAAAACTTTTAATGTAGCTGTGGCAATATTACTTTATCTTTATTCACTTGCTTCTAATCTCTATATGACGTTCCATTGTAAAATAATAATTGCATACAGGTATATTTATTTATGTAATTTAATATCAGATGAAAACCACATGTATATAACTTATATATTCATGTTATTTTATTTTCCTTTTTTTGTCCTACTTCCGTAAATTTCAATTTAAAATAATTATAATAGGTTTTATAATTATATTAAAAATAGTTCATTATTCGCAAAATCTAAAATAACTTTTTAGATTTTGCGAATAATGAAAACAGAATTTTATTGCGCGTTAACTTACATGGCTTAATCATGCTTAATCAAGAATAAAACTTGATCGTGATACTAAATTCTCTATAACTGATTAATGTCTGTCTGAGGCGCGTTAATATTTTTTTTGTGGTAATACTGTAAATCTTTATAAACAGCATTTGATACCGCGTTTTTTAATTTCTTCGCGTCATTACCAATTATAAGGGCACCATCTTGAATTTTCTTAAATTGTGTCTTTAAAAGTTCTAATTGTTTTTCATACGCGCTCTTTGCTTGTCCGCTTAAATTCTTTCCTTTAACTTCAACCTCATCTAGAAGTTGCCCCAACTTATTTACTGAATCCTTATTAGCTATCGCATACGTTTTATTTTTGCCGAAAAATACTCTTGATATAGTATCGTTTGGCTTATTCTCGTTTTCCTGTTCACTATTTTCCGTATGTTTTTCTTTATTAGTATCAACATCTTTTAACTTCTTTAATCTATTTGTAACTGCCTCGTACAATATTTTAACAATAGCATTTGGTTCTTTCTTGATTCTTTCACCTAATATTGTGAAGAAATTGTTTACTTTATCATAAACCGTTGGTAATAAACCTTTATTGACTTCATCAGTAGTATTTTTTTTACTTATATCTTCGCCAAATATGTATTCTTTGCCGGAATGCCACCAACCGGAGACATTGTCGGTAACAGATTTTCCTGTTTTTTTTACAGTATTTAATGCATCATCAACTATGCCACAACAAACTAAATTATTGGTTACACAAATTAATAATATAACAATAATGAACTTCATGTTTAAACGTATGCAATTACCGATATCACCTTATTTTAGTCGTGTATAAGTATTTGACTGAGTTTATCGCTTAAGAAAAGGCCACACTTGTTGGAAACATATTCAAATATTTTGGTATTAATAGTGGATTTGTAATAAACAACCGTATAGGTATAAGTAATTTATTATTTTACATCTACAGGTATAATAAAGTTAATTAAAAAATAGTTGTAAATGCGCGTGTACAGTTTGCAAAAACATTAAATGTTTATTTATCATTTAAACTGAATGTCGCTTTTACAATAAATAATTTAAAAAATAATTGAATAACACATAGTTAGTGTTTAACACATTTTAATTATTGTAAATGTATAACTATTATTAAAATCAACTTATTGTTATTAATATTATACATCTAAGCTTTCACCACATCGCTCGAAGAACCGATGTGGAAGAAAGGTTCTAGAATGCAGACAACGAACCGGAAGACGCATCGAAGGTAGGCCACCCACTAGATTGACTGACAACATAGTTAAAGTCACAAAGAACCGGTGGATGCAACTGGCATCTTGTCGTCTAGAATGGCGTTCTAAGGGAGAGGCCTATGTTCAGCAGTGGACGTCTTCTTGCTGATGATGAAGCTTTCACACAATATCATATCTATCTGATCCAGGCGTGGAGTCGTCAAACATATCTGAGTTCAATGCTATGTCCAATGTCCAGGAGACGGTTTAATCCAGAGATAACTCTGCAGATGAGGAATTGAGCATGAATAACACGTTCACGCCGGGGCCGATTATAATTTGTTTTGCTATTAGGCGGCGTTCAAATTAATATCGCGTTTCATCTGGCGGCGCGTGATTTTTGCCTGTTCAGACCTGTATACGCGTTGTTTGTTTCTCTGCAGTACAGTGAGATTTATTGTGCAAGTTTTTTAACTCGTGCCGTTTTTTCATCCTGACCACAAATTAACAAATGAACAAAAATTATGTTTCTGATACATTATTGATTATAATTATCACTAAAATTCAATGTTTAGTGCGGGTCACCGGTGACCCGCGCCGGCGTGAACGTGTTAATGGTACGGCATAATGGCATCGCTTAACGTAGTACGCGACAACAGACACTCTGACGCGAATGTTTGTAAGGTATATTGAGTCTACAGTAGAGAGAGTAGACTCGATAGTATGCAGATCCCCACTATACCTTCAGTGTAGGAATGTTATAGAGCTCTGTAACCGTAACCGAAATTTTCGGTTACGGTTACGGCACTCCTATCATCAGTTAAATGTCTTGTTCTTTCAAGTGAGTGAAAGAACACAAGTGAAAGATAATTCGGCTTCAATAATAATATTGTGATGAATTATTATTTTGAAAAGAACCTGACAATTTCTGGTCATCCTGGTGTAAGTGAAGTGTATGTAAGTGTATGTTTTGTATGTGAAGTGACGATAGCGGATAGAATGAGGAATAGCACAGTGCGCGATAAATGTGGTTTGAAAGAAGATTATTGTAGTATTGACAATGGAATGCTCCGATGGCTTGGGCACATGGAAAGGTTGGTTTTGTCAGTTGTGTCAGGATCGTGATAAGTGAGTTCCATTGTCGCTGCTTATCACTGTAGGGAAAAAGCGTGACAATTTGATTGATTAACTGATTGTTTCATTTATTTATTTATTTCCAATTACAAATCAGTTGATAATTGATTTTGCAAATGTTGTATTTGTACCTATAATTACAATTACATTCAGTTTTAAATAATATGAAACAAATTATATTATGTGCTATATATTAATTTGAAACATACTTACAAGTTTTAATTAGTACAGTGTGGCCTAAGTTAAAGACGACCTATTGACATCGTCAAATATTAATAACTGATAATTTCATTATCGCATAATTATTAAAATACATAATAACATTATATTTCATTAATTAATAAAATACTTTAGAAATTAGGTTATCATAATCCGGGACGACTAGAATTTTGATTTCATTTTATAACTGGTTTCTGTTTCATTCCATTGAAAAATGTAAAACCTTTCGAAACACGTCAAAGTAGAATGGCTCTGTTAGATTTTTAGATTCTTCAAGTATAGTGTGAAGAGGCATCTCGACATTATGACAACACCCTGTCTGATATTAAGCTGGAGTGCGGGCCATTATTAGAGGTTACTACTACTACAGTAAATAAATAACTGTAAGTAGCAGTTATTTAACTTTATATAAATGGACGTTTAATAACTATAACTAGTAGTCACATCCACTATGCCGCTCTAGTTGGAACTGGCAACTTGATCCCGCTGATCCCGAAACGCGACTAAGTCACTGCGGTCTATATATTTGTAAAACAACTAGGCAGACCACTCTTAAATATTAAAAAACAAAACTGATAAATCTGTATAAATATTTTAAGATAGAAAGGTAATGTATAATGTAAAATTAGGTAAGTAAAATAAAACGTAGAATTTCTTATCCAATTCATCATTTTTAGTACAATACAAAATGCATTCGTTGCAGACGAAATTTTATGTTTGCGGGAAAGTGGTTACTTGATTTATTTCTGAGATGGGATTGTCTTCATATATTACGTAAATAGCTATATTTGAAAGAACATCATTCATTTTGTATGGGGACTTGGGCTTAATTGTATTAACAGTTTAATATAGTTTGATGTACGAAGATCACAAGGTAATTGGAAAATGTCCTTCATTTTACATAGTTTAGGTCTGCAAAATTATTAAACTATAATTATGTTCAGTTCAAGGCAGAACTATTAATATGGCGTGTCGTTGTGATTGACTCATTGAAAATTGTTATTAGTTTTATCAATTAAAGTATCAAAACTCTATTTATATATTTTTTTCTCCACCAAAAGTAGTACACAAAGCCTAAAATGAATGATGTCCTTTGTGTTTTCCATTCCTAAAACAATTTCTTAAAACGCAGATGTATGTTTGAAATCTAGGTCTAATCTATCTACATCTATCTACAACGCTAGATATATACAAGCAAGTATGTCTACGCTCCGGTTATCCTAGATTAGATGCAAACTTCGCCCACTTCTTTATGCTACTCGCATTATGCCATTATCTATATTATTACCTACTTTAGGTATATATTTCTATTACTTAATTATCGGGTTAATATGCATGTAAACCGATTGTAACTAGTCCCAAAACTCTATTATAAAATTATTTACCAATATAAAATTTGTATATTAGACATTACAAATATTTGTTATTAAATAGAAAAGAAGACAGTACTTATTTACTCCGGGTCCGGTTATTTAAGAGTGGTAGGCAGAGGGGTCGTTTGTAAGACGTGCCAGCCTAGTCTGGGTAGTACTACCACAATCAAGTATACATTACCGTGACTCTGTCTCGTTTGGGTATAAACTTAAGAGTTGCTATTTCCAATTAGGCCTGCATAGCGAATGCGACTTCTACTACAGTTAATCAACTTTAGTAGAAGCCGCCCTCATTAATGTGAACTACTAACCGTGTTCATCGCTCGAAAAACCGACAACCGATGGGAAAGAAAGGTTTTAGAGTGGAGACCACGAACTGGAAGAAGACGCAGCGTAGGTAGATAGGCTTTCCAGGTGGACTGACGACATAGTAAAAGTCACGAATAACCGGTGGATGCAACTGGCATCTTGTCGATGGCAAAGAAATTAAATATGTTTTTGGTTCATAAACATAAAACGTCATCATCATATATTTTTAAATAAATATCGATCGAAAATACCATAATAATTATATATTTCGACCGTAAATAAATATATGATCAAAGCGTTTGACTGTATACAAATATTTAAACAATGTTTTAAATATTTTTTTCTATGAATTCCGTAGGTGTTTTTACCTAATTTTAATTTAAACACTGCTCACATTGAACAATAAATAAGTTCTCTTCGCATTGAATTATTTCCCTTCCACGAAGCATTATTAAAGCGATAAAATATATCGTAAACCACTTTAATGGCGTCCATTGCTATACCTATATTAAAAGAATGCAGTTATTAAAAAATAGACATAAAATAGTATTTTCCATAAGCACTGAAAAACATTTTTATCCCAATTTCTTTATTAATAGATTATACGAGTAGATATTGGTCTTATAGAGATCATTTAGATTATATAGAAGGTATTTTGTCATCAAAGTTTCTTTTAGTGATTTTATCTCAGCCCTATTGCCTGCCTCAGTCTCAGTCACTATGCCGCAACTAAGTCACTTCAAGGCCTGTACATTGTATAACGAATATTATAATCCGATACGTAATAGTTTATTATTTATTTTTAGGAGAAACGTGATATTTACCTGTTTTTTCAGATAATAGACGGGTGTTTAAACTTTTCAGGCGTGCTGTGAAGTTGTTAAGCCAATGCTATTTAAGCTGTTTGTCACGTATTTTGGAAAACTTTTTACAAACTGCAGTTCTACTAATGCTGCACTTCTGCAACATTGTTTGCTGTTTGTTTTAATTAACAACCATTATTATACCATATATGGCCAGCACCATATTTTTCTATGACACGCGTGGAGTATTGGTTAGTTAACTAGTTACACCAGTTAGTTATGCGAGAAGTCCCAGGTTCAGTTCCCGGTCGGACCACAGATTGTTTTAGAGCACTTATTTGTACTATTAAATATTACAATAAAAAGTAGTACCACCATTTAAAATTGTAGAGCCCGTGACGTGACATAGTCGCGTTTTAGTATTAGCGAGGAAGTTGACAGAGTTAAACTGTAGTAGCAGTCACCTCCATTCGTGGACCCAAGCTTCAAGCTTAAAGCCAAGCGGGGTGCTGTCATATGTCGAGTCACAATATAAAATAATTAATTATATCACATATATTATAAAGCACGGACATTTTGGTATTGTATTTTGCTAGGTCAGCATAGTGGATATACAGTATAACAGACGATATGTGGCCAAATGTCGGCTAAAAAATAAAGACCAATTTTGTATAAAAATAAACTTGAATCGTACACTTACGGAAAATTGCCGTATTGTTCCGTCTGAAATATTTTATGATATTGTCCAATAAACGGCCAAAATAATAGTAAAACTGTTGCATAAAATACTGAAATTAAAATCGGAACAGTTTGTGAATATTTTCACGAAGCGAACAAAACTGCGCGTTCTGACACAATAATTCTAGATAATTTTGTTACTTTATATATGTTCGATACAAACATGTCCTATATTCCAATCAAATTATTAAAAGTTCTTAATATTTCTATCGTAAGATGAATAAAATTTAGGTATACCACATTTTATGCTAAGAGTATTTTTATATTATATTTTAAATAAGAAATAATCAACGAATGACCTATTTAGTATTAAGTATTTAGTTGAGACATGAAATCTGACGTCGACTTGCCTGATGGTTGACAACGGAAAGTCCAAGCGTTGACAGAAAAAATCATCTTACGGTAGCCTCAGTCGTCATCTCTATGCCGGCCAAAAGTATCAAAAGCTTTTCTAGATGACCTCATTTAAATATACGAGTGACAACATTCGGCTCGACAAATGACAGCATCCTGCATGACAAGTGCAGTGCATGAGTGAAGGCGAGTGCAGGTTAACTGCAAATAGTAGTTACATTCACTATGCCGGCCTAGTTAAAATTGGCATCTTTTAAGCTGATCCCGAAACGCGGCTGAGTCACTTCAGGGCCTGTGAAATTAATTGAAGGGGTGGTACTCGTACAGATTTGCCTGCCCCGGAACCGCAGATTTGCCTGCTCCGGATCGGCAGGCAAATACCCACCAACTGTGTTTATTTGCCTGCCACTCTTCTATAAAGTATTTTTTGTATATGATTCAAACTGACTCCTAAATGGTTTTAAAATGCTAGAATCGATATATATTTGCATATTTATTTATTTAATTAAAATCCTTTATTGCACCAAAATAAATTTAAAATAGGTACATAGGCGAGTTATATGATATAAATAGAATTTTTTTTATAAAAAAATTGGAACCGTCTTCCAGGTTTCATTTTTTTTATTGCTAAAAGCAGTACGACATTGGTAGGTGAAGTTAATAAAATAGACACGCAACACTAAAGGTATAAAACTTTATTACATATAAAGTACAAATGACAGTGAATAAAGAATTGATCGTATCCCTCAATATTCTATATAAACTTCCGTCAACAAACATTTCACGCGTTACCACGACCCGCGAAATTCAATTCACACTATTTAACGACTACAAAACCAATTTTGACAAACGAAAAACATCCTTATAAGTACACTGTAGGAGTTGTTTTTCCTAAAATAAGGATGTCTATATTTGAAATATCTGCTGGAATCGTTTGCCAAATTCTGAAACGATATCATAGAGAGGATTATTAAGAGCTCGTTTGGGATTCCTCTTGTGTTGTTGAGCGTGTTTAGTTTGTAGGTTTCCATTGTTACACGATACGTTATGGATAATTAATATTTTTACAATAACTTGCCTATTTCGAATATTAAATCATAGTGATATTGGATATTGGAAAGCGTTATATTTAATTAGGCTGGACGTTTTTTTAGTATATTTCACGTATGTTAAATTAATACGGGAATAGTGACAGAGACTGAGGCAACCGTAAGTTGAACCACTTTTTTTTATTCATTCTTTTGCTTACCTTGCTACATCAGGCAAGTCAAAGTATGATGCCGAGACTCAATAAAAAAATAATTATAAAAAGCTTTAGAAGAGAGTGAATATTTTTTAAAGTTTAACGGTTTCATGGCATAATACATAAATATTTATGTCGCTAACATAAAATCATAGTGTACCAACTGATACATCATCATCATCAGCCAGAAGACGTCCACTGCTGAACATAGGTCTCTCCCTTAGAACGCCATTCCGAACGACAATATGCCAGTTGCATTAACCGGTTATTCGTGACTTTATGTCGTCAGTCTACCTAGTGGGAAGACTATTAATCACCTCGAAATTACTACACAACCAAGAATATTGTGCCTATCTGACTGAAATTGATTGGGAGTTATATTGGATGTAAATAATGTACTTATGCAGTTTTTTTTAAATATATTTTTTGCTTTATTTTAATGCTACAACTATTACTGTTTAATCATACGTGCTTTTTACGACTAGGGATCGAACCTGGTGTCTGTTCCGCGTTTTCTTAATAATTTATACAGTAATAAATACATGTTTGTAATCTATCGTTCGTTATTAATATTGTAGACGACCGTGGTGTAGTGGCAGTGCAATGGTTACGCAAACCGAGAGCACGAGTTCGAGACCACCCACCGGTACCAATGTATGTTTGATATATGTACTTAGGTTGTCCTGTTTCTATGATACAAGAACTTTAGTAGCTTAGTATAGAAATGTTAATATAAAAAATTGCTAATAAAGTAAAATAAAATAAAAGAAGTGTCAATGGAGACGGTTGTTTGGAAATCTGAAATTCGTATCACGGTCGCACCCACACCGAGTGGCTCCGCTGGTTATTATGACAATATTGTTTATTTTATACAAATGTGAGTGTGTTTATTTGTGGGTGTGATAATCTCTTATTTTTTGTAGAAATACCCAAACGAGGGAACTTTTGCTTTAAGGCGGTTGGTTTCCTTTATTGGGTCTGCCCCCTGTCCTATATTTATTATTAATTTTATCACATGCAAAGAGCGTCTTCAAATGCAATTCTTTAAACAATTAAAAAAACCATATGGACCACCATATGGTTTTATTTTAATAAAACCCAAATTTAAAAGGATAATTAAAGTGTTTTTATTTTAATGATTAGGTAAACTATTTATGTATATCAATTTTACATCAAAAAGTAATAAAGTAACAAATTTTTGAACAAACTTACTAATTATTTGTCGATACGCAAAATAGGAACTTTTGAAAGAGGGTGTCTAAAATGGACCACCAAGTTTTTAATATGGACCACTGTTATATACTGTATAATTTTAGTATTTTTAAAATATTTCATATCAATAATATTATAAAATAATTTACATCAAGTAATTTTATCTACTTGAGATCCACAAAATAATGTCTCTAAAACTATATTTACTTTAAAACTTTGAATATTAATCACTTCCACAATATTCACACATATGGTTGGTACTGTTATCACATTCCTCCTGTTAGCACATTCCTCATAAGCCCATCGACTAAAATAAGGACATTGGAACCACTGCTGTCCTCTTACATCGTCAGAAAATAAAGCATCACAGTAAATGCATTTAGTGTTGGTGCTTTAAGTTCTATTAGGGCTATTAGGCTTTTTCGCAGGCACAACTGAGTTCCAGTCTCATCTACATTGTAAATGTTATTGGCAGGGTAATGCTTTTGGTCTATTGCTGTCTCTAGTAATGTAAATAAATTACTAACATCGTTAAAACCTCTAAATCTTGCAACGACCTCTGGATGCCTTTGGAGAAACAAAAATGCAGCCACGTCTTTCCAACAGATCCCACGTGCTTATAATATGGACCACTAGTCCATATTTAGAACTTACTTGGTAGTCCACATTACAAAAGGGTATCTTATCGAGCTTATTAATTTGTAACAAAATATTGAAACTAGATAATGCTACAAGCTATATTAGAAATGCATCCTAATACTATGACGTATGCAATATATGTATCATTGTAACTGAATAAATAACAACCACAATAAAATATTCTTAGATAACTTATCAAAAAACTACATCAAATTCTTTAAAAAATCAAAAAATGGCTGCAACTGACACTGGTGCGGTGGTACGTCCGTTATGTTGCAGGAAGACTGAGAGGCGGGGCGGGGTCACCGAATGTAGCTAACGTCAATTAGTTAGCAGCGACAACTAGCGAATTAGGGCGGTGGTCCATATTACACGACTAGTCCATATTTAGGGAACTTACTATTTGTATTTTAGGTGGATATTTGCTTCGGGCCTGGTTATCAAAGAGTAGTAGGCAGTGGTATCCAGTCTGCCGATCCGGGGTAGTACTACTATACAGGCCGTGAAGTGATTTGGTCGCGTTTCGGGATCAGCTTGTAAGTTGCCGATTTTTACTAGGCCGGCATAGTGGATGTGATTGCTGCTTACAGTTATTGAATTGTAGTAGCAGTGACATTCATTCATTGACCACACTCCAGCCTAATATCAAGCGGGGTGCTGACATACGTCGAGTCAAAAAAATAAACTCGGACTATAATTAAAAACTCCAGATTTTAATTGAAAATAGAATAATATAAATATTTTTAACAATTATTGGTATTTTTTTAAATTAATATTACTTCTAGTGATACTTATTAGATGCCAAACTATCTCAAAATTGTCGTCTTCAGCCAGATTGGGGGATAGGTGGACAAAGTTTACCTGAAAGCTGAAACTATGCACAAGCAATAACGTATTTTGTATATTACAAAACAATTAAGGCGAGATATTGCGAATTTAAATATAATAACTTTCATAAAAGAAAATGTGGATGAAAATTATAATATAATTGTGGAATTTATTTTTATTTTCTCTTTTCTATTCTTATGCAAAAAGGGGCGTGAAATTTTGAATGTCTCAATTAAGGTATACACAGAAGTTCTGCCACCATTTTGTCATGTCAGAATGTGTCTTGCTGCTTCTTTTTTGAATAGTAGATGCAGTCGTTAAATTGCACCGGAGACGAACTGCTGCACCTGATAAAATGTATGCAAGCAGCAGTCGTATAGCCTATGTCGGCATCGCCTAACTTTTTTTATTGTGACACGACATTTGACCTCGATCCGGCTGATGATAAGCAAGAGGAGGTCCAAGAGTGACGACGACTGAAATAACCCAGTCAGTTCACGGCTGCCCCAGTCGCCGTCACTATGCCGGCCAAAAAATGAACATACAGTATACGGGGAATATTAGGTAAGAATAAAATACAATTAAGTCTTGCCAACATCGCCTTAAACGTGCAATATCAATCTTGTACTTAGATTTATATGCAGTTAATATTAGTCAGTTTGTTGCGAACATTTTGAGAACATTAATTAAATGTCACTTTTGGTCAATAGTTTGTGGAAGTCATTCGCTACATTTGCCGTTAACTTATATCAAAATAAAATTATTTATTGTATAAATTGGTAATGAAAATTATAGCTACACTCTGAAATTTGAGACACTTATGAACTCTCGTATAATTGAATAATTACGTTTGGAGGAACAATTGTCATTCTTTGTAGTGACAATAAAGAACAGCAATTCGCTCCTTTAAACGTAATTATGAAATTATACAAAACTTCATGAGCTGACCAGACGTCAAAACGGCCATCATATCGAGCCCTCTGGTATAAGTTACAAATCGCTTATTATGCTCACGCGACATTCCTGTATTGAATCTTTTCATCATGCAGTAACCCGGAAAACAACGTGGATCCAGCACTTAAAAGATTTTCAAATTATCGTTACCATAAAGGTGAGCTGAGTAGATGCCCAAGGGTTCGTGTAAAAAAGATTATTATTATCGATACCATTTTACATTTTTTTTTATTAACATCACCCAATGTAACTACGTATTGGCTGATGTTAAGAGCGAGTGCTATTAATGAGCGAATGCGACTGATGCCACAGACAAAACGTCTGCAAGCAACAATATTATTATTTGCTATGACCGCCATTATGGGCCTAAGCACGTTCTCACACTTTTTAACTAAAAGAACTATTAAAATAAAACGAAACATTTTCCTGTTTTAATTTAAAATTGATAATAAAGTCTGTATACAGGGTTATCCTAAAGGTTACAATATAAAAGAGGAGAGAGGGTCATTCTGTATCGGATAACTTTATGATTATTTGTTAAATACATACTAATACGGTTAAAGTTATTTAATTAATAAGTTAAAAATTAATAATAAAAACGGTAAAGGAGCTGAAAATTAGTTGAACATTTTTTATTGTGGTTCCATATATGACAGCACTCCGCCTGATGTTAAGTTGACGTGAGGCCCAACAATGGAGGCGATTGCTACAGCAGTTAGATAACTGCAGTATCTATACCGGTTTAGTGCACATCCACTAAACCGGTTTAGTTTAAATCGGTGACTTCAAGCTGATCCTGAAACGCGATTGAGTCACTTCACGATCTGTACATTAGTGTCTACCACTTCTAGACAACCAGACCCGCAGAAAATAATCACCTTTTTTTAATTACCAAATATTTGTGATATTTATTTATAATTATTAATAAATATTACAAGAAAAAGCAATGAAACTATTTTCGACCGGGAAACTTACCTGGGGAGAGTGTCACGGACTGGTATGCTAACACATGCCCTACGCGTGTCGTCCCTTTTGCAGCATTGTGCTGAGCCAATTCCATATACACTACAGTTTTTTTCTTTTATTATTTACACATGTTAAAAATTAACCCTACCATAATATACAACTTTATGTTATAGTTAGGTTATTCTGCATTCTTTTTAGGTGTTTTTTTTAATTCTATAATTTAAATACACACAAATAATGTGTTAACTATTATTTTATTTTTTTATTGATACAATAGAATAAAATATTGATTCTATCGTTTGATTCGGTTGAAATGAATTGAAAATTAGGGAAAAAGAAGACGAATTTATTGAATATCCCGACTACTAACAATGCCCTAGTCTCCCCTTACATAAATAACAAAACATCATAATCTGTGTCACGCTCATAACAGAAGTCTGCGTAATAGAAAAATATGAAGTTATTTGTTATTATTGTAATTTTGTGTTCAATACATGTTGCAAAGAGTGGAATTGTACAGGAAACAGTAAATCAAATTAGTGAAGCTCTACAGAATGTGAAAGAAAATATACACTACTTAATAAAAAGCAAAACTGATAACCAAAATGTAGGAATAACAAATGAAAATAAGCCCAAAAAGAGTACATCAAAGAATGGTGTTAGAGAAATTGGTAATAATATAAAGAACACTCTTTGTAAAAATGAAATAGATAAACCTCAAGAGTCGGAAGATTACATAGACGAAGAAGTGTATCCATCAGGTGTATATCCATATGACAAAATGGAAAACGTTATGCCACTGTCAGGTAGTGTAAATAAACACAAAAACAAAGACAAGGCCGATAAAGTTATAGTTGTTGATAGATTTTATCCTAAAGCGAGCACTGATACAATTCCAAAAATAGATATTAGAGTTAATAATGAAGTGAATAATGTTGGGAATATTGAAAATCATCCATCAAAGAGTAATTTTTATGGTGGCTGTTTACCAGGTTATGTGCGTGCTGCTGATAATTCGTGTCAGCCAGCTGTCTGAATTTAGTAATTTATAGAAAATAAATAATTAATTTTAAGAGTTACAACGTTTTATTATCTTATAGTAACCTTACGCATATGTTTTATATTAATGGAGATAATCTAAGGGTAATAGAGTCGGGGCCAAATTGTCGATAATGCGCTGCGTATTTATTCGGAATCCAACGCATATAAAATTAAAATATATATTAATGTAAATTATAAACGTAATTCATATAATATAACGTAATCGAAGCGCAAATTTTCTTTAATAGATCTGAATAGACTCGAGTTCAAAAGTTCATCTGGCGAAGTTTAAATTAAAACATTGCTGATAACCCGCGGTCGCTCGTGCATTGAAGGAAAATTAAAACGTTTCCAAGAATATCTCATTGAATATTTCCCAGATAAATGTTCTTACTAAATTGTTATACTATATTTTATTAATTGCTGGACTTGTTCCTTGTTCCCTCCCTATAGGAAAGAAATGCGAGCGTGTTACTGGAAGCAGTTTGGGTGAAAAATTAAGATGACATTTACATTGCATAGTCAATATTTGTGGATCACAA
Organism: Tinea trinotella; assembly: GCA_905220615.1. NCBI lineage: Eukaryota > Metazoa > Arthropoda > Insecta > Lepidoptera > Tineidae > Tinea > Tinea trinotella. The sequence goes on along the minus strand of HG992308.1, from coordinate 931,865 downwards.
AGTTCTATTAAACTATTTACATTCCGTCTGATACGATCAATGATTTCTGGTAAATACTAACTACCACAGAAACGCGATTTAGTCACTACAAGGCTCCACGTAAATATAAATAAATAAATATAAGTACTGATAGTTTTTTAGGGTAATCTGTAATATGTACCGTTACTTTCTTCGATGTAATAAAATTCGGTGTCATTAGTCACATATCGTGTGAAAAGGTTTCCTTTCAAAGTTTTAATGCTATTTCCCCCCTGAGAGCAAAGAAATGTATATCCTTTGCGAAACTTTTTCGAAGACGAATTTATAATTCATAATTCTAATGCTTGTTGACAAATGTGCCCTTTCTGGTGGGAATAATGTCATTTTTTACGTAGTATACTGCTGTATTCATTAATTTATGTTGTTAACTATTTTAAAATATGGGGACTGAGAAAATATTCAGTTAATTTTTGTATACTCATATCATCAGCCAGAAGACGTCCACTGCTGAACACAGGCCTCCTCCTTAGAACGCCATCCGAACAACAAGATGCCTGTTGCATCCAGCGGTTATTCGTGACTTTCACTATGTCGCCTAGTGGGAGGCCTACCTACGCTGCGTCTTCCGGTTCGTGGTCTCCACTCAAGAACCTTTCCTCTCTATCAGTTGTCGGTTCTTCGAGCAATGTGGCCAGCCCATTGCCAGTTTTTGTGTATGTACTATGTGAATATTTTGGCCTAAATCTGAACTACAATATTTACACTCGCATATATATTTTTTTGGACCAATATTGTTATAATTTCGATCTGAACATGAGTGAATTTTGAATATATACATTGTAGAATCATATGACAAAGAAGAGGGTAACCACTAGGGAAAGTAAAGCATTCCATTTATCGATGCTGGGACACTAACGAGGCCGGTAGATATCACTGAAAGGTTTTCATTTCTATCTAAAGTAAAAAAAACAATATTATAGTGTTACGTATCTCTCTGTGTTTTATTTCTATACTAAGCTGCTAAAAGTGTTTGTATCACAGAAACAGGATGACCAAAGTGAAATTGGAAATATCAAAGGGAAAGTGGTACCGGCAAGTAGTGTTTTTAGGCAACGTTAGCCCTAATTGATTATAAACTTACATTTATAATTAAATAATTAATACTTTGTAAATGATAAAATAACAGAACGCTTACTTTAATTGAAATAGAGGAAAACTAAAATAAAGTAAAAAATGTTTTAAATTGCAACCAATAGATAGAAAAACATTGACTGCTATAGATTAAAGAATAAACAGAGGAGACTCGTTATTCTTCTAATCTGCTTTTACTACTTTGTATGTCATTTAATTTTTAATTTAGAAAATATATTACTTTTTAAGGGTTTTATTAGGTAAATTATTGTTAAAAACAATTTATTTTTGATCAATCAATCAAATTGTCACGCCTTTTTCCCATGGGGAAGGCAGAGACAATGGAGCGCCACTTGTCACGATCTTGACGCAACTCTATCGCTTCCCTCACATCCACAATTCTCTTTATACATTTTATTTGGGATTAACTTTTAAATAATTAGTTTTATTTATTAGGACAAGAAGAAGTCCAGGAGCACCGAAGACTGAAAAAAAATCAGATATGGGTGACCCCTAGTCGTCGTTACTATAAATTGATCGAATAGAAATTGCTTAACGGATCAAATGTCATTTGTTCATTGATTTTATAATTATTTGAAACTTAATAAGAAATGTATTTCAGGACTGAATATCATATAATTTGAGAGTATTATCATGTCTACTTTTTAGTTATTCTTGTGCTAACTAGAATTCTAAGGCAGTGCACACATTTATTTATTATTTGTTCGTACTTGTTTAACAAAAAAAATAGCTGTTTTAAGGATTTTTATTTTTTATTATGACAGGCGTGGCCGAATGGTTAGCGATTGGTTTGTTGCGCGTAAAGTCCCAGGTTCGATTCCCGGGATTTATTAATTATATTAAGTATTGCAAATATTTGTTAATGAAAAAGAAATGGGCAGATATTTGCTTCGGGTCTGGTTATCAAAGAGTGATAGGCTGTGGTACCAGTCTGCCGAGTATACAGACCGTAAAGTGATTCGGTCGAATTTCGGGATTAACTTGTAAGTTGCCGGTTCCACCTAGGGTGGCATAGTGGTTTCCAGTCTTCGGATCGAAATGTCACCTGATGTTATGCAGTCTTCATAACAATAGAGCTTGTATAAACAGAATTGTAATTATGAAGAAAGCGAGATAGTCAACGTTTTTATCAAAAAACAGTTTGATTGAATAATTAAAAATTGGTAGACGGTTATGAAGATTCATGAGTTCCACCATGCTGCGTCGTATCGCTATTATTTCTAGATATTATATTATATTATATTATATTATATTATATTATATTATATTATATTATATTATATTATATTATATTATATTATATTATATTATATTATATTATATTATATTATATTATATTATATTATATTATATTATATTATATTATATTACTTCAATCAATCAAATTGTCACAATGTAGCGCAACTTGCCACGATTCTTACACAACTCCCTTGCTTCCTTCCCATCCACAATTCTCTTCATACAGGCTCTGTGGCTATAGGCACTAGGCAACCTAGCTGTCTTGAGAATGTCTCCGATTTGGTCGGAAAACACCTGGGCCTGCTTTGCTTAGATATTACCTAAACATGTAAAGCAATCAAGTGTATTCGATACCTAAATCGTGGCGGAGGGTTTATTTTGCCGCTTCATTACCTTAATTGGAATACCTCCGCTAAAAATGGCGACTATTCATTTAAACCGCTTTGAGTTGCGCCATTTGCCTTTTGCAATTTCAATAGCAATTTAAATATTGGCCAAGAACATTTGCTATTTAGATAGCAAACTTAAAGAGACTTTGTGGCTCGAGTGGTTATTAATATATACGAAATTGCAATCCTAAAGCAATTGTGTAATGGTCTTTGATTTCAAAAGTGGTAGGCAGCGATTCCCAGTTTGCCGACACCACCATTTAAGTATAATTAATGTACTATGCTATTAGAATAAGAATAGGACGGGCTGATGATTAACTTCACTTGACTGATTCAAAGGTGTCTTTTTCTTGACGGTCCGCAAAGAAAAAGACAACATACTAAAGAAAAATTGGTTGAAAAAATTGGTGAAAGCGACAGAAACTTTGAGTGATATATATATAACTTGACGACTGGCGTGGACGAACGGTTTAGCGATTGGTTTGTTGCGCGTAAAGTCCCGGGTTCGATCCCCGGTCGGAGCAAATATTCGTTTCATAGCTTTTATTTGTAATATTTAATAATATTAAATATTGCAAATATTTGTTAATAAAAAAAATAAAAAAATGGATATTTGCTTCGGGTCTGGTTATCAAAGAGTGGTAGGAAGTGGTACCCAGTCTGCCGATCCGGGGTAGTACCACCACTTACAAGTATACAGACCGTAAAATGATTTGGTCACGTTTTGGGATCAACTTGTAAGTTGCCGGTTCCATCTAGGCCGGCATAGTGGATGTGATTGCTACTCACAGTTATTGAATTGTAGTAGCAGTGACATTTATTCATGAACCACACTTCGGCTTAATATCAAGCGGGGTGCTGTCATATGTCGTCACGATAATATATATATATAGTAGTAGAGGTCGCCTCTATTCATAGGGTGCACTTTAGCTTAACATCAGGCCACAGCAATAAAAAAATTTTATGCGCATTTACCTACTATAAAATATTTAAAAATCTTGAAAAGAGCCTTCATTACTCCTAAACATTTTTTGTGTACCTGTGTTCTATATTTAAATGTTCAAAGTATCCGCCATTAAATTGGAAATCTTCGTATTTGGAACACAAATTCAAATATAACGGGGCTTTACCTTCTGCCTCGTAAATCAAGCCACTCGATCGTTCGCATATGGGATTACGTTTCCATTGCACACTTTAGAACAATTTTTACACAATTTTCATGTTTTAAATTCCTTTAAGGTTTTTAGCTCTATTGTTTACTAGCCTAAGATAAAAAAATGGTCATTTTAGTATAAAAAAGATTCTTTCGGGCAGCCAGAATCGGGACAAGTTTTTATCTATGCTCATGAGAATAAAAGTGTAAGATAAAGATAAAAAATAATATATTTGGTAATCAAATCTAATTGACAAAGGCAAGACAATTTCTTCAAAAGGTATCGAAGAAACAAAAAACACCGGCATCTTCTCTTCTATAAATAAGTTGGCATCCTGAATAAGGTGCGGCGGTTCTTCGCGCCAGAGCGTCGCCTGCTTTTATACAAGGCTCAAATTCGCTCTTGCACGGAGTACTGTTCGCATCTCTGGGACTGCTCTGCCAAGTATTTTCTCAATGCCCTAGATTCATTGCGCCGAGCTGTCCGAATTATAGGAGTTACCTACAGAGGTTACGCAATCCCTTGCCAGCCAGCCCATGTGATCTCTCCATCCTATAACCTTGGATCCTTCAAGCGATGCGTAAAGAAGCACCTTTGGCCGGCATAGTGAACTAACTCGGTTTATTCAGTCGTCGTCCTCTTGGACCTCCTCCTGCTTATCATCAGGCGGGTCGTGGTCAAATGGTGTGTCACAACAAAAAAAAATCATAGGCTCTATCTCAACAATTTATGTTCATACCGCTAAAAAATATTGTAGGCAATTGAATCAGTTTGTCATATTTTAAGTAAATCGTCTCGTATCGTATAAGTCCAATGCGAACATACAATGGCAGGTAAAGAAGGCGAGCACTTATCAAAAATGTATTCTTACTGAGAGAAAAGTCGATTTCTATGTGCATTTAGCGCTCAAACGATTTGCCACCATTTGTAGATTTATACCAAAAATCAAAGGTAAATTCTTTCACTTACAATATTTATCTTACTGTCTTATTGCATACCTTATTCAGGCGCAAATTAATCTTAAATGTGGTTTTATTTGTGCCTAATTTAATAATAAATAAAAAACAACATTTATTCGCAGACTACATATGCCCAAATAATTGTTAGTAATAAACACAATTATGAACTAAATTGGTAAACAAATGAGAAAATAAAAGAGTTAAAACTATACTTATTCTATTAATTAATGCAGTAGGTCTTTTCAGAATCTTTCTAGATCTTTGACGAAAGGAATTTATAAATCTGATGTGGATGGATGCGTTAAACAAGGCAGGTTTTCCGACTAAATCGAAGACATCCTCAAGAAAGCATGGTTGCCTGTATGAAGAGAATTGTGGATGTGAAGGAAGCAAGTGTAAGGATCGTGGTAAGTGGCGCTCCATTGTCTCTGCCTATCCCTGTGGGAAAAAGGCGTGACAATTTGATTGATCTTTTCAGCTTCTGGGTTCATCAGGGCCGTTGTCCAGTGCCGTTGCAACTTACTATTCGGCTTAATACTTAACCATAATTGTTTTAGGTATTTGACCAAACATACGTGCCTACCATTTTAGATAAATAAGTTAAGAGTAATTTGTTACAATATAAATTAATTTGTAATGCGACAGTGGTGTATTGGTTTTAAAACAGCCTCGCTTCAGTACGAAAACCTAGCTAGTTGGTACATTAATATTTTTGATATGTACTTCGGTCGACCTGTTTCTATTATACTTACAAGCACTCTTAATAGGTTAGTTTAAAAATAAATAACTAATTATTCAATAATCATAATTAATAATATAAAATAGTGGTAGGCAGTGGTGCCCAGTCTGCCGATCCGGGAGTGTACTATTCAGACCGTGAAGTGACTTAGTCGCGTTTCGGATTATCTTGTAAGTTGCCGGTTTCAACAAGTTCGGTATAGTGTATGTGATTGCTACTTACAGTTTATTAACTGTAGTAGCAGTTACCTTTATTCATGGACTTCACTGTAGCTTAACATCAGCAAAGTGCTGTCATATGTCGTGTCAAAATGAAAAAGAAAAGTGAATTTCTGAATAAGATTAGAAACGAAACATCTAAAGGTTTTATAAGTATACCTATACCTACAAATTCACTATCCACTATACCGCCATTCATAAGAAAAATATTAATTTCAAATGTGCAACTCTCAAAGCCATTCCTTACATCTGTTGCCTGGACACGACATTTATTGCGCTAGAAATTGGGCTCTATTGCTGTAGCCATAAGAGCGTATATGTTTTAATCGAGAAGTGGTCAGAAGTCTAAAACTTAAAAATACTAGAACTGAAATTACCTTATAATTTTTATTTTATTTCGGCTCGACATCTGACCAAAAGTGCCGACGACTGAAAAAATCGATTGGATGCCACAATCGCCGTCAGTATGAAAACCAAAGATGCTTTTTCACGGCACGCTTTATGGATCCAAGGTTATAGGATGAGAAGAATAAATGGGCTGGCAAAACGTTTCGTCAGAAAATACCACCACAAATTAAGGAAATCAAGGTCCAAAAAATCATATCATTGTATGGTTGTCTCAGTCGCCATCACTATACCGGCCAAAGACATATATTCCAGTATTACGTAGCTCTATTGTGTAACATAAAATCAATCAATTGCCCCTTCTCTAAAGGCATAGGTAGAGCCATTGGAGCGCCACAAAATCAATAAATCAACCAAATTGTTACGGCATAGGAAAAGACCATGGAGCGCTACTTGCCACGATCCTGACAGAACTCCCTCGCTTCCCTCACATTCACAATTATCTTCATACACGCTCTACGGTTATGGACACTAAGCAACCCAGCTTTCTTGAGGATGCCTCCGATTTGGTTAAAAAACACACTCCTGGGTCTGCCTCATTTAACGCATCCATCCATTACTCATCATTTCTTTGTGCCCAAACCATCAGAGCATTCCTTTGCCACATAATAAACTAATATGAAAAATATATACGAGCATAGTGACATAAAAGTCGACCTTATTATTTATTATATTAAACAGCAGTGATAAGCAAAAAAAATAATTTACTTTTATATCATTTAAATTCGCATCAATTCAGATTCTGTGACAATATAAAATGTAGTCTAGAAAATATACAGAACGATTTTATTTTGTCCAATCAAGTTTATTATGTTGCCATTGACCCGCGACTCAATCTCTATTTTCAACATAATCTTTGCAATTGTACTTATGTAAATTATTAACATTTACATATTTGTATATGGTAACGCTTGCCTCCATTCATGGATAGTACTCCAGCTTAACTCCACATCGCTCGAAGAACCGACAACCCATGGGGAAGATAGGCTCTGGAGTGGAGACCACGAACCGGAACACGCAGCGTAGATAGACTAGGTAGACTGAAAACATAGTGAAAGTCACGAATAACCGGTGGATGAAACTGACATCGTTCGGAATGGCGTTCTAAGAGGGAGGCCTATGTTCAGCAGTGAACGTCTTCTGGCTGATGATGATGACTCCAGCTAAACATTAGTAGAAGAGCGGTCAAATGTCGTGCTTAATTAAAAAAGGGATAAGGGATAAGAACAAGTGGAATGCTTTGCCAGCCCATGTGTTCTCTCCATCCTATGACCTTGGATCCTTCAAGCGATGCGTGAAGAAGCACCTTTGGCCGGCATAGTGACGGTGACTGAAGAAGCCGTGAATAAACTCGGTTTTTTCAGTTGTCGTCACTTTTGGACCTTCTCTTGCTTATCATCAGGCGGGTCGAGGTCAGATGTCGTGTCACAATAAAAAAAAAAAAAAAAAAAAAAAGAGTGGTAGCCTTTTCAAACTGGGCCAGCATAGTAAATACGAGCATTTATTATACTGTAGTAGCAATCGCATCAATTCATAGATACCACTTCAGCTTAACATCAGACAGTGCCCTGTCCACAATAAAAAATAAAGAGATTTACCATTCCTATCTTAAATTAAACCAGATTATGAATATAAAAATAAACATTTATGCTTATACAAAATAACATGTCCAAGAAAACACCCCCGCGGCAAATATAAGAGATAAGTTTGGCATAATAAAGTGAGGGTTGCAACCCTAATAAAGGTTTCATAACCCCTTTACGGTGTGGTTGATTTTTGACAAGAAATCTGTTCTATTAGATTTCTTTTATGTACCGTAATAAATCCTTTACATACTGATATAGACGGGAGCGTTAATCAGTAATTTAAGAATAATGTAAATAAGAATAGATTAAAATTATTATTAACATATTTTTTTTATTTTTTTATTGTGGCACGACATTTGACATCGACCTGCCTGATGATAAGCAAGAGGAGATCCAAAAGTGCCGACGACTGAATCAACCGAGTTAGTACACGGCTGTCTCAGCCGCCGTCACTATGCCGGCCAAAGGTGCTTCTTCACGCATCGCTTGAAGGATCCAAGGTTATTGGAGGGACATAACACATGGGCTGGCAAAGCATTCCACTTGTCGATTGTTCTACAGAGAAAAGATGCACCAAACTTTTTGGTCCGACTACCGATTCTGTCGACAAAATGTGAATGCTTCCCCCGACCAGTGCGGGTGTTACGGGTGTGAAAAGACGAGATAGGAACAAGGTTAAAGAACTCCTCGGAACATTCCCCGTGGTATAGGCGATAGAGGACGCATAGAGCCGCCATAAAGTGACCATATCGTGACTATAACATTTTTTATTCGTAATAAAAGATCAAAAATAAAATTCAAATATATTTAATTTAATAGAGGTTTTATTTTTGTCCTAGCTGGGCATGGCGTTCAGTTACATCGCATTCGTCATTTGCTCAGAAAAAAATATCATCATAGTACAGACCACACTGCTTACTTAAGTCACAAGTGTGAACGGCTTATCACATGATTTATTTTGGTCGCGACGCAGTGCCCAGCTAGGTTAATGCTGAATAGTTTAACATTTATCACAGCTGCTCTCGCAAACAGTAGTCAATGGTTCTAGGCCATCCAAGGTGCGTTGATCATTCGCCACTAGTAACCCACAAGCGTTTGCATATGTCTGACCATCACTACCACAGACAGGCTTATATTCATATGTGCAGAAGCGCTGGCCATGCGCGAAGGTCATGACGTGCACTACGATCAGTATAATACAGAGGAACACTGAAATAATAAATTTGTAATTGTGTAATTGTTCAGGAGACTAATCAAGTATTTAGTTTCGACCGACAAAGACCAACAAAGAACCTCAATGGTTGATTGTTTTAACGCGTAAAAATCAATGAAAATTTAACCAATCAAGTACATTTATTTCATTAATACGTCACACTAAAAATCAATAAATCAATTACTATTGAAATAAGACCCTTGGTTACCTATTTAGGCGCCTGATTTACCTAGCTAAGCGCCTGGCCAAGGAGCTGTCCAAGCGGCTTACATAGAAGTCTGGAAACAGGAAGGCTGGCAATTATTTCTGCCAACGTATTAGCCTTGCTATACAAAGGGGAAATGTTGCCAGTCTCCTTGGGCTCTCTGATGCGACGTCATTAGATGATATTTTTTATTTTTAGTTTAATTATAGTTAATATACTTTTAATTTTATCTGTTTCTCAATACTGATATATTTGGTTAAAAAATTACGTGATCCTTTAAATGTCTGGTTTAAAGGATCACGTAATCATTCTGGTCTAATGACGTGACAAAGTCGATTACGAATACCGTAAAAGATCTATAGGGATAATGTCAAAGTGACATTGATTGTCCAGGAAGTAACTCATGTCCGGCGTATTCTCCAGCGAAAATTTTACAACTTATTTTCTGACGTCATTAGATCAGCTGGTTCTTAATGTAAGTATACTATTGTGTCGGTTACAATTAAGTTTTATTTTTATTATGACTCGACATTTGACCTCAGATTGGCTGATAGTGAACAAAGTAAGGCCGAAGAGTACTGACGGATGAACAAAACCGACTTATTTTACGGATGTCTCAGTCGCAGTCATATGCCGATCAGAAGTGATTTGACATCGAATCACGGTGAATAGTACAGGGAAAACAAATTGATTAGCAAAACTTGTCGATTGTTACACTAAGAAACGACGATATCTTAAACACAAACTTAGGATATTGAAATAAAGTTATAAGGCACTGCATTAAATAACTTTTAAATAAACAAGATTGTATTATTATTATTTAAAAACAGACAAGTATTAGGTACATAGATACTTACAGCTGACGATTTTCATTGTAAAAGTTTCTAATTCACGTTAAACGATTAAAAGGAGCCGTACAATATATTTGAAGACTTGACAATGAATACAAGTCACAAGTATTTATATTTGATAAAGAGAAGAAAAAAAAAGATAAAAATGACGTCTTTATGATTTCCGCATATACTCGTACTTATATTTTTTTGCAACTGAGAATGTTGCTCATACTCCGTAGGTTTTTATCCTTAAGTTGTACGAGTAACACGACTTGGTAATTAAATGACTTATAAATGAATGACTTTTGAACATAATGCCAGACTAATAGTAGATAACAACGGGGGTTAACGATTCACGTGACGCATTGGTCGTCACCAATCGTTAGTTGGCCTACCACTCTTAAAATTTGCACCCACTAGTCTTCTCGTGAGCACGACCCTTGCAACATAGCTCAGACTCATGAGGATAAGGTTGACAATAAATGATCTGATAATGATTTGCCTGATGATAAGCAAGAGATACAAGAGTGCCGACGACTGAAAAAAGCGGGTCAGTTCACGGTTGGCTTCAGCTGCCGTCACCAGACCTTCTTTATGTGATAAAATAAAATGCAAAAAAATTACACATGGAAATACATTAAAAAATAAAACTCTAAAATGTTTAGTCCGTATTATTGTAATTCCTTAAATTTTGTCCTAGATAGGAAAGGCGTGGAGTTACATCGCGTTCGTTAGAACCTACCTAAATTTGTTTGGTCGCGATGCAGTGCCCAGTTAGGTTAATGCTGCATAGTTTAACACTCATCACAGCTGCTCTCGCACACAATGGTCAATGGTTCAAGACCATCCAAGATGCGCTGATCGTTCGCGACGAGTAACCCACAAGCGTTTCCATATGTCTGTCCATTACTACCACAGACAGGCCTGTATTCAGCTGTGCAGAGGCGCTGGCCCTGCGCGAAGCAGATGACGTGCACCACGATTAGTATTACACAGATGATCACTGAAATGATAAAACTGTATTTGTAAAAATTATCTTATGTGAATGGATGCGTTAAACAAGGTAGGGCCAGGAGGGTTTTATCGACCAAATCGGAGACATCCTTAAGAAAGCTAGATTGCCTAGTGCCCATAAGAGCTTGTACTCGTATGAAGAGAATTGTGGATGTGAAGGAACCGAGGGAGTTGTGTCAAGATCGCGGCAATCCCTGTGAGAGGAAGGCGTGACAATTTGATTGAATGATTGAATTTTCAGGGTACCGATCAAGTAATATTAATAACTGGATTTGAACACCATTGGAGAAACCAAAAAAATAAACCAACCAAATGCATGAAAATAGCTATAGAAATTACGTGGTCCTGAATATGTCTCCCTTCTTTTTTTTATTATGACGACATCTGATCTCTATTTACCTAATGGTAAGCAAGGGAATGTTCAAAGATGCTGCTGACTGAAACAGGCGACTCAGTTCACGGTTGCCTCAGTCGCCATCACAATGCCGGCCTTCTGGTCTAATGACGTGACAAATTAGATTAAGAAAACGCCAAAAGTTTGATCGGTCCAGTGTTAAAGAGATATTGTTTTGTACGGAAGAAGTTAGCGCATTATAATCCGTTTTAAACTTCTATAAAATGGTAATGAAAACAGGATAGAAAATAATAAGAATAATTTAATTTTAATCAAACTAGGAATTGAGTTTATTTACAATTCTATACTAAGCTCTGAAATGTGATTTTATTATAATAGAAACATACTGCATGGAATAACTCAATCGGCGTCGGCGACACCGATGTACACGCGTGTTTTTTTCTTTTTAAAACTCATTCTAAATGTCTCTATATGAAATTTTAAAGTCAAATAAACACGAAATTAAAATAATAATAATAACAATAAGACAATGCATTAAATAACTTTAGATGTCGAAGATTGCCATTAGATTGAAACACATATTTTTAATATAAGAATTACTAGTTGATACTCACAGCTAACGAATTTCATTTTGAAAGTTAAGAATTCTCAAAAAGTGCTCGAAAAGGCTTGTACTATTTTGGAACACTTGACAACGAACACAATTCACAACTATTTATATGTTTTGATAAAAGGAAAAAAATGATAAAATTGACGTGTTTATGATTTCCGCATATACTAGTACTTTTTTTTAACTTAGAACGTTTTAGACTTACGTTTTTATCCTTAAGTTGGACGAGTTTGGAACGTGCTTAGCAATTAAATAGTAACTAATGCTAGTTTTTGTTTTATTAACGGGGATTAACCGAGACCCACGTTGGCCAAGGTTAATACGGCAAGTACCCTGAAGTGGAGTGGTGTCATATGTCGAGCCACAATAAAAAATACTCCGCACTCATTTATTTAACACGATAGTACATAGTATACTCAATGTCCACATTCAACAATTTAGCGTTAAAAAACATTAAAGAGAAGCTTATTCATTGGTAAAACCTTTATTCTCGCTAAAATTTAATAAAAAGAAGCGAAAATTACAGGCCAGCATAGTGGATGAGACTGCTGCTTACAGTTATTGAATTGTAGTAGCAGTGACATCAATTCATGGACCACACTCCAGCTTAACACCAAACGGAGTGTTGTCATATGTCGAGTCACAATAAAAAAAGAGAAAGTAATTCTTTGCATTTGTCTTATGAAAAACCAAGATTAAAAATTAATTAATAAAAGATGTGACGAAATAGAACTTTTACCTATATGTCTTATATTTGCTAGTTATCTACATAATTAATTGCACAATAAAACCAAATCTATTTATCATAAATTTATGAGTTTCTTGGGTGTATAAAAATAAAATACTGAATAGCTATATAGAAATAAAAAATATTTTATTTTTAGTATTATCACATTACTAGTTTTAAAAAAATACCAAGTGTTTTTTCTCTCATTTATTTGACGCTTTAATGAATTTAATTGAATTTACCTATGCTACGTAATTTGTGTCAGCATTTCTTTATTATTAAATTTCAAAGTACGTTAACCTTATAAGTTGCTTAATAAATAAATTAGAAGAAGTCGCCGGCATAGTGAACTAGGCCAGCATAGTGAATGTGACTGCTACCTGCATTTATTTAACTGTAGTAGCAGATACCTTTATTTATGGACCGCACTCCAAATTAACATCGGGCGGAATGTTGTCATATGACGAGCCACATTAAAAAAATATATTTGGATCTGGCACTTTCAAGCTGATCCCGAAACGCGACTTAGTCACTTTACCATCTGTATACTTAAAATCGGTGTTACTACTCCGGATCGGGAGACTAAGCAATTCAGCACCAACTGTCTGCCTACCATTTTTCGAGAGAGGAGCTTCATGATTACCTTATTTACTACTTAAAAATAAATTATAAATCGTAACATTAGCAGGCCGGCATAGTAAATACGACTGCATACATTTTTCGATCAGTAGTTTTCTCTATAGCTGATGGGTCCCACTCCAGCTTAACATCGGGCGGTGTGAACCAAATAACAACAACATAAGATTAGGAAAAAACATCAAGCCATATAAACACTAACAAAACAAATTTTATGCGGCCTACTATCGCGTTAAAATTTGGTTATGGATTTTACATTTTTTTATTATTCCGACGTTTCGACAGCTTCGCAGCCATCGTGATCAAGGAGAGAATAAACGCGATAGTAAGCCGTTTAAATCATTAATTAATGTTCGCGCCAAATCTAAGAAATTTTTAACTAACAAGGAAGTAAGATTGAAGTTAGATTGGTAGATTGATTAGATAGAAGGAAGTTGTTCGAATTAATAAAACACAAAAGAAAATAATATGAAATATTTTTAATGTAAAATAAATTCCATCTTTCTATCTTCGTTAGAGCCGTCGTCTTCCATAACTACAAATATTATTCGCAATCATTGCAAGCATTTTGACAGACAATTTCGATTAGAGGAAGTCCTTCCGCTTCAAGTAAAGTGTTCTTGTAGTCAAATAGGCACCTGTTTCCATAGGTTATTCTATCAGTGCCACAAACTGGTGTGTAGTCAGCAGTGCAAACGGCTTCGTCAGCCATTGACACGTAGAAGGCCAATGCGAAAATCATTAACACTGGAAATAGAATTACAATTATTTTTATTATTAATCTTTTTATCGTGACCTCGATTTGCTTAATAGAGGTCCAAGAGTGCTGGCTACTGAAAAAAACGTCTCAGTTCACGGCTGCTTCACAATGCCGGTCAAAAATTCCATTTTTTATTTATTTACATTGCAATATTAAGCTAACAAGGTTTTTTATTGTAACACGACATTTGACCTCGTCCCGCCTGATTATAAGCAAGAAAAGGTCCAAAAGTAACGACGACTGAGAAAACCGATTTTGTTCACGGCTGCCTCAGTCGCCGTCACTATCCCGTAAAAACTGGACGACTAAACTACATGTATCAAAGACATTGATACCGGCAAGTGGTTTAGAACCCGTGCTCTCGGTTTGCGTGACTAAATGCACTGCCACTACACCACGGTTGCCTTAAATTAAAATTTAGACAGACTTGGAATTGAATTGAAAGAAGCGATAGATTTGTGTCAGAACGGCAAAAACTGACGTTCCGTTGTTGCTGCCTATACCTGTGGGAATCGTAGCGTGACAATCAATGATGATGATGATAGGACATTGGCATTGTAGAAAAACTTAGCTTTGAACTACTAAATTGTAAAGGAATAATATATATAGTAGGATTATTTATAAAAAGATGTAGTGATAAGGATTAACAAAGGAATGCTTCGATGGCGAAAGGAATTTTTAAATATAAATCTGAGGTGGAGCTTGTATGAAGAGAATTGTGGATGTGAAGGAAGCGAGGGAGTTGATTCAGGATTGTGGTAACTGGCACTATTATCTCTGCCTATCTCTGTGGGATAAAAGCTTGACAATATGATTAGTTGATTTAATTATTTATAAGATCATATCACCATTTTCCTATTTTGTGACAAGATGAAATGGAATTTATATTCCCTAGTTTGCTTTCTAGTAGATGTACCTCCACTTCTTACAAGTATACAAACCGTGAAGTGACTTAGTCGCTTTGGGATCAGCTTGTAGGTTGCCGGTTTTAACTAGGCTGGCTAAGTGGATGTGAGAGCTCCTTACAGGTATTTAACTGTAGTTAATGGATTGCACTTCAGCATAACATTAGGCCAGGTAAAAAAAAAAACAAAAACAATAAAAAAACAAGTTAGAGTTATAGTGTTTTCTAAAGTTTTGTGCAACATTTATTGTGAGGAAAGAAAATAATTTTGCATCTTATACTCTCCGACAACAATGGCAACAAAGACTTAAACGTGTTAAATTAATCAAAATACCCGCGTTTGTAAGCCGCAAAAAACTAACTTCATAAATTATGGGTAATTAGTTGTTAAACAGAAATAAATACTTACAATATAAGAATTTCATTTTGACGATGTTTTGTTAGAAAATCCCAAAGAACAAACACTCAAAAGACACGACTTGGTTACGTATGACTTAAGACAATAAATAAATCTCTTATATAAAATCTAAATCTAATCACATTTTAAGATAAATTTGATTTTAACTACGTTCTTTGACATTATCTTGATAAATATATCCGACTGGTGTTTAGTTTAAAAAAACCCGTTCGTCACTTCACTTTTTGTCTCAATGTATGAGATAATACTAAATACACTTGAAAACAAAGAAATTGTCTCACACTATAATTTTATCTATCATAGTAAAACCTAAACTAAAGTAAAAGAAAGTTGTGACGAGTATCATAAGTGTGGTATCACACTTTTATAAAAAAAGATATGAACCAGATTAAGGAGCTTTTTTATTATTGCCAATATCCCGCCTGATGTTAAGCAGGAGTGCATGCCATGAATAGAGTCGCAACGGTTGCAGTTACTACAGCTAAACGTTTGTAAGAATCATGCTGATCTCGAAACGCGTCTGAATCACTTTACTGTATGAAGTGACTACTAACTGCCTTCTTTTACCCTTTAAACCATTTTCCGTGCTATAGGCAATGAAGGACCAGTGGAGAGGAGCCATTTTTTTTTTATTACCCGGGCTTAAATGGTCTTGTGACCACAACATCAGAGCTATTTACTCGCACGACTCCTCTAATGTTCATGCGAAATTCTAGATCAAATATATTTAAGTTATAAAAATATGGAGTGAGTGGATAATTTTGCTACGAAGTGTTGTATTGTGTTAACTTTGTTTACATTAAAATATTAATCTTTGTAAAAGGAAACATGTTGAGAAAATTTCCAATGACTAATGTCCGATTTAACTATACTTTTTATACATTTCTTGTATCATAGAAACAGTACGACCAAAGTATATATATCAGATACATTGGTACCGGCAAGTACTTTTGAATCGGGGGCTCTTCGTGTGCATGACCACCATAAGACCACAGACCTTGACTTAAACGTGCGTTTTAACTGTCGGACAAAAACTTAGGTTTGTTGTTCATCCTGATCATCATCATCACCATCAGCCAGAAGGCGTCCACTGCTAAACGGCCAATGTTCAGCAGTGGCCCCCTTGTTCCCCTTAGAACGGGATTCCTCTTAAAACCCCTTGTTCCCCTTAGAACAGCAGCTATGTTCCCCGACAACAAGATGCCAATTGCATCCAATGGTTATTCGTGACTTTTACTAAGCCGTCAGTCTACTATACAGTCTATGTAGGGAGGCCTATCTACGCTGCGTTTACCGGTTCGTGGTCTTCACTCTAAAACCTTTCTTCCCCATCAGTTGTCGGTTTTTCGAGGTTTGTTGTTACTAGGTTAAAATATGTCTGATCAATTCCTTATTCCTAATACTACATATAATTTCAATTATGATCTAGTGAAAACTATAACCGGTATTTAGATAAAATTATCGCATGTTTTTATACATGTTTTTTGCTTTCTTCGGAGAAATAATTAATTTGTGATGTTCTGGAATTGTTTAGATAAAATAATAGTTACTTAACCTACTATACCTAATACTATGGCACTTAAAAGGTTATAAACGCACAAACAAGATAAAATTAAAAAAATGAATGAAACTTAGTAATAAAACTAAACCTAATTACTTATAATGGTGTTTATTTCATAATAAAATTGCACTTGAAATGTAATATCTATACATTTATAGATAAAATAGATAAACGTGGACATAATCTTATCAATTATTTCACTCTGATAATGGTTGCCGACGTTTTTGAATAAATAATATGTTTTTGTAAAACAAAAGTGACTGTTTATTATTGTGAATTACACAAGTAAGTGTTATTTTGTAATAAATTAGTATTGTCTTATTTTATGGGCCTCCAATATATGTGGGAACAAATTGTGTGTGGCAGATAAAGGATTATTTTGGTGTAAATAAGGCGTTTGTTTGAACACATTAAAAGGGTGGATGAAAAGAGTTTTTTTATTGTGACTCGATGACAGCACCCCGTCTGACGTTAAGCGGCAGTTACATGAATGGAGGTGATTTCTAGTACAATTCAATAACTGTAAGTAGCAGTCACATCTAATATGCCGGCCTAGTTGGAAACGGCAACTTACGGCAACTCATACATGCTAATCTCGAAGCGCGCCTAAGTACGGTCTATATATTCGTAAGTGGTGGTACTATAGTGGTACGATCAGCAGACTGGGTACCACTGCGAACCACTTTTTGATAACCACATTCGCCTCTTTTATTAACAAACATTGGCTGTATTTAATATAATTATTATTAACTATATAAACTTTATAACAGATTATAAACTAACGGTAATTGTGAAACTAACTTATTCACAATTATATGGTGACATACACACTCACATCATACGCCGTAAAAGATAATCATCGGTTCGGTAGGTCCTGAAGGAATCAATTT
Organism: Tinea trinotella; assembly: GCA_905220615.1. Lineage (NCBI taxonomy): Eukaryota > Metazoa > Arthropoda > Insecta > Lepidoptera > Tineidae > Tinea > Tinea trinotella. The sequence continues at coordinate 913,919 of HG992308.1, read as the reverse complement.
AATTTAAATTTGCGAGCACCAAGGGGGAAGAAAGGTTCTAGAGTGGAGACCACGAACCGGAAGACGCAGCGTAGGTAGCCCTCCCACTAGGTGAACAGACAACATAGTGAAAGTCTCGGGTAACCGGTGGATGTAACTGGCATCTTGTCGTTCGAAATGGCGTTCTAAGGGGGTCTATGTTCGGCAGTGGACGCCTTCTGGCTGATGATGATGATGATTACATAGTTACATACACACAAGTCAAGCTAATAAAATCGTGTTGAAATATATAATTTTTACTAGTTTCTTATCAATAAAAATAAAGTCGTCTATATTAACGAGTGAAGTTTATAGTTTATGAATCAGTTACAATCTTGTAACCAGGAAACTGTCGCGGGAAAGCCCTTCTTAAGACAATGGCGTATCTTTGATATAAAAGAATAAAACCTTGCAAAATTATTATCATTACAATTGAGACGTCCGTTTAATCAATTATCCATTTTTTTATTGAATTAAATTAATAGGTAAACATTACGTGGTCATTTTCTCAGTCTAGTGATTCGGAGTAGTAACACCACTTTCAAGTGTACAGAAAGTGACTTAATCGTATTTCGGGATCGTCTCGTAAGTTGCCTGTTCAATTTAAGCCGGCATAGTGGATGCGATTGCTACTTGTAATTATTCAACTGTGCTAATAGACCGCTTTAACACAACGTGGGGGTGCTGACATATGCCAGGCCATAATAAAAAAACTATTTATAAATTATTTTTTCCAATTTGTTTTTATTTGTTATAGATCAAATTGTACTTGTGATTTAATCAATAAATAAATACATACCGCCTATTTATATTGCAAATATATTTGATTATCACATCAGTGTAATAACAGAACGCAAAATGAAGAGTTTATTAGGTAAGTCGTTTATTTTTAAAATTTTTAAGGCCGCTATGTTAATGAAATGGTCACCCGGTTGGTCTAGTGGTAGTGCAAGGGTTACGCAAATCGAGAGAACGGGATCAAAACCATTCGCCGATACCAATGTATCTTTGATATATGTACTTTGGTCGTCCTTTTTCTATGCTGCAAGCACTAGTAGCTTAGTATAGACATGTAAAAAATATATTTAAGAGTTTTTTAATTTTTATTTTGATTCTAAACAATGTTTTTCTCCTAACGGTAATCGAACTCGGGACTCACCACATAGCGGACTGAGAGAGTTAAGGACGTAAAAGAAGCTTTAATATCTTCTTTTATTGATTTCTGAGATTTGCCAAAAGTTATTAATGAATTGACAAAGGAATGCTTCGATGGTTTGGGCACATGGAAAGGATGAGTGAAATTAGATTGACGAAAGGAATTTATAAATCTGATGTGGATCGATGCCTTAAACAGGGTAGGCCCAGAAGGGTGTTTGCCGACCAAATCGGAGACATCCTTAAGAAAGCTAGGTTGCCTAGTGCCCATAACCACAGAGCCTGTATGAAGAGATGTGAATGAAGCAAGGGAGTTGTGTAGAGATCGTGGTAAGTGGCGCACCACTGTCTCTGCATATCCCTGTGGGATTTGATTGATTGATTATTAATGAATATATATATATTAATTTTCAGTGTTAACACTCTGCGTGTTAGTCCTCGCGAGCCTTCAAGAAACTGAAGCGTCTAGCCATGGAGTAGAGTGTGCCTGCCCACGACTCTATAAACCAATTTGTGCTGGTGACAAAACCTTCAGTAATGATTGCGAGTTGAAGTGCGAAAACAACAAACGCATTAACAAAGGAAAATCAGCCTTACCACTCACGTGTTATGGTACATGTAGTGATTGCACATTCGAATGATAGCAACGACAAATAAATCTGTATACGAATAGATAGTTCGAGAATTTTTGAGTTTACTAGATTAATATTAGTGAAATATCGAACGTACAATAAACCTATTGGCAACATTTATAAAGTATTGGTTCAATTTGTACAATAAAAAAATATAAATAACTACTTTTTTTATTATTTTTAGGCGTATTCCAATTCTACTACATTTCCCAGTTTCTAAAGACCAACATGATTTTTTACTGTCCATTTTTTTTTATTAGTATTTTATCAACAAGTACATCATGTCACCATTTCTTATAGCATTATTGTTTTAATTGTCAAATGTCAATTCCTATGTCAAATATGCTTATTTGAATAAAATTACTATTGGCAGTTTTGTGACGTCACATCAATATCTATTCCTTCAAAGCGTACCGCTGCGGTAATTACAAAAGATAATATTGGGTATTAATATTCAAATGCAGCAGCAATACGTTTCTTAACGTAAAATCTATACGAATGTAGGAATGAATTTGAAGGCATGAAACAAATAAGAGATTGTTACGAAATTGAGTAATCTTGTTTTATACGTTAAACAGTACTGTCTTGAAACATGCCTGTTTTTAAGAGGCCCCAGTACTTTATATTTAACTTATTTGATAAAAACTAGTTTAGTGACCACTTAAAATAACGTATAGAGCTTGTATGAAGAGAATTGTGAATGTAAAGGAAGCGAAGAAGTTATATCAGGATCGTGACAAGTGGCGCTCCATTGTCTCTGCCTATGAGAAAAAAGGCGTGACAATTTGATTGATTGATTATTTAAAGTAATGTCTCTATAACGTATACTTACGTAATAATATTTTTAGTTAAGTTGTACACACGTAGGTATATACTTACTTAGAATTTTATACAAGTGTTATAACTACTTAGGATACTTGTTCGGCCATTACTTTAGAAAAACTGCCAACTTTTGTTATAAGAAGCTTAGTTCCATGTAAGTTTGCAGTGAGACCATTTCTTTGCACTATACTTATATAATAAAGCCTTTATTCACTGTTGGGATTGAGAACTATATTAAAGCAAAATGGATACCAACAATTTATAAATAAATGTATTTTTTTATGAATATTAAATAAACTATCAGCTTTCGCTGATGCGTTATCAAAAGCATATTTTAAGTTAAAAAAACAATCAAATTGACACGTCTTATTCCCACAGGGATAGGCAGAGATAATGGAGCGCCACTTACCACGATCCTTACACAACCACCTTGCTTCCTTCACATACACAATTCTCTTCATGCAGGCTCTGTGGTTAAACTATCTACAAATAAGCATTTATTAAGATAAATAATTATCTACAATATGCTTATAATAGATTTAATAACCACACAAATAAACCAATTTTAGCTAAGTAATAACTTAAGAGATTCTTAAGTATGCGTTATTCGACATGTTTGGTTTAATTTAAGCAAATGTACAGCCATATTTTATTTCTGTTATTTTATTATCTGGTGTGCAAAACAGAGTACGTACAATCATTAAATCAATAAAAGAGAGATAGTAGTTACTAGCACAGTAAACTTGACAGTAATTCAAATTATGCACACGCGCACTGCATACAATGGGTATGGTATGGATCCTTAACGAGGGAGGAAATGTTTTCTTTTCTTTCGTTTTGCCGTTGCGTTGACAGGAGTACGATAAGTACGAATACAAGCTTATTTTTATATAATTTGATCAACCATTATTTTCACAATCTACCTGCTACAATGTTCTTTCCAGTCTCAAATACCTAGTAAATCTTAAAAGTTTCTTTTAAAGTGGAAAGAAATAAAACTTAAAAGTTGTAAACTGGAGATAACTATAAGATTTCATTCGCGTGTTGTTCTAACAAAATACGCCACGTTTAACTAAGTTAAAAACAACTTTGTGCACCTATTGTTTTTTATATAAATATTTTTCAAATTTAAAATAGGGTTACCCTTTTCTTTATATGTTTTGTGGATCTATTGGAGTATACTTAAAACAATGCCGGCTGTTGCTTGCAGACATTAGGGATTGCTGCAAAGATAGTGGAAAGATTTTCTGTGCTAATTATGCTCTACAAAAAATTCTAGGTCCTAAATGGTTTTAGGCCCTAGAAATAAAGTTGGAAAAACTTTAAAAAATGTTTTCTTAAATTAAATTTCATGTTTTTGATACCTATAAAATAATGCTCTATATGAATTAAACAAATTTTATGCGGCTTACTATCGCGTTTATTTTGGTTTTGATTTTACATTTTTTTTTACAAAATAAACGCGATAGTAAGCCTCATAAAATTTGTTTAATTCATTAATCAATGTTCGCGCAAAATCTAAGAAAATACAATGCTCTATATATTTACTAGAACATATGTTAACACGTTATCCCTTATCATACTAAATGTACAATATTTTCCCGCCATAACATCAAAGGTTAAAAGGTGGAGATGTCCTAACCAACCGAACCGAAACGATTACAAAAAAATACAAAGGAAACACAACTCTATTGCCTATGCATTAAGACGAAAATAGTGCGAAATAGCTTGAAGGATCTATGGACCTGTAAGCCACCAATTCCCGAAGATTCGTCTGTTTCTATTTTGATGTTAAAAGGAGAAATAAAGTGGCTAAATAAAATATTGGATGGGGATTATGTTGGTGGGACCATTATAGGATTTTTAAATATAATTCTAAAATTAAATATATAATTTTTTAAATTAAATATTATTTCACTGAATAACACATTTTACAATTTTTTATTATATTTTTTCTCATAATAAAATTTTATTTTATTTTTAATTTATTTATTTTATTCGTTTATATACACAATAGAATGAAATTAAAGTATTCCGATTTTAGGATGTGAAATTGCCAAAAATGAAAATCTTTTTATTGAATTTGCTTGAAACGGAACTATTGCCCGAGTTTTTGCTGTGTCAAGCTTAGTCATGCTAAGACAAATATGACAATAAATACCATTTCGAAGTTTTTGCTTAGAACACACTCAGCAACGTTTATTCTGACCAAAGTCAGAGCTAAGTCTGAGCCCGCTTTATAGATCTCAGCCTAGTTTAATTTAGTTTAAATTAGATTGAACTGTTAGTGAAAAAGAAGATCGATTCTCAGTGTGTTGTGCGATCGCAATTTTAATTTTAAAGCTAGTTAATGGAGTTCAACTGTCATTCTTATGGTTAGATTTAAAAGATGTATCAAAGACTGCGGATGCGGTATGGCCCCACCATTATGTCGGAATAAATCTGGGAGTAACAACACTTTTGTATTTATTATGAACTTTTATTTCGTTTCCATTCTGTAGTTTGTTGAAAGAAAGGATAAGCTGTTCCTGTTACAATTTCACACTTTGATTTCCTTTGTTGTTCTTCGTGTGGTATGTTTTATATATGTCTCAGAGAAGAAAAAAAATGTTCGTTAAAGTTATAAAATAACAAAACATTTATATGGTAAATATCAATCAATCAATCAAATTGTCACGCCTTTTTTTTCACAGGGATAGGCAGAGACAATGGAGCGCCACTTGCCACGATCCTGACACAACTTCCTCGCTTCCTTAACATTCACAATTCTCTTCATACAAGCTCTATGGTTATGGGCACTAGGCAACTCAGCTTTCTTCAGGATGTCTCCGATTTGGTCGGAAAACACCCTCCCTGGCCTGCCTTGTTTAACGTATCCATCCACATCTGATATATAAATTCTTTTCGTCAATCTATATTCACTCATCCTTCTTATTTTTATTTATTCTTATAAGTTGATTATAATTAACAAAACTAATAATTTATCAAAGTATAGAAGACATCAGATCATATAATATATTACTTATTATAAATATATACTTATATGATCTGATGTCTACATATAGTATAACAAAGTGAGTTTGTAACAAAACAAAGTAACATAAGCAAATATTTAAACTGTTCATATCCAAGCTATCTAAACACGATAGTACTATTATACGAGCCATATCAATATCATTTATAATTCTTAAGGCCCGGTTTCTTGATGGATAGTTATCTCAACTAATTGTTAAATAATGACAGATAACTTACTATTGGTTAAATTTCAAAAAAAAAATGCGTTTCTTGATGGATTGTTAGGCATACTATTTGTTATATGACGTCATTTATTATAACTAATAGTAATTTACCACTCAGATGTGAGTGGTCAAGCTATTTAATCTCTAGTAATATGCGAACTAGTGTCAAAATTTACATGTTTGTATTGCGTTTTTTTGTTAATTATCTTAATTAAAATGAATTTAAGCATTGAAAAATACTTTTCCGGTTACCCAAGTTCATCAGATTCTTCAGATGATGATTATTTCATGGAAAATAGACGAAAAAAAAACTTTCCGTCCCAGGAAAGATCAATTTAAATTTTGGGATGAAAATGAATTTAAAAAAAGGTTTAGGATTAATAAAAAACATGCCTGTGACTGATAAAGGAATTAAAAACATTTCTTCAACGCCAAACAACAAGGTAAGAAAATAACTTTATACTAAACGTGATTTATATAAAACCTTACCTGTTTCCTGTATCTAATAAGTCCATAAAAGGGGCCAGTCTACGGACTAAATACGCGGACAGCTACACAGTTGTGCAGTCGTTATAAAACTTATGCGTAAAGCATGTCAGACGCTCAACTTTTGTTACTTTTATTAGAAGAGGAGTTGATTTACTAATTTATTAATGTTACTAACTTACTACAAGGGAAAGAAAATCAGCTTATCCTATATTTAAGTGCAGATTACACGAAGGAAGTTATTATGCTATCTATTTAAAAAGCATTTGATCAACAATGAAGAAAAGTTTTGAGACTATTGTCATTTAAATAACAAAACATTTTAATTTTATACTCTTCATTCGTGCTTTGCTGTCGGCGCGATAGGACTGGTGTTTCGCGACTACACACTAGCCAGGGTCGCCTTGCACGAAATCAATCTCATACAGATTCCTATAAACCAGTCGTATAGTCTGCAGTCGCCAAGGGAATAGCACCTTTATGGTCATGCAAAGTTTTCAAATTATCATCAACATATATATTTCTTACAATTTACTGGATATTTATTTAAATTACATATAACCTTACAGAAATCATGCTGTCAGTGTCGAGGATCAAATTTTATTGACTTTAAGATTTTATGCCACTGGAAACATACAGCAGTGTTCAGGGGATTTATTTGGCGTACATAAAACAACAGTGTGCAAAATTATACATAATGTTAGCAAATTGATATGTATAAAATTTAAAAAATATATAACAATGCCGGAAACTGAAGATGAAATTAACGCAGGAATGATGTCATTTTATAAGATAGCGAAATTTCCCTGTGTAATTGGAGCAATAGATTGCACACACATACCCATTATTAGTCCAGGTAAATATTGTTCAAGTAGAAATACCGTTTTATGTAAAAAAAAAATGTTAACAACTTTGAAATTCTTGCTATAAAATTTTATGTATTAATTTCTAGGAGGTGATAGAGGTGAACTTTTTCGAAATAGAAAGGATACCTTTTCCATAAATACCCAAGCCGTGATAAATATTGACATGATGTTCCTAGACATCGTTGCACGTTGGCCAGGGTCAGCACACGACAGTACCATTTTTACGGCTAGTAAAATCAAAAACAATTTTGAAGCTGGGCTTTACAAAAACGGTTGTCTGGTTGGGGATAGAGGATATGCCCTTAAGAAATATTTATTAACACCCTTGGCAAATCCTCAATCTAGATGTGAAAAACTCTATAACGAAAGTCATATCCGGACGAGAAATGTTGTTGAGAGAACATTTGGAGTTTGGAAAAGGAGGTTTCCTGCTGTTGGATCCAAGCTTCGTGTTCATCTTAAACACTCACAGGCTATTATAGTGGCAACTGCGATTTTGCACAATGTGTGCATCATGCACAATGATAATAATTATAATAAGATAATACGAATTTATCTAGAGAATTTACATTTATTATTTTAAAAATAAAGCTGATTTTTTTATTGGCATTGGCATAATCTATATTTAGTGCATTTCTGACCCAATTAACTTCAAAAAATAAGAAAGTCGCAACACTAGATGTCAAACGGTAATCAATGCCTCAATGAATTTAAAAATAATAATTACAAATAGTTACGAACTGTCTGTTGATAACAATAAAATTTTTTTTTTTTCAAGAAACACATTTCGCTGATGACTATTTGTTAGTGAATTTACTATAGTTGCTTAACTAATTGTAAAAGTTACAAACAGTCAAATTTGACCAACCATCAAGAAACCGGCCCAAAGTCACGTGTACGTATACTAAAATATCATATATTTATATTTTTATCATATATATATATATATTTTTTTTATTGTGACTCGACACTTGACAGCACCCCGCTTGATGTTAAGCTGGAGTGTGGTCCATGAATGAATGCCACTGCTACTACAATTCAATAACTGTGAGTAACAATCACATCCACTATGCCGGCCTAGTTGGAACCGGCAACTTACAAGCTGATCCCGAAACGTGACCAAATCACTTCACGGTCTGTATACTTGTAAGTGGTGGTACTACCCCGGATCGGCAGACTGGGTACCACTGCCTACCACTCTTTGATAAGACCCGAAGCAAATATCCATCTCTTTTTTTTTTATTAACAAATATTTGCAATATTTAATATTATTAAATATTACAAATAAAAGCTATGAAACAAATATTTGCTCCGACCGGGGATCGAACCCGGGACTTTACGCGCAACAAACCAGTCGCTAAACCGTTCGTCCACGCCTGTCGTCAATTAATATGTCACGCCATTTTCCCACAGCGAGATAGGCAAAGACAATAAAGCGCCACTTGTAAAAAATAAATGCACAAAAAATTAAGTAAATATAAGGTGTTATTTTAGTCCTTTATTCAAGTATTTTAGATAGAATAACTTCGTGTTTCTAGTACAAATGAGAGTGGTAAAAATCTCATGAAAAAGCTTGGAAACTTTGAAAATGCAGCAGTTTGTGTCAGATCGCGTGACAAGTGACAAATTGTTTCATAGCACCGCCTCTGTCGATGAAAAAGTGTACCAAGTTGCAGCCATACTCAAGTTTTGGTTGAAATAAATTACTTGATTAAAATATACGAGTATATTGCTTTTAATTTAATTAGGGAATTATTTTTATCTCCTAATATTATTGAACAGAAAATAAACCTAAAAGATCTTGCTTTTAAGTTTATTTTCAGTTCGGAAGACTCTATATCCTGAAATGCAATTTTCAACTACTGTATTTCTGGGAATCGTATTGGTTTGTATATTGTCTCTACTTAATTACATTAAAAGCTTTTGCTATTTTTCGCCTACTTATTAACGAAATTTACAAATAATCTTATGACCTAAAAAATAATACAACAACTAATGTAGTTTATATAATAATAATTCTTGTGACATGCAGTAAATACATAGATGATATTTATTTAATTTCATAATTAAACAAATTTTATGCGGCTTTCTATCGCGTTTATTTTGGTTTTGATTTTACAATTTTATTTCATTTTAATATTCCGACGTTTTGAGAGCTTTGAGCCATAATGGTCACGGAGAGACTAGAAATAAACGCGATAGTAAACCGCATAAAATTTGTTTAATTCATTACTCAATGTTCGTGCAAAATATAAGAAAATATTATTTTATTTCATACAAGTACGTATGTCGTACACATTTAAAAATAGTGTGGATCTGACTTTAGGTTTTACACCAAAATAACGAATGGCAAAAGAATGCAATCCTTGATAGCATATAAGTAGTATTTTAAAGTGACTAACGCTAAATTCATGTCACACCATAATTTACAAAATACTCCTGTCGCTTTGTTTGTTAAAGTACGGTTAGAACATATTGTTTTTTAACTTATTTCTAACTGAATGAAGTCATCTGCGAATTGTGACTAAGTAAAAATAATGTGACCAAGTTGTACATTTTTTTTATTGTGACACGACATCTGACCTCGACCCGCCTGATGATAAGCAAGAGGAGGTCCAAGAGTGACGACGACTGAAAAACCGCTTAGTTCACGGCTGCCACAGTCGCTGTAACTATGCCGGCTAAAATTAAAAAAATATTATGTGTGTATTTTTCCCTGATTTATTATAAGTGTTTAATCATCGTTATTTTCTTGTGAAATTAATGTTTCTGTGATCACACGCAGGAGTCTGAAGGTTGTATAATTAATAAAGTATATTGTTTGGCTAATGGACAGTGACTTGACGAACTTGGAGTATAACATAGTCATGGATGATAAGTAATTCTGTTGGGACTTTGATTTAAGATTAATGGAGATAATGTGGGGGTCTTGTTTACGTATTATATAGCTATATAGGTAGCATATTGGCTCTCATTAAAATACGCTAAAAATATTGCTAAAATACATAGAGAAATAACCCAATTAGACATACATAAGTTTGGAGTTTTTTCTTTTAAATATTTTTAATAGGGTTTGTCATGTGACAGCACCCCGCCTGATGTTAAGCTGGAGTGCGATTCATGAATGAAGGCAACTGCTACTACTATTTAGTTAACTTGTTTTACCCCTCAAATCAATTATATATTTTCTAGTTTATTATTATAATTTTATTTTGATTCGGCATCTATTAGCTGTATGGTAAGCTGCAGTGAAATCCTATAAGCGCTGACGAGACGCCAGAATAGCAGGAAATTAATTAAGATATAATTAAAACACAGTTATATAGAAAAATATACTTTAATAATCCTATTTATTATGATATGTAGGTTAAATATGTATATTTATAATAAAATTAATGATTAATTTATATACAAAGTTAACTAAAATTAAATTCTTAATATTGAATACATAATAATACACATTTTTGTTTCTACAGAGATCAGCTGAAATTTGGGAATTATTCAATATTCGGTATAGTGACGACGACTTAGACAACTGTAAACTAAGTCGCTTTTTCCAGTCGTTGGCCACTTTAGACCTCCCCTTGCCATCGAGGTCATATACGATATTTAGAGGTCTTATTGAAGTTAGTTAAATGTTTTTCCACAGGCCCCAGACCCCGTTAATTTATTTCTTAAAATTATAGTTCATCATGTCTTTTTTTAGGCAACTTATGATCACTTAGAAACCAAGTTGCGTAAACACGAGTCGGTTCAGGGGATGAGTGTCGGTGAAATGATACAGGCCTATCACGACTTAGTTGCTCACGGGGGTAGTCCTGGGGACGATTCTGTGTAGAAAAAAAATAGACGTAAATATACAATAAACAAAATTAACTACATTATAAACAAATCGATGCTAATTTCATAGTGTCCTAGAATATGGTCCTATGAAATTTATGTCAGTAAGGCCAGCATCGTGATTCCCACTGAATCATGGCAAGAAGGCGAAAAAAAGCTGAGTTCTTTTTTAAAACTAAACCTTACTTTACTACCTATAACTTAGTTAACGCGTTTTTTTTTAAACGCTACATCTGACGTTGGCTTTGATAGTAAGCAACTTTGACGTTTGGCTTGATGGTAAGCAAAGGCAAGTTAAAGAACGCTGACGACTAGGCCGGATAGTGGATGTGATTGCTATCTACAGTTGTTTAACTGTGGTTCATGGACCACACTCCAGCTTAACACCATGCAGGGTGCTGTCATAAAAATATCTATTTATCATTATTGACTTATAGAGTAAGAGCTCGTGGACGCTAGACCTACAAAAAGGAAGGATATTTCTTCATTATTTATCCTATCAGAATAATTATTTTATCACACTTTATTTAAATTTAATATTTAAAATTATTTTAATTGGATTTGTTTATATAAATCTATATTTAAGTAAGGTTTATTTAATAATAAAAATTATTATAGTTTATAAATTTTATTTAAAAATATTTTATGGTATAGAGTCATTTTTTATTGTGATATGCTGTCGACATATGACAGCATCCGCCTAATGTTAAGCTAGAGTGCGGAATGGAGGTGACTGCTATTACAGTACAATAACTGTAAGTAGAAGTCACATTCACCTGCCTAGTTGAAACCGGCAACGGCAGCTGATCTCGAAACGCAACTAAGTCACTTCACGGTCTGTATACTTGTGAGTAGTGGTACTACCCCAGATCAGCAGGCTGGGCACCACTGCCAGCCTTTGACAACCAGACCTGAAGCAAATATCAGTCTTTTTTTTTATCAACAAAAACCCGGGACATCCGCGTAACGGACTGGTAGCACACCACTACGCCACACCTGGATTTATTTGCGTATGATAACATCGCTGGTGTTATTATTTGAAGTTGATACTAGTCAGAGCTTCTTCACCTGCCGTAGTGCTTGGGGCTCTGAGTCCTTACCTGATGAAAGAGTGGAATATGCGTAATGGGTATATGATGCATGAAGACAGCACACGCGCCCATTGTCATGTCATCGGGTGCTGTGTGCGACGCGCAGTTGCATGTGAGCAGTTTGCGCACGGATGACACACTGAGCACTGTGCCACCGCCGCCTGTTATGAAGTCGTAGCCTGCAGGTTGAATTAGAACAAGGTTACTTAATTGAATAAATCTGATGTGGATGGACGCGGTAATCGAGGCAGAGACACTGTAGAGCTTGTATAAAGAGAATTGTGAATATGAGGGAAGCGAAGGAGTTGTGGAATCGAAAGGGATCGGGCATTTTATATATTAATAAATAGTACAATATATTTAATACATGTACAAAACATTACAAAAAGTATTAAAGTTATATAAGTAAACGTACCTTTGCTTGCTGTTTCTTTCTTGCCATATCCATAGCCGTATCTCTCGCCTGCTATTGTCAGTTGGTCCCCGCCGTGAAAACAACTTAGGACTTCACACAGTCTTTGAACACTGGCAAAATAAAGTTATACATTTTTTTTATTAATTTTATAAAAGCAATAAAAAAAGGATCAAATTAATTGCCCCCGCGAAACTATGACTTGTAACGTAATACATAAATATCAAATTTCTCTTACTAAGTACAGTCCAGTATCCCAGACCATCAGGTCTAATAATAGTAATTCAGGTCTAAGTTCTAATAGTTCTAACAATAATAGTTATATTAAAGGTTGACTTTAAAAATAGGTAAACCTGTGATTGTTAGAAAATGTCTCGTTTATAAATTTGAGATAAAAGAGAAAATAAAACTATGCGTTACTTTAAAGCCCTAGGAGTTCCAGTAGTTTTAAGACACTTAACACTTTTTAACTAGTAGATTTCAAATCTCTAATACTATGGTTAAAATCTGTCTGTTAATATTTTTAAGTACATTTCAAATCTCTAATCCAAGAGAGAGGTGATTGATTCCCACTGGTTAACGTTTCATTGGTATTTCTTATCTAGCGAAATGTGATTACTCAAAAAAGTTAAATGTCATGTTTCCAAGTAGTTCTACCACACCATTTAAGAATATTGGCTTGATTTTAGTTGTTTAAAGAACATCTTTTTTTAAAAAGAAGTAAAAATAGATAGACAATCTGTATATTAAGTGCTATAGATGTGGTTTACGTATTTTAAGCCGCCATAGTGACAGCGAATGAGGCAGCCGTAAACTGAAAAGGTTATTATAGCCCCTCTTGGACCTCCCCTCGCTTACTTCAGGCAAACCGAAGTCCGATGTCGCGTCTTAATAATCAACGTTAAACGTTAAAACAATTATAAATATTTGTATTGAAAACTTACCCAAGTATAGTATCATCATCAGCCAAGAACAGCCATTGTATCTTCGGCATCTCCCTCATTAATTTACTAACATATTTTAATATTTCAATTGTTTTTGTACAATGACCATTTTTAGTATTTGGAACATCTATTTTTACGGACGGAAGTGACGCATCTGTGAAGAGAAAAATAAATTTCTAAACCAAAGAAATGTGGTCGTAAATAGTATACACAAATGTTTAAACCAAAAATTGACTATATAATTTTTATAAGCCAACCAAAATTCATTATCAGCCAGAAGGCGTCCACTACTGAACATAGGCCTCTTTCTTAGAACGCCATTCCGAACCACAAGATGCTAGGACCATCAGTAGGTTATTTGTGACTTTCACTATTTCGTTAGTCCACTTAGTAGAAGGCCTACCGACGCTGCGACTTCCGGTTCATGACATAGCTATCAAAAGTTAAATTATTTTTCAAGAAGACTAACCTTCTTTATCACTAAAAAACATAATATTGGAAACATATTTTCCCCAAGTCTTTTTAACCACTTTCACTCTTGTCTCATGAAAGCCACTCCAGGTCTTCACAGCGAAGAATATCGACTCTTCAGATATAGGACTACCCTGTGAAAAATATTAGATCAATTTATATTTAACCTTTTTTTCATTATAATTAATAAAGTCTTTCGGTTTTTCGCCAGCATTTGGCAGTACAATTTGACAGCTAATGCGCCAATTATTAAGCAAGCCTTTTTCTCACAGGAATAGGCAGACACAAAGGAGCGCAGTTTGCCACGATCCTAACACAACTCCCTCCTTCCCTCACATCCACAATTCTCTTCATACAAGCTCTACGGTTATAATACTTACACATAATTCGTAATTCCTCGGATATGTTGCGCAATTATCAGCAGCGACGACACAAAATCTAAGATCTGGTGTCAATAGTGGCCCTGACCCATCACCGAACACCAACTGGGCCAACTCGAATGATGGATCAATTGAAAACTCAGCTTCCAACTTTGTTTTACCACTATTTATGTTGTCAGTTAATCTAAAAATAAAATTTATATTAGATACTATTCGGGATCAGCTTTGGAGCGTTTTTGATTGCAATATTTCTTCTTCTTCGGGTTTCCATGCCTAAAGAAGCATTCTTTGTGTTTGGTTTGTTTTACATCAGGTTTCTGTGCATCATCATCAGCCAGAAGATGTCCACTGCTGAACATAGACCTCCCCCTTAGAACGCCATTTCGAACGACAGGATGCCAGTTGCATCCACCGGCATTTTGTTAAGGGATCAAGCCAACCCCCCAATGAATATCTTCAGAATCTAAATCGTGACGTGACGGCTTTGAGCTTATCTCGCCCAGATCTTTCCAACAACACCTAGACTGACCCTCTACTTCCAAAAATTGTAAGTAATAAATACATAGACAAAACTAAAGTATTTTTTAATGTTCTGCGTAAACAATGTTTATAAAATAAAAATATTTTTGCGTTTGACTATCGCGACCAAAACAATTAAACAAAACTGGATTAAAATAATTAAAATGAACGCGGGATTAGGCAGCAAAAATCTTTTATATCGTCAAAATTAAACAAAGGTACTAACTCTTTAATTAACTCCATTCTCATCGCAAACCCGGCGGCAAAGTATGGATATACAAATCCACCATCATCTTCATTCAGATCCTCATAAAATTGAAAATGATGGATTATTGTAGGCTCTTCATCACTCAATGGATAACCAATCCATTTTGTTTCCTGTTTTTAGAAAATAAATCAACATTCAATTATTTCTTAAATATCGACACCTGGTAGAAATAAAGTAAATTTCTAATTTAAAAACAATATGATATAGCCAGTAAAAATGTAGCTTTCGAACGGTCAAATAATTTTTTAAAACGGACAAGTAGTTTTTGAATTAGATCATAACAAACATACAAACAATCCAATCTTTCCTCTTCATATAATGGTATAGATAAGATACGATATTCATAGCAGGTGTTGTTAATGTTGGGTATTTGTAAGTTAGTACATCAATAAAAATCAGTTCTAAAATGGCCACTGTAGTTTCCGTTCACATATCCAACAGGCGACGAGCATGATGGACATTTAGGTGTAGTAAAAATGAAAAATTTCGCGCGTAACTACGTATACTGGCCCGACTTAGATAACGAAATAGAAATGTTGACACGTTCTTGCGAGGCATGCAAGCAACAGTGGGATGCTCCGCCGCATGCCCCCGCTTACGCCGTGAACATTTCCCGCGCGGCCGTGGCGTCGTTTGCATGCAGATTTTGGCGAATACTATGGCAAACATTATTTAATAATAGTTGACGCATACTCGAAATGGATTGAGGTTTTTCAAATGGCAACTACCACGGCCACTAATGTTATTTCAAAACTTCGTGAATTATTTGCCCGATTCGGTCTTCCGGTTCAAATGGTTACGGATAACGGACCGCCATTCTCATCTAAAGATATTCAAACGTATTTTCAATTGAATGGCATAGTACACACATTGACAAGTCCATATAGGCCACAAGGGAACGGGGCAGCTGAAAACGCAGTCAAAACTGTAAAAAAGTGCATTAAAAAAGCGGTGTCAGAAAAAGTGGACATCGGTACGGCAATCAACAAAACATTGTTTCAGTATAGGAATTGCGAGCACGCCACAACTGGCGTAGCGCCTGCTATGGCTATGTTCGGTCGCTTGCTGAGAACCAGATTGGATGCGCTGCGACCTGAGACAGGCGGGGAACAACGCGTAATAGAAGCACAATCGCGGCAGGTGGCGCGCGCGGGCTGTGTCCAGCGAGATGTGCGCGAGGGAGATAGGGTGTTAGTTAGGGATTACACGAAGTCTAAAAATAAGTGGATTGAAGGTCAAGTTAAGGAGACGGTCGGTCCGGCCTCTTTCCGAGTAGACGTTGCGTCGGGTGTAGTGAAGCGTCACGCGGATCAAATGATACAAATGCAACCACGCACACGGTTCTCACTCTCTCGCGCTAAGCCTATAGAACCGCAACCAGAGGTAACAAGTAACGAAGAGACAACCCTGGAGTCCTCTCCAAAAGTCCTGTCTTCGGTCACAGATGTAAGCAATAACAAAGAGACAACCCTGGAGTCATCTCCAAAAGTCTTATCATCGGTGACCGAGGATAATGCGACGACTATGCCAATGGGGCCGACAGCGTGGGCATTCGCGGAGCAGAATGTTGGAACACGACGGTTAAGACCCAGACCAACTAATCCCTCTAAACATTAGGTTAAATATTATAATTTAGTTGTTAATTATGATTTGTTATATTATGGTAGTAAGTTGTGTTTTGTTTGTATTTTTATTGTTTATTTAGTAAGGAGGTGTTGGGTATTTGTAAGTTAGTCATTTGTATGTGGGTACATCAATAAAAATCAGTTCTAAAATGGCCACTGTAGTTTCCGTTCACATATCCAACTGTTAACATCTTTTTTGTATTTTTCATTGACTCGACAAATGACAGCACCCCGCTTGATGTTAAGCTGGAGTGTGTTCCATGAATGCCGGCCTAATTGGAACCGGCAAACCTATTACTAGATGTAGTCCCGTGTCCCTTTTTGTAATTTAAGCGTCTAATATAAAAATGAATATGGCATAGACTTAAATATATAAATTTTCGACTTACCGGATTTTCGTGAGCCTCATATAAAAGTTGTAACATAATTTTCCAATTGACCGCAGTGTGCGATTCCAAAAATATCACCCATCTGACATCACTGTCGTTGTATTTTAATAATAACTTAGCTAAAAGTGGGTAAATAGTCCAGGCACCGCGGATATTCAAGTCTTCGTGTGTCAAGTGAATTTTTGGCGACATCTGTGTATGGATCCCATAAATTATTTTAATTTTATCTTTAATTACTATATAGTTTATTTATTTATTTGATTTACATTTCTATACTAAGCTACTAAAGTGCCTGTATCATAGAAACGGGACAACCAAAGAACATATATCAAACATACATTGGTACCAGCGAGTGGTTTGAACCCGTGCTCTCGGTTTTTGTAACCATTGCACTGCCACTACACCACAGTCGCCTTAAATTGTCCTTGTTATTTGAATACAAAAATTATGCTATACTCACGTGTTCGATTTCCAACACCTGCCTTTTAATATCATTCTTGAGCTTTGTCGCAACACCTGCATGATATTCATCAAGCTGGCTCACTATTACAATGAGTACGTTGGAAGAGTCTGAAACAATACAGACATAGTATTGAAATATTTTCAGAAGTTGTGTCAGGATCGTGGCAAGTGGCGTTCCATTGTCTATACCTATCCTTATCCATTAAGCTCGCCAGTATTTTGTGCAATAAAGAGTTTAAAAAAATATGTCCCTGTAAGAAAAAGGCGTGTTTTATTTTTATTCAGTTACGAAAAAAACACTTTTTAGAGAAGGGAATTTTCGGCCCATAATTTTTTTATGGCTTATATAATACATGTTTAACTTTACTGAAACGTGTATGAATTGTCCAGTCCGCTGATTCGGGATAGTACCACCACTTACAAGTGTACAGACCGTGTAGACTGTAGTGGCTTAGTCGCTTTTTGGGACCTGCTTGTAATTTTCCGGTTCCAAATAGGACGGCATCGAGGAGAGGCAGTTGCCTACTTTTTACATCAGGCGGGGTGATGTTGTTAATCGAGACTTAATAAAAATATACAAATGCATTTTCCATTAATGACTGTCTAGTTTAACGATGACTCGACTAATATTAATGGCATTCTAAATTACCAATAAAAGGTTCATAAAAAGCACTTATATAGGAAATAAAATTATAAGCACTTTGTGCGTCCTCTATCGCCTGTACCACGGAGAATGTTCTAAATAGCTTTTTAACCTTGTTCCTACCACGTTTTTTTATACCCGTGATACCCGCACAGGTCGGGGGAAGCATCCGCATTCTATCGGCAGTAGAATTAAAAGGTTCGGTGCGTCGTTTCTTTGTAAAAACAAAACCATGGAATGCATTACCAACCCATGTGTTCTCTCCGTTCTGTAACCTTGGATCCTTCAAGCGATGTGTGAAGAAGCACCTATGGCCGGTATAGTGATGGCTGGGCCAACTGTTATTATATTTTCAGTACTTTACTTACATTTTTAGTCTTACAATGCGCAAAAACCAAAAGGGCAAAATAAAAGTTTTTTTATTATTTTAAAAACGTGAAAAGAAGAAATATTTAATTAAAGTTTTTTAATAAATAATATTGAAGTGTTTATTGCGGTTTAAATCCTTTTTTCTAAGCTCATATGCTTTTCATATCTCTTTACCAAAACCTTTTTGTGTCTGTTTGTTTGACCGACTAATCTTTGAAATGGCGGAACCGATTTTAACGAGACTTTCATTACCAAGTTATTGTGAATTTGTACTTTTCATATTAGGATATTCAACCCAGTTGTGCATCCACAGCTATTAAATATATATATTTATTTAATTTATCATTAGCATGTTTAAGTGTTAGCGTTCCTATGATGCATTAATGTAGGGCTATGGTGCGAGCAATGCAGGTGGCGGGCTGGGCCTCAGAGCCGTACAGGTCGAGCAGTCACCAATCATTAATTCAATACCCCAGGCTATATCGAGCCATCACATTTATGCCCTAGCATTAGCTTTACATTTAACTACTTTAAAATGCAAACGATGTAATTCAGTCAATAAACGCTTATGTAAAGTTATCAGAACACAACTATTCGCAATCATACCCAACTATTTATAACTACTATTACATAAATACGTTAGGTTTACCTACTAAAGTTACCTAAATTACTAAGCACATTATTTCACCTGTTTGGCGGTAAAGGCATTACCTAACCCACGGTTACTCGGCAAGGTGTCAAATTATAACTCATTCATCATATTCTATATAGGGGGGTTTTGTTTCAGTGATAAATTGACATGTCAATGATTTTGCTATAACTACTAGTTTAGATTGCACTTAATATATTGACTTTCAGAGGGTTTCGGTCGGGTGTTTTACCCCTGTTTGATATATTATAACTATATGATTAACAATCTTATGGTCATAAGAATGTTCCTCGACCTAATCTGGGACTTTCTATGTAAGGTCTGTAGTGCCCATAACCACAGAATCTGAGTATTGTGAATGTCAAGAAAGCGAGAGAGATGTGTCAAGAACGTGGTACGTGATCTAACTTAAATTAAAACGTGTTCTTTACTAAAATCGACATCTCGTTTACCTAGAAATATCCTATTTTAACAGTTAAATCCTGTATTAACGTATAATTTATCATTTAAGCATTTAAAACATTTGTATCTTAAAAGTTGTTCGCGCATATCACCTTAATGTGTGAATTTCCACCAATCCACCTGAATCTTCTCATAAATCAAAAATGACAATTTAAAATGCAGAGATTAAGGTTGAGGCGCGCCATTTCGGGGAGTAAGATAGAGGTGTAGCTTACAATATGAATAATGTATTAATGATACTTAAGGTACATTAAATATTTATTCGAAACTTTTGCAAGTGTTCATGCACTATTCCGCTACATACTTAATTGGCTTCAATGTCTGCAGAAAACCGAAGCTAGAAGTTAAATAAGTATTCGCCTTTATTATTATTGTATATTTATATTTTTGCATAAGAATCTAACTACGTCTTACTAATTTGATAGTTTAAAATTAATAAAACTTTGACGAGTTTGAGGTTAACATAAACCTCAGTTTTTTTGTTTGAAAATGAAATGGACCTAGTAATTAAACTACGGTTTAATTACTATTTACTAGTTTAAACTACGGTTAAACTAGTAAATAAAACTACGGGTGCCCAACATGCGTCTACGCAAGCGATCTCTCACGTTCGCAACCACGTCTTCCATCTCTAATTATACCAGGAGTTCGTTCATTAATCGCAGCTGTAATACCTACAACATCCGTTTCAATGATTTGGATATTTTTTATTTAAGTAGCAAGGAGGGATTTTATAATGAATTAGTTCAGATATGCAAATCAAAGCAAAAAGGGTCGACACACACACACACACACACACGCACACGCACACACACACACACACACACACACACACACACGTATGTGAAATAAGTATATGAGTATATAAATAAGTATATTTTGATTTTATTTTATTTTATTAGGAGCTAAAAATATATATATATAATAAAATGGACTATATTTGGCTTTGGAAATGTATTATTATGAAATGTTTCGTCAAAGATGTATTTAGCTGTAAGCCTTTAATAAATAAATAAATAAAAATAAATAAATAAAATAATTAAAAGGTTTGGTTATGATTGTTTGATTCCTGCGTCTATTGAAATTAAAGATAAGTTCGGTGTGTTTTAGGCATATTTTCACCTCACTTTCTACACCATTAAAAGTCCATTTACTACTATTATTGTGAGTGCGTTAAACAGTATTATAGTATTAGATTAAAACAATAATTTTCTAATACGTGTGAGTACATGGTGCTATGTGAATATCCAGATGGTATTCCTGCATCTTGCCGTTCATCAGTGTCAGCCATTAAGACAGATCGGGTTGTGCCTTAGGGATCTTCAACATACAGAGTGTCCGCTTTAAAATTATACACAAAATATATTAATTTAGTCGTAGAGTTTTGTCATTATCAGACAATGAAGTGATTTGACAATTGTCTAATATAATTGTTTACGTAAATTGTTTTGAATGTCGCTGTGATGAATAAATTTGACACAAATTCCTCTCATCACATAAATTCATACTACTGAGTAGTAGTAAAAATACACTATTATGAACAATATGAACTAGAAAAAAGTTTATTTTGAAATATTTGTATAATTTCGATGTTTTAGGCGCTAAAACAGTTATACTTTAATAAAATAAAATGTCAAAATAAAATAAAAGAAAACATAATTTAAAATAAATATTTTACCAATACTCATAACTAATATTTAACGATTTAAAATTATTTGTATTCAATTTGTATTGTAGAAATTTTAAACTAGTCAATGTATATTGGTTATAGCTTAGAAATTACATCGTTCAGTAAAATGGATTATCAGCTTATGTTTTCGAGGTAATTATTATTGTATCCTGAAACTGAAATTGTAAGTCTATTTCACAATGGGGTAAACAGTGGCTATGGATGTTTTCTTACTCGTATTAATGTTTATTATGTTGCTGTATTTATTGACTATTAGGATATTATATTTAATTGTTAGGGTTGTGACAAGTGGCGCTCCAAAGGCGTGACAATTTGATTGATTGATATTTACTTTATTTACGGTTGCCTCAATCGTCATCACTATTCCTGCTAGAGCTTGAAGTTGTAGTACGAGTATTGTAGCAAAACAGATACGTGTCAGGTAATAAAAAAAACGCGTTAATTTCCTAACGCGAATAATTTAAAGATTTGTTTCATAGCATTTAATTATTAGATTGGATATTACTTTTTTATTGTGACTCGTTATATGAGAGCACCCCGCTTGATGTTAAGCTGGAGTGTAGTCCATAAATGGATGTCATTGTAAAAAGCATAACTGTAAAAAGCAATCACATCCACTATGCCGTTGGAACCGGCCTAGTTGGAACCGGCAACTTACAAGCTAATCCCGAAACGCGACTAAATCACTTCACGGTCTGTATACAGATCGGCAGACTGGGTACAACTGCCTACCACTCTTTGATAACCAGACCCGAAGCAAATATCCACTTTTTTCATTAACAAATATTTACAATGTTCAACATAATTATTCAATAATATAAATAAAAGCAGTGAAACAAATATTTGCTGCGACCGGGAATCGAACCCGGGACTTTACGCGCAACAAACTAATTGCTAACCGTTCGTCTATGCCTGTCGTCTAACTTAATTAATATTAGTCAATGAAAAATAAGAGATATTAAATTCAGGTCTAGTTGTTATACAAGTCGGGTCGGGTCGGAGTGGTTGGCAGACGGCTATTTGACCAGTCTGCACCAGATAGCACCACCACTTACAAGTGTATAGATATAGACAGTGAAGTGACTTAGTCGCGTTTCGGTATCAGGTTGAAAGTTGCCGGTTTCAACTAGACAGACATAATGGAGACGACTGCTACTGCTTGGCGGGTCTGTCATATGTCGAGTCACAATAATCTGTACGTGATATTGACACCTTTAATATGAATTACTATAAACATTATTATAAACATCCTACTATTATTATAAATGTGAATGTGAGTTTGTTTGTTACGTTTTCACGCAACAACTATTCAACTGATCATCATGAAACTTTGTACACATATTTTTGGAGGTACTAGAAGTAACAAGGGATACTTTTAAATAAATAAAAATTACTATAGTTTCCAATTGACTATAGCTTCAGCTGTTTGTAATTTTTCTATATTTATTTTTATTTCCGTCTGTCATTTTTATATGAATTATTGAGTTATAAATACAAATACATGGATATAAAGACGAATTGAGAACCTCCTCCTTTTTTATGACTGTGTTTTAAACCTAATTTTACGCAGGTGAAACCGCGGGCACAGGTAAGCATATATAGGTAAATGTAGATCGTATTCAAATTTTGCTTAATACATCAATTAAATCATATGATGCGTGAATTCCTTTGTGATGATACGTAGATATTGCTACTAAAGTTAAATTACTGCATATATCTACATTAATTACATCCACTGTGCCGGCCTGATTCAACTTTCGAGGTGATTCAGAAACGCGACTGAGTTATAATCACCAACTATCTGCCTAACAGAACCGACAACCGATGGGGAAGAAAGGTTCTTAAGTGAAGACCAAGAACCGAAAGACGTAGCGTAGGTAGGCCTCCCACTAGGTGGACTGTCGACATAGTGAAGGTCACAAATAACCGGTGGATGCAACTGACATCTTCTGGCTGATGATGGCAATAAATAAAAATTATAAATAAAACGATGTCCACGCGTTTTTGGTTGATACTGTCATTGTTTCCAACACTACCCCGTTTCATGTTATGATTTTGCTTTATTGCTCCCGGATTATTATTTTTTTCAAAAATGACTAACGGTTTGGCAGTTTGCTTGGGACTTAAGTTTGTGTATTATGGGGCCCCAGGTGTTAGATAATCACCAACCAGCTTCTCTATTGAAATTAGGATGAATAATATTTTAAACTCTGGTCCCGGCGGGATTTGAATCGCGATATAGCCAAAGTTGTGTATAAACGAGTAAAATATTCTGTTCGATAAAAGCAAGTGCACCGTTTGTGTCATAAATAATTCTCGGTCACCCCCGGCGCTCTCAGGCAGAATACGATGCCAGTCGAATTGATACTAGATACTATTCCATAGGGATTTATTCCAAATATATTTCATTGCTTCAAATTGTTATTAAAATTAATTTTAAGGCGACCGTAGTGTAGTGGAAGTGCAATGGTTACGCAAACCGAGAGCATGGGTTCGAGACCACTTGCCGGTACCAATGTATATTTTATATATATGTACGGTTGTATACTTGTAAGTGGTGGTACTACCCCGGATCGACAGACTGGGTACTACTGCCTACCACTCTTTGATAACCAAGAGCAAACATACGCCTCTTCTTTTATTAACACATATTTGTAATATTTAATGTAATTATAATGCTCCGACCGAGAATCGAACCTGGGACTTTACGCGTAAGAAACTGGTGTACTAACCAATCGTCCACGCTTATCGTCCATATCGTTGTAGAAGTGAACTAAACCACTCACTCCTAACATGATAGTTCGCTGTATAATTGATGACAAACGCAGTAGCTATCAAAGTTACCTAATAACATAGTATCGAGATAACTTCACCTAACTGACGTGGCCAGAATCCCTGTAGACTTAAGTTTGAAACCTATCAGTGGTGCACTTTGCCTATAAATATACCTATACAATATTATGTTGGTATGTACGTACAGTTCACGGAGCTAACTAATGCACTGTTAAATAATACATTAAATGATATACTAGATCTGGAGATCAATTCACGCTGAAGAAATCGTGTTATATATAACCCAAAGGATTTTTAAATTAACACAGACAAGGCGTAGTAGGTAAATAAATGCATACATTTTTTTTTGTTTATTGTGACACGGCATCTGACCTCGACTCGCCTAATGATAAGCAAGAGGAGGTCCAAGAGTGACGACGACTGGAACAACCGAGTCAGTTCCCGGCTGCCATAGCCGCCGCCACTATGCCGGCCTAAGGTGCTTCTTCACGCATCGCTTGAAGGATCCAAGGTCATAGGATGGGTCATAGGATGGAGAGAACACAATATATAACACCAAATATTATCTCATATTGGTCCATAATACTACAACGATTATGAATCCCTTAAGAGTTAAAATACAATACCTAGTATTATAATATAGAGCCATGTAAATAGTGACTTAGATGGCTCAAGAATAACAAATATGGCTTTTTTAAAATAGTAACTCAACTAGCTTACCATCTAAGACATCGGGCAGATAACATTGATGAGGATAGTTTACGGCTTTTACAGTCGCCGTAACTATGTCGGCCAGAGGTGCATTTTTGAGACGATATTTGACAGACCCGTCCAATAGGTGCAATTTGTTTTTACTTGTTTAAAAGCATCGTAGTTCCGTAAATTTCACTTCCGCTATTAATAAGGCGACCGTGGTGTAGTGGCAGTGCAATGGTTACGCAAACCGAGAGCACAGGTTCAAAACCACTCATCGGTACCAATGTATCTTTGATATATATGTACTTTGTATGATACAAGCACTTTAGTAGCTTAGTATAGAAATGTAAATAAAAAATAAATCATGCAACTTGCAAATTAACCCTAGCCGAGCTGTATCAAGGCGTGGAATTCATGATGATGTTTACCTAGTTACCAGGTGTAAATTATCCTGTACCCTCCATTATATGTATGCATATAAAATGTCGTTTTAAAATAAATTGTAAAATATCAACCAAATAAATTGTCACGCCTTTTTCCTACGGGAATATGCAGAGACCAAGGAGCGCCACTTGCCACGATACTGACACAACTCCCTCGCTTTCTCTACATCCACAATTCTTTTCATACAAGCACTACAGATATTGTAAAATAGGTATTTGTAAAACAGGTACAAATACTAACAAGCCACATTCAGCCCATCAAATGTTCAGTAATAGCATGTTTCAGAAGGATACTGAAAAATGAATTATGCAATGTGCGATCAATATGTTTTATTATGTAAAATGAATACCGCTTATCACTATTTCACATATTATACGTCAAACTACTTTTATCGCATAACTTTTTTGTATACATGGGGTATAGAGATAATGGTTTCTATATAAAAAAACAATCAATCAAATTGTCACGTCATTTTCCCACAGGAATAGGCAGAGACAATGGAGTGCCACTTGCCACGATCATGACGCAACTCCCTCGCTTCCCTTACATCCACAATTCTCTTCATACAAGCTCTACGATTATGGGCATTTGGCAACACAGCTTTTTTTGAAAGAAAGGCTTGTAACTTTTTTTAATAACTCAAAGAAACAAAATTAATTGCGAATTCTTCTTCTTTGACAATACATTAGCATAATTAGGCAAGGTGTGAAGTTGTACAACTTTCATATTTGTTCATAAACTTGACACAAACTTTATTCAACTCGTTACAACTCATCATAATTTCAGGAATAGTTTGTTAATCATGTTACCTTTTAAATTTTATTATACTCCGAAATGTACGTGTTCTAACTGGGTGGCTAATTTTGCTTTAGAATAAGTTTTAATTATCAGGAGTGTTTTAACGCGTAATAACGTTTCAATGACCACCACGAAACCTAACGTAAAGACCGGTTTTAATATATTCTAATAATGTATTTAAATGGTATAAGTTACAATTTAAGAGTGGTAGGCAGACAATTGGTGGTAATTTGCCCAGTCTGCCGACACAGGTCCCAGTGTGCCTTTAAAAGTACCACTACTTTTAAAATCACATACCATAGTGACTAGTCGCATTTTACGATGAGCTTGACAGTTGCCGGTTGGAACCAGCACAGTGAATGAGACTGCTACTTGCAGTTATGTAGCTGAAGTAACAGTCTCCTCTATAGATAGATTGCCTCTGTAGATTGCACTTCAGTTTAACATCGTATGTTGGCCCAAAATATATTACATAAAAGTATATTTAAAAGGTGTCCAATTTTTCATATCAATATTGCAAAGTTGATTGACAAGTAAATGATTCCCAAAGAAACAAATCAAACATTTTTCAGAAAAAAGATTTTTAAAACAAAAATTATTCACCGTTGAAAGGTATGAAAAGTTTCGCATAAAGAATGTTTTTTTGCAAAGTTTTTTTCCTGAAGCTTTTAACTTTTAAGTATAGCTATTGACTTTAAAAGTTTTCTTGGCATAAGTTTGTGAAGGCATCGAACCGCCGACATGACCGCAAATTACTTATTTTAATATTACTTCAGCGTTCAAATAAGGCAGCCATTTTGAAATGCTTTATAATAATGTGGTCAAGAAAAATATTGAAGTTTATGAAGTTAAGCCTATTTGATGCCTACTATTCCAACCCACAATATAGACTGACGATCTGCTAAAGGTAGCAGGAAACGGCCACTGCACTGGTAGCACAACGGAGATCTCTGTAAGAGGCCTAAATCCAGCAGTAGACATTGATATGATCAATCAATCAAATTGTCACGCCTTTTTCCCACAGGGATAGGCAGAGACAATGCAGCGCCACTTGCCACGATCCTGACACAACTCCTTTCCTTTATATTCACAATTCTCTTCATACAAGCTCTGTTATTAAAAATAATTTGGTATAAACGTTTTATTTATTAAGACTTGACATCTAATCTCAGTTTACCTGGTAAGCAAAAGAAAGGCTAAGAGCACCACCGACTGACGAAACCAACTCAGTTTAAGTTTGCCACCGTCACTATGCCGGCTAAATGTCACTATTGATAGAGGATTGAATTGCTTACTCTCAGGATACTATTCTACATTTAATAAGTACGAAATTCGTTTTGCTTTTTTTCTGGCCGGCATAGTGAACTGACAAAGGCAACAGTAAACTAAGTCGGTTTCTGTCATCGGCACTCTTTGTCTCCAGCTTGTTAATAAGTCTAATAAGTCGCCTAATAAGTCGATAATAAGAAGAATAAAGCCCTCGTTTCTTCCTTGTGTATTGGAATTCCTTTATAAAATATTTATTAACACAAAAGTTGACAAACAAATAAGTTTCAATCCCTTGATTAATTATTATCAATTATATATACCCAAAAACAATCGCAATCAGAATTTAATATCAGTAAGGAAGTTTACTGTCGGCTGTTACAAGCTTATCATCCATTATACAACATTAGGGTTGCTAGATATCCTGGTTGTCTTTATGACATCATGTTTTTTTTTCTCTATTGTGACTCGACAGCTGACCTCGACCCGCTTGAAGGCAAGCAAGAAGAGGTCCAAGTGTGCCGACGACTGCGAAAACCGAGTCTTCATGCATCTCGCTGCTTATGCCGAGATGACTTTCTTCTTGTCACTCTACTGTTCATTGTGACTTGACATTATCATTGGCAAGTGCGATAATATTGCAAGTAGCAGTCGCATCCACTACGCCGGCCTTGGTAACACCGACTACTTCCGAGTCTCCCGAAGTTACTTAGCATCGGTACGCCCATTACAAAACAGCTTGTATGTAAAGGAAGGGAAGTTTTAATATGAGGCGAGCATGGTGTAGTGGCAGTGCAATGGTTACGCAAGCCGAGTGCACGGGTTCGAAACCACTCACCGGAGCCAATGTATCTTTGATATAAGTATGCACTTTGGTTGTCCTGTATCTATGATACAAGCACTTTAGTAGCTTAGTATAAAAGTGTATAAAATAATGATTATATAATATATAAATATAAAACTACATGTTCAAATAACACTATTCCACACTGTACTGATATAGCTTCCTTCATACAATCTTCACGATTGTGGACATTACAACTTGAAACATTCAACTTAACAGGGACAACCCTAATTCTCATCAAAGTAAACCCATTGATTATCTCGTGAATAATTGATATTGAATGGTTAGATGATGATTTTGTTAATTGCCAGCTCTGAAGGACGATAGCGGACGCGGTCAGAATATAATATGAAGCAAACTTCCTAATATAAATTATAATTCCACTTATTTAATATGTACAAGCACGCCTTGCGATGACAACATTTAAGAGTATAATTAATTTATTCTAGGATAAATAGTTAGAGAAATGTGTAATTCCTAAAGGACATCATTCATATTGGGCTTTTATGTAATACTTTTGTAATGTCCAATGATGAAAAAATATATAAAAGTAGTTTCGATAATTGTATTGATAAAACTAATAACAATTTTGCATTTAATTGCTTCGGAAAATAAGAGATGGATTTTGTATCCTCTGTCAATCACAAAGACACGCCATATTAACAGTACTGCTTTGAACTGTCGTAATTGTAGTTTGATAATTCAGTTAGGTAGCCTAGTGAAGGCTCCTGTGGTACGAGTAGCAATAGCCTCCATCCATGAATTGCACTTTAGCTTATACACGAGTAAGAAGGCGTGATGTCGAGCTTCGAATACCAAAAAAAAGTTTGCAGCTTCATAATATATCTGAAATTTTTAAAATGTTATAGTAAATAGTTATATTCTTCAGATTCACAATGATGCTGAGATCACA
This sequence comes from Tinea trinotella, assembly GCA_905220615.1. Taxonomy (NCBI): domain Eukaryota; kingdom Metazoa; phylum Arthropoda; class Insecta; order Lepidoptera; family Tineidae; genus Tinea; species Tinea trinotella. The sequence continues at coordinate 884,733 of HG992308.1, read as the reverse complement.
GGTACTATAGAGCACCTGCAATTCCGCCAGGAAATTCTCTCTATGCGTCCTTTATCGCCTATACCACGAAGAATGTTCTGCGGAGCTCTTAAACCACGTATTTTAACTGCAATCTGCACAGGTAGCGCAGTCTACAGAGTCATAGCCCACCTATGGCTCTAGAGCAAATAGATGCTTTTATTATCCGTTATATTCTTCATAATATTGACGAAAGGATTTTTTCAGACGCCATTTTGGCGATCTTAAAATTTAAAAAAAGTTACGCATGGCATCGTCGTAAAATATGGGTCTTTACGAAAAAAATGAGCCCTAGGTCGATTATTTTTGCCGGCGGGAACTGGGTCTAATGGCATTAAACATTTGACGTTTTTTTAATAAATAAATACAATGACTCGTATACCAATAAATATTTTTTCATGAAATTTTTTTGGTACATTCGTGGTCACGATAGAAATCTTTTTACAAATTTGCAAGTGCGTGGGACTTTTTCACTTTGTTTAAGAAAATAATTAAAATTTTGACTTTTTCTACATTGATTTCTTAATATTTAAACAAATTATTAACCAAATTCAATCAAACTGGTCTCAAATTGTTCGGATTCCTATTGCCAGATTGTTGCAGTTACAATACGTTGGGCGCAAATTAAAAAAAAACTCTGTTTTCGGCGATTTTTGCACATTAAAACATCTATTTGACAATGTTTCACACCTCAAAAATGGGATGTATTTAAGAACCATGTTCCTTACACATAAATGAATACAATAAACTATGTCAAAACCTGTGCGTAATTACATTACCGTTTTTACTAAATCCTCTGGGCTATAACGATTGAAGAGCTTTTTCCTAAAGAATTCCTAGGAAGTTATTTCTTTCAAGCAAACAAGATATCTTTGTAAATAAATTCGTTTTATGTTTTTCATGAGAACTGTTTATAATATAAATCTGAATCCAATCTTGAAAACAGGATTAATCAACTGAGAAATGGCTGAAATCTCACAATTTGAGTGCTTACAAAATCTAAACGGGGTCGTAAACTGAAACGTAAAATTTTACGGCTACCCTCCTTCAAGTAGGTGTCTTCATGAGATTGGCCGTCGTTAATCGGGTTATATTAATGTTATTTTACCTTAAGTGTCTCTAGGGGTAGACAGTGTAGTTTTGGAATTGCTTCGATGCCTTGGGCAAGAAATGGAACTCACCACTCAAGTAAATTTACGAAAGGAATTTATAAATCTGATGTGAATGACCCTGGAGGGTGTTTTCCGACCAAATTGGAGACATCCTCAAAAAAGTCCAATAAAGAATTTATAAAGCTGGGATTGCCTAGTGCCCATAACCTGTACATAACCGTAGAGCTTATATGAAGAGAATCGTGGATGTGAGGGAAGCGAGGGAGTTGTGTCAGGATCGTAACAAGTGGCGCTTCATTGTCTCTATCTATACCTGTGGAAAAAAGACGTTATAATTTGATTTTGATTTGTTATTACCATTAGTGGCACGTTATATAAGCTGGAGTGCAATCCATTATGCTGCCACAGAAGTTCGCTTCGCTATGCCTGCCTCGCTGAATTCTAGAAATCCTGACACAACTCACTCACATCCATAATTCTCTTCATACAAGCTCTACGGGTATGGATAATATATGTCGATATTTCCTAATATTTATTTCCTAGAAGAGATTTTAGGAAAAACATTTAAAAATAAAACTTACCAATCGAAGACGCACAATCATAACCAGTTAATAAAATCACCAAAATGAAAACTGTTGACAAAGAGAAAACCCATCATCATCACGATCAGGCAAGGAAATACCCATATATAAAATTTAAGTATTTACTAAAATAAAATATATTAAAAAGCAATCATATAAAATCGCATAGATATTCAATAAATAAAATAAAAAAGAAATTTATTAACTTCAATCTCTACCTGAATAAATAGCGCGCATTTTCCGCGGGAAACTCCGAGGCAAGGAACGTGCACCCACCCCGTCGCTTCGCATCGTACTGACAAAATAAATCGAGCAACTCCTTAATGGAGCTTCTTTGCTGTATTTTTAAATGCACCCTGTTAAATGCAGGGACTGTTTCAGCCAAGTACGCATTATGAATTATTTTTTATTATTATATAATTGGATGTTATTATTTTTTTTTATATTATTGTGACTTTAATTGCGGATAGAATAAGGAATAGCACAGTGCGCGATAGATGTAGTTTGAAAGAGGATGTAGTGAGAAGGATTGACAAAGGAATGCTTCGATGGTTTGGGCACATGGAAAGGATGAGTGAAAGTAGATTGACGAAAGCAATTTATAACTCTTATGTGAATGGATACGTTAAACAAGGCAGGCCCAGGAGGGTGTTTGACGACCAAATCAGAGACATCCTTAAGAAAACTAGGTAGCCTAGTGCCCATAACCATAGAACTTATATGAAAAGAATTGTGAATGTGAAGGAAGCGAGGGAGTTGTGTCAGGATCGTGGCAAGTGGCGCTCCATTGTGTCTGCCTATCCCGGTGGGAAAAAGGCGTGACAATTTGATTGATAACCATAATTAAAACTCTAGGAAAGGTCCAAGAGCACTAGCGACTGAAAAAAACAACTCAATTCACGGTTGTCTCAGTCGCCGTCACTATACTGGCCAAATATTTGCATGCCTGATATTAATCTAAAACAAGCGAAGAACAAAAGCGATTGATGGCACAACAGTCGCATCTAAAATGCCGATCTCTCTGAATAACAAAAAAAAAACTTTCTGCCTACATGTTTGTATGATGTATAAAATGATCAATCAAATCAATTTTTCCCACAGTGAATGGCAGAGACAAAGGAGCGCTACTTGCCACGATCCTGACACAACCCCCTCGCCTCTCTCACATGAAAACGATTTATAGTGTAAATTATAATATATTTATACTTTCATTACTTATCGATACATAAAACATTTATTTAAAGACATCAAATAAACCACATTTTCAAATAAACTAATCACACAGATTGGTCTATTCAAATTATTTCTAAAAGGAGACGCCATTTTGAATGAGAAAAGCGCGGCAAAGTAACGAGATTGTTGTTCCTGCCGTATTTTGTATTTTAAATAAAGAATTTTGTAGACTTAAAGACTAAGGTAATATGGCACAATCGTGGAACCTGGGGCCTACATCCATTGACTCTGGTCTATCCCTGTGGACTTTTTTATATGACAGTTAATTTTTTATTATTATACATTTCTATACTAAGCTACTAAAGTGCGCCAACCAAAGTACATATATTAAAGATACATTGGTTTCGAACCCGTTAACTCGGCTTGCGTAACCATAGCACTCACACAGTTTACATCACCTATTCTAGTACAAACATTATTATTTAAATATAATAGAGACATTTTCTTAAAATCCACGGAAACGACAATTTAACTAAAAGGTTCGGCGCGTCGTTTCTTGGTAGGACAATCAACAAGTGAAATGCTTCACCAGCCTATATGTTCTCTTCATCTTATAACCTTGGACCTTCGTGAAAAGGCACCTTTGGCCGGGCGTAGCACCGACGAGTGCGGCAACCGGTACGTGTAACAGGCACTTAACGAATAGTGCCTGTGAACGAACACTAAAAATAAGTTGGAATTGGAGTGTAAGTGGAGGCAGCGTTTCGTACTTGCACCGAAAAGTAGCTTCGATCGAGCCCTTTGCGACATGTCAATGATTTTAGTAAAAATGTGTTTTAACTCTTTACTGTCAATAAAAAATTAAACAGGCAAGACACATTTTAACTAAAATACACTAAAATAATAGCTTTTATAAATAAGGTCCTAGATCTACATGTTTATATTTAGCAGGGGTACATAGTGATAATAAAATACAGACTGGAATCTTTTTTTATCCTAAACATAACAGCTAAAATTTGTAATTACCTATAATTTTGATTTATCTAATTATTTTTACCTTTATTAATATGTACCAACCCTATTAAGTCTGTAAAAGGAATATTTTACATGAGAGCAAAGCAAGCTTGTATTGGCTGTTTTTAAAGCTTGTGAATGTCACCATCAATTTGATTGGCTTATTCTCTAGATCTAGAAGCTATCACAAAATGTGAATAGAGGACATTTTTAAAATTAGAATCAACAAAGAAAACACAATGTCTGCAGTGCAGTGCCTAAAGCATTATTGAATAAAAATGTGTATGTGAGGGATGTTTTACCAGCCCATGTGTTCTCTATCCTATGACCTTGGATCCTTCAAGAGGTGCGTGAAGAAGCACCTTTGGCCGGAATCCTTTGGACGGCGACTGAGGCAGCCGTGAACTAACTCGATTTTTTCAGTCGTCAGCAGTCTTGGGCCTACTTTTGCTCACCACCAGGCGGTTCGAAATCATTTGTCGAGCCACAATAAGAAAATCAATAAAGATGTGTTAGAATCATAGAAAGCATTCGATTTATTAAATAATTTTGTAACATATATGATGTTTATTACAAAATTACTTATGAGCTAGAAATAAAATCTGTGTAAACTGAGAAACACAAATTAATAAGTAGAAGAGTTATGTCAGGATGGTGGAAAGTGTAGTTTTCTTGTCATTCCTATAGAAATAGAGGCATGACAATTTCTTTATTCGATGAACAAAAGTTTCAAAGGATAGCATGTAAAATTTTGATTTTTTGTGTTTTGAATATAATATTCAACTACACTTTCCACCATCCTGACATAACTCTTCTACTTATTAATTTATACAAGCTTAGTGGTTATGGCGACTTATGGTTCTCTGCCTTTTTGGTTTTAGTGTGACTTAGGATTTAAAAGCTCCCCGCCTGATGTTATGCTGAAATATGGTGGAGGCTACTGCTACTACAGTTAAACCACTGCAATTAGTAGTTGCATCCACTATGCAAGCCTAGTTGGAACTGGAAACTTTTAGGCTGATCCTGAATCCCGACCCCTGTCACTTTAGTCTGTACACATAAAATTGTCATGCCTTTTTCCCATAAGGATAGACAAAGCCAATTTTGTTTTTATTATACATTTCTATACTAAGCTACTAAAGTTGTCATAGAAACAGGACAACCAAAGTACATAATATATCTACGATACATTGGTACCAGTGAGTGGTTTCGAACCCATGCTCTCGGCCTGCATAACCATTGCGCTGCCACTACACCACGGTCACGATGGAAAACAGACACAACTCCCTCACTTACCACACATCAAAATTGGTCGAAAAAATCCTTCTGTATCTGCCTTGTTTAACGCATCCATCCACATAAGATTTATAAATACCTTTTGTCAGAATTCTTATTGTTGTTTTCTGAGTCACCCCGCTTTTACCCTTATGACCGTATATGTACCAACGGTCATTAAAAGGGTTTTATTATATCATTTAGTTATTATACATGTTGTTTTTTTTAAATAATTTACATATTAATTATATAATTTACAATGTAAAAGTATGTATATTTTACAGCTGTATACAAAGAAAGAAAGTAATTAACGCAATACCTTCATGAAAAGTTAAATAATACTTACTTAATATCATTATTGAAATGTTTCATACTTCTTTTACAAACATCAACAAACCCCAACCCAAATAAACAAAAAATGTCTTTTTTTCTTTCTTCTTGTTTATGGCTTTAGTATGCCAGTGTCCAAGTAAAAATATATGGTTCAATGTTAAAACATTGTCAAGTAAAGATGAAGATGAACCACGCGAGTGATTCATCAAATGATGATGATGATGATAGTGAGGTTGATGATGATTGTTTTAGTAAAGCGGCGGAAAGCCTTTACTAAAACTTCAGAAGGAGTCTTGGAGGGAACATGAAGAAACACGTTTCACAACTTTAAATTACTTGTTTATACTTGATCAACTTAAAAATTATTACTGGATAACAATTCCAACATTATTACACATTAATATTTATGAAAAACACAAGCTTTTTAAATAATCCAAAATTGCGCGTCCTGTCAGTTGCAGTTGCCCGCCAAAACTCCAACAAAAAATGTCAATTTTAACTTCGGTGGGTAGGCCAAGGGTCTTCTCATACATCCTTTCATTTTCTATTTTAATAAATCAATAAATAAATAATTATCTAGGCAGTATAAAATTCATTATATTTAAATAGTAACCGGAAAAAATTACACGGCTTTATTTACACGCCACTGCGCTTTGTTCTAAATACCGTATTAGTAACACAGCTGATTATGACATTTCCGTTACATTCTCTTTGGACATTTCTATAAAGTTATTTGTTTATAATAAGTGGATTTTTACACTGTTAGTTCAGTATTAGATAAATAAATAATATCACACGATAACGAGCAATGAATATTTAAATTACTTACATTTACGATGTTGTTTTGGTTCGCGACGAACGTCATTTCTGCTAAGCAATAGCAAAAGAGATTTTGAAGTTTTCGAAAAGTTTTTCTTGATAAAGCGAAATGTTTATCTATTTATTATTTAATTAATTATCTAATCCATTTTATATCGAGTTAACAAGAAAATAAATTGTTTTATAGTGACGTTGTGTTATTGTATGGTCAAAGTCCGTGGAGTGAACTGGAGCGATAAGTAAATAAAAAGTTTTAAAAGTTTAATTTAAAATGGAAGAAAAGGGTAAAGAAATTGTAACTGATGAACAATTAAGGGAGTTACATCCAGATTTACCAACAGGGCCCTTAGATGGATACAGAAATAAAGCTACATTCAATTGGAGGCGAATGAAATTAGCATACGAAGATTTAGATGCTATGAAAACCAAAGTAAGTATAATAATTACTCTTATGTCATGATTGATCATATATGAAATAATACTTTTCACGATCCTGATTCAACTTTCTTTAAAGGAGGCATCTTTATATTCACAAATCTCTTTATCCTAGCTCTATGGTAATGAGAACTGCACATTTGTCTATCTGGCTAGTTTTACATTCATGCATTTTACCCACAGAGATGATCATGACCCAACAATCTTGCTACTACAATTCTCTTAATACAAATTCTATGGTGTATTCATGAAACTCAACAAGTCTATATAAATTTTATTTTGTAGCATGAAATATGGTCTTTTATGAGTAACCATCCAATATTTCAACATCCAAACAAAAGTCTTAGCCTGGATGAGGAGAGGCATCTCACAACCAAAAGGATGTATGTGCATTTTACCCAGAATTTTGTACCAATGGAAAAGGTATTATATTATATTTATTTATTATATTTTACCTTAAATATGGCATTTTACACCAAACCTATTTTTGTACAGCCTAAGCAGAAGGTATTGGTCTTTAGGTGGAATTTGGAATTAGGAAATGAATTTATATATTATAGATAATCTTATATCATAGACTAAAATCATATTCAAATTATGAAACTGTGGTGTAATGGTGGTGCAAAGGTTATGCAAACCGCACTAGATCAAAACCACTTGCAGGTACCAATGAATCTTTGATATATGTACTTTGGTTGTCCTGTTTCTATGATTGTATGCACTTTAGTTGCTTAGTATAGAAATATATTTTTTTGTTAACAACCATCATTACGGTGCCTGGAATGTCTATACTTGATTTGATATGTGACCATGCCACAACTGGGCTGATGGTAAGCAACATTAGGCCAGTTTGATAATTGAACACTTAATAAAAAAGAATTGATTTACTTAAAAGTAAAAATATAATTTATTTTTTGAAACCACTCTCTAGAAGAATACAAAATTATATACAGTTAAAATCCATACATCAACAAAAACATAATAAGTGTCTTTATTACAGATAGCAGAAAACCCAAGATTGTTTACAGCAGAGACCGAAGCCATGTTCATGTTTGACAGCAATTTAGCCGTCAAAGTATCTTTGACATTCCGAATGTTTGCAAACGTTATCAGAGGTAGCGGAAAACCGCATCATTACCAAATTATTGAAGATGTTGAGAGTGCAAAAATTGGTGGGTGCTTCGCTTTAACGGAAATCTCCCATGGGTCGAATGCTAAAGGAATGAGGACCACAGCAACTTTTTGCCCAACAAAAAAGCAATTTGTGATACATTCTGCTGATTTTGAAGCTGCCAAATGTTGGGTTGGATCTTTAGGTTTGTTTTATTTTTTTATTTTTGTATGAAGAGGATTGTGGGTGCGAAAAAGTTATGTCAGGAACGTGGCAAGTGGCGCTCAATTGACTCTGCCTATCCCTGTGGAAAAAAGATATGACAATTTAATTGATTGATTTATTATCCAGTTAACTTCCACAAATTCCCTGTGGATATTTTGCATTATTTTTATTTAGTTTTGTCTCTGCCTATCCCTGCGTGAAAAAGGCATGACAATTTGATTGATTGATTATTTAGTTTACTATTAAAAGATTATCTATGTTTAAAAAGATTAACTAAATTATATTTAGTATTTCAGGGCCTGATAATATTTAATACCTTTGATATCTGTAAAATTGATAACATTATAAATGTCCAAAGTATGAAACAAAATAATTATGAGAATAAAATATTTTTCTCGTGTCCTAATAAGCTATTACCTAAACGTACTTGTATCATATACACTGGACGACACCAAAGTATATGTTAAAAATAGCTATGCCAAATATATATCAAAATCGTGACGAACCCAAATCTTTATTAATACTTATTTATTTTGATGAGAATTTCAGAGGTAAAGGAAGCAAATGAGTTCGATTGCGATCATAGTATGTAGCGTTCTGTTACCTCTACCTATCCTTGTAGATGCGTGTTATAGTAGAAGTTTAATTGATATGGGTTATAAAAATATTTGGAGGTACCAAAAAGTATGACATAGCTAAAATATAATGTAGGTATATATTTGCATAAATGTTTTATAATTAACCTATTGAACTTCTTAACAATGATTCAATATAAATGTAAAGTATAAACATGTTAGTCATTATGAAGATGCTTTATTGTATAATATAGTGGAAATTTCTGACAACTTGGCAATCACCTTCTATGCCGTACCTCACCCCGCATTGGTCTCAAAACCAATCATTAATTTATGCTCTAGAGCTTTGTTTCCCAACGTGGGACCCACGCCCCGCATGGGGGCAATTCGATAGTTGATAGGGGCAATTCGATAGTTGAGGGGGGCAATTTAAAAATGGACTCGACACGCCTTTAACCCTTTCGCTTTGGGTTATTTAAATAAAATGCTAGATATCGGTGACTTTAACAAAAAAGGCAAATTCTTAAATAAATGCTGTAATTATTTATATTTGTTAAGGAAACAAAACAATTTTTAAAGGTTAAAAATTATGTATGGGGGGCAAAATAATTTTAGAAATTTTAAGGTGGGGCATGGCCTAAAAAAGGTTGGGAAACACTGCTCTGGAGTCTAGAAGTATAACTCTTTAATTTTAAAACCATCTAAACATTTAAAAGGGGTTAATATATAAATTGTATAGCTAGTATGATATAACGCGTATCATAGAAACACAACGACCAAGAATATAATAGGTATATATTTATAAATAAAATCATTCGTACGCTAGCTTCCGCCAAAAATCTAAACAACAGACTGTAGCGTGTATGACTCTTTTTAGTATACTATGTATATTTTTTATGTATATATTTATTTAATCACCAGGAAAATGTGCAACTCATGCCATAGTATATGCAATGATGGTGTCCAAGGGCAAAAATCATGGGTTACATGCTTTTGTGGTGCCAATACGTAATCCTAGGACTTTGATACCATACCCTGGAGTTGTAGTTGGGGATCTTGGGGAGAAGATTGGCCTCAATGGGGTTGATAATGGGTAAGTGGATGTGGACCCTAATGAAGTAGACAATAGGCTAAAAGGCGAACGAGAACACACCGATGTTTTTTTTTTCTTTTTGAGCAACAAACAGACATACAAAAAAAAGAAGGACTGCCGAAGATTAAACTAAATAAAATATAACAAAAACATAAGTACCTACACATACATATATACATAATATATAATTAATACAATGCAATATAATACAATGATTAATCATATATACATACACATATAAAAAGGCGTGACAATTTACGGAATAAGACAATTAAAACATTGTCTCAATTATCATTAGACTGCTGAATAAGTGATTTGAACTTATTTAAAAAGATATTAAATATGTCAATACTTGCGAATAACTTATAACTGTTATGTCGTGTTCCATACAAAAGAGTCATTAAGGTCGACTTGACATAAAGGTCAATATAGGTATAATTTTGGTTTTCCAAGCGACTATTTTAAGTGTCATTTACCATAAAACTATCGTCATTAATATTGCATTACGCATTATTTAAGCTTTATTAAGCTTTATTATTTAAATGAAGGCCAAACGGAGATGAGATAGACTATTACAATACAAGTGTAGAACCTGGCGAGACACTGCAAAGCGTTATGGAAAATATAAAAATGGGTTAAACATGAATCAAATTGTCACGCCTTTTATAGGATAGGCAGAGACAATGGAACGCCATATGCCACGACCCTCATACAACTCCCTCACTTTCCTCACAGCCACAATTCTCTTCATACTAGCTCTACGGGGTTATGGGCACTAGGCAACCCAGCTATCTTGAGAATGTCTCCGAAAACACCCTTCTGGATCTACCTTGATTAACGCATCCATCCACTTCAGATTTATAAATTCTTTTCGTAGATCTATAATACTTTCACTCATCCTTTTTATGTGCCCAAACTATCGAAGCATTCCTTTGTCAATCCTTGTCACTACATCAATCAAGCAAATTGTCACACCTTATTCCCACAGGGAAATAACTGATGGGGAAAAAAGGTTCTAGAGTGGAGACCACAAACCGGAAGACGCAGCGTAGGTTGGCCTCCCACTAGGTAGCCGGACGACATAGTAAAAGTCAAGAATAACCGGTGGATGCAACTGGCATTTTGCCGTTCGGAATGGCGTTCCTATGTTCAGCAGTGGACGCCTTCTGGCTGATGATGAATCATTTTTAAAATATAATTATAATTTATTTATATTTCTATACTAAGTTAATAAAATGCTTGTATCAAAGAAATGGGTCAACCAAAGTGCATGTATATCAAAGATACATTGATACTGGCCAGTGGTTTTGAACTTGTGCTCTGGGTTTGCGTGACCATTGCACTACCACTACACCACGGTCGCCTTAGTAATATTTAAACTTATTTTACCTAATTTGTTTTTTAGTTTCGTAATGTTTAACAACTACCACATACCAATGGATTGCCAATTGGACAAATTGGGTGGTGTGGACGAGAATGGTGACTATAAAACACCATTTAGGGATCCCAACAAAAGATTTGGCGCTTCATTGGGCATTTTGTCAGGTATATTATTTTAGATATGTGTTTTAGTGCATAGAATTTGGCCGGCATAGTGACGGCGACTGGGGCAACCGTGAACTGAGTCGGTTTTTGCAGTTGTCAGCACTTTTGTAGCTTCCTGATCCTGAAAACAAACTTTTAGGCAAGTTATAATTATATTGTGACAGCACCCCGCCTGATGTTAAGCTGGAGTGCGGTCCAAGAATGGATGTCACTGTTACTATAATTCAATTACTGTAAGTAGCAATTACAACCCCCATGCCGGCCTAGTTGGAGCCGATAACTTACAAACTGATCCCGAATCGCGACTAAATACTTCACGGTCTGTATACTTGTGACGGATCGGCGCGGGATGGCTATCCACTCTTTGATGACCAGACCCGAAACAAATATCCGGCTCTTCTTTCTATTACCAAATATTTGCAATAAATAAAAATAAATATTGCAAATATACTTTATTATATACTTTATTAAGTTGGGATCAGATGTCGAGTCACAACCAAAAAATAGTAGTCGTGACATGGAGTCATTTGTAGTATTTATGCCAGTATTCTTATGACCATTAAATGGTAAAAGCGGAATGCCTTTTTTTCACAATTTTAAATATTGTAACTCTTTCAGGTGGTCGTGTTCACATAACAACAATAACGACGAATTATTTACAAAAGGCAATAGTTATTGCCATTCGATATTCAGCTGTTAGGAAACAATTCGGACCTGAAAATTCAAATGAAGAATTACCTGTTTTAGAATACCAACAACAGGTAAGATTTAAATTATTGTTCATTTACATTTTTATACTAAGCTATTAAAGTGCTTGTATCATAGAAACAGGACAACCAAAGTACATATATTAAAGTGGTTACCGGCAAGTGGTTATGAACCCGTGCTTATGGTTTGCGTAACCATTGCTCTACCGCTACAATCAATCATTCAATCATATTGTCGCGCCTTTTTCCCACAGGGATAGGCAGCGACAATGGAGTGCCACTTGCCACGATCCTGACACAACTCCCTCGCTTCCTTCATATTCACAATTCTCTTCATACAAGCTCTATGGTTATGGGCACTAGGCAACCCAGCTTTCTGTCTTAACTGTGAGATGAAAAAAATTTGTTTACCTAAAATATATTTTCAGCAATACCGTTTGCTGCCATACCTCGCGGCCACGTATGCCATGAGGATATTCTGCAATTGGTTCAGCTTCGTACATCTCACTATGTCCATTAATAATCTACTAGGTAAGTTATTGCTGTAGGTGTTCATACATTCTGATTGACGATAGGAATTTATAAATCTCATGTGAATGGATACGTTAAACAAGGCAAGCCCAGGAGGATGTTCGCCGACCAAATCGGAGACATCCTTAAGAAAGCTAGGTTGCTTAGTGCCCATAACCATAGAGCTTGTATGAAGAGAATTGTGAATGTGAAGGAAGCGAGGGAGTTGTGTCAGGATCGTGGCAAGTGGCGCTCCATTGTCTCTGCATATCCCTGTGGAAGAAAAGCGTGACTTTTTGATTGATTGATTGATTCTAAAGAATTTTGGCTAGCATAGTGGCGGCGGCCGTAAAGTAAGTCGTTTTTTAAAGTCGTCGGCGCTCTTGTACCTTACTTACCATCAGGCACTCGTCGACTCAAAATAAAAATAGATATTAAACATAATATGTTATTTAAAGATTGAGGAAAGGCATTTAGAAGTCAGAAGTAAATCGAAAACGGAGAAGCTAAAAGATTGTTTCTTGATTAAATCAGGGACAGTCTTTGAAAAATCAGGCGTCTGCAGTGCACATCGTCATAGAGCTTGTATGAAGAGAATTGTTGATATGAAGAATGCGAGGAAGTTGTGTCAGGACAAGTGGCTCTCGATTGTCTCTGCCTATCCCTGTGGGAAATAGGCGTGATACTGGGCAAATGACGATAAGCTGTCTCTGCCTACCACCCTACATACCCAGACCCGGCCGAAATGCTATTTTGCTTCGACTGGGAGTCTAACCCGAGACATATACTTTGTGAACTTTTCATAGATATACTTATTTTCGTTGTTTCTAGGTATCGACGACAACGCATCAGCTCGTGGCATTGAGATCCATGGCCTATCATCGGCTGCCAAACCTTTGTGTGGATGGACTGCAAGGGATGGCATACAGATGTGCAGGGAGGCATGCGGCGGACATGGATATTTGAAAGGTATGTGACGATCTCATGGTAATTAGGAGTGCAATCCATATGGATGGAGGCGACTCCTGCCATAAATAAACAACAGTAGCATTCATATGCCGGCATATTCTCATATGCACCTTTTTTTTATTGAAATCTGACCTTGACCTGCCTGATTATTCCGACGTTTCGAGAGTTTTGCAGCCATCGTGGTCACGAAGAGACACGATGGCTGCAAAGCTCTCGAAACGTCGGATAATATAAAATTGTAAAACCAAAACCAAAATAAACGCGATAGTAAGCCGCATAAAATTTGTTTAATTCAATAATCAATGTACGCGCAAAATCTAATGCTTATTTCTATGTTCCCCAGCATCAGGCATAGGTAACCTTCGCAATGACAATGACGCCAATTGCACCTACGAGGGTGAGAACAGTCTTCTATTGCAGCAGACGAGCAATTGGCTGCTCACGTTGTGGCCGAAAAGGAATCAACCGGAAACTGTGAACACGCCATACGGATCGCTGGACTTCTTAAAGAATGTTGACGAATTGCTTAAACAGAAATGTAGTTATAGAACTATTGAGGATATTGTTAAGCCGGAAAGTAAGTTGCTTTTTTATTGAGACTTGACATCTGACGTCGACCCGATTGATGGTAAGCAGTAGGAGGTCCAAGAGTGACGACGATTGTAAGAACCAAGTCTTAACCGTTGTCCCAGTCGCCGTCACTATGCCAGCTAAAAGTGCTTCTTCACGCGTTAAAGGATCCAAGGTTATAAGATGGAGAGAACACAAGAGCTGGTAAAGCATTCCACTTGTCGCAAAAACTCGAAAAAAACCTTTTGAAGTTGAACTAACTGTACTAATTTCTATACTAAGCCACTAAAAATTGTTGTATCATAGAAACAGGACGACCTGGGTACAAATATCAAAGATACATTGGTACCAGCAAGTTGTTGAGAACGTGAATTCTCGGTTTGCATGACCACTACACTACCAATACACCACGCAGTGGCATAGCGTGGCGGGGGCGGAGGGGGCGGCAAAATTTATTAAAACTGAAATAAATCGTTAAAATATGTACCTGAAATTCATATTTTTGTTGTACCTATGATTGAAACTCCTAAATAAGGGGGCGGCAAATATTTTTTCAGCCCCGGGCGGCCGACTTCCGCCCCGGGCGGCTGACTTCCACGCTACGCCACGGTTTTTAACTACCGTGGTGTGTATTAGCATGTTTTATTATTCTAGCTCGACATATGAGAAGCTCCATTAATGGAGTGCGGTCCATAAATTAAGGCGACTGCTACTACAGTTAAGTAACTAAGTGGCAGTCGCATCCACGCTTCTAGTGACGGAGGCTTTAGTTATCTCTACTTATTTATATTATTAATTTAATTTTTGACAAAGGAATGCTTCGATGGTTTAGGCACATGAAAAGGATGAGTGAAAGTAGATTGACGAAAGGAATTTATAAATATGATGTGGATGGATGCGTTAAACGAGGCAAACTCTTTTTGGCAAAAACGTTTTCCGACTAAATCGGAGACATCCTCAAGAAAACTGGATTGCCTAGTGCCCATAACCGGAGACCTTGTATAAAGAGAATTGTGGATGTCAGGATCGTGGCAAGTAGCGGCGTGACAATTTGATTGATTGATTGATAATTTTCGCAGATCTTATTAAAGCATACAATTGGCTGACAGCATATGTATTAAAAACGACATACGACAAAGTTTCTCAATTGAAGAGAGAGGGCAAAGATAATTTCGAAGCAAAGAACGAATCACAATCATTTAATGCTGTTACCTTATCTGTTGTCTATGGAGAAGTAAGTAATAAAGATGTTTCTTTCATTTAAACCGGGCCGGTATAGCGGATAGTTTTTTGACAGCATACCGACTGATGTTAAGTGCGGTCCATAAATAAATGTCACTGCTACTTCAATTCAATATCTGTTTGTAGCAGTCAATTCCACTATGCCGGCCTCTTTTTTTACATTTTTATACCAAAGTTACTAAAGTGCTTGTATAATATCATAGAAAAAGTACATTATAAAATATACATTGGTACCGGCAAGTGGTTTTGAACACGTGCTCTCGGTTTGCATAACTATTGCACTGCCACTACACCACGGCAGTGCAATGGTAGGTTGGATGGTAATGGTAGGTGCAATGCAAGTGGAATGCTTTACCAGCCCATGTATTCTCTTCATCCTATAAACTGGATCCTTCAAGCGATGCGTGAAGAAGCACCTTTGGCCGGCATGGTGACGGTGACTGGGGCTGCAGTGAACTCCATTGTTTTTTTTAAGTCGTCGGCACTCTTGAACTTCCTCTTGCTTACCATCAGGCAGGTCGAGGTCAGATGTCGAGTCACAATAAAAAAATAAATAAAAAAGTATGTTAGCTGGAGAGCGAACCATTAGCGGAGACAAGTGTGGCAACTAATACATGTGCAGGCAACTGTAGCGTGAACTCTGGCAACTTTGAAACTGAACCCGAAACCCGCATAATGCACATTATTAATAGTTGTTATATATTTTCAGAACTTCATCCTGAATCATTTCTACAGAACAGCTGTAGAATTCGAAGATGTGCCTTGCCGAAAAGTATTATTAAATCTGGTATCCCTTTATGGTTCTTGGTTGTTGGAGAAACATCTGGCAACACTGTACATTGTAAGTTAATGCTTTTTTTTTTAATAAACTTTATTAGTGATTTTTATTTTAAATAAACTTGTCTATAGACATATCGAGGGGTCATGTGGTGGTGAAATTTCATGGCAAGCGTAGCACGCGTCCTGGGTTCGATTCTCGGTCGGAGCTATGATTCCATAGATGCTTTAATATAACTTAATAAAAGAAGGGAGATATTTATAGTTATCTAAGAAAGAGTGGTAGGCAGTAGTGCTCAGCCATTCGATACCGTATTACCGACACTTACAAGTATATAGACCGTGAAGCGACTTAGTTGCGTTTCGAGATCAGCTTGTAAGTTTCCAAGTGGCAGTCGTAGTGGATGTGATTGCAGTTATTTAACTGTAGTAGCAATTACCTCCATTCATGGACCGCGATCCAGCCTAACATTAGGCACGGTGCCACAATAAAAAAATATATTTAAAAAAATATAACAAATTTAAAAAGCAGGGGTCTACAGTGCTCATAAGCATAGAGCTAAAACAAGGGTGTCGATTATCCGAACACTCAAAAGGACATAATTCATTTTGAATGGGGGCTTTATTGTATTAACAGTTGCACATACAAATTAAAATAGTTTAATGTACGAAGATTACAATGTAATTGGAATATATCCTTTATTTCGCAAAATGATCAAACTATAATTATGACAGTTCAAAGCAGTACGGTAGTGTCTTTGTGATTGACAGACTATACAAAATCCATATCTTATTTTCCAAATAACTCAATTGCACAGCAATTAAAAGCAAAATTGTTATTAGTTTTATCAATACAAGTATCGAAACTACCATTTATATATTTTTTTATCATTGGACATTACAAAAGTAGAACATAAAAGCCCAAAATGAATGATGTCCTTTTTATCCTGTTCAAATTAATGAGAGGTTCGAATTATAGTATGTATAAATTTTAAAAGATGTTATTAATCGGTTTTATTCATTTTATTCATTCAGTATGATTACAATATAAGTATATTTTTATGTACTTTGACGAGTAAGCGTTAGTTTATGAGACAGCAGCATGTATGGGCGAAGCGGAGGTGGGCTCGTTCGGATTATCCAAGGTTCGGATAATCGAGGCTCTACTGTAATTGTTAATGAATCATAAAAAACTATGAGGCGTCAATTGATTTAATTGATACAATATTTGTTTTGTAGGGTGGATATTACGTTGGTGAGCAAGGCAACCTGCTAAGAGAAGGGGTACTTAAAATGTGCTCGAAATTAGTACCTGAATGTGTCAGTTTGGCTGATACATTGGCACCACCTGATTGGTGTCTCAATTCAGTGTTAGCAACTGCTGATGGAGAGGTGAGTTCAAGTTATACATTTATCAATTAATCAATCAAATTGTCACGCCTTGTTTAACGTATCCTTTGACATGAGATTTATAAATTCCTTTCGTCAATCTACTTTCACTCATCATTTCCATGTGCCCAAACCATCGAAGCATCCCTTTGTCAATCCTTGTTACTACATCTTCTTTCAAACCACATCTATCACGCAATGTCCTATTCCTTATTCTATCTGCTATCGTTACACATACACTTCTTAACGTTCGCATTTCTACAGCGTTAATTCTACTCTCAAGCATCTTCTGCCACAAAATTCTGCCATTCTTCTTAAATGAAATAAATTAATAATAAATAACGTATTAGTGTTAGTAGTGTTTACGTGGTTAAAGTAATGTCTACAAGTCTATTTAAACCCGGCATAGAACACGGCGTTCTTAATTTGTATAATTTAAATCGAAATCACTTTTACCTTTTAAATTCGAAATTACGTAGAAGCTGCTAAAATTGCTTTTTTGTTTTTTTCATTTATACTGAACTCTTACTAATTAATATTTTTATTTTAGGTCTACAAGAATATACAAAACAGCGTAATGACGTATCCAGGTTCGATGTCCAGACCTGAATGGTGGAAGGATGTCGTCTATTGGGAAACATATACCAATTCTAAATTATAAGTTTTAGAATTGAATATAAATTGATCCAAAAAATTGATATTGTTAAGCTATCAAATAATCGCTGATAATAATACCCATTAATATACGCACAATAACTATTTTATAATATTTTCTTGTGAATAATACCTTAAAGAAATTCAATCAATCAATCAAATTGTTACGCCTTTTTCACACAAAAAATCACAGGGTATAATTTTGCAGCTACAATAGCCGACGAGAATTGCTTATTTTTAAGAAGTACACATTAATGATATTTTAACCTTTTATACCCTGTCCATTCATCCATTGTCTTTTTGACAGTTCGAAATTGGTGACGCCCTCACACGTTACCGATTCGATTTGAAATAGTAATCGATTTTTATTCATCTAATGGCGCACCCATTATGTCAAACTAATTCGAAATTTAAAAAAAGAACCTAGGCGAGTTACCTTTGCGATTCATTTATCGTGCGTTTATAATGATTTTTTCATATGATTGATTTATCTTATTTTAAGACTTGTTTTATAATCTGTGGTTGTTATGCACAGGGCACTTTACTAAGTAGGCGTTACCTATCAATAAAGCCAATAAAGTACGACAAGCGTGGCCGATTGGTTTGCACACCAGTAAAGTCCCGGGTTCAATTCCCGGTCGGAACAAAACTTTTATTTGTAATAATTAATAATTATATTAAATATTGCAAATATTTGTTAATGAAAAAAAGGGACGGATGTTTGCTTTGAGTCTGGTTATCAAAGAGTGGTAGGCAGTGGTGCCTAGTCTGCCGATCCGGGGTAGTACCACCACTTACAAGTATACATAATCAC
The DNA here is from genome assembly GCA_905220615.1 of Tinea trinotella. Classification (NCBI taxonomy): domain Eukaryota; kingdom Metazoa; phylum Arthropoda; class Insecta; order Lepidoptera; family Tineidae; genus Tinea; species Tinea trinotella. Next base: position 865,792 of record HG992308.1, on the reverse strand, counting down.
TTGGTCGCGTTTCGAGATCAGCTTGTAAGTTGTCGGTTCCAACTAGGCCGGAGTAGTAAAAGTGACTGCTACTTACAGTTATTGAATTTTAGTTGCAGTGACATCCATTCAAGGACTACACTTCAGCTTAACATTAAGCGGGGTACTGTCATATGTCGAGTCACAATAAAAAAAAGTAACAATAATCTGTCAAAAATAAAATAAACGAATAGACATGGTATAATTACCGTACGTCATGGTATATGCTCCTTTGGTTAAAAGCCTGATAACAAACTAGCAGAATGTTAGCTGAGAACATATTAATTATAACAAATCGTCTTGATCGATCTTTAGCATTTTTACAACTTATTTAGAGCACCTATTGTTATTTTTAAAGTATTTTATTAATAATTATTATTTAAGGGGCCAATGTTGTTATTTTATACAAAGTCTATTATATATTTATTATACATTTACGGGATGGTATTTTTTATAATAAATTTTATAAATAATTTAAATTGCATTTTAATTTTTAACCCTTTTTTGTTTATTGTAAAAAATATCCAAAATGTAATCTTAATTGTGTATCTTTATCTGCCTTTGAGTTGTGCATAAATAAATAATCAAACTTATACACTAAAAACATAAACAATAATTGACCTAAGACTTAAAATTTAAATGATGTTTCCTGAGAAGAATTTCAAAGGATCCACGCGTCCAAGCCTTTTGAAATTCGTCGGATAGGTCACTGTTATTTTCAAATAAATCTTCATAAGCACTTGTATTTTTTAACTTAACTCGCCAGATGATAAGCAAGAAGAAGTCAAGAAGAGCGCCGACGACTAAAAAGAACCGATTCAGTATTGCTTTAAGTTCCCGTCACAATGCCGGCCAAAGGATGTAGGATGGGGAGAACACATAAAGCATTCTACTTGTCGACTGTTCTAACGAGTTCTTTTAGTTCGACTGCCGATTCTGTATGACTTCGGATGCTTTCCCCGACCTCTGTGTATCACAGTAAAAGAAGACGAAGTAGGAACAGGGTTAAAGATCTCCTCAGAACATTATCCGTAGTAAAGGCGATTAAGGATGCATAAAGCCATCATGTTTCTGCGAAATTGCAGGAGCCCCAGAGTCCTCGTGACCTCTGCATCTCGTATAACTCGGACAGCTGGGCGCTAAAATAAATCAAGGTCTTCGAGAAAATACTCAGTAGAGTTGTCTTAGTGGTGCGAACAGTACTCCACGCGAATTTGAGCCTTTTATGTATAGACTTTCCATGATCCTGACGAAAGTCTTCTGTTCCATCGCATCCTTTATGGTCAATAGTTTAAGGTAATAAGGTATCCTTAGGCAATATATACTAGTATACCATAGAGAAATTTTATATTGAAAGGGTGCAAAAATTAAAAAAATATATTGAGACGCGACTTCTGACTTGGTAATAAAGGGAGGCTTAGGAGCTTACGATCGTTTCAGTCGTCGTTGCTATGCTGGTCAAGACGTTCTTATACATAGAGCTTGTATGAAGAGAATTACAATTGACCTTATTGATTAATTCACATCTAATATTTATAACACTAAATTACTTTTTATACAAAAACCTAGTGAAATGTAATTTACATACGTAATGCAACTTGTCTACGTTGATAAGGTTCACCATTGACATTTTCAGTTGGAATTCAATTTGTTTCACTGATTTTTCAGTTAAGTGAAAGTTACGATGTGGGCCTGTATTGTTTTATTAACTCTACCTATATTGTAAGTTTTATTATCAAAATTTCATCATCACCTTAATTCCCACTGGGGTAGGCAGACAGATTGAAGATATATTCTCTTTTGAAATATTATTTTAATTTGATATTTAATGATGATATTTTAGGAATAGACGTAGATATATTTATTATACGCGCTCCGAACGAGATGTGTTGTAATTATTGTATAGAAGTGAATGTTGGGTGTGGCCAGTGTCGGATTAAGCCAGCGCGGGGCCTGTAGCAAATTCTGTCAAGGTGCCCTTGGTTTGCTTTAGGTTCTCAAGTTTAGGGTATTAAATAAAACAAAACTGTTACAAATAAACTGTTCTGGATTTAATATGGGCAAATTTAGAGATAACACTTTCAATATCGACTTAAATTTTCAAGTGGAAGTGAAGCATAGGCTAAGTGCTTCGCGATTAAGGCATGCAAGACATTTTACGCTTCTATCTAAATTAATACTTTTTTATTACGGTCAAACAGCGTTGTAGCGCGGCCCCAAAATTCGCGGGGCCCGTAGCATTTGCTACTCTTGCCACGTGACTAATCTGGCACTGGGTGTGGCAGAAGAAGCATGAGTGTAGAATTAACGCTTTAGAAATGCGATAAGTGACGTTAGGTGACGATAGAGAATAGAATAAAGAATAGCACAGTGCGCGATAGATGTGGTTTGAAAGAGGATGTAATGACAAGGATTAACAAAGGGATGCTTCGATGATTTGGGCACATGGAAGAATAAATGAAAGTAAATTGACAAAAAGAATTTATAAATATCATGTGGATGGATTCGTTAAACAAGGCAGGCCCAGGAGGGTGTTTGCCGACCAAATCGGAGACATCCTCAAGAAAGCTAGGTTGCCTAGTGCCCATAACCATAGAGCTTGCATGAAGAAAATTGTGAATGTGAGGGGAGCGAAGGAGTTGTGTTAGGATCGTGGCAAGTGGCGCTCTATTATTTCTGCCTATCCCTGTGGGAAAAAGTCGTGACAATTTGATTGATTTATTGACTTCAGGTCTCGGTCCTGCAGGTCTCGGTAAACACTTGTCGCCACTTTCTAATGGCATTGCTTGACCTAGGTTTACTTTATATTTTAGAACGAATGCAGATTCCAACATTATTCTGCGTGAAGTTGAAGAAAAGACAGATTTGGAGACTTTGCTTGTTGAAATGCTAAACCGTTTGACTGAACATCACGAAATAAGTTGTATGACATTCCTAAGTGATCCAGTTTATTTGAATGTGTTTGAAGGAGCCATGTTTAGGAGGACTATAGCTATGCCTTATATTATGGTAAGGCAGGCAGGGCATTTTCACAATGATTTATAATGTAAAATGGTAAAGATGTGGGATAACAAAGACAAAACATTTTATCTGTTCTGTCCCTTCTAGCACGGCAATCCAAGAAGCATGATGAAGACTTATATTGCAATTCATTTTAAATAACTTTCCAGAATAAAAGTTTAACATGCCCAAAAAGATATTTAAAGGCTCTGTAAAACTTCACACAAAACGTTGAAAACTTTAATAAATATTTTGGTGTGCCGGCTATTAAGTTATTTAAAATAAGTGACAATACTATTTTATTCTATTTTAGAAATGTTTCGAAAGTTTGGGATAAGTGAAAGTAGATTATGTAGAAAGTAGATATGGATGTATGCGTTAAACGAGGCAGACTCAGAAGGGTGTTGTCCTGAGTCTATGTTTCAAATCAATCCTCATAAAAGCTAGGTTGCCTAGTGGCAATAACCGTAGACCTTTTTTATTGTGACTCGACATCTAACCTCAACTCGCCTGATGGTAAGCAAGAGGAGGACGACTAAAATAAACCAAGACAGTTCACGGCTGCCCCAGTCGCAGTCACTATTACGGCCAAAGAATTTTTTTTTTATTGTGACACGACATCTGACCTCGTCCCTCCTGATGATAAGCAAGAGGAGGTCCAAGAGTGACGACGACTGAGAAAACCGGGTTGGTTCACGGCTGCCTCAGTCGCCGTCACTATGCCGGCCAAATCTATAAAATGTATTTTTTCAAGTTTTTTATTAATTTATTTTAACTCGCTCTAACATCGGAGGTCATTAGCGACTAAAGTAAATGGTTAATTTTAGCAAAATCTTACAGAGGGTTTTAAAAAAATAACACTTTGTCAAATATTAAATAGGATTTTTTAAAATTTAGAACATCTTCAGTTAGGTAATCTTTAAGACATTTTTTTTAAATTTATATTTTTCTCTTTGTGAATTGTAACTTTTAAGATTTAATTTTTAAGATTGTAGTAACAGAATACGAGGATTTACTATCCCCGAATTATTTGACTGTGGAGGCATTGCGTCAGGCAAGGAAAGATGGCTGCAATGTTTATGTCATATTTGTTGCTAATGGCATGCAGACGTCCAGGCTGTTGAGGTTTGGTGATAGGTAAGTAGTAAGCAGGGTAAAATGGGATTAATAATGCGCCATTAAATAAATACTTTATTTTTCATAACTGGGTTTAAATTATATTTTAATTGCCAAAAGGATTTAATAATGTAATATATTCTGTAACCGATATTTTGCCCTATATTATCTCTCTTTATAAATTTGTAGGTATTTATTTTATTTTTGTATTTAATTTATTATTATTTTACAGGCACAGAGTCCTCGACACGAGAGCCAAATACATACTCCTTCACGACTATCGACTTTTTCACAGCGATCTCCATTACATATGGAAGAGAATTGTAAATGTGGTATTCTTAAGACACTATAAAAAAGTCCTAGGGCTCAAAAAAAGTAACTCTTGGTTCGACATATCAACTGTACCTTTTCCTAATCCTATACGAAACGTGATGGTGCCAAAACGCGTGGATATATGGCGGGAAGGGAGATTTTACTACAATAAAATGCTTTTCAAAGATAAAACAGTAGATTTGAAAGGGGAAATATTAAACGTTGTTTATTGGGAACATGTCCCATCTGTTGTGGGCACCGTTACGAATGAAACGGACATTCATGATATAAGCGGGGTTGAAATTGAGGTGAGTCTCAAATCGAATGACCAATTTATAACTTTCTTATTAATAGATATAATCGGCAGTCGAACTAAAAGGTTCAGTGCGTCGCCGTTCAATCGACAAGTCTATAGAACACATAGACTTGTCGACGATGCCCATTCTATAATCTTGGATCCTTCAAGACGATAGGCGTGGACGAACGGTTAGCCATTGGTTAGTTGCGCGTAAAGTCCCGGGTTCGATTCTCGGTCATAGCAAATATTTGTTTCATAGCAAATATTTGTAATATTTAATAAATAAATTATATATTGCAAATATTTGTTAATAAAATAAAAAAGGCGGATATTAGCCGACCCAGTCTGCCGATCCGGGGTAGTACCATCACTTACAAGTATACAGACCGTGAAGTGATTTGGTACATTGTGGCTTCCGACTAGCTTTGAATTAGGGACATCCTGTTACCGAACTTGGTGTTTTTTTCTAGATCCTAAACACACTAGCAGGCAAAATGAACTTCATACCCAAACTGTACCAATCTATGAACTCCGACATTCACCGCTGGGGCCATAAGCAGATGAATGGTACATTTTCTGGTCTACTCGGTGAAATGGTTAATGGTAAAGCTGACGTGGCATTGGGGAACTTGCAGTACACGCCATACCATTTGCAATTGACTGATTTAACTATACCATATACGACTCAATGCCACACGTTCTTGACACCAGAAGCTTTGACCGATAATTCGTGGAAGACACTGATTTTGCCTTTTAAGTAAGTATTTCAATAATTTATAATTGATATAATAAAATCAAAGAAATTATACAAGCTGTTTTGACTGTTTTAACCGTTCGTATATTAATAATTACGTTTAAAGGAATAATGTTCTTTATTGTCACTAAAACAACCATTACAGCGTGCTGTGGTAGCTTGATATAGTAGGAACTTAGATCATCTAAAAAAGAATTAGAAGAAACTAGCAATAAAAAGTGATTTTATTATAAGTCCTAATCTGATAAAACCTAATAGTTGAAAATTACTTGGAGTGGTAGGCAGTGGTCCCCAGTCTGCCGTCCCGGGGTAGTACAACCACTTTCAAGTAAGTGTACAACTATGAATTGACTCAACTCAGTCACGATTCGGGTGCAGCTTGTAAGTTGTTAGTTTCAAGTAGGCCGGCAAAGTGGATGCGACCGGTACTTGCAGTTTTATTAACTTTAGTAAGAGTCGCCTACACTCATGTACTGCATGACATAACACATCAACATCAACATGTACCAGCTTAACATCAAGGCAGGATGCTGTCATATGTCGAGTTACAATAAAAATACGGACTAATGTAATATTAGTATTTTCTTAAATTATGCGCTCCATTGTCTCTGCCTATCCCTGTGGGAAAAAGGCGTGACAATTTGATTGATTGATTATTGAATTAAATTGGTTTTGATTTTACAATATTTTATTATTCCGACGTTTTTAGAGCTTTGCAGCCATCGTGGTTTAATTTGTTTAATTCAATAATGTAATATTGTTTCAGACCTGAAATGTGGTTAGCAGTATTGTTAGTATTATTAATTACTGGCGCAATATTTTATGGAATGGCACATTATTACGTTTATTTAGTCAACTACCATGATAGAGAAACTCCTGGAAAACCAACGGAGACTGGAAAAGTAGAGAAGAAACAAAATATTCATGGTAAATTATTACTTTGGTTAAGTATACGTATTATTACAATTACATAGTAAGTATTATTGGATTCTTACTTCAGGCCGGCAAAGTGGCGGCGACTGAGGCAACCGTAAATTGAGTCGATTTTTTCAGTCGTTGCCACTCTTGAACCTCCACTTGCTTGCCATTAGGATAGTAGAGTTCAACTATGAAGTCACAATAAAGAAAAAAAATTGGGACTGCGACTAAGGCAGCCGTAAACAGAGTCGATACTTTGTTATGATACTCTTGGAATCAAATGTCGAGTTACACTTAAATAAGTAAAAATGAACAATTTGCCTGATGATAAGCAAGGAGTAGTTCAAGAGCGCTGAAGACTAATAAAACCGATGCAGTTTACGTTTGCCTTACGTCTTCACTATGCCCAATGATGTAAAATTAGGTAGATACGGTATATACACCAGTTTTAGTGTTCGCAAATGGCAAACGAAGTAGGAGTAGGACGGAATGATAGTTATTGAGAGCAAAAAGGAGACAAATATAATGTTGCTCAGCATCGCGACACTGAGTTCAAGTTTGCTTATTGGCATAGGTTTAACGTGCCACTTTCGGAGCGCGTGTAGCTACGTCTTTTCTTCTTAAAATATTATTGATTATGCCGGTCAAAATTATAATGTTTTCTGCATGTAGCATTTGAATTTTCAATGCAGAGTGAAATAAGTAATATCACTCCTTATATTTTATTCATTAGTTTTCTCATTACAGATAACAAGTTATTTGCACTGTATCTTTTTAATGATATAACAAACAGTGTTCTGTACACGTATGGCATGCTACTCGTCGTGTCGCTGCCAAAATTACCCATGGGCTGGTCTATAAGAATATTGACTGGATGGTATTGGCTGTATTGCATACTTCTAGTGGTCTCATACAGAGCTAGTATGACCGCCATCCTAGCTAACCCAGCACCAAGAGTAACAATCGACACCCTAGAAGAATTGGTTAAAAGCAAAGTAACTTGCGGAGGTTGGGGACACGAAACTAAGAGATTCTTCGTCGAATCTATAGATCCTATGACCAGGAAGATTGGTGAGAAACTAGAAACAATAAACAGCCCTGATGTGGCTTTGAGAAAAATAGCTCGAGGCAACTTCGCTTATTACGATAACGAGTATTTTTTGAAGTATTTGAGTATGAAAGGAAGGAGTCATGATTTGTTACCTCATGAAGAGTTTAATAATGTTACTAATGTCACTGAGGTGCATCACACTGGACCTATAGATGAAGGCACTCTTCACATCATGAGCGATTGCGTTGTCAACATACCTATATCAATAGGCCTGCAAAAGAACTCTCCATTAAAACCTCTAGCAGATAAATACATTAGACGAATATTCGAAGTAGGTCTAGTGGAAAAATGGTTGAACGACGTTATGTATTTGCTTCGAACGGCTGAGATCGATTCCGTGGAAGAAGTTAAGGCTGTGATGAATTTGAAGAAGTTATACGCAGCATTTATAGCATTGGCTATAGGATATACTATGAGCACAATGAGTTTGATTGCTGAAATTGTCCATTGGCATTTAGTGGTTAAGAGAGATCCTAAATATGACAAATATGCAATGGACATATACTATTTGAATAAGAAAAATAAAAAGCATTAACATTTAAAAGTTACATATGCTCTGGATCAATGATATTTTAATAAGAAAATACGTAGATATACGCGCTCTGAAAGAGGCACGTTAAACTTGAACTCAGTTTTGTGATACAGAGCAACATATATTAGTCTCTTTTTCGCTCTCAATAACTAGAATTCCGTCCTTCCACTTCGTCGTGGTTGACCGCTCAAACTCGTGCCTATTGCGAACACTAAAACTGGTGTATATAACGTATCTAGCATAGATTTATGATTGGTCTCGCTGACCGACCATGGTATCTAGCTTATTTGACCTTATATCATTGCTCTGGATACATTCTCTTATTTTTACTTGTCACATGATCTTAAGTGTTCTAATAGTAAGCTGCAAATTAGCTAACAGCTTACGAAGAGCCACTAACGCCAATGGTAAGCTGTTAGTAGCTATTCGTTGTCTCAGGGATGCAGGACAATTTGAATTGTTGTAAGAACATATGAATTTCATGTAATTTAGTATAAGAATTAAGAAGTAAAATAAAACATAAATAAATTTAAAAATAATTTAATGAAATAAACAGTGTCTTTAATTTACTAAATTACCTACAATGACTAATTTATCAAGTCTTCAGTACATTGTGACACATAGCCACATTAAATAACATTTCCTGGTTATTTCTGCTTTATACCACATTGTTGTCATAATTTTCAACTTTTTTTAATGTCTTGTTTTAAGGAAAAATCTAATTCAATAAACTAAAATTACATGATCAAATGAACCCCCAATACTTCCTAAGCATTCTACATAACATACACAAAGATTGGCACTTCTGGGTACTAATGTATAGTGATAAATGTCAACTGAGGATACACTAGTACTTATCAAATTATTTTTTCATAATTTCACAGGGAAGAACTTAAGCTTGGTGTGTCCTTAATAAACTTTCGGCATATACACAACTTATAAGGGTGGGACCCTAAAAAACTACTTCATTGGAGCATCATAAAATCATAAATTACAATTGAACTACATAATCTATATTTTCCTAAACTTATTTAATCAACATGGCCGTTTATTAAGAAAAAACAGTTATTTGGGTACTGTAAACTGTTTTGTTTCTTCTGGTGCGTTCTTCAGTATCCATGGATGTCTGAGTGCCTTTAGTAAAGGCAATCTTTCTTCAGGCCTAAACCGGAGCAGCCTACCAATCAAATCCTTAGCATCTTGTGACACATGGTCGGGATACATTAAACCAACACATTTTATCTTTTTATATGTCTGTTGAATGTCTTTGTCTGTAAATGGAGGCATACCAACAAGAAGTTCATAACATAAGACACCAAGACTCCATATGTCAATTGCAAAGTCATGAGACTTGCCATCTATCATTTCTGGTGATAAATAATCTATAGTCCCACAAACTGTTTGGCGTTTTGACGATGGGGAGTGTACAGACCAACCGAAGTCAGCCATTTTCAGCACACCATTGTGACCAATGAGCAAGTTCTCAGGCTTAATGTCTCTATGTATTACTTTCTTAGAGTGGCAGTAAATAAGAGCTTTTGTCAAGTCCCTAACGTAAACTGCTGCTATATTTTCTTCAAAGCGACCTTTCTCCTTTAACAACCTATACAGTGTACCATTCTTTGCGTACTCTAAAATCAAGTAAATACGTTTCTCATCATGAAAATATCCATACATTCTTAAAATGTTGGGATGGCGCAAACGACACTGTATCTCAACTTCGCGACGAACCTGATGTTCAGTCGCAGACCCCACGATCTGACTTTTGAATAAAACCTTCAAAGCCACAACGTAATGTGATTCTTTTTCTCTAGCTAAATAAACATTGCCGAATCTACCTTTGCCGAGAGGTCTGCCCAGATCAAAGTCTTTCAAAGTCCATGTGTTCTTTTTGTCATCTTCTTTACCGTCTTGTGTTCTCTGGACACCTGGAGCGAGTTTTGATATGCAGTTCGGATGAGGTTGACGATGCAAAGGCAATGTAGGCACCTTGAAATTGTTTTGTACCTCACCAGTTACATTAGAAACAATTGCTTTTGAAGTGCCAGCTACAACTGGCGGACGATTTTCTTTACCAGCGCCCCGATAATCCATTTTATTCAAATGATTTTGTATTTCACCACTTACATTAGGAACAATTGCTTTTGAAGTGCCAGCTACAACAGGAGGACGATTTTCTTTACCAGCGCCCCGATAATCCATTATTATCAAATGATATCAGTTCCTCACATGAAATGCAACTCTATCATTAAAATGCACAATATATGAAAAAAATTCAAAAAGCTTCACAAAATAACGTCCGTTCAATAAGTAAATCTATGGTTTCTAAATCTATGGTTTTTCAAGTAAGATTTTTTGTCTCTTTTTAAAGCAAGATTTTAGAAAGAAACAAAACTACTAGACAAACTTACATCCCCGCCAGATCCCTTCGACCACAGACTTTATTTTATTCCATATACCACATTTTTATTATATATTTATTAAATATATTTAAGAAATTCATCTTCCTTATTCATCCACTAAAGACATTATTATTTAACTGACGTCTAGGCTGTATGGGCAAAAATTCCTTTGCCTTAATTGAACAAAAAATCGTTCATGGTATTATTTTGGTATTTATTTTTTAATATAATTTCGAGGTTGTGTTGTGATTATTTCAGGTACATTCGGGTTTGTTCAAGGTACTTAAGTACTCTTTATTTATAGTCTGTGATTTATCTGACTGTGTAGAAACATATAAATTCTATTAAAATGTATAATTGTAATTGTAACCATTAAAAACCTAGGAACTATCGATGGATGACGAGCAACAGCATCAGATCGAAGAAATTGAGGTATTGAAATCAATGTATGATGGAGATGATAACTTTAAGCAATTAGACGATGTCACTTATCAATACAAGGTAATATTTCATATATTGATGTAATAAAACCCAACACATTTTATTGGTGGAGACATAATTATATGTATACTAATTATGAGCTAGTTTCACCTTGCAGCATAACAAATCGACTGCTACTTGTAGCTTTTACCTGTAGTAGAAGTTTTCGGTAATAGACTAGGTCTAGTTAGGTCTAATTATAGTTTTTTTGCAAGTCAGGCAAAACCTAATGTTTTCCTATATTTATGTGTAATAATGGATTTATAAATTAAGTTTGAATAGTAAGTATAGGCAAGTGCTTTATTAAGGCGACCGTGGTGTAGGTGCACAAATCGAGAGCATGAGTTTGAAACCAACCACCGGTACCAATGTATCTTTGATATATGTACTTTTGTTGTCCTGTTTCTATGATACAAGCACTTTGGAAGCTTAGTATAGAAATGTAAATAAAATTAAAAATATATATATGGTTAAAGCCACTAGGTTACCCAGATTTCTTGAGGATGTTTTCGAAGGTCACGGACGGCTGTTCATAATGCGGTACTTGTACCTACAATAATGTATTAAAGTGAATATTTTGTGTACTTTCATGCTCGGAGCATCATGTTAGGAGCATCTCAGCTCAGTTGAATTAACACCTTAGATATGTGGTCATTAAGAAGTGTATGTGTGAGTGACAATAGTGAATAGAATAAGGAATAGCACATTCTGTGATAGATGTGATTTGAAAGAAGATTTAGTGACCAAGATTTTTTTTACATTTCTATACTAAGCTACTAAAGTGCTTATATTATAGAAACAGGACAACCAAAGTACATATATCAAAGATACATTGGTACCAGTGGGTGGTCTTGAACTCGTGCTCTCCAGTTTGTGTAACCATTGCACTGCCACTACACCACGGTCGCCTTTTTAATATTCAAGATTCAACAAGTGGAATGCTTTGCCAGCCCATGTGTTCTCCTATAACCTTGGATCCTACAAGCGATGTGTGAAAAAGCACCTTTGACCTTTGGCCGGCATAGTGACGGCGGTTGGGGTGGCCGTGAGCTGTCAGCTTTTTCCAGTCGTCACTCTTGGGCCTTCTCTTGTCTATCACCAGGCAGGACGAGGTCAGATAATTACTGTACTGTATTATCACTGATATCAACTTTGTAGTTAAAATTAATTAATTATTGTTCTTTTATTTTCAGTATGTAGAGGGCGCAAAAACATTTATATTACAAATAAAGTGGGGTCCCAAATATCCAAATGAGAAACCTATTATGAATTTGGATATTTTTTATAATCAACATTTGTAAGTATTATGTTACTTTGGTATGAGGTAGTTAAAGTCTGTCTAAGCTGAAATGACGCGCCCCTCCACTGCATTTAACCACATGTGCAAATATATAATATGAATGCAACATACCGAAAATGCAATTGTAATTAGTCAATCAGTTGCTGGTTAGACACAAAAGGAGGAGCATGTTAATAAAGTATAGTGAGTAATATTTGTATTCACACATTTAAATAAACTAACAAAGTGGAGGGGCGCGTCATTTATAGTTAGACAAGCTATACTATCATATAAATGTCAAAGTAATTTATTATAAGGATACTTTGTCATTAGTAAAATTGACCTATAGGTATTAGGTATATCTGTGAACTTGTAAGTTTTCCAAATAAGAACCATTTTAAAGTTCTGCTCTTTTTTATTATTTAATTTTTTTTTGCTTAATATTACTGATTATATTAGCTGTGATAATTGGATATAACAAATTAATACATACATATTGGTCAACTGCTACAGGGATATCAAAGCCAGTATCTGTTACTTAAAGTATATTTGAAATGGTATATTATTAATTTTTGGGCTGCCAACAAATCAATAGTCATATCACAAACATTTGCAAATTTAATTATAATAAGCATTTGCATAACTAAAAATAGGAAACCACAGCATGCACCAATTCTTTCTAACTTGCCACAATCCCTTGCTTCCCTCCCATCCATAATTCTCTTTATACAAGTTCTACAGTTATGGGCAAACGGCACCCCAGCTTTTTTAAGGATCTTTTCGATTTTGTTGGAACACACACACATCCACACACATCAGATTTAAAATTCTTAAGTACTATGTAAATTTCAGATTACCTTCAGTAAAAGAGAAGATACTATCAATAGTTGATGAAGAAGCTGATAAATGGCTTGGTTATGCAATGACTTATACAATATTTGAGTGCCTTAAAGAACGATTTGAAGAGTTAATGCAGGATCAGGTTGAAGAGGTTATAGCACCTAGAGTTGAGACTATTGCACTTTCTGATCAGGTGTGGTATAGATTTCTAATGTTTTAGGCCTAGCAATGGGGTCAATGTTACTTTTTATATTGTTGTCATCATCAATTTCTCCCCTTAATTCCCACAGGGATAGGCAGATGCAGAGGGATAAATAAAATAACTTAGTCAAATAAAATGTATGCTATATACAGAAATAGGCAGAGACTAAATATGAAATTACTGTAGTAGTAGTCCCCTTCATTCACAGCTGCCTGGTGTTGAGTACTCTAGCTTACACCAGGCAGAATGATGTTATAAGTCAACCGTAAAAAAAGGATTTGTGAAAGGTTTAATAATTATGTATTTTTTGTATATGTTATACAAACTTCTAGAAGCCATATGCACAGCCTCACGCTTGAAGTGCGGGATTTTTAAAAATAATTTCATAGTAGACTGTTCACTCTTGGAGCACTTCTTGCTTACCATCAGGAGGGTCGAGGTTAGATGTCGAGTTACAATAAAAAAAATGTATAATTTATGTTAAATAAAGTACCTAAGTAATTATTTTTATATTTTAGAAGGAACCAACGAAAAAGACAGAGAAAAAGGAACAATTAACAAAAGCACAGAAACGTCGACAATGGGACAGAGCTGAGCTGGGCAAAGGTGGTGAGAAGCCAAGAGGATGGGACTGGGTTGATATTATTAAGCATTTATCACAAGTGCCACATCAAAATACAGCATAAATATTATTCTGTGTTGACCACATTGATCGTAATAAAGACTTTATTATTAATGAATTAAACAAATTTTATGCGGCTTACTATCGCGTTTATTTTGGTTTAGACATTTTTATTATTTCGACGTTTCGAGAGCTTTGCAGCCATCGTGGTCACGGAGAGACTGAGTTGTTGGTCGTCCTATTGGTTGATGCCGCATAAAATTTATTTAATTTAATAATCAATGTTCTCGCAAAATCTAAAAAAATACTATGATTTTTTAATTCTGTGAAATAATAGTATGAATAAAATACATAACATAAATAAATGAATCAAAATCAATTTTATTTATTTATTGTTTTGGTTAAGCTGTTGATCTGAGATAAATATAACTACATTTAAATTAAAGGACATCATTCATTTTGGGCTCTTATATACAACTTTTGTAATGTAATTTGCACAGCAATTAAAAGCAAAATTGTTGTTAGTTTTATCAACACAAGTATCAATACTACCATTTATATATTTTTTCATCATTGGGCATTACAAAAGTAGTACATAAAAGCCCAAAATGAATAAGGTTCTTTGCTCTTATTATAGTGTTATTTCACAAAAGTGACAAATTCTAGACGCTTTTATCTCGTAACTAAAAACACTTGTTGATGACGCTCGGTTGATGTTTGAGCGCTGGGTTTCTGTCTTGGTAAAAAATTGACTAAGGTTTGGATGGTATAGTACATTTTTCCCTAATTGATACAAGTAGTAAACAAACTTTCGGCATAATGACGGATTAACGATACAAAACAAATACTACTGACGCGAATCAACTGTGAAATTACTGTGAAAATGTTTATTATTATTATTGGGGCACTATATTTATCATTTGTGAATTTACCCTTTCCATATAAATGGTTTTTGATAAAAATAACATAGATGGGGAACGAGTTAAATGGATTTGGAGACTGAGGTGCGGTGGGGCGTTAAACAACCCCCACCCGTATCATTAGTAACGCTCATAGCTCAGTGATGTCATTTAATATCGATAAAAACGTGTCCATATTTTTTTTGTTTGATTATTGAAAAGTTAATTGAGTTAATTGAACAAAAGAGAGTCGTCATCCGTAGTCAGGCTAGAAACATTATTAGAAACGTAATTAAAATATGTGAAAAAGTAAAAAAAAACATGCAGTCACTATTCTTAAAATTAATATATAATTCATTAAAAATTGTTGTTGTCTAATGTTTATACTTCAATTTATTACACATTTATAATTTTTAATAACTAAATCTATTTGCGTTTTAAGGAAAGTGTGTGTTTATCGTTATCGACATTTTGTATTTCACTATTCATAATAGACACGTGACCATGACGTCACAACTGCATTCCTAGCGCGTTTATTTAGCTCGTTCCCTTACTGTATATATGTGTGTTATTTTAATAACTTTTGTGCTTATGTTACATTGTGTATGTTTATTTTATAGAATAAAACAGTTTTCTTAAAGGGCATGGGAAATAGTAATTTTCATTGTTTCTTGTACTTGTGTCATAAAGAAAAAAAACATAGTATAGTACATTCTTAAGGTCGACTTTTAGCGTGTGTAACCAACAGAGGTTTCCGAATGATATTGATCGATATGATATGATATGAATCGAATTGAAATTGATTTGCGTTTACGTATTTAGGTATATTGTATTAAAATTATAATGTATACAAAAATAACGATAAAGTGTCAATATTATTTTAAAAATAAATCTTATTCAGCACATTAATTTCTTTTATTTATTACATTACTAACATTTTTAATCTGCGATTGATGAGCTGTTATATAAATATACTTTCTAGTATTTTTCCATAATACTAGTCGGCCACGATCGGCTACTTAGATTAGAGCTCTAAGTAGTTACTTTTATGTGCGGTCTCGTTTTCGCACTTGAGTCCTCTGCAGTTTCTTTGTACGTTTTACAGTTCTTCCTCAGTGGAGCCACTTGATATCCAGATCCAACGGCCAGGCCAACGAGAAGTCGTTCCTGCAGACCTCCGAAAACGCCCTCGCGTTGCCTAGGAACTTATGTCTTGCTTCGGCTACGGTACTGCAACTCAAGAGCACATGTCTCCTCCTCATTCAGGCAACCCTGGGACTATCCGAAATGTTGAGGTTGTACAGGTGTTTATTAAAAGCACAATGTCCCGTTATAGCACCTACCATAATGCGGTACCTACCCACCTCTGCTAAGATTTAGCCGTCGTCCGGTCTAGCATCTATTCGTATGAGGAAGAGCTTCCCGGGACTGTTTGTTGTCTGCAGCCATGCATTTTCACGCAGGTTACATGTTCTTTGGCGCAGCCAGCTACGCAGGAACTGGAAAGGTAGAGGTATTATAGGTCCCGGTCTAATCGGCTGAGAGGACGATCCCCTCCTAGCCAGCTCATCCGCCGTAATCCACTATGACCCTTGATCCATTGGAGAGTAACCTGGTTTGTTATACATACGTCCTCCAGTGCCAGGTAGCTCTAAGTAGTATGAAGAGAATTGTGGATGTGAATGAAGCAAGAGAGTTATGTTAGTATCGTGAAAATTGGAACTTTGTTGTCTCTGCTTATACCTGTAAAAATAGGAATTAATAAGGCGACCATGGTATAGTGACAGTGCAATGGTTACGAAAACCAAGAGCACGAGTTTATACCACTTGCCAGTACCAATGTATCTTTGATATATGCACTTTGGTTGTCCTGTTTCTATGATACAAACACTTTAGTAGCTTAGTATAGAAATGTAAAAAAATAAGCTGTGTGACATCGCATACCAGCTAGAGCTCTATTTTTTCTGACCGGGTACTTAAGGTTTTTAATTCAATTATCACGGTTTAATTCCCACAGGGATAGGCAGAAACAATAATTCTTTACATCAACAATTCTCTGCATACAAGCTCTATAGTAGGGGAGCCCAAGAGGCTAATCGGGGATTTACTCGAGCGTCGTAGGGACCTATTAAATATTAAAGTTTAGGTGATAAAAAAAATTAAATGTTACGTGGGTTTTTGATTTTAGCGGTGGGGGAAGGCTGTACGGATTTTCAAAAATGTAAAAAAAAATATTAAAAAAATATACTCGAGCGCGTCAGATTTTGATATTGTATATACTCCACGTGTCCATAATACTGTAGGTATGTTAATCTGACGGTTTGCATGGTGGGGGTGGCAGTACGGAAAGGTAGAAAAACAAAAAAAAAAAAATTTGCTCGAGCGCGTCAGACATTCAGAGGGGATGTTAAATAAGCCCCACAGAAGCTCCCATTCAAAAGACTGACCATTCCGACATGACGCAAGTTCGTGGCGGAGTTTTGAAAATGTAAAAAAAAATCGTTAATTTGAAATACTCGAGCGCGTCAGTCTTTTATACAGAAGGTTCAGTAAGATGACCCAATTGTACTGACCCTTAATCTGACAATTATCTGGAGGGATTTCATTAATCTGACAATTTGAAAAAAAAACGGTAATTGGTAAACGGTTTTTAAGGTAATTGTTACACACTCACTATAGCACACTAATCGCGGTATAGTTTAGACTATTTCTCTCTCTTTCACTCACAATCACTGCCCACTTTTACTAATAAGTAATAATATCTCAGAAACTGTGTGGAATATGAGCTATATTATTGTAAAGTTTCAATAGAATCCATTTAGTAGTTTTGCGTGAAAGAGTAACAAACATCCATCCATCCATCCATACAATACATACTATAAACTTTACTTTACTTACGAAAAAGTATATATAATTTATGGTTATTAAGATAAGATCTTAAAATCTTCTTTCTTGTACAGTTTATACTTTTTTTACATTGTACATTAGGTCAAAATGTTCATAGGCGTTCCATAAAATATATGTTCTATGTAATTTACTGTTTAATTTCACTGAAACAGGGTTGGCACATTATTGAAATAAATATTTTATAAGAGACCATTTAACACCTTTAAGGGGGTTCGGCTTTAGGAGGTGTTTTGTAACACCCTATATATTAAGACTGTGCGAGAGAGTAATAGATAAAGAAGAAGTGAAAGGGAACGAGAGACGCGAAGTGGGGAATACATGCTCTACTGCAACTGCTCGCACAAAACTTTATCAACGATTTTTGCTACTTCGGCTTGTTGAAATTGACAGATTATAGTTTTTTAGTAATTCTTAGTCATTTTTCTTCAAAATAAAATTAAAATCGACCGCGCTCGAGAATGTCCAGGTGACGATTTTTTTTTACAAGTTTGTGACCTTCCCATTCTCTTCCGTCACACTCAATCCGTCAGATTAAGAAAATGTGCACTTATTAGTATGTAATTAACTCACCTTAGCTTAATCTGACGCGCTCGAGTATATTCAAAGATCGATTTTTTTTTACAATTCTGACCAGCTGCCATACACGTACCCCCCTGTATTAAGGGCTAATACTTGGTAGATATACTCTACAGGGTACAAGGTATCTCCCATAATTTAATCTGTCACGCTGGAGTAAATCCAGAAATCCCCGCTTGGGCTCCCCTACTACTATGGTTTTGACGTAAATAATACTTCATTAATTTGTGATTTTGAAGTAAACCGTCATTTTTACTTACAAATCAATACATAAATATTATGTCGTTTATTTTTTTATAATTTGTGTATAAATCAGCAAAATCGTATTAATAAAAAAACCATTTTGTTTGTTATTTAAAACAATTTTCTAACTTAAAAATGAGACAGGAGTGGTTCACGCCTGCCGAGGTTACTATTCACAACACGCGCAACGATTGCTGGGTTTCATTAAATGGCAAAGTTTTGAATCTCACAAAATGGTTGCAAGAGCAAGAAAGACTGTGTTTGTGCCAGAAGACGTGCACTTGCGGTGTGAAGAATTGGTTTTGCGAAAATGATTGTGTTGAAAAATGTAATTGCTTCAAAAGAGGATATTTCTATTGTGATGGAAAACGGGCAAGTTAACAAATAACATACCTATTCATTGAATACACCTGGACAACCCTAAGGTTGACGGGGAGATAAAGCCATCCGCCTGTATGCAACTGGCTATGAAGAAATAAATAAAAATGGTACACGGGGCTTTATTGTCTCTGCCTACCCCTGTGGGAAAAAGGCGTTACAATTTGGTTCATTGATTAATGTAAATCTATTCAAATATTGTGTTTTACGTGACGTCTAACTATAACGCCGGAGCCGCTTCTGTTCTGTGGGCAGCGGGTAAGCTGGGCGGACACAGGACACCTAGGGTGTGTCATCGACCGCCATCTCCGCATGGGCCCCATGGACACGATCAGCAAAGGCAGCCAGGGCCCAGCTGAGAACACTGCTGCACTCGTCCCTGCCACCCCGGGTAAAGGCAATAGCAGTCTTGTTAAGGATTTGATCTGGGGAACCTGAAGACGTTTCGAGGCTCCCCAGGTTCAAAACTTACTGGCGCGTCCGATGTTAGCTGTGATCGCCAGTCTTAATTTTAAGCCCTCTATTGTTTCTGCCTATCCCTGTCACAAATAGGCGTAACAATTTGATTGATTGATACCGGTGATTGGCTTGTAAGTTGCCGGTTCCAATAGGGCCAGCATAATGGATGTTACTACTTACTGCTAACAGTTATTTAACTGTAGTAGGAATCACTTTGATTCAAGGACCGCACTCTAGCATAACATCAGGTTGGGTGCCGTCAT
This sequence comes from Tinea trinotella, assembly GCA_905220615.1. Taxonomy (NCBI): domain Eukaryota; kingdom Metazoa; phylum Arthropoda; class Insecta; order Lepidoptera; family Tineidae; genus Tinea; species Tinea trinotella. The sequence goes on along the minus strand of HG992308.1, from coordinate 846,183 downwards.
ATATTTAGCCACAATAATGGAAATACAAATTATAATTGCAGTTAGTGGCAACAATCCGTGCCTACGCTGGTAAAGACATCAGCCATTGGTTCAAAGGTGATGATTGGGTTATGTACACGCACCCTATCACAGGTTAGCTCTACTTCTATATGTTCTAACACATAAACGAAACTTAGTTCTTATTCTTGAAAAATACTAATATATTTTTTAATAATAGAGACGTCGCATAGTGTCGGCGACTGAGGCAGCCGTGAACTGACTCGTTTTTTTCATTCGTCGTCACTATTGGACCTCCTCTTGCTTATCATCAGGGGGTATAAAAACGTCACAAAAAAAAATAATAATAAATACTTGCGGTCGCTAGTAAGGTTCCCCTGCGTCGCGGGACCTTACTTGCGAATTATACATAAAAGAAAAAATAAACCATTTAAGCTTTTTAACTATACCTACATGCAAAAACCCAAATAGAATCAAGCAAAATTAAACTACCTATGGTTTTAAATATACATTTTAAATCCAATCCATATTTTAAAACATAAAAAACTAAACAACCTACGAGTATCTATAAATTACCTAAATGGACATTGTTTAAAGTTAATAATGCTGTATTTTAACACAAATAATAGGCGTAACCAAGGCGATTGTGGTGTAGTACCCTGGTGTAGTACTTTGGTACCCTGTCTGCCGACCCGGGGTAGTACCACCACTTACAAGTATTCAGACCGTGAAGTGATTTGGTCGCGTTTAGGGATTAGCTTGTAAGTTGCCGGTTCCGACTAGGCCGGCATTGTGAATGTGATTGCTACTTATAGTTATTAAATTGTAGCAGTGACATTCATGGACCACACTCCAGCTTAACTTCAAGCGGGGTGCTGTCATATGTCGAGTCACAATAAAAAAAGAATAAAAAAAGATTGTCTTTCTTAAAGGTACACACGTGCCTTTTATGAGACACGGCCCTGATTCTCCATACCCGGTGGTGCCCTCAACAAGATGGAGGCCATACGACCGCCCATGGTGGCTAAACCCTGATTATGTGGTTGGCAAAGTCACAGAGAAGACAAGACCCATTAGAATCACTAACACAATTACCGGTTAGTTTAGTTGCTGTCAATTTGTTTTATTTCAGGATTGTTTTTTAACTCCATACAATTAGTTGAGTTTAAAAAAACATGACGCATTTAAGTCCGCTCCTGGTAAGTCCCGGGTTCGATTTCTTAGTCTGAACAAAGATTTGTTTCATATCATTTAATTATAATATTTAATAATGAGATTAGATATTGCATATTTGTTTAAATATGAGTCAAATATTTTCAGTCTGGGTCTGGGTGTTAGGCTTAACTTAGCTTTCTTGAGGATGCCTTCGATTTAGTCGGTGAACACCCTCCTGGGTCTGCCTTGATTAACGCATCCATCCACATCAGATTTAAAAAGCGAATGGTAGTTTCGATACTTGTATTGATAAAACTAATAACAATTTTACTTTTAATTGTTGTGCAATTTAGTTATTTGGAAAATAAAATATGGATTTTGTATCATCTGTCAATCACAGACAAAGGCACGCCATATTAACAATTCTGCTTTAAAGTGTCATAATTATAGTTTGATTATTTTGCACACCTAAACTATGTAAAATAAAGGATATATTTCAAATAAATTGTGATCTTCGTAGATCAAACTTTTTAAAAAATATATATGCTACTGTTACAATTAAGCCCAAGTCCCCACACAAAATTAATGATGTCCTTTCTTTCGTCAATCTAATTTCACTCATCCTTTCCGCATGCCCAAACTATTAAAGTTAATAATTCTTAGATTATTAATTGGCCTCATTAATCTCATAGACAAATCATTATTCATAAGTCTTCTAATTAATAATACCATGTTTAAGGTGCGACTGTGACTCTAGAAGTATGTTCAGAAGAAACCATATATCAAATTATGCTTCGATACTACCCACATAATACTCATATGAATTCTTACACTTGGAGGTATATGGGTCGTTATCTGTGCCTTTACCAGACATTGGAACAAAATGGCATTCTGGACGAGAGGGAGCGATTCACCATGCATTCATTGCCTGAAAATACACACGTGCCAGCCATTTTATTATACTATAATGATGATTTGACTGATGGTTTGTGTCTATTATGTATTAATAAGGATTTCGTAGTGTCTATAACCGTAGGCTAGTGGAAATTTAAGTAGATAGAGAGTTGTGCCAGGATCATTGAAATTGACGCTCCATTCTATACTTACGAGTATGTCTGTAGGCGACCGGCGCCCCGGCTTCGATTCTTGGTCGGAGCAACGGTTTTGTTATTGTGACTCGACATCTGACCTCGACCTGCCTGGCGGTAAGCATGATTTGCCTCAGTCGCCATCACTATGCCGGCCAAAAGAGTTAATATAGTGAGGGTATATATATATATATAGGGTAATAAAGCCTTTGATGTTAGGATGGTAGATGCGCTAAAAAAGATGTTCCATTAAATTTCAAAACAGTTATGCAGTACTTTTTCAAAACATCGCATCGGTTCGAGTGGAATTGAGTAGGTATACGAATTTCACCCAACTTTGTTTAAGCACTTCCAAGTAAATTAACTTAGTCGCGTTTCAGAATCAGTTTAATATATTTTTTCAGTCGTCGGCATTCTTGGTCCGGCTTCCTTTTGGTTAACATCAGGCAGGTCGAGATCAGATGTCGAGTCACAATAAAAAAAAAGAACACATTGTCAAGCGTGTTTCTTAGTTTTTTAAAACTATATATAGTTTTAAAAAACTATAATAGTTTTATTATTTTCTTACATTAATTAATTTGTTATTTTAGATCTAGTGAAAGAGTTGGTATGCTTTTGTGAAGATCGTGAATGCAGAAAAGTTGAGCAGAAACAGGAGGATTATCAATAACAATGCATTTCATTATCGTTTTATATCTCTGCTCTTCCCTGTAAGAATCGAGACGTAAAAATTGATTGATTGATTGATCTATACAAAATTTAATGTTAATAAATTAAATTGATACAAAATAATCTGTTCTTTTGTATTCTTACCGTGTAGTTAAAGAGTGTACTTATTGTTGTACATTTCTAAACAAAACTAAACTTGCTTGTATCATAGAAACTAGGCGACCAAATTACATTTATCAAAGATAAATTGATACCGGCAAGTGGTTTGGAACCGGGGTCTTTTGGTTTATGAGGCCATTCTAATTATCCTCGGCCGCTACAAAATTATATTTTAAGTCTTTCAGTTGTGCTGGGCAAGGCGTCCTCCTTTATTGTTGTGACTTGACATATTACCTCGACTTGCCTGATATACCGCGTTGGCCGACGACTAAAAAACCGACTCAGTTCACGGCTGCTATAGTCACCATCATGAATGCTGGGCTCCGCTTGAGGGTTTCATGTTCATAGTATGGAGAGAACAGATAGGCAGGTTAAGCATTTATTTCATTTTCATCATCCTCAATAAAGCTAAGTTGCCTAGTGCCCAAAACCATAGAGCTTGTATGAAAAGAATTGTGAAGAAAGTGAGGGAGTTGTGATAGCACCTATCCCTGTGGGAAAATGCTTGACAATTTGATTGATTTTCATTTTGCGATTGTCCGACATAAAACGAAATTTTTTCTACTGTCGATTCAGTGGATAAAATGCGGATGCCTCCCCCCTAGAGTAGAAACAATGTAAAGGTTGAGCATTCTCTTTTGTTAACCGACTTCAAAAAAGAAGGGGGTTCTCAATTCGACCAGTATTTTTTTTTTATGTTTGTTACCTCAAAACTTTTGACTGGTTGAACCGATTTTAATGATTCTTTTTTTATTTGAAAGCTGATGCTTCCCGTTTGGTCCCATTTTAATTTGGTCCAGTTCTGATAATGGCATCCATAAGAAAATCATATCAGTCTTAAATTTGCAACATTCTAATTTATGTTTGTTGGCGGATAACTTCGTTGTTTATGAACCGATTTTGATTATTCTTTTTTTGTTGAAAAGGAGATAATTCAAAGTTGGTCCCTAGATTAACCGACTTCAAAAAAGGAGAAGGTTTCTAAAATGACTGTTTATATATTTTTAATGTTTGTTCGCGGATAACTTCGTTGTTTAGAAACCGATTTTGATGATAAGGGAATCAAAGTTTAACCGACTTCAAAAAAAGAGGAGGTTTCTCAATTCAGCCGTATATATTCGTTGTTTATGAACCGATTTTGATTATTCTTTTTTTGTTGGAAAGAAGATATTTCAAAGGTGGTCCCATGATAAGAAAATCAGGGTTTGATGATGGCAGACCAGAGAAATCGAGTGGATCTTCCAAAAAAATCGTAGGGGCGACTAGTACGTTTGTTAAGTTTTTTTTTTCATTGTGTCTAATCGTTTCCGTCTATCATTTTCCGTCTCAAGTAACCGTCGTCTCCTCATTCGAGAAGCATCTTTGCTCGGTCTACCCATCACTTAAAATCGTAAAATAAAATAATTTCTAACAAAAAAAACCGACTTCAAACAGTAAACTAAAAAGCAAAAAATAAAAATACTTCGCACAAAGTAATACGTATTTTCATTTAGTTAAATAGAAATTATTAAATAATTATTTTGTAATTTTGGAGTCGGTGCCAATTATTATAAGTATTAGATAGTGAATAACTATCTAATACTTATAATAATAGCATGAACGTATTAAATTTAAAAAATCACAAAATCTGTTAGCAAAACCAAAACAAGGATAAATGGAAGTACTGATAATTACCACAGAACAGATATTTCGTGATCATTACCTACTAATATTATCGTCAGTTGTTAGAAAGATTCATAACATCTACACACAGTTATTGTTTTACTTGGCACCGACTTTAAAATTATAAAATAATTATTTAATCATTTCTATTTAACTAAATGAAAATACGTATTACTTTGTGCGAAGAATATTTATTTTTTGCTTTTTAGTTTACTGTTTGAAGTCGGTTTTTTTTTTGTTAGAAATTATTTTTATAGGGAATAAAGGGCGCATGGAGCCGCCATGTCTACTAAATTGAAGAAGTTTAGAGTTCTCTCGACCTCAACATAACCTATCACTCGATTTTGCAATGAACCAAGTGCATCTTTTCCATAACTATGTCCATATTTCATTGACATGCACAAGAGATCGACTACGTTTTTTTTCTTATTGTGACTCGACATATGACAGCACCATGAATGAATGTCACTGCTACTACAATTCAATAACTGTGAGTAGCAATCACATCCACTATGCCGGCCTAGTTGAAACCGGCAACTTTTAAGTTGATCCCGAAACGTGACCAAATCACTTCACGGTCTGTATACTTGTAAGTGGTGGTACTACCCCGGATCGGCAGACTGGGTACTACTGCCTACCACTCTTTAAAGTTTAGGTTAGCTTGGCGGTATTAAATCATTAAGTTAAATCCTCAGAAATGCATCGCCCCTTGACGAACCCCTAGTCTGGACTTAAACGTGAATGCTAGCTAGTGTCTTTTAATGCACATGACGATTAGGACAGCTTAGCTAATCAAATATATTATGAATTATTCACCTAATATCCATTTGTAATTTTAAACTATGTACATAAAAGGCCGACCGTGGTGTAGTGGCAGTGCAATGGTTAGGCAAACCGAGAGCACGAGTTCGCAACCACCCACCGGTACCAATGTATCTTTGATATATGTACTTGGGTTGTCCTGTTTCTATGATACAAGCACTTTAGTAGCTTAGTATAGAAATGTAAATAAATTAAAAAAAACACTTATTACTATTTTGTAAGTGTTTTTTTTAATAGCGTCCATTGTTTAGGTACTAGGTAAGTTTAATTTTTAGTTTGATAACCATAAAAGTTGTTTTATGTCAGCTGATTTCTGCTAGCTCTTATGATTCGCACTCAAACTTAACATTAGACGACGTGCAGTTTTGTGCCAATGTAAAAACCCTGGTATTGTAACAATAAACTACATAACTTTTATTATTCCCAATGCATTAATATGTATAAGTAACACCCCATAAGGTGCACGTGCTCTCCTGCTTCATGCTTCGTCAACCACGATTCCTGCTGACCTGCTGCATTGGAGAAGGCTGTTTCCCATTGCGACGGAGCCTTTATTACGCCGACACGCTTTAACCACCTGGACTGCGGAACTAGATTCATTTAGGTTAAGTTAAAGCGCTACGAATTTAAATAAAAGTTGTTAAAATCCTAATCTAGACTTAATGCGTAAGTCTTTATTTTCATTAACAATATAATGTGAATTTTTTTTTAAACTAAAACGCAGTATGTCGATGTTGGCTGGGAACATTTTCCAGTACCGAAAATGGCGAAGGCTGGTTTGTTACTGATGAAATCGCAATAACTCACAGTAGAAACTGTTAATAATAAATTCTGTACCTGGTCGCATACATTATGTTATAGGGGACAAATCGGAGACATCCTCAAGAGAGCTGGGTTGCCTAGTGCCCATAACCATAGAGCTGGTATGAGGAGTATTGTGGGAAGCGAGGGAGTTATATCAAGTGGCGCTCAATTGTCTCTGCCTATCCCTGTGGAAAATAGGCGTGAAAATTTGAATTTATTTTGAACCTATAATATTTTAGGAATGGCATACAGTTGGTAGTGATCTTCCCGGCTCGCCAATACGGGATAGTATTGGCATCGTGAAGTGACTTAGAAGCGATTCGGGATCAGCTTGAAAAGTTCCTTGTTCTAACTAGATGCTACTTGCAGTTATTAAACTTTAGTAGCAGTCGCCTTCATTTATAGCCCGCAATCCATCTTAACATCAAGCGGGTTGCTATTTCCAGGCACAATAATAAAAAGAGGATACCCTAGCATTATTACTAAGTTTTAAGTATATCTGTTTTGCAAGTAAATAGATGATGTCTAATGTCTAATACATATTATTTACATATTATAATACATATTATCTAATGTATATTATTTAGTTTGTGAACGATGATAACATTTTACAATGATAAAGTGTATTTTATTAATCTCCTAAATACATTTATTAATCTCCTAAATCAATTTATTTCATTGATGCATGCGCTTTTAGTAGCTTGGCCTAGAAATATAAGAATCATAATTTAATCGGTTGAATTTGTAAGTTTAAATAGGTACATTAGACAAATTAGAAAGAGGTTCAAACTGGAACATCTTAAAGGGCGCGCTTCTAAGGAACTTTTTACAACGCCTTGATTACAATGTAATTGATTTCATAGTAATTAACATTATGCTTGCGCTTGGTTTATCTTTATGGTGTTTTTCTTTGCTTAGAAGAACCATTTATATTTAATTGGTAGTTTAGAGTATGAATAAGTCGTAATATTAAGATTAGAATCCCTGGGTAAATCAGTTTTTAGGATAGACATAGAAATGCTTCGATGGTTTGGGCACACGAAAAGGATGAATGAAAGAAGTTTGACAAAATGAATTTATAAATGTAAAGTGGATGGTTGCGTTAAACGGGGCATACCCAGGAGGGTTTTTCCGACTAAATCCTTAAGAAAGCTGGGTTGCCTATTGCCTATAACCGTAGAGCATGTACAAAAAGAATTGTGGATGTGAGGAAAACGAATGAGTTTTATCAGGATTGTGGCAAATGGTGCTCCATTGTCTTTGCTTTCCCTGTGGGAAAAAGCGTTGACAATTTGAATGAAAATCATTCTAAATTTTAAAGCCGTTTTAAACATGTTTCGGTTCTGGTTAAAAAATATGAAGGTAATAACCCGTTGTTACCTATTTTCCTATAGTCCGTTAGGTAGGTACAATACTAGTCAATTAGGTAATTGTAACATTGTCTTACTCAAAACGATTGTGTGTGATTCTTGTGACTTGTATATTTTAATTTGTATCAGCGCCACTCATCGACGGCATTGATGTTAAGCTGAAGTCTATGACTAGATATGACTGCTGCCACAGTTGTCCTACGTCAAGGTAAAAGTCTTGAAACTTTGGTGGCTACAAGCTCTAACACTTAAAATGACACCAAAGTCTAGCAACTGCCTTAAATTCCATAGTTGTCTTCAACCATTACCTACGTCTTTCATGCTGATCTTCAAACTCTAATGGTTACAAACTCAAACACTTAAAAGTGGTACCTAGTAAATGACATGAACAGTCTAGCTACTGTCATCAACTCTAACTAGTGATTTCTTGACCTAGCAGTAAAAGCATAGTCTATCCTCCCTTTTATTAGATTTGCTCCAATTATTATCGAAAGTTCATTAATACTTTTCTATTCTAGAAACTTAGTATGTAAGTATTAAATTTTGCACATTGTACAATTAGGTCTTATTTCAATAGGCATAAGCACTATTTTAAATAGGAGCAGGTGCACTATTCGAACGCTTCATGCCCTCCACGCATGTGTAGTTGTTATAATTTAACCAAATTATAGTAACCGCAACCCCACGCAGTTCAACGTAAATAAATACAAAAGAGAAATACCCGCGCCATTTTTATCCCCAACCATAGACAAGGCGGTGGTCTCGCGTGTTTGTTGACAGTGAAATTAGCGGGAAAATAATTCTAAATATATAATAGTGTTTGGATTTGGAATTTTATATTTTTAATTATATTGAAGGCTTTTGTATTTAATTTTGTATTTAGAATCTTTTAAAACTGTGAAAAAAGTGTTAAATTAGGTAGTTTTGGATATTGTGCTTTGGTAAGTTATTATTTTTTTATTATTTACTAGCTGTGCCCGCGGTTTCACCCGCGTATAGGTTATAAAAAAGATGAGGTCCTCAAGTACAGCTTTTTGTTGATTAATTGTATGTAAAACCAAAGGTGCTAAAAAAATTATTTTGTCTATCCCTTTAGAAAGTTCGTTATTCGTCCTCACTTCGCTATTAGTCCTTACTTCTTTAATACTATTTAATAGCTTAGTTTATTCTTGTGACTCGACATCTAGCCTCGATATGCCTGATGGTAAGTCGTCACTATGCCGGCCTAAATAAAATCATAAATATATAAATTACATTTATATACTAAGCTACTAAAGTGCTTGTATCATAGAATCAGGTCAACCAAAGTACATGTATCAAAGATACATTGGTACCGGCAAGTGATTTTGAACCCGTGCTCTCGGTTTGTGTAACCATTACACTACCACTACACCACGGTCGCCTTAGTATAAAATATACAGAGTTACAGTTTTTAACTTCCTTATTAGAGATGTGTCAGGATCGTACAAGTGACAATATCTCTACCTATCCCTGCATGTGGGAAAAAGGCGTGACCGTTAGATTTTGATTTGTTTGAGAGGTTTTTTATTTTTTATTGTGACTCGACATCTGACCTCGACCTGCTTGATGGCAAGAATGAGGAGATCCAAGTGAGCCGACGACTGAAAAACTGAGTCTTACCCGTTGCCCCGGTCGCTGCCACTATGCCGGCCAGTGCTTCATTAATACGTATACATATTAGTAACAAGTTGTCATTTATTACTTTTACTTAACCCTAGGAAAATAAAGGCGTAAAAGTTTTACATATATGAGAAATATTCTGTGGTTAGTATCTATAGTATCTGTTTTCTGACCAAATCGGAGACATCCTCAAGAAAGCTAGGTTGCCTAGTGCCCATAATCTTAGAGCTTGTATGAAGAGAATTGTGGATATGAAGGATGCAAGGGAGTTGTGTCAGGATCGTGGCAAGTGGCGCTCCATTGTCTCTGCCTATCCCTATGGGAAAAAGGCGTGACAATTTTGATTTTGACTTATCCCTATGAAAATAAGGCGACCGTGGTGTAGTGGCAATGCAATGGCTACGTAAGCCGACGCGTTCAGACCACTCACAGGTACCAATGTATCTTTGATATTTGTACTTTGGTTGTCCTGTTTTTCAAGCGCTTTAGTAGCTTAGTATAGAAATGTATAATAAAAATTAAATACCTATATAAAGGCGTGAAAGTTCTATAAGAAATATTCTGTAGTTAGTATCTATAAGGTTAAAAAGTAATTTACTTACTATATTGTATATTGGCTGCACCCCACAAAATGGGGTGAATCATTTTAATAAAGCACTCGCCACCCTATTTCTTTACTTAGCTACCACTAATGGCTTTTAAGATTGTTTGTCTCCGACTATTTTCTTAACAAAAATTTTAGTAAAATAATGTCGCCTATTTTGCAAACATTTTTCCCCTAAAATCAATTTCAAAGAGCTGACCTGTTTTTTTATTTATTGAGATAACCTCGACCCGCTTGATGATAAGCAAAAGGAGGTCCAAGAGTGATGACGATTGAAAAAAACCGAATAAGTTCACGACTGCCTCAGTCGCCGTCACTATGCCGGCCAAAGGTGCTTCTTAACGCACGCATTCATAGGATGAAGAGAACACATTATTTACATTTCTATACCAAACTATTAAAGTGCTTGTATCATAGAAACAGGACAACTCAAGTACAAATATTAAAGATACATTGGTACCAGTGGGTGGTCTCGGACTCGTGCGCTCTAGGTTTGCGTTTTGCACTGCCACTACACCACGGTCGCCTAAATCACATGGGCTTGTAACTTAGATAAATTCTAAGTTATTTACTAAACATTTATGACAAAAACATACGAAAAGTCAATCGACCGATGTATCTGCCGATCCGGTACCACTCTTAGACTACCAGTCCCGGAGGAAATATCTGCTTCTTTTTTATCACCTAATATTTGTAAATTTAATTTAATTATTTATTATTACAAATAAAAGCTATGAAACAAATATTAGCACACCACTACGCCACGCCTGTCGTCGCACTTCTTAAAACTACTAAAAATATAATTAATATTTTGGGGAATTAAACCCAATCCCTCCCATTCTAGGAAAATCATTCAGCCGTATTACTAATTTTGTTCGGAATAATAGACAATGAAATTGATCGTTAAAAAAATCAATCGATAAATCGCTTCTGGTGTCCGTGACTATTGATTAGGATATCGTTCTATTGTCTATGATACTCTATTGTTTATAGTCTAACATCACTTCCTTTTAAGATTTGGGAGGTTTTTAAAATTCTAAAAGGTTTGCATATCGGCCGTGATACGAGCTACGTTTGTATATTAAGGGCGAACGTGGTGTAGTGGTAGTGCCGGTGCCAATGTTTATTTTGATATATGTACTTTGATCGTCCTGTTTATATGATACAATCATTTTAGTAGCCTAATACATACATTTTAATGAAAGAAAATAATAACATACACCATTCACGCCTTGATTATATTATTAGAGTGGCAGAATTACTGGATCGATCCCTGGCAGCAGTTGATCGACGTGTACGCATATGCATAATCAATTATGTCTAAATGTTTCTTATTTTCAGATACTGCTTCAAAAATGGCGACTTTGCCTCTCTACGTGTCTTTGAGCAGGTATGTTCTAATTTATCTACCTGAAGTTTTTTATTTCTTACTAAATCATTGTTTAAACTTTAAAATATTTAGAGGTTATTATCCAGAACGCTCCCTTCACTCTCTTCCTGCCACGCGATGGACGCGATCTCACAATAGTAAAACCTTAATTATAATAAATAATTATACAAACATCGTAAATCGGTACGAGTTTTACTTATTTACAATAGGATTATCAAAAGGAATAACGGTGTCCAAAAAACGCTGCTCCAGAATTTTTGTTATTTATTTATTACATTGTTATACTAAGCTAGTAATCGTACTTGTATCACAGAAACAGGACGACCAGAGTACATATGTTAAAGATAAATTAGTATAGATCACGTCAGAGAAAAAGGGCGCTGACTTTCGAATGAAACGCTCAAGTTTAAATCGTAAAGAAGACGGTTTTATTTGACATAAATAGAATAAAAACAAAATAATAAATGAAGTTTGAAAAACATTACTTTTTTAATGAAAATGAATTATACAATTATAGTGCGAACTACAAAAAGGTCGGCATGAGCTTAAATGCCAGCGCTGTTTTTATCTGCCGGATCTATACCGGCAAGTGGTTTTAAATCTCTTTATACAAGTTCTCTGGTTATCGGCACTGCTTACATTTGGCATTACTTAAAATTCATAACAGCACATTGACACGAGCTTTCATAAGCTCAAGGTATAATATACAAATAGAGGTAGACAGACACGTGTTGGTGACATCCGGCAAGTCTTCCTGTTGCCCTATTAGGAAGTGTGCGGCAAGCTTATGTTTACAAAACTAGGGATGGCAGAGAGCAAAGAAAAAAATATACAAAAAAATATTACTTACAGTTTTATGCTAAACTTTTTTTTTTCAAAATAGACACTTAACACCATATCATAGAAATTTTTATTTATTTTTATTGTAAATATAATTTAAGCCTAACCTTAGCTAAATATTTATAGCGGTGTTCAGCCAGGCCGGCATAGTGGATCGCATTACATGGTGGAATGCATTTATAATATAATATGCCGTGCTAATCAAAATTATTTGATTTTAAATTAATAATGTTTTATTACCTAAGCCTACTATTAACATTACTATTAACTAATAATAATTCCTACGCCTCTAATTCCCACAGGCATAGGCAGAGACAACTGAGCGCCACTTGTCACGATCTTGACATAACTCTCTCGCTTTCCTTATATCAACAATTCTCTTCATTCCTGTTATGGGCGCTGCATATTCCTGCTATTTAAAACATAGTGCACCTACCCTAATTTAATGCGATCATTGTACTTCCCCACAACGAATTATAATGATATTAGTATGTGAGAAAGATATGTCATCAAAACAGAACGCTCTTGTATGAATAACAAATTAGTTATGGCGATTTAAAAGTAACTGTACAAGTTTCTCTTGATAAAATATAACTTTTTTTTCTCTTATTGTGACTCGACATATATGACAGCACCCCGCTTGATGTTAAGCTGGAGTGTGGTCCATGATTGGATGTCACTGCTACTACAATTTAATAACTGTGAGTAGCAGTCACATCAACTATGCCGGCAACTTACAAGCTGATCCCGAAACGCGCCCAAATCACTTCACGGTCTGTACTTGTAAGTGGTTATACTACCCCGGATCAGCAGACTGGGTGCCTGCCACTCTTTGATAACCAGACCCGAAGCAAATATCCATCTTTTTTTATTGACAAATATTTGCAATATTTAATATAATTTAATTATAATTAAAATCGGTTGTCGGTTCTTGCAAATCCTACGAGCTATGTCGGTAACTCTGGTTCTTTGGCCGGATTCTATCGCGCAATTCTCTATATTGCCCGCTAAGCGACTCTGAGCTTTTCCAACAGGCCAACTTTTATAATTAATACGTAAATTAATTTTAACGAAGACCTAATTAGGCAATGAAGACGACCAATATGGCTAGACTAGACTACTATTTAAATAATTATTAGTTAAAAACACATAATATATCAATAACTTAAATAGTTAAAACTGTATTTTACAAATAAAATATAAGTGTCTGCCGGACAGGTTATGGCTGGTGACCACCACATCCGCTATGAGCCTGTCATTATAGTTTCCGGTGCACTGCTTCGACACCGGCTCTGGCTTTAGCACGGTCAACTATGCTGAGGCTCGTATTTTATATACAAAAGTACTTAATTAGATAGAGGCCACTCGACGAAAGGCGTGGTATAGTGGTTAACACACCAGTCCGTTACGCGAATGTCCCGGGTTCGATTCCCGATTGGAGTAAATATTTGTTTCATAGCTTTTTCTCGTAATATGTAGTATTTTCTTAGATTTTGCGCAAATTAAGTAAAAATTTTATGCAGCCATCGTGGTGACGAAACGTCGGAATAATAAAGAAATGTAAAATCAAAACCAAAATAAACGCGATAGTAAGCCGCATCAAATTTGCTTAATTCATTGTAATATGTATTTATTAAATAATAATAATTGTATTTATAAAGAAAGGCAGATATTTGCTTCGGGCCTGGTTATCAAATTGTGGTAGGCAGTGGCAATGGCGGCCAGTCTGCCGGTCCGGGTTAGTACCACCACATTTACAAGTATACAGAATGTGAAGTGACTTAGTCGCGTTAGCAGCTTCTAAGTTGCCGGTTCCAACTAGGCCGGCATAGTAGAGTTATATAACTGTAGTAGCAGTTACCTCTATTCATGGGCCGCACTCTAGCTTAACATCAGGCGGGTTGCTTTCATATTACGTCGAGTCACAATAGAAAAGAATCAAATAGTTAAGCTTTAATTCCCACAGGGATAGGCAGAGATTGATATCGGAACGCCACTTTCCACAGTCCTGACACAACTTTCTCGGTTTCTTTACATAAAATTACATACTCTTTTTTATTATGCCGGCCTAACAATATAATACATATATTATGGATATTCACTGTAAAAGACTGTAAAACACTAAATAAGATTATTATTTACCAAATATTTTCCATTCCAATTAAAATATTTTACCCTTTTTTATCGATCAGACATTATTTTTTAGGGGTCTTTGTACTTAAAAATGGCAAAGTTGCAAGTTACCATATAAATAGAAGGTTTACAAAATTCCAAGACATCTCCCACGCTCGCGATTTGGACCCTACCATATTTAGAACATTATAAAAGATAAAAAATTAGGTTATTCGATGCATTAAAAGTAATAAATTAAATTTTATTATTTACATGCTTTTTTGGCTTTACGATGTTAACGGTCTCTTCGGTTTTAATCGTCTATGTTATATCTACTTTAACTTTTTGTAAGCTTTATCTCACATTTGTAAAAAGCTGTTTATTTAATTTTACAACTTTATAACTTTAGGCAGAAAAGTTGGTTTCAAGTTTAGAAACCGTCACGTTTTTGGATTAGGCTGTAAAGTGGCGTTTCTAACTATGCGAATGCTTACTTACAGACTGCACCCAGTAAAGTGACTCAGTCGCGTTTCGGGATCAGCTTAAAAGTTGCCGGTTTCAATTAACGACAGGCATAGTGAATGCGACTGTTACTGCAGTTATTTAACTGTAGAAGCAGTTGTCCCTTTTAATGGACCGCACGCAGCAAAGTAACTTAGTTGCGTTTCGAGATCAGATTGAAAGTTGCCGGTTTCAACTAACGACTGGCATAGTAAATGCGACTGTTACTGTAGTTATTTAACTGTAGTAGGTCAGGAATCGTACTGTCATCCATATAAGGATCATACAATTGAATGTAAAATGTTATAGTTAAAACATGAATATTTTTCTCAGCTTAAAATTAAATAATTAAAAAAGCTTGAGGAGAAAATTTAAATTTTAAAAAGTCGCTGTGATAGTGACGGCGGACTGAGGCAACCGTTAAACGAGTCGGTATTTTAAGTCGCCAGCGCTCTTGGACTTCCCTTGCTAATCAGTCAAGGCGAGGTGTCGAGTTACATTTTTTTTTACACGTTTTTTTTTATTATTTTTTACATTTCTATACTAAGCTACTAAATTGCTTGTATCATAGAAACAGGACAACCAAAGTACATATATCAAAGATACATTGGTACCGGTGGGTGGTCTCGAACTCGTACTCTCCGGTTTGTGTAACCATTGCACTGCCACTACACCACGGTCGCCTTCTTGTCATATGACGACTTTTGGGCACTTTATAGACCCTTTAAAAAGATGTATTTAAGTTTCTTTTTCTTTGATTTGAATGTATGTATTCGAATTATAGTTGAAAACTGTAAATAAAGTAATTTTAGGTCACTTAAAGTATTAAATAAATTATTGAAGCAAATAGTAGAATTAAGGCTGCCCATTCATTAACGGGTCCCACCCGATAATTTCGCGGTTGGTTTCTCTCGTGGTATTTGCTTTGTGATTTTCTCACTACCTTATTCCTATAGGCATAAGGGTCAATTTAAATGTAACAGTAATACAAACATCTTGTTTAAGTCATTGTTCACGATTATTGTGATGTTTTCTCATAAACATGTTTATTGTGGGGTGTCCATAATATTCTGTTAAATCGCTTTTCAACACAGTTTCTTTGGTTGGCATAGTGACGGCGACTGGGGCAACCGTGAAAAGATTAGTTTTTTTAGTCGTCGGCACTCTTGGACTTTCTCCATTTATTACTATCAGGCAGGTCGAGGTCAGATGTCGTTTCACAATATAAAAAAAAAAATTTCTTATTGCGGCACGACATATGACAGCACACCGCCTGATGTTAACTTGAAGTGCGGTCCATAAACAGAGGCGACTGCTACTACTGTTAAATAAGTGAAAGTAGCAGTCGCATCCTAGCTCAAACCGGCTTTCAAGCTGGTCCCAAAACGCGACCAAGTCACTTCACGGTCTGTACACTTGAAAGTGGTGGTACAATCCCAGTTTGGCAAACTATGCAACTGTCTTTCTACTACCCCTAATCAATTTATTTTCTATTCTATTCTTGCATATAGAAATCTTGCATCTATTATCTTTACAAACTCTAGCATACTTTATTAAATCTATTTATTTATACAAAAAAGGCACATCAAAGCTTATTTCCTGACATGTGCCTATATTTTATTTTTATTTTTATTATTTACATTTCTATACTAAGTTACTAAAAGTGCTTGTATCATAGAAACAGAACGACTAATGTCATATATCAATCAGACATTGATATCGGCAAGTGGTTTTAAACCGGTTGTTTTCGGTTTGCTTGCTCATTCCACTACCGCTACACCAGTCATCTTCAAAAAGCATTGGTCAGTAAATCTCCAGGATAGATCTAAAATGATGGTCACCATACCTTATAATAGACCGATGTTTCGTGAGAAATGTACATTTGCATATAATAATGTTAAGTGTTTTAAATCTATTGTTAATACACGTTTATATTTACTTCATTTATAAACAATGGCCGCGAAGGAATGCGTTTATTGTCACACAAATACATGCGTTCGGTATCTTTTGCTAACACTCCACTTTGTCCGGGAAGAGTATATTTTTTTATTCACATTTCTATCCAAGCTACTAAAGTGCTTGTATCATAGAAACAGGACAACCAAAGTACATAATTATACATTGGTACCGGTGAGTGGTCTCGAACTCGTGCTCTCGGTTTGCGTAACCATTGCACTGCCACTACACCACGGTCGCCTTAGTAGTTTACAGTGTTAGTAAACCTTCCATCCTTCTATAAGGCTTATTCCCAATTCCTCTGTCGTATTTGAAACTTCCATATAACGATTCCTACTTTTCTCCATTAATTTTATACCTTACTAGATTTAAATATTTTAATATACTTATAATTTTATTTGTTTCTCAATAAAGGATTGGTGTAAAGTATTTAAAATACCTTTTAATGTCAATAAATTAACGAACGCATTATAGTAATTAGCCCGGACCGGAACCCACGTCAACGGGTTATCTCTCACAGCTGCGCCTACGCACTTTAATGAGCAGTGTTTTGCACAAAACTTCATCGTGCATGACCAAAGTTACCCACACTATCAATCATTCTCGTTTTTTAATGCATATGCATGGAAAAAAAACATAATATTATCACGCTTTTGTTTTTGAATAGAATGGTAGAAAATATGGATAAATTCGAAAAAAGATAAACTATGTACCTATTCGTATTTAGTTAGTCATTAACAACGATATATACTATTTTTGGCGTATAGTCCTTGGTTCGATTTCCGATTGGAGCAAATATTTCTTTCATAACATTTATTTGTAATATTTAATAATTAGATTAAATACTTCCAATATTTATTAATAAAAAAGAGGTGGACAGTTGCTCTGAGTCTGGTTATCAACGAGTGGTAACCTGTGGTGCCCAGTCTGCCGATCCAGGGTGGTACCACCACTTATAGGTATAAAGACCGTGAAGTGAGACGTTTCGGGATCTGCTTGTAAGTTGTCGGTTTAATTGATATTTCCTAATCGTTTCACGGTTGCCTAATCATAGGAGATTTTTCACGCTTCATCATCATCATCAGCCAGAAGGCGTCCACTGCTGAATATAGGCCTCCCCCTAAGAACGCCATTCCGAACGACCAGATGCCAGTTGCATCCACCGGTTATTTGTTGCTTTTCATTATGTCGTCAGTCCACCTAGTGGGAGGCCTACCTACGCTACGTCTTCCGGTTCGTGTTCTCCACTCTACTCCACTCTTTCTTCCCCAACGTTTGTCGGTTCTTCGAGCAATCACGCTTGGCTTGAGCATAACGTTGTGTACCGTATGAGTGAAACTGCATATAAAATGCCCTCATAGAAACAATTACACTTATTACAGTCACTTAGGTTGTTATCAGCAAACACAATCCTAATCACATAGTTGCAAGTAACTGTAACCAATCAGCGGGGCTCATGTCGTGAGAATAGTAAGGTATGCGCACGCGCATTCTATGGAATAACTGACACTAACAGTTTTCAGAGTCAGAGTGATTTTTATAGAGTGGTAGACAGACGTGCCCAGTCGCATTATACTATGCCGGATGCATAGTATAATGCGATTAAAATAAAAATAGGACGGAATCGGCGCCATTTTGTGACGTCTAACTCTCCACCAACTTGACTTTAGTATGGTGTATTTTTCTTTGCGCACCGTCAAGAAAAATACACCTTTGAATTAGTCAAGTGAAGTTAGTCAACAGCCCGTCCTATTCTTATTCTAATAGCATAGTATCATCACTTACGAGTGTACAAATCATTATGTGACCTAGTTGCGTTTTGGGATTAGCTTGTAGTTGCCGGTGCCAAAATAGTTAATCGGGCGTGGTGCTGTCGTAATATAACAAAATATTTAAAAAAAACAGATATGGCGACCGTGGTATGAATCACACATACCGAGAGTCCCAGGTTCAAAAATCACTTGCCATTTTTGGTAGCTTAGTATTAAAACTTAATACGTGCAAAAAACTGATATTAATAAAAAGACGCTAAATTCTTATGGCAGTTACACAAAAAGGTAGGTTTGGCATAATTTACAACGTTTTTGCACAAACTCAAGGTCACAGTAATTCTTATAGGTCTACTCGTATAGACCTTTTGTCCCTTTTCTACCAACAAATATTATATTTATATAAAAAATCGAAATAAAAGATCAAAGAATACGGTTTGGTACGGTTTGCAAACCTATATCTTAAATTCAAATCGAGTATTTTTGGGGAGAGTATTAACAAAAAATATGTTTCCACTAGTATGAATACAGAGTCTATTAAATGTGACTGAAGGCGACTGAGACACGTTTGTACATTTGAATGGCGTGATGGCAACCCGGTTGTGTCTAACCGTGTTGCCAAATTGGCAACAGCCTACCTACTCTCATTTGCCGTGTATCTATTGGTACCGACCGCACAACTTTAATGGGAATGACTATGAAATTCATTCCCATTTGTCAAAAAGTTACGCGGTCGCTGTTAGTGTCAAAAAATTTTTATTTATCAGGACAATGAGTCAATGAGCTTGGAATGTTAATAAAAATGAACATCGATTTTTAGTGTGTTGCGCAATTTTAAAGCTTATTGATTAAGTTCAACTATCAAAACGAATAGAATAGAATGCGTTATATCTTCTCGTCAAACATCCCACAGTGCCTGAAGACAAGGGTCTTCAACCAGTGTGTGTTGCAAGTTATGACATATGGCACTGAGACGTGGCCCCTAAATGTTGGCCTGTTGGAAAAGTTCAGAGTCGCTCAGCGGGCAATGGAGAGAGCTATGCTTGGTGTGTCTCTGCGCGGTAGAATCCGGAAAGAACCGGAGTTACCGACATAGCTCAAAGGATTTGCGAGCTGAAGTGGCAATGGGCTGGCCACATCGCTCGAAGAACCGACAACCGATGGGAAAGAAAGGTTTTAGAGTGGAGACCACGAACCGGAAGACGCAGCGTAGGCAGGCCTCACACTAGGTGGACTGATGACATAGTGAAAGTCACGAATAAGCGGTGGATGCAACTGGCATCTTGTCGTTTGAAATGGCGTTCTAAGGGTGAGGCCTATGTTCAGCAGTGGACGCGTTCTGGCTGATGATGATGATCAAAACGAAGCCCATTCTCATTCTCAAAATACAGGCGCCACACTTGAACGACCATTCCGTTTAATGTTTTTTGTAGACTGTACCACACACATCCTTAAGTATTTTGCCTATGTCTGCTTGTATACAAATCTTAATTAGTCTGTGATTTATTTAATTATGTAGCTTTTACAATGTTATGTTGAAGCACAACGGATGTATTAATTTAATACATTGCAAAAAAGGACTCTCCCAGGCTTTGCATCCTTCCTCACTATTATACTATACTTACTTATTACTTATATTTATTTTTATTACATTACTGGCAACCCGCAACTTCGTACCGGAAAAGACGTAGCTTTACTGTTCATACTTATTTTACTTAGAAACTAGTTCCTATGCTCACTTTTTTTTTAATATTGCTGTAAAATATATTCGGTTGATGAATTAAACAAATTTTATGCGGCTTACTATCGCGTTTATTTTGGTTTTGATTTTATAATTTTATTTTATTATTCCGACGTTTCGAGAGCTTTGCAGCCATCGTGGCCACGAAAATCAAATTAAAAAAACGCGATAGTAAGCCGCATAAAATTTGTTTAATTCATTAATCAATGTTTGCGCAAAATCTAAGAAAATATTATATTTAATATAATTTAAATACAATAATAAATGTAATTGGATCCTAATAAAAGTATTGTAAGTAAATGCATGTTATGTAAAGTAAACATTGGTATGTTATCGCAACTCGGGTGTCGTGTGTTCGATTCCTGTTTGCATTCCACGATGCGGTAGTTAACTTCAAACAATAAACATTTTGTTAAGGTCAATGCTTTCTTGATAACAACAAGCGTATTACTGGATTACTAATTCTAATCACACTGTTTACCCTTCTTCGGAATATGAACGGTTAGCGATTGGTTTGTAAAGTCCCGGGTTCGTTCCCGGTCGGAGCAAATATTTGTTTCATAGCTTTCATTTGTTAATATAAAAGAGGCGGATATTTGCTTCGGGTCTGGTTATCAAAGAGTGGTAGGCAGTGGTACCCAGTCTGCCGATCCGGGGTAGGACCACCACTTACAAGTATACAAACCGTGAAGTGATTTTGTCGCGTTTCGGGATCATCTTGTAAGTTGCTGGTTACAACTAGGCTGGCATTGTGGATGTGATTGCTACTCACAGTTATTGAATTGTAGTAGTGACATCCATTCATGGACCACACTCCAGCTTATCATCAAGATGGGTGCTGTCAGATGTCGAGTCACAATTAAAAAAGTATATAGACGTGAATAAACTGCAAATATGTTTACAATAAGCATTATAACTATGTTAGCAGCATTGGTAGCGTCAGCAATACAAATAAAGACAACAATGTCAAAATAGGAAAACGAGAATGCTGACCGTACATAACGCTGACGTTAGGTGCTGCAACGCCTACCTTGTTATTTTTTGGTTTTCAAATTAAAATAATGTAAATAAAATAACAACAGAATTTGAATCTTTTACCAATTTTTATTTGTCTAAGTTAAAATATATCTCACTTTACTGCCTGGCCCATATAAAAATTAGTCTTAATAATACGAAACGTATAAAATTAAATAAATAGCAAAAGAATTGACACCTCTATTTTTTTATAACAATACTTCTGCCTAACCCAATTACAAAATCAGCCGTGTCATATTTAAAAAAACAGCAACCTTTAACCCACATACTATAACAATACAATCCTTTTATAGAATATTTTATTGTTTATTCAGCAATGACGAAACGCTTCGCACGTGCACAAATCGCTGCCATAAAAGCCTATCTATGTAACCATGGGCTTATCACTAAGAGCGCTCGGAGAGAGCTCCAATTGCAATTATAACAAGTCTAATAACGTTACAAAATAAATATTTACTCCATTGAGTTAAACCTAAGTACGATAGTACATAACTTAATGATTTACTCAAGGTTTTTTATTTATTTACATTTCTATACTAAGCTACTAAAGTTCTAGTATGATAGAAACAGGATCACCAAAGTCTTATATCAAAGATACATTGGTACTGGTAAGTGGTTTTGAACCCGTGCTCTCGGTTTGCGTAACCATTGCACTGCCACTATACTACGGTCGTCTTAACAGTGGAAGTAGTCGTTTTCCCAATACAAAAAAAAGTTTGTATTGGGAATTTTGAGAATACGCCGAACTCGAGTTACTTTCTATATAAACAATGTCTCTGGAGTAAAAATAAAAAATAGTAAAAGAAAAACAACGTACTTAAACAAAGGTTGATTTCTGACACGTGTACTAAGTTGACTTGTATTATGACTTGACTTGTACTACTTGACTTTGGAAACAATAACAGCATCAACCAATAGGACGACCAACACCTCAGTCTATCCGTGACCACGATGGCTGCAAAGCTCTCGAAACGTCGGAATAATAAAAAATTGTAAATAAACGCGATAGTAAGCCGCATAAAATTTGTTTAATTCATTAATCCATGTTCGCGCATAATCTAAGAAAATATTTTGACTTGTATTATCCAAAGTAGCTCGTACCATTATACTATTACTTTAATGGAATTTTCAATATGCCATATCATTAGACAGGCTGTTGTAATACCATGATTCCTGATTGCAGACCTGAATCTGTGTCATTTTTTTTATTGAGACGAAAAATCTAGCCCACCCTTAGGCAAGCAAAGAGAACAACCGCCTCGTCTTACGTTTGTCTTAGTCGCCGTCTCTATAAAAGCAACTAAAAAACGAATTTATGGTCATTTTAAAGAAGCGCAAGGGACTTCGCCTGAATGTAGGCAGTATAAGAACTCCTTGCTACAGCTGTTGATGATGGGAAAACAACGCGCTTGACGCGGAAAGAAACCTCGAGTTGCATTACCAATGTTGAGCAGCTCGTATAAGAACCTCACGGCCAACCTTCATCAAAAGAAGAGCACGGAAGGCACAAAAGAAGAGGAAGAAAATTATTTGTCGTACCATTGTGTATAAGAAATAGATAATAAATCTAAAACTCATAAAGCATTATAATGTTAGCTCTGTGTGTTTAATAAATAAAGTTACGCTCGAGCCATTTGTCAATAAAGATGTTACTATACGAGTAATTAATTAGATCGATAATTAACACGATAGTTTATAAAAAAACGCATTTGTATATCGTAGCGTACAATCTAATACAGAATTATTATAGAAACTACTAAAACATTGTGCGGAAAAAAGTTTTTATTTTACATTTCTAAATGTTACTAAATGTACTTGTATCAAACTACATTTATATATATTATATATCAAACATACATTGGTACATACATACCGGTGAGTGGTTTCGAACCCGTACACTCGGCTTGCGTAAACATTGCACTGCCATTGTCCGTAGAATCTCAATCTAATTCAAATGCGAACTCTTAATTTCTCAAGTTTGATTTATTTATATATAATATAAGATTCTGAAATAGGATTTCCGACAACAAGGAAGAATACAAGACGAAGCTTACTTAATAAATAATAGAAGAAAATTATACAATACAATTATGTATTGTATTTACAAGTATCTATTAAAAAAAAAACAATATTTCACTTGATCACCTAATCGATTTAATAAATTACCTCGCTACAATGGCTAATTTTATTATACGTGTACGTATTGTTAAACAACATCATGTAACATAACTTTCTATGAAAGCTGAAGAGATTCTTAGGCCCCGTGGTGTAGTGGTAGTGTATTGGTCACGCAAATCAAGAGCACAGGTTCAAAACCACTTGCCAATGTATCTTTAATATATGTATTTTGGTCGTCCTAATTCTATAATACAAGTACTTTAGAAAATAGAAAAGGAATCGAAAGAAAAGTATATATTTCCAACTATATAGTAAAAGTCGTTCGACAACATGCCGAACTAATTCCATCCAAATATGTTAATTATTATTATTTTAAAAAAAGACGTGAAAACGACCTCTTTAAAATATCATTGCCTGACATAACTTTCACGCTTCCTTCTCATTCACAACGTCCTTCATACAAGCACTGCGAATATTGGCACCAACTTTCTTAAAGAATGTTAGTGATTTGACCATTAATCAAAAGGATCTTATAAAATTATTCACGTTTTAAGACTTGTATATTTATTTTTGAATGAAGTTTATACTTCATACCACATCCGCAAAGTCATCGAACCTCACTCCACAGGATGTGTGTTCGGAATTACGCCATTGTCTTCGCAAGGTAAAATTCTTTGGGGTAAAAAAATACATGTTACAGACAATAAAATATTAAGCTACAATGGAGACGACAAAGGACATAAACAGGACAACATCGGCCTATGAGCGCTGATGAATAAGAAAACGGGTAACATGAATTATTCTCGCGCGTCTTCTTTTTACTCACCGCTTTTTCCCAATTCAGATTAAAACTTAAGATTTTTTTATTTCACATTTATATACTAAGCTACTAAAGTGATTGTATCATAGAAACAGGACAACCAGTACATATATCAAAGATACATTGGTACCGGGGAGTAGTTTTGAACCCATGCTCTCGGTTTGCGTAACCACGATCGCCTTAATCATTAGTTTATCATTAAAATTAAAATGCAGACGACTGAAAAAACCGATTCAGTACACGGTTGCCTACAATAATTGAATTTTCCGATAACATAAATAAACAACAATAAGTTATATCAATAATATTCACTAGTATAACCCAAATATGGCGTACTCGTATAATATAGATTGTAATACCTAGATAGGCGCCTAACAAAATGTTTAGTCTTAACTTTATGACCTAGAATACCTTCGCCCACAACCAAGTACTGGTTTATAATTTAGGACCTAAATAGAACCACCTGATAACTTGTTTATATCCTAGACCACCTAGAGGCTACAATTCTAAATCCTATTTGGTTTATAATATTTTAAAAGTAAAGAAGTTAAGAAAGTAAAGAGTTAGAATCTAATTAGGCTCCGGTTCCATTCCGAATTGGGTTCCGGTTAACCATTACGTAAACCGGGAGCACGGGTTCAAAACCACTCGCCGGTATCAATGTATTTTTGATTTATGTACTGTGGTTGTCCTGTTTCTATGATACAAGCACTTTAGTAGCTTAGTATAGAAATGTAAAAAAATAGTTTTAGATTATAAATAAGTCATTTAGGGTAATATAAATTGCATTCAGGTCTCTGATAATGATGAATACTCCGGTATAGTGACGAGACAACTGAGGCAACTCAACGGTATTCATAGGTCGTCGGTTTTTTTTATTTAGTAATGTGTCACGACATCTGACCTCGTTTCGCCTGATGATAAGCAAGAGGAGGTCCAAAAGTGACGACCACGGAAAAAACCGTATTCGTTCACGGCTGTCTCAGTCGCAGTCACTATGCCGGCCAAAGGTGTTTCTTCACGCATCGCTTAAAGGATCCAAGGTTATAGGGTGGAGAGAACACATGGGCAGGCAAGGCATTCCACTTGTAGATTGATCTACAAAGAAAAGACTCACCGAACTTTTTAGTTCGACTGCTAATTCGGTCGATAGAATGCGGATGCTTTCCCCGACATGTGCAGGTATTACGGGAGTGAAAAGACGAGGTAGGAACAAGGTTTAAGAGCTCCGCGGAACATTCTCCGTGAGGTCCTCCTAGACCTCCTGTAGACGTCCTCTTGCTAACCAACAGATAAATCGAGGATGGTTAATCAATTCATTATATAAAATTTCATTCAATCAAGTTCTTACGCCGCCTATTCCATAGGGAGAGGCTGAGATAATCCTTACTCCACAATCTACTTTTAAATTAATACATAAAATAATATTTGATTAGAGAAATATTTACAATTTATTTGGAGCACAAATATTTCAAGTGATTAAAATGTAAACGAGTTAACATAAATTCCTCTCTTATCAAATAACACACGTAAATTATAATAAAGTTTTCAATTTATTGCAAAAACAATAAATTGTGCGAAATCAGTCTAATTATTTCAATTTCTTATCGCTGCATTAATTTACATCTTAAACAAGAATCTAGATTATTAGGTCATTATTAATACAAAAATAATTGATAATATTTGAAAATAGAAAACAACATACTTAATTAAATTGTAGTTATTGTTAGGACCTATATAATATATGTACTTATTTTGAGCTCGTTTTTGTATATTTAAGTATATTTTTAATTATGACGCCTATTTTTTCACTGTGATAGGATTGTTTCCTTTTTTGTATAATATTAATTTTATTATGCAACTTATTTTATTATATTAAAATAGTTTATGTGATAAATCATTTGATGTGTATGAATGCATTAAACGAGGCAGACCCAGGAGGGTGTTTTCCGACCAAATCGGAGACATCCTCAAGAAAGCTGGGTTGCCTGAACTGAAGAGCTTGTATAAAAAGAATTGTGGGTGTGAATGAAGCGATGGAGTTATGCCAGGATCGTGGCAAGTGATGTTCCACTGTCTCTGCCTACCCCTGTGGGAAAAGGTATTACGATCTGATTGTTTTATTGAAAATATGGTGCATTCTTATCTACCACTAATTGTTCATTTATCTATCTCTATCAATTCATTGTTTCTTATTTAAAATTTAAACTGTTCCAATATGTATTTCTAAAGTTTACAAACAAAAAACGTAAAGCCGTTGATAATTATAAAGAATGCCAAGGCTTGAATATTCCCACTGGTTTCCCCCATGCCTACCTGTCCTATGTAAACGAGAATGCCACCTGTTACTATGTGTTTAACACCTGGGTTCCTTATTGTCAAATAAGGCTGGTAGATTATGATATGTTAGGAATATAAATAGATGGAAATATTTAAGGTTTTATTTGAAATACTTTTTGTATTTTCAATCGACTTTCGACTTGTTTTACTTCTTGAGGGCTATTATAGTCCTTCGTTGATTACATTGTTTATGATGTATATACAAAAAAGAAGAATTGCTTATAATTAATAATTTAAGAACATTGTTTTAGTCGGTGAAGCAATTTTCCAGCCTTTTCTTCTTTTCTCTATTAATTATATTTGGTATACATATTTGGATCCTTCAAGCAAGTGTAAAAGAGGACCTTTGGCCGGCATAGTGACGGCGTCTGTAGCAACCGTAAACAGAATAGGTGTTTTCAGACAAATCTAAGTGAGATGATGAGTCTCAATAATAAATATAGCATAATTCAAAATTTATTTTTAATATAATTCTATAATACTATTTCTTTTTAATTGTTTCGCTTATTATTTTCCTAAAGTTAAAACTTATCAACAACAATTATTAAATATATTTTCTAATGACGTGTTAACTACGTAACTGTGTGATAAAATTAAAAGTTATTATCATTAAAAAAAACTGTATTCCTATCAGTTAACTAGTTTAACCTCTCGCTTAACCAGTGGGAACGACGACACCTGTATAATTACATTTTAAACACAACTTAGCTATTGTCATCCGTTCTTTCAACCATACGTCTCTCAACCGCCGCCGTGAGCGCTCGCGTTAATCAGCGATCAATCAATAAAACATTCACATCACTACGAATTCTAAGTTTGAATTATTAAACGTCAATTTTTTTGAAATTCGATTTATTATATTCGTGTTCGGAGTGTTTTTTTTTAATTTGTGTCGAGGCTGTGGAGTGAAATGACCCCAGTAGGGCTGCTTTTCAAAGTGAACAGGTGAGACCATTAGCATGTATTTGTTAAGTACATGTCCTAACAATGGTACTTGAGTGCAGTACTAGTGAGGTTTCCACCTTTTGTGGTGGCTGCCTACTGATTTTTGTTATTCAAAATATGTTTTTTGTTTATGTTTTTAAAAAGAAAGTGTTGTTGTAGTTGTAGTTGTAGTTGTAAAAAGTTGTAGTTGTGAATTGGGCTACGAGTTAAATATGAAGATTATTAAGAAAATAAATAAATAATAATTATGACTTTTATTATGCGAATATGTTGTTTAAAAGGTTTAAAACGTTGTTTAACTGTAGGTAGTAGCAGTCGCCTTCGTTAGTTAAAAAGATGACGTTAATTAGCCTGCAGATACTCATTTACTCTTAGAAGCCCAAGTTAAAATAGTGGTAGGCAATTGTGCCCAGTCTGTCGATCTGGGGTATTACCACCACTTACAAGTTTACTTACTTAGTCTCGTTTCGGGATAAGCTTATAAGTTGCTGGTTTCAACTAGGGCGGACATAGTAGATGTAACTGCTACTTATCGTAAATTGACTGTAGTAGCAGTCACCTTTATTCGTAGACCGTACTCTAGCTTAACATTAGGTGGGGTGCTGTCAGATATCGAGTCACAATAAAATAAAAAAACATAATACGGTTTAAAAAGTTTGTTTGTTTTTGTTTGTTTTCATCATTTAAAAAGTCGTTTAAAATGACTTTTTAAATGATAAATGAATTCTAATTAATTAAGTAATATATATATATATATATTATACACCCCAACGGGGTACATTGATTGCGCGGCTGCTGTTTCTGCAAAAAACGCAACTCACAGTGCATGGGTCAGAGGTCGAAAAAATCATGACCCTCGCGTGGACGAGTTGAAAGCAGCCTATAATCGTGCCACCAAGTCTTGCAGAAAGGTCTTTAAAAAAGCGGAGGCACAGCGCGTTTCCAGGATTGGCGAGAGTCTATAAGCGCACCCAACGGGTAGTCGCAGCTTTTGGAGTCTCGCCAAGACTGTAGAATCTAACTTCTGTCGTTCTGTACTGCCACCGCTGAGACAGCCTGATGGCTCACTGGCGCATACGGCGAAGGCTAAGGCCGATTTACTGGCCGAAGTTTTTGCCATAAATTCGCGTATTGACGATCGTGGTGCAGGGCCACCCACTCTGCGTCCATGCGGACATACGATGCCTGAGATTCGTATCAGACAACGCGATGTCCGCATGGAGCTACGATCGCTCGATATCCGGAAGTCCAGTGGTCCCGATGGTGTCCCAGCGCTTGTGCTTAAGACCTGTGCAGCGGAATTGACTCCCGTCTTGACGAGGCTATACCGGCTCTCGTACGCATCGGGCTGTGTGCCTCGGGCTTGGAAGGAGGCCAATGTGCAACCGGTCCCAAAAAAGGGCGGCCGTTCAGACCCAGCAAACTACCGTCCGATAGCTGTAACCTCAGTACTGTGCAAGGCCATGGAGCGAATAATTAATGTTCGCCTCATGGCCTACCTGGAGGGTCACCAGCTGATCAATGACCGTCAATATGGCTTCAGGCCGAAACGGTCAACTGGTGACCTTCTGGCGTACATTACGCACGTCTGGGGTGAAGCTTTGGATGGTAATGGAGAAGCCCTTGCCGTTGGCTTGGACATCTCCAAAGCGTTTGACAGGGTCTGGCACAGGGGCCTTTTATCCAAGCTCGAGGCATACGGTTTACCTGACCGTCTGCGGGGTTGGATAGCTGACTTCCTGCGCGACCGCTCCATACGCGTCGTTGTGGATGGAAGCGCGTCGCGCAGGATGTCGGTGAATGCCGGCGTCCCTCAGGGCTCCGTGCTGTCGCCGACTTTGTTCCTTCTGCATATCAATGACATGCTGGACCTTGGATCCGGCATTCATTGCTATGCAGACGACAGCACGGTGCATGGACGCTACACTGCCCGCCCCGCAGCCGGCAAACAGGAGATAG
Source organism: Tinea trinotella (assembly GCA_905220615.1). Taxonomy (NCBI): domain Eukaryota; kingdom Metazoa; phylum Arthropoda; class Insecta; order Lepidoptera; family Tineidae; genus Tinea; species Tinea trinotella. The sequence continues at coordinate 816,686 of HG992308.1, read as the reverse complement.
CCGATATGAGAGAGTCTGTTGTAGCGGGACTGAACCGGGTTCTTGATCGTATTACCCACTGGGGCGACAAGAACCTAGTTCAGTTCAACGCAGACAAGACTCAGGTATGCGCGTTCTCGACGAAAAAATCCTCGTTTTCTCCCCTTCCTTCTCTTTGCAACATCTCCCTTAGTACTTCGGACAGACTAGACATCCTTGGAATGTCCCTTCGCTGCGACTTGAATCACAGGGACCACATCGAGCGGGCCATTAAGACCACCTCCCGCAAACTTGGCATCCTGAACAAGGTGCGGCGGTTCTTCGCGCCAGAGCTTCGCCTGATATTATACAAGGCTCAGATTCGCTCTTGCGCGGAGTACTGTTCGCACCTCTGGGACGGCTCTGCCAAGTATCTTCTCAATGCCCTGGATTCATTGCAGCGCCGAGCTGTCCGAATTATAGGTGATGCAGAGGTCACGCGAACTCTGGAGCCCATGCAACTACGCAGAGACATGGCGGCTTTGTGCGTCCTCTATCGCCTATACCACGGAGAATGTTCCGAAGAGCTCTTTAACCTTATTCCTGCCTCGTCCTTCCACACCCGTAATACCCGCACAGGTCGGGGAAAGCATCCACATTTTATCGACCGAATCGGCAGTCGAACTAAAAAGTTCGGTGCGTCTTTTCTTTGTAGAACAATTGACAAGTGGAATGCTTTGCCAGCCCATGTGTTCTCTCCTTCCTATGACCTTGGATCCTTCAAGCGATGCGTGAAGAAGCACCTTAGGCCGGCATAGTGGCGGCGGCTGGGGCAGCCGGGAACTGACTCGGTTATTCCAGTCGTCGTCACTCTTGGACTTCCTCTTGCTTATCATCAGGCGAGTCGAAGTCAGATGTCGTGTCACAATAAAAAAAAAAAAAAAAAAAAAACATGTATGCTCGAAGTTTATGTATGTTGTTCCACCTATTAATACTCATGTTATGCAATTTTAAAAAAATAAAAACTGAACTGTGTTACCATATTTATATTTAAATATTTATATTAATTCGCAGTCATTGTACTTACTTTGCAAAGTTACACTACATTAATTATTATGTATTTTAAAACATGACATAAATTATAGATATCGTGACAGTCGATGCATTTGTCACTGACATAACATCTATTATTATTATTATTATTTAAATAAATTATCATACTTACTTGTTACAGTAGTTTAGCTTTCAATAGAGATTTACTTGTTTATGAATTACAAGAGAGAAGTCATTTTAATGCGGGTGTTATTATTTTTAAAATTATGTGTTCTCCTTCGAGACGCGAGGAAGAAAGATTGCATTAAGGTCATTGTAAAGGGATAGACGTTGATGTTACCTATCTCTGAGGCGTTCATTGATTTCTTTAGTATTATTTTTTTTATACAGATCAGAGAAACCACTCATTCATTGACTCCAAAGTCGGGCTTCACTCTTCTCTTGACTTTAGTTTCAACTTCAATTTTCCCAAGGATCACGGGTTGTTCCACCACTCAATCACGCTTAAATGTCTGCAATGAAAAAACGCAATACCATCTCAAAATACCATCAAAAATATCAGAGAAATATATAGTTTGTATTTTATTTTAGTTTATTTTTCTTTACCATATTTTTTGAACTGCATGAACTTTTTTAAACTTCTTGTGTTGCAAGCCATGAATTGCAAAACTAATGCGACAGTTGTATTTATAGTGGTAGTGAAAAATTCAAAATAAAATGAGATTCCCCGGTTAAATGAGCTTACCCGTGGTAGGCAGTGGTACCCAGCCGATCCGGGGTAGTACCACCACTTACAAGTATACAGACCGTGAAGTGATTTGGTCGCGTTTATGTAAGATGCCAGTTCCAACTAGGCCGGACTAGTGGATGTGGTTGCTACTTACAGTTGTTGAATTGTAGTAGCAGTGACATCCATTCATGGACCACACTCCAGCTTAACATCAATCGGGGCGCTGTCAAATGTCGTTACAATAAAAAAAGGTACTAAAGTGCTTGTATGAGGACAACCAAAGTACATATTATATTAAAGATACATTAGTACTGGCAAGGGGTTACAAACGCGTGCTATCGGTTTGCATGACCAATGCACTGCAACTACACCACGGTCGCCTTTATAAGCATAATGACAATTAACTGAAAATATAATATAGCAGGTTTGTAACACTACACCAATGAGAAATAATGTTATGTCCAGTAGTCTGCGTTCTGTTTATTATCGCGGTTTCAAGTTCAATAAACTATCTTGTTACTATTAGGGTTATTTGAGTTGGGGTTCGAAACGATTTATTTATAAGGGTGGATAGGCCAATTGGACAGGTAAGTTTCACTGGCTGTTTAATAATGTTTAGACGTTACTGGTAGTCCTTGACCAGTTGGAGCAAAGAATTTGTTTCATAGATTTAATATAAAAAATAATTGTTATTAATAAAAATAATAAAAGCCGGATGTTTGCCCCGGGTATGAAATTATGTAAGTATACGGACCGTGATTTGACTTAGTCGCGTTTCAGCTTTAGCTTACTAAGTTGCCGGTTCCGACAAAGTCCAACGGTTCCGACGTAATGAATGCGACTGCTACTTGCAGTAAATTAACTGTAGTGGCTGTTGTCTCATCCATTGACCGTTCTCCAGCCTTACATCAGGCGAGGTTTAATATGTTATAATATGTCGAGCCACAATAAAAAAATAATTATAGAACAGTAAAGTAAACAGTAAACATTTAGTTTACTGTTCTATAATTATTTATGCATATAAGTTGTTTTTAGTATTCCGAGTATAAAAAATATGTAAAAAGGCAACATGTGTTTTTCATATGTGCATAAATATCATAATTAAATTACAGCACTTATAATCGAGTGTTCGATCTCACAAGATTATTGCTCTTAATCATATTGCGATTAATATTTAATTGATGTTTTAGGGATAGACATGGATGTAATAAAAACCAATAAATAATATAAATTAAAAATAATCGAGTTAAGGAGGCTATTATCTATCTCATAGATTGGGTATATTATCAGCAATTCGATGTCAGAACTCTGAAATGGTATTATTATATCGCGCAATGACATTTGTAGAAAGTTTTTCCCTCAATGCAGCGATTGTCTATTATTGTCTGTAAAACCAATCTCAAGCTTATCGTTTGCTTTCTCATACGTGCTCATAACATAGGCTGGATTGATTATACATGGTAATTAGAACAAGAATATTTTCGCAAGGGGTGAAAAAGTTTCTGGGAAAACTAAATTATTTCATTAACAACTAAGATAAATAAAGCCTAAAATATGTAGAAAAATTTAGCGTTCAGTCAATTAAATTGTAACACTTCAATTTTCACGGAGATAAGCAGAGCCAATTAAGCGCCATTTTTCATAATCTTCACACAACTACAGAAAATATCAATTTTAGGTTTCTATTTTGTACCTAGAGTAAATATTAAATACGTAATTCGTAATGTTATCATAAATATTTTAAAACAAGTAGCTAATAATAGTGCAAAATGATGACATGTTGCAAATGATTGATAGGCATACCATGTGTAAAACAAAACTTTCTTGACAACAACCATATCTCCTGCAAAGAAAAACATCTAAATCGACATTTAATTGCTACGGAACCAATTGCTATTAAAACGAGTCGCGCATTCATTTTTTTCTCAACTGCTGTTGTCTTGAAAAAAGTTGTAGTTTTTATAATTTTTCATACGATCATAATTAGTCGATAATGCGAAGAAAATTATGGACCGCCTTTCTTTGTCTGTATGTCTTTACGTGTATACTTTTTTGTTTGCATCTGTACTACTATTATGAGTTCATGTAGTTAACGTAGTATAACAGAAATTGTGCCTAAATATGAGCAATGATGGCAGAAGCCTTAATATATATTTTATATTACAAACAGCGATAAACACAAAAAAATACATATTCTTACACATTTATTTTGTCTATAAGTGCTTACTATTTTTACTAACCCGCTGACCTAAAATATTTATGCTAATTAACCAGTAATAATTCATTATCGTATGCATTTTTTGTCAAATTAAGATTTTTCGTGATTTTTTGCTTTTGTATGTTATTGTTGAATTTCGCTATGATCTTCTAAATAAGTATGTAAATAAAAATAAATAAGAATATTAAAATAATTTAGTTTAATATAAGCTTATTTTACGTTTTTTTATTGTGACTCGACATATGACAGCACCCCGCTTGATGTTAAGCTGGAGTGCGGTCCATGAACGGATGTCACTGCTACTACAATTCAATACTACAAATCAAAGTAGCAGACACATCCACTATGCCGGCCTAGTTGAAACCGGCAACTTACAAGCTGATCCCGAAACGCCACTAAATCACCACTACGGTCTGTATACTTGTAAGTGGTGGTACTACCCCGGATCGGTAGACTGGGTACCACTACCTACCACTCTTGAATAATATCCCACATAAATACCTAACTACAGTCAAATTAGCTTGGAGACGTTTTTGCATTTGTAGTAGTGCGCCCAAGAGCGCGTTTCCATTATGTCGTGGCGGTAGATAAAGTTGTTACGATCTCCTATCATTATGTTTAGTTTTAGCTTAGAGACGTTTTTGTATTTGTATAATGATAGGAGTTTGTAACACTTTATCTACCGCCACATCATAATGGAGACGCGCTCTCAGACGCACTACTACAACTGCAAAAACGTCTCCAAGCTAATTTGACTGTATATTCTAGTAAAATACTCATGGTGAAAGTACAGTTGATCCTCTTCTATCGCTTATTAATCGCAGCACTTTTGCGTGACAGATGGATTTATGTGAGAGAGATACGATGTTAAGTTTTTTACGACTCATCGGAAGTTATCCGTAATGTTATTTTAATTTGTGTTAGTTGTTGAATTTATTAATAATTAAAACTAGTGTCACATTATCTTCATCTAAATCTATCTTTATCGTATTTTAGAAAGCAATATAATATATAGAAGACATATAATTGTTTTATTTTATGTCTTCTATCACCAACTGGACATTTCTAGTCTTTACTGTCGACTAAGAGTTTCCTTACATAGTTTTTTAGTATCAGTTGGTTGCAAAAACTAGAAGATGTTTCCGATTTGGTCGAAAAACTCGTATGAAGAGAATTGTGAATCTGAGAGAAGCGAGGGAGTTGTTTTAGGATGTGGCTAGTGGTGCGCTATTGTCTCTGCCTATCCCTGTGGGTAAAAGGCGAGACAATTTGATAGATAGGTTGGTTGCACAGAGACTTGTTAGATTATAGAAGCTTAATTAAATAACCAAATGACAAAGATGATGACAAAAATGACAAAAGGCTTACCGTTGCATTATAGCCCAAAGACATTTAGTTAAAAGTACTTTCTGCCCACGATTATCAAATACGAGTAGGCTTGCCACCTCTATCCAGATATTTCCTAAAATACCTGCTTACCTCTGTTTAATGAGAGGCGAAACAAACGCATATGCTGCATTCGCATTCAGCCAAGCATTCTTCATAATAATAAATAGTCACTTGTGAGCAATAAATAGTAATTTAAGTGTAATTATGGATTATTATGTTTGTCGGTAACAGAAGCCATTGTTAAGATACTTCGGTATTTAATTAAAAACTATTTATAACATTTATGCAAATGGATTTTTTGCTATGCAATTATGAGATGCCTTTATGTTTAGTTTTTTGTTTTTAGAAAACTTATATAGTATTTAATTGTTGTATTTCTGATTTGAACAATTTAAACGATTTAACAATTTTAAGTCTTTCAAGTATAATATTTATTATGGCTCGATGTATGACAACAAACCGCCTGATTTGCCAGCGTCGATGACTGGGAAAACCATTAATTGGAATGGTTTTTGCAGTCGTCGCCACTCTTGGACCTCCTCTTGTTTACCATTAGTCGCAAGAGTACCATCGGGTCTAGATCGAGTATGTACTTTGGTTGTCCTGTCTTTTTAGTAACTTAGTATAGAAATGTACAATGTTTGCGCAAAAGCTCAGAAAAATAGTAATAATTTTATTTGTTTGTTTTAGCGAGGGACTCTTCACGTGCCCCATGAATGCATCTCCGGTCGATTACGCTAAGGTAAGTTGATTTTATATAATTATTTAATAGGGTATATAAAACTAGTCCGTTGTGGATTGGCAGTGCAATGGTTACACAAACCGAGAGCACGAGTTCAAAACCACCCACCGGTACCAATCTATCTTTGAAGAAGACAAAATCTGGAAGAGGACGGCTCTGAGTCATATTCATTGGCCCACTCTGTATAAATAATACTAAAACAAAATACATTCTCATTCTAAAATGTGTCTCGTATTTAATATTCCATTGAGCAGCTGCACAGTGCTATATAATTTGGTGTCCCTGAGAAATGAGTGCAGGTGTTTATGCTTCTATGTTCTATAATTTGTGGCCAATAAAGTTACAAGTTGTTTTTGTTTTAATAATAAACAATGTACTTGAAGCTATTATTATAATATTAAACAAATATTATTTAAATTATCGGTTAGGTCATATTTATACAAGAAAACAATCAAGCTTCCATCTTCAAACTAGTCGCACGAGGATAAACAGTGAATGTAGTTTAGTTACGTTTCATTAGAAAAACAGCATAGTTTGATACGAAACCAAAGAAAGTGATTAAAAAACATCTTTAGTAACCGAAAATGGTGCGATAGATACCATGAACTTTTTTTTTAATTTTCACATAAATAAAACAGACGCAAAGAGATTGTGTCCATCCCGATTTTTATTGGAACAATATACGTGTATGGCAGCAAGTCCGCCCTATAATCAGCAATCGTTGCTTAGGCGATATTCATACGCGACGGAATCACTCTACAGTATTTATTAAGTGTGTCCATGTATGTGTGTGTGCGTGTGCCTGTATGTGGTCATCTCGTCCTCTACCTGTACATACGTACTTATAAAAAAGCCGGAAGTGGTGGTAACACCTTATGCTACATAATTATAGTTATTATAATAAATATAATATTATGGACTCCTATGGGTTGCCAAGTGCCCAAAACCGCAAAGCTTAAATGAAGAGAATTGTGGATGTGAGGGAAGCGAGGGAGTTGTGTCAGGATCGTGGCAAATGGCGTTTCACTGTCTCTGTCTATCCCTGTGGGAAAAAGGCGTAAAAAACTTAAAGTATCGAGTGTAATTACACCATATGTCAGCTTAGTATTTGAGGGAGGTCTTAGTTTATTTAACCACAACATCGCATCGGGATACCAAATGCTATTTAAACTTGAAACACTTAAAAGCAACGTGGGTGGTAGAACTAGCTGAAATAACATAGTGTTGTTTGTTACCGCTAGATGGCGTTACAAAGATCTATACAACTAAGTTAGATTTAGGTACACTAGTTCATGGAGTATGCAATGTTGAAAGATTATTAAAAAACTAGGCAATTTTTATGCTCCAGGAATTATGTTTGGAAATAGATATTTATAAGGGAGCGGATCGAGGCGACCGTGGTGTAGTGACAGTGCATGGTTACGCTCGCGGTTTGCATATTCAAAACCACTTGCCGTTACCGAGGTATCTTTGATCTGTGTACTTTGGTTGTTCTGTTTCTATGATACAAGCACTTTAGTAGCTTAGTATAGAAATGTTAAATTTAAAATTTTAAAAATATGAACCAAGCCGATAACGATTCTGACTCCATATGTGACCTTGACTGGCTTGATGGTAAACAGGATTAGGAATTCAGATGATTTTCGTCACTATGCCGGCCGCATATGCTTACTCACGCTCTGCTGACTTACTTTCATTTAAGATTTCGGGATGTGAACCAAATCACTCCGCATTTCATACCGTGCTAGCTACACTTATGTACTTCATACTAAAAGGATATGCAACCTATTTGTAATGCCACATTCCTTGCACGGTTGCCCGCCTCAATTCACAGCTGCCCCAGTAGCCGTCACTATGCCGGCCAAATATACATACATACTATGCTATTAGAATAAGAATAGGACGGGGTCTTGACTAACTTCACTTGACTAATTCAAAGGTGTGATTCAACCAACTTCACTATACTTAAGTGAAGTTGGTTGGAGAGTTAGACGTCACAAAATGGCGCCGATCCCGTCCTATTCTTATTTTAATCGCATTATAATAATGAAACAATTGAATGGCATAGGCATTTCCATTTGTATGTATAACGCATAGAGGTAAAAACCACATTAATTTAATGAGAGGGTTCAAAACAAACCAAAGTTTTATGGTAACATATATTTTATTCTAAACGGCTGTGAAAACTACTTAAATTAACTATTAAACTTAACTAAATGCTTTGTCTAAAATTAACACCTCGAATATCCTTTTTTTGTAACTAATGAGTGTTTTAGTACTAAGATACTAAAAGTGCTTCTATCATTTTTAGTAGATTTTATTATTATTGTGACATGACATCTGACCTCGACCCGTCTGTTGATGAGCAAGAGGAGGTGACGACGACTGAGAGAACCGAGTTTGTTCACAGCTGCCTCAGTTGCCGTCACTATACCGGCCAAAGGTGCTTCTTCACGCATATATTAAAGGATCCAATGTCATAGGATGGAGAGAACACATGGGCAGGCAAAGCATTCCACTTGTCGATTGTTTTACAAAGAAAAGACGCACCGAACTTTTTAGTTCGACTACCGATTCGAATAGAATGCGAATGCTCGTTCCGACATGTGCGGGTATTACGGGTGTAAAAAGACGTGGTAAGAACAAGGTTAAAGGGCTCCTCGGAACATTCTTCGTGGTATAGAGGCGATAGAGGACGCACAGAACCACCATGTCTCTGCGCAGTTGCAGGGCTCCAGGGTTCTATAATGTCAAAGACTGTCCTGTGCTGTGACTTTTACGCTGATCCCAAAACGTCTCGACGAAAAAATCCCCGTTTACTTGACATTTTAGGAATGTCCCTTCGCAGCGACAGAATCACAGAGACCACATCGAGCAGGCTGTAAACTGACTCGGTCTTTTCATTCGTCAGAACTCTCTGACCTCCTCTTACTTAACCTTAGATGTCGAGACACAATAAAATAAAATAAAAACACTTAAAAGTGGTTGTACCATCCCAGGTCAAACCACCACTATCTGCTCACCACTCTTAAAAGTATTTAGTCCCAAGTACAGCAAACTGCCACAGCAGAAGACACATTCAGTTATTTTTGCAAAAAAAGGAATTAAGCCGGAAACAGACAGCATCAACCAATAGGACGACCGACACCTCAGTCTCTTCGTGCCCCGACGGCTGCAAAGCTCTCGAAACGTCGGAATAATAAAAATTGTAAAATCAAAACCAAAATAAACACGATAGTAAGCCGCATAAAATTTGTTTATTTCATTAATCAATGTTCGCGCAATATCTAAGAAAATACTAAGTGTTTAGTATTCAAGAACTCATGGATGGGAGTGCACTGGAAAACAATTCATCAATGGCGTGGCTATTAAATGCTTTAGTGTCGTAATATCGTTGCCTCATAAAATGGGGAACACAGGAAATGCTAAGGAATTGGCCATTGTTATTTTAAAATAGTATTATAACCGCAAACGGGCTGCGTTCAATGGCGCAGTGGCGCGTATACCTGTGCCTTTATCTGCGTGCTAAAATGATTGCTAACTACGTATTCCCAATGCACTACTATTACTACTAGGTACTATCTCCGACAGTGGCTAATGCGCTTGTAAACGTATTCGTAATGACGTAGCATTATACTTGCATTGCCCAATACCACCAGCATCAAAATTATCTCCGTCGAAGCATTGCAAAATTATATTGTCAATCATTATCAGCTAGGAGACGTCCACTACCAACTAGGCCGGCATAGTGGATGTGATTGTTACTCACAGTTATTAAAAGTGTAGTAGCAGTCACATCCGTTTATGGACCACATAAATGGACCACCACTCCACCTAAACATAAAGCAGGGTGGTTAAAATAAAAATAAAAACGAACGACCAGATGCCAGTTGCATCCAGCGGTTATTCGTTATTCTCACCTGGTGCGAGGCCCACCTACGCTGCGTCTTCCAGTTCGTGGTCTTCACTCAAGAACCTTTCTTCCCCATCTGCTTATTTAGGATTACCTACAACTGTTATTTTAGATTGGAAGTAATTGTTAATTAATGCAGTTTATTTCTGTACTGATCTCTAATGGATATTTGTCAATTAAATATGCTTTTATTTAGTTGGACTATACTTAAGGTCATATTACATATTTTATTAATTTCGTTAAGATAGGCAGAACGATTGGTTACTTTTTCTACATTTGTAAACAATAATACATTTCATCATATAACTGTAAACTTAGTTGTAATTTATTCTCGTTGAAATTACCATCAAATAACTTAAAAAATCACACAGCCATTTCACAGGTACAGGCAGAGAATATGGGTTAAGAAAGTCGTACTAGGAACAAACTGTAAATTGCGTTAGAATCGTGAAAAGTGCTTCATGATAGGCAGAGTCCAACCTCTGTATTAATCATGGAGTGACAGCTTAATTAGATTGATTGTACATATTTCCATAAGAAGAGAAGTAAATGAATGATAATTATAGATGCATGTTAAATCTAAATAAAAGCAAATTAAATTGACGGATGTCCATTAGCTCAGTGCAGAAATAAACTGCATTAATTAACAATTACCGCGAACAAAACAAAAATGACAATTCATCGCTTATTATCATGCGCCGGCGCAATTTGGTGTCAATCACCTTTCAATGCGACCTTGCTATGTTAATTAGACCATCTCTCCCTCTCTGTCACACCAAGTAAATTCTAATTGACACAAATGTTTTGTCTTTCTCTACCTTTATGAATGATTTGTTGTTGATTGTTGTAGTTACACCTTTTTTCGGTAGATGGCGCTCTACTAATATGTAGCGCCATCTTACGGTATACCTGCACATTATTTAGTATGGGACATCGCTTAGTATAGTTACATCCAGAATCATAAATATAGGACGCAGCTGGTAAAGTTGTTAAGTTAGATTTTTCAAGTTAGTTTATTAATATATTTTAGTTAGGAATAAACAGTCGATCAAATTTTTACGCCTTTTCCCCACAGGGATAGGCAGATACATTAGAGCGCCACTTGCCACGTCTCTGACAATATTCCCTCGCTTCTCTCAATTTTATGCGGCTTACTATCGCGTTTATTTTATTGTTGTCTTATCTCTGTTTAAAAATTTCAATTTTGTACTTTGTTTTATTTTTTATGTCGACTTGCCTGATAGTAGACAAAGCGCCGGAGATTAAAAAATACCGCCTCAGTTTAAAATTGCCTCTGTCGCCGTCACTGTGCGCTAGCGGTAAAAAGGTGACATCACAAAAGTGTAAGCTAGCGTGTTATTTTGTTGCAAGTACATATTTCACACAATTGCAAATTCGCAGATTCATTAAAATGTTCCATTCATATTGTGAAATACATAAATTAAATTACCAACTATTATATGCTTAAGAATGTGTGCCTAGGTTCGTAAAACTCGCCAAATAAATCCTAACATTTGACATTTTAACGCATTAACCCTTCCACGGCTTGGAAGAATAACGTTGTATATTACGTTTCGAAGGCTTTGCAACCATAGTAAAGTGACCGCGGAGAGACAACTAAGCTATTGGTCGTCTTATTTGATATTTTCGTAAAGGTTACAAATACTAACAAATCTAGAATTATTCAGAGTTATTACAATTTTCTTCGTGATTTTTATTAAATAGTTTTTCAGTAGTAACATTTTCCGTGTTATTATTTTAATTCAAAACGCAAAAATTTTGATGAAAAAGTAGTTTCGTCAGATCTGTGGTTCCTTTATATTATTAAGTTCCTTTACTAAAATATTATAATTGATTGTATGAATTTCAAATGCAATCAAATGAAATGTAATTGTCACTTTAATTCTTACTTTCACGATTTTGATTCAAGTCTATCCCTCGCTTATACATTCTCTAATATACCCCAGATTTGTCCTCGACTTAACTCAAAAACAACATTTTTATCCTTTCAACCACGTCTGGTTTATAAATCTCTTCCGTCAATTTCCATCCATCAATCTCTTCACTTGCAACCCTTTTCAATCTCTGTCGCAAAATCTTCTAATAAATTACATTTATCACGCACAACTCTATCTGCAATTGTTACTCCACAGTCTACATGCACTACTTAGACACTGCTTAGCCGTTCAATAAATTCTTAATGGCGCTAAAACTGTCCTGTAAAGTTTTTATTTTATTTTAGTTGAGCCACAACAACAGCACCCCACTTGTTGTTAAGCTAGAGCTCCGTGAATGGAGGCGACTCATACTTTTTTTTATTGTGACACGACATTTGAACTCGACCCGCCTGATGATAAGCAAGAGGAGATCCAAGAGTGACGACGACTGAAACAACCAAGTTAGTTGAAGGATCCAAGGTTATAGGAGGGAGAGAACACATTGGCTGGCAAATCAATCCACTTGTTGATTTTCTACAAACAAAAGACGTACGAACTTTTTGGTTGTCCGAACTGTCGGACTAGTTGAAACCGGCTACCCCCAGCTCGGCAGACTGTGTGACACACTTATGTGGTAGGTACTCTTTAACCCGCAGTAAATATCTGCCTCATTTTTAATAACAAATATTAGTTTTTACTTGTGACTTAGTCCGACTAAGAGATTAACATGGCGGGGTTCACATGCGACATAACATTCCACCAACATTGTCCAACACCTTGCACTCAGTGTAATGATTAATAAATATAAAATTTATTATTTAATAATTCGCCATTGTTTGCTTTAAGTATTCCTTGTGTGGGGTACATGTTGGAATCACGTCTAAAAACCCTTAATGTTTCATTGTGTTTCTATGAAATTTCGTTATTGCTTTCCTTACGGTAAAGGAGGAAACATTCCGAGGCATTTTATAGGAATTTAATAGTTACATAGTAATCAGTTTTTTTACCGTTTACCAATAATCATAAACTATAACATTATCTAATAACTTTATTGTACCTAATAATATTCAAATAAACGCGAATATTTAACACACTTTGCGAATTAAACAGATTTTATTCGTTTATTTTGGTTTTGAATTTACAATTTTTTATTATTCCGACGAATTACTTAGGCCGGCATAGTGGCGGCGGCTGGGACAGCCGGGAACTGACTCGGTTGTCCCAGTCGTCGTCACTCTTGGACCTCCTCTTGCTTATCATCAGGCGGGTCGAGGTCAGATGTCGTGTCACAATAAAAAAAAAAAAGAATTAAACCTTGAACAGAAAAACAAAAATCTTTTGGAATAGTTTTGAAACAATTGGAAACAATAACAGCATCAACCAATAGGACGATAAAATTTGTTTAATTCATTAATCAATGTTCGCGCAAAATCGAATACTACTAAAAATATAATACTACTTATACTAATATAAAGGAAATATTAGACACTTTGCGATCAGAGTATTAATTGAACATCAAAAACTCTTGAATGAATTCCCGTTACTTTTACTTAATTACATATTTATTACTAAATAATCCATAACTAGACTTTTTAAATACAATGTATATGTAAAATGTAAAGCAATCAAGCTTAAATAATTATCATAGCTACGGGTGTAGGCACAGACAAAGGAGCGCCTCTCTTTCTAATCCTAACATAACTTATTAGTATCTATTATCTTTACTATTGGATAAATTAATAATTCAGGGTTCATGACATATTTAGATCCAAAAAAAACTATCTTGTTATAAATGTATATAGGAGGGATTAATGTCTGTCTGTTTGTTTGTTCCCTTTAGATGTTATAATAAGATAAACGTATATAGAAATATTTGACTTTGTCGCGCTTTGTACATTGAAATGTGATATCAAACAGCGATAAAGTCACAGAACATTTCTCGAAACAACCACTCTTAAAGACGATACGATCACTATACGTTACGATTTTATAATATAGTAGTTAATTAGTATTTGCTCCTACATACGGATATTTATCTTTTGTCGCCAGGGTAGAATGGCAGAGAATGCCCAAGGGGGTATAAACCTATTGTATAAAAAGTGTTAATTTAAATTAATTAATTCAACGTATAAAAAACCCAAGGTCCTTCTTTAATTAAAAAAAATACGTAAAGTTATATCTATTTATGGTGCGTATTCGAGCAGAAGGCTGAGATGGTGCTCCTTTTCGGACACACACCATTCGGTTTTTAGATACGAAATAGAGCAATGGACTGTATATTTGATGACACGCCACGTAAAACTATTGTTGACGCATTCATCCACCCTCGACGTCAGGCCGAGTTCGATTCCTGGCCGGCAGAGAGCTTCGAAACCCGCTGGGTGAAGGTGAATGCTACAGAATGATAAAAGGAAGGGACTTACCGAGGATGGCACCCGTCGACACTTAACACTCTGCAGAGCGAACTGTTTGATACGCGGGATATGTTAGTTTTCACAATTGTTCAATAATGTTGCTGATTTGGCAACTACGCGAGGTACATTGAGTGCCGCGTGAACCTCCAAGATCGCGGCTTCCGGGTTTCTTTACAACACGGCGCGCGACGACGTTTTGTTTGTCTGAAGGCTACGCGATTCTGACTATTGGGACGTCACATTCGAATGACGACCGCTCTTGTTCACTGTTGAACGTGCACTTTTTGACTCTTCTTACTGGTCGATGCAAAAACGAGTTGCGGGTGCAGGACTAGTGATGGGAAACGGGTCAAGGTAATGTCGATTATTGGATAGGGATGTACCAAGCCGCAACATTTCCCCCCCTTTGAAACCAACGTGGGGTTTCACAAACGTCTGCCAACCCGATGACCAAAACATCGGTCTCTAGGATACATACTCAGATAATGCATTCAAACCAATACAGAGTTAAGATAATTTTATGGACACTAGGATACTTGCCCTAAAATCGAGTTAAGATAAAACAATTAATTCATAGATGCTAGGATACAAGGTATGCACCTAAGAATATTTAAGATAAATAATCTATAGGTACTAGGATACAAGATGTGTACCTAAGATTGAGTTGATTACGCTAAGTACAAAGATATAAGATAATAAAGAATTCTATTTACGCTAGGTACGAAGATATAAGATAATAAAGAATTCTATTTACGCTAGGTACGAAGATATAAGATTTAAAGAATTTTAATTACGCTAAGTTAATGCTAGGATATAGAATACTTAACTATGGTACTAAATTTAAATAAAACTATGCTAAATTTTGTTAAAAAGTTAAGATCATTCGTTTAAAGGCAAAGGACATACTTTGACCACAGGCCTAAGTAAGCTCCGGTTGTTAGTCGTAAAGTAACAACACGGATTAAGATATCGCGACCTGGATGAACCGATTTCGTTTACCTAATTTCCACTCTAAGGGTGGAAGATTTGCCTCTATTATGACTACTACGTCACCTACTTGTGGTTCCCGCCTTCGTGTGGTGAACCATTTAACCCTCTGTTTCAGGGTGTGTAAATAATCTCAGAGATTTGAGATATAAGACAATTGGTCGAACTGCTATTTTGCCAGTGACGCTTAAGATATATTTTAGATTGGTCGAACTGCTATTTTGCCAGTGACGCTTAAGAGATACGTTAGATTGGTCGAACTGCTGTTTTGCCAGTGACACTAACGTCTTTCTGACAAGTCTAAGGATAACACGCAGAGTGGTCGGGATTTTAACATCGCTTCAACCATAGTAAGTACGGTTATTCAGACGTTACGTCAGAAGATGGGTCCTTAAAACACGTTTTAGTATTCAAGGACCGCTAAGAAGATAAGTAATAAGTTTAGATTTTTTAAGTAAAGATAAGGTAGGTGAACGTTTTAAAACAGTTAAGATTCTATTTTAATTAAAAACATATTAAATTAAATCTAATTTGAAGATAATTAGTTTAACTATAAATTTTTTAAAAGGTTAATTAGCGTATTTTTTTTTTATAATAAAAGATAAATGTTTTTGTTAAACGATTTACTGCGCAGGCTAACTCATTAGTAATTGTAGTTACTGCATTATAAACACGAATTTGAGGCGTAAGTTTATAATTGTTAATAGATTGAAGCCACCAGGCAACACCGTGGTCGAGCCGAGTTACGGTAGAATAATAATTAAAAAATTGAATTATTACCGATTCAATATTGATTGATTGAGATATAAAACAAGAAGATTTAAGTTCAGGCACTGGGTCTTGACTACTATTGATCATAGAAGACGGCCAGTCTGATTGAGGTTTGCTCAGCCAACTTGAACCGTGGCACCGTTGACGTAATACGGCAAGTTGTGAGCATTTTAAACCGCGACTACAGCGGTCGGCTGGGTTTTCTTTTGTAGACACATGTCTCCAGCATGAGGGAGATACAAGGTCGTTAATACGCACTACACGATGAGCTACGAAGGTCTTAAGTGTGTGCGGTTCGGTACGCAACCATGCAAGTACCGTACTGCTGTCCGTGAATGCTATAGTTTCGGATATATTTATTTTATCGCTTAATAATTGTTGCATGTGATTTAAGACGCGTGCATTAGCACTGCTATTAAGCAGCGCACCACACAGCTCGAGTCGATTCACGGTGAGTACCTTTAAGGGTGGCACTTTTGATTTGGCAATAATTATATTAGTTATTATGTGATTGTTTGTGGCAGCTCGCAAATACACGGCACAGCCGTATGCTTTGGACGAACCGTCACAAAACCCAATCAGCTGACAAGTCGTGTTGACTCCAAAAGGGAGAACGTGACGATTTAATGAGATATGATTTAAATTGTTAAGTTCATTACAGAATTCATTCCATTTATTGGCTATCTCAGTTGGCACGGTTTCGTCCCAGCTCAACTGCAGACGCCACATATTTTGTAAATATAATTTAGCTATAAGTATAGCGGGGGTGAGCCATCCTAAAGGGTCGTATATACGAGCTACACTTGATAGGATGCCACGCTTAGTGTTTACTATGTTTATTTTAGATGAAGTATAAATGAATTTATCGATTTGCGGATCCCACTTGATGCCTAATATTGTGATTTTACAATTTTCACTTTGATCAGTGAAAGTCTTCGGAGTTATACAATACTCCTCAGGTATGTCTGCTAGAAGTTCAGGGCAATTACTACTCCACTTTCGTAATTGAAACTGACCCTGACTTAGCAGCTTTATTAAATCTTGTTTTAGTTCCATTGCTTCTGCGATAGAGGGCGCTCCGGTTGTTATATCGTCGACACAGATTTCTTCTTTCAGGACTTCAGAAGCACGTGGATAGTGGGCACCTTCGTCTTGTACGAGTTGATGCAGGGTGCGTATCGCCAAGAAGGGCGAGCTACTCACGCCGTAGGTGATGGTGTCTAACTCGTATTCCGTTACTGGATGTGTAGGTGTATCACGCCACAACACGTGTTGCCATGGACGATCGGATGCGCGTATTAAAATTTGTCTATACATTTTAGATATATCGGCGGTGAATACAATGGGATGCAATCGAAATTTCGTTATAATATCTACTATATCTACTTGTAGTTTTGGCCCTTTGTAAACGATGTCATTGAGCGACATGCCGTTTGAACTCCGAGCGCTGGCATCGAAAACAACCCGAAGTCGCGTAGTTTTACTTTCAGGTCGAATGACGCAATGATGAGGGATAAAATATTTCCCTAAAGATGCGTTTACGCAATGCATATGTTTTAATTCTTCATATTCTGACATAAATTTTGTATATTCTATTTTTAAATCCTGTTGATGAGATAAACGTTTTTCTAAGTTCTTTAAGCGGGATAATGCTTGATTATAAGATTCTCCAAGCTCTGCTGCAGGCTTGAGGAGCATAGGTACGACATATCTGCCGTCCTTTTCGCGAGTTACATGTTCTTGATAAATGTGTTCACAGGCTTCATCTTCTGGAACTGTGATGTTCATGGATGGAGGTTCTTCAACTTCCCAGAAACGCTTGACCACCTGATCCAAGGTGCAGGTTGCAGCTAACAATGAAGATGTAGTCGATGGTGGACGACACGTTGAGTCGAGTCCGCCAGACAGAACCCATCCGAAGATGCTATGAAGCGCGACCGGGAGTCCACGTCCGGGCGCTATACGCTGACCGTCGTATATTTCGTGAAACAGCTCTGCACCCAATAATAGGTCGATCCTCGATGGTTTGTCGAAGTCTTGATCGGCTAAAACTAGGTGGCTAAAATGCTCGCGAATTGAGGGAGATAATTCAGTTACAGGCATATTTGAAGTTATTTTATCAATCACAATTGGATTGATGTTAAAGATTTTATTATTATTATTTAGTGGAGAAATTGTACATGACGTTTCGCCTTTTACATTCATTAAAGTATTCTGTCCGAGTCCAGCTACAGTTATATTACAACGTCGTAATGATAGACCAAGTCGGTTAGCGCAAGCGGTCGTTAAAAAACAATCCTGCGCGCCGCTGTCAATTAGCGCTCGGGCTATAATAGTGTTCCCGCGCGGCGATCGAAGACGCAAGCGGCATGTGCCTAAAAGTATATGCGCTCGACCGTTGCCGAAGCATGCACTGGTGCCGGCGTGCGACACGGCGGCTGCGGGCGTAGCGGACAGGGCTCCGCCGCTGTCGGTTGAAGCGGAGTCCTCGTGTAAAAGAGCATGGTGGCGAAGGCCACAAGTTCCACAATTAATATTTGATAAACATTGACTAACATTATGATTTGAACGCAAACAGTTCAGGCAAAGTCGCTTCGACTTAACTAAGTTAATTCTTTGTTGTGAATTGAAACTTAGAAAAGTGGGACACCTGTACAAACTGTGAGGTAAATCACAACAATAACATTTGAATTTAACATGACGAGATGAGTTATTATTATTTTGAAGTAAAGTTGAATGTTTTTGGTTATAGTTGTTTGCACGGAAACTCTGATAATTATTTTTATTATGATTTTTAGTATTGAGTAATTGACGAGATGTACTAGGTTTAGAAAATATTAAACTATGATCACTTGTTTCTAAGATTTTGATATAATCTTGAAGAAACTTAAGTAGGTCATTAAATGTAGGCATTTTGTTTATGTTCTGAGATTCAAATCTCTTACGAGTATCACTATCGAGTGCGCGTGCACCTAAATAAAAAAGTATAAATTCACCTAATTGTTCAATGTTCAAAGCCTTAAGGGCGTTTACAGACTCATATAGCACTCCTGTTAATTTCAACAATTCATTAAAATTAGGTTGTTTGAGTGGGGGAAAAGTACATATTTTTTCTAAATAATTTGACGCTAAAATTCTATTGTTATGATATCTCTCAATTAAAATGTTTAAAACTATTTCATAATTTTCTGAAGTTATAGGTAAGCCTTTTGCAATACAAAGTGCAGACCCGGATAAGCAAGAAATTAAATAATGGAATTTTTCTATATTAGACAAAGAATTATTTTTATGTATTAAAGATAAAAAGGTATCATAAAAAGTATGCCAGTTTTCAATATTGCTATCAAATTTAGGTAATTCTAATTTTGGCAATCTTGCACGAATTTGATTCTTATTACTATCAGGATAAGATTGATTATCGCATGGCAAATCTACAACATGCGCGGGAGGTTTAAGTATTTCGGCGACACTGATCACGTGATAATACAAATCGTCAAAAGCTGTTATATTTTGAAAGTTTATTTCTTTTTCAGGTTTCAATTGTAGTTTTAATGAATTTATTTCTCTGTTTAATTGTAAGAATCTATCTTTTAAAGTTTCGATACATTTAAATCTACTATTGAATAACGGTAATTTTCTTTTATTAGTAGTTACTTCATTAGATAAATCATATAAGATTTGTATTTCATTAAAGTTATAGTTCAACTCTGTAGTAAGAACTTTAATTTCATTTTCAATTGTTGTTCCTTCCGCCATTTTGATTACCCAAATTATAAAATGGCGTCTATGAAATAATGAATGAATGAACGAATGAATGAATGAACGAATGAATGAATGAATTTGAATAGACAACCGAAATATTATTTTTACAACAAATTTATTTTAAAAGTGGGTAGGTAGGGAGATTTTAAATTTGTTATGATTTGTATTTTATATTGATTTGAATGCAATAAATCGAGTATGTAAACGTTATCAAAGATAGATAAATGCATCAACAATGTCTTGAATGATTTTAAGTTGTTTTGAGGTATGTAAAATAGGTATATTTTTGGATATTTTTCGCTGGGAACAAAGATAAAATGGTAATAAGGTATTTCGCTAGGAACAATTAAATATGGTTTTTCGCTTGGAACAAAGGTAAAATAAGGATATGACCAAAAAGGTTAAAGGTCATCTGTTTTGAATGGAACAGAAAAAATAGGATTCGTCATCCGGATCGATTGGAGCAGAAAAAAGGGGAATGGTGCGTATTCGAGCAGAAGGCTGAGATGGTGCTCCTTTTCGGACACACACCATTCGGTTGGTAGATAGGAAATAGAGCAATGGACTGTATATTTGATGACACGCCACGTAAAACTATTGTTGACGCATTCATCCACCCTCGACGTCAGGCCGAGTTCGATTCCTGGCCGGCAGAGAGCTTCGAAACCCGCTGGGTGAAGGTGAATGCTACAGAATGATAAAAGGAAGGGACTTACCGAGGATGGCACCCGTCGACACTTAACACTCTGCAGAGCGAACTGTTTGATACGCGGGATATGTTAGTTTTCACAATTGTTCAATAATGTTGCTGATTTGGCAACTACGCGAGGTACATTGAGTGCCGCGTGAACCTCCAAGATCGCGGCTTCCGGGTTTCTTTACAACACGGCGCGCGACGACGTTTTGTTTGTCTGAAGGCTACGCGATTCTGACTATTGGGACGTCACATTCGAATGACGACCGCTCTTGTTCACTGTTGAACGTGCACTTTTTGACTCTTCTTACTGGTCGATGCAAAAACGAGTTGCGGGTGCAGGACTAGTGATGGGAAACGGGTCAAGGTAATGTCGATTATTGGATAGGGATGTACCAAGCCGCAACAATTTACATTTATAATTAAACTAAGAAGTACGCCAGTAATAAAATAGCTATTAAATTATTATATAAATGATTTGGTATTTTGCAATAACAACCAAGTAACTTAAAAATATTATATAATTTTAATGTTGCCTATATTCCTACAGGAATGGACAGAGATAATAGAGAGCCACTTAAATTAATTAAGAATTCGGTTTATAAGAATAAAATTGGTATCAACAAATATTACAATAATGAATATATATTTTAATAAACCTTAAAAGACTTAAAAATACAACTATCGTAAATTTTAGAATGTGTACTTCAAACAATTTTAAAATAATCTATACTTTATATATTTATTTTAATCTGGAACGAATTTAAATTTTAAATCGTATTATTTGACAGAGTGGTCGGCGTGATTAGAGGTGCATTATGTGGAAGACATGATTGATCCAAGGTGAAGGGAGTCACATTCTATTCTTATTTAAATACCAAGATAATATATCTTTTTATTGTAATTTCCTTTTTAATAAATTGAAATATTCTCACGCCTCATCGTAACAAAGATATTGGGGTAGCCTGAGGGTGAATGACCGCAAACGACCCTTTTACACCCTTTTAACATTATTTTTACCTAGTTGTTCTGTTATAAGCACAATTAGATCGGCTACCTTGATTGAAGAGATAAGGGTAAATTATATGGTAATCGACTTGGATCAGAATTGAACCTAGTGGCTTACTTTTCTAGATATTTTTTATTTACGAGTTTTTTTTTGTCATATTTGCCATATACTTTATAAATTAGTTAATGGATAAATGGATCCAATTAATTTCTCTATTTTGTATTATTAGTAAATAATATTATTATAGAGCAAGTGGCGCTCCATTGTTTCTGCTTATCCCTGTGGGAAAAAATGATTGATTTACTATATGCAATTGGATTATCTAAATAATTATGAAGGTCTCCGCAAAGTAAATCAATCTTCCACAAGTAATTTTTTCCAACAATAATTTTACAATTTTGACACAACTCGACGCGTGGCGCCATGGTTTCCTGGTTCCTGTAGTAAAGATACATAATAATTATGTTTCATAGTATTATTTTGAAATAATTAATACATATCAATTCAATCAATTGTATATTATTCAATCAATCAATCAAATTGTCACGCCTTTTCCCACGGGGATAGGCAGAGACAATGGAGCGATCCACGATCCTTACATAACTCCCTTGCTTTCTTCACATCCACAATTATCTTCATACAGGCTCTGTGGTTATTACTGTATATTACTCGTATATAAATAACAATTACAGTCCAGCTTAAGATCACGCGGGATGCTGATAACGAGCTACAATAAAAAAAACCTTTGATAGGTACGTTTGATATAAGGATATCTCTGTCGCCTGGTTAAGTGTCTATGATACAGATACGTTTAATATTAGGCACATAAATATGTCTATAAACTATAAAATATTACAAATGATTTCTGACACCAGTGTGGTCATTCTATGTTCCAAATGTGTATGTTCAAGCGAGAGACCTTTCGCACTGTAGCGTATTTATTATGACGTACATAATGTAAATGCATAAAGGACTATTTGTCTGTTTATACGCTTTAAGGAATGTGTACTGGTATATATTCTTGCTTTTAATAGAGTTAACAGATATTTTAGGGATATTTATTATATTATTACGTGATAAATTGTCGACTGAGAATAAGTCGGCAAATTGTAAGTTTCAGCGTATTCAGGCCCTAAGGCCAGTAAATAATTAAGTTAACTTTCTTCCTGACCTAAAGGACATGACTTTAGATTAAGGATTGGTATCGCTAGCGCTGCGTCGACTAATCATTAATCTATAGATATGATTGACTTAATTCGTAACTTAAGAATAGTATGTAATGAAAGTATATTTTTCTAGTTACTGGGGATCGTATATGTATATTTTTATTCAATCAAATTGTCACGCGTAAAAACCTCTTTTTACCAACCTGACATAACTCTCGTTCCTTTTACTTCATTAATTTAAAATTACTAGCATAATATGAACGTTAGTAATATTAATTCAATGTTTAACTTATACAATTCTTTTCATACAAATATCATTTTTATTTAATTGTTATTTTTACAAGTAGATGAGACCATGTGATGAAATACAAGTCCTCTAATTTGAAATTCGTTGATGAATAATAGTTTTGGAATGTGAGATCACGTATAGTTTGTCTTTTACTACTATTATTTACATACGAATAGTAAACACAGGGACGCCATTGTATTTTCCAGGTGTGGCCACATGAAAAAAATATGATGTTAATCTTTACATAATTTAATATTCTTTTAAATCCCATTATCATTAGAAAAGAGGTTTGAAGGTGAAGGTGGTGGCCGTTATTTTTTGGGTGGGTAAACAGACCTATTGGACAACGTCTGGTTTGCTCAAAACTTTTAGGTTAATCAAATCAAATTATTTATCAGGGATTACAATTTTAATCAGGGAAGAGAAAATAAATTAAACGAATTCATGCGGTTTATTATTGCGTTTATTTATGGTTATATTATATTTGGAGTTGTGTCAGGATATCAGGTAGCAAGTGGCGCTCTATTGTCTCTGCCTATCCCTGTGGGAAAATAGCGTGATATTTTGATTGATTGATTGATATTATAATATTTTACTTTTTTTGTTCCGTCGTCTCGAGAGCTTTGCAGCCATTATGCACGCGATAGTAAGCCGCATAAAATTTGTTTAATTCAGAGACACTTAAGTGAACCTTTCCACAATCCTGACACAACTCTCTTCTCACATATCCATAATTCTCTTCATGAAAGATAAAATAACTGCAGACGTCAGCTTTTTGAAACTATGTGATCTATGTGATCGAGGAATAATCAAAGAAATAATATTAATAATAAACTTATTACATAATAACTAACTTGAATAATTTTATTATTATTTGATACCGTTTACATTAAAACCAAAAACCATTATCAAAATGCAATCAGTAAATGCTCCTATATCAATTTAATTATGTCTCCAGAATCCTGCCTACCCCTACAATCGTGTATACAAATACCCTTTCTATAATAAAATAAGCATAACAATAATATCCTATAAAGAAATAATATGATCCCTTTCTTTATGCTTTAATTTGAATGACAGCTCCTATGCGTCTTTTTGAGTATACGTTAAACCCTTGAAGAGCGGGTACTTTTGATAGAGACGAGATATTTGACCCCGAACTGCCTGAAGTAAGAATCCATAATATGTATATACACGAGTAAGGTTATATGTGTATAGTAGTATGCATAATAGTATACTATACTTAATTATTATAATAGTATCTATGCCTGTAAAATATTGCCAGTCGTAATAATATTTTTTGTGCACAACCCATTATTCAATTTGTTTTATAATGTATTTTCTTTGGTTGCCTGAAGAGATAGCCATGTTGTTGTTAAGGCCGCCATTTGTGTGTTGCGTCTAAATATTTATTATTTTAAGCTAAAATCACAATAAATAGTAATATCTATTTATATTGGGTCAGTCGTCTTCACAATCTCTGGCCAGGTGATTTTTCACGATTCACACCCATGATACCTGCACAGGTCGGAGGAAGCATCCTTATTCTGTCGACCGAATCGGCAGTCGAAGGTTCGGTGCGTCGTTGATTTTTAGAACAATCGACAAGTGTAATGCTTTATCAGCCCATGTGTCCTTCCCATCTTATAACCACGGATCCTTCAAACGATGCGTAAAGAAGCACATTTGGCCAGTAGTGACTTGGAACTCCATCATGCTTACCATCAGGAACGTCGTTACCATCAATAACAAGGATGTCCCACAAGATTGTTCCTTGATCAAATCTAGGACAATATTTTAAAAAGCAGTCGACCGCATTGCTTATATCCCTAGAGTCTGTATAAAAAACTCAAGGGAGTTGTCAGTATATGGGCGCTTCTATGGGCGCTGTTTCGATTGGTTGGGGATAATCTTTGCTGTTTATTTGATGCTCGTAACTGGCTTGTTTTTTTATTATTATTATTTTCTCTTGTATTGTTTTGAATCTGTGTTCTTTTTTTTTCTTGTTATGCTGTATGCCCTGCTTTGGGTTACAATCTCACAACTTTGTTTTTTCTATTTTATTTTGTGCACGCTTAGGTTGTAACCTGTTTGGGCATCTATCTATAAATAAATAAATAAATATGCATATGGAGGAAAGTGGAGCTCCATTAGATCTGCCTATCCCCGTGGGATTTAAGGCATGACAAAGATGATAAAAATTAATCACAGTTTGCTTTTCCTTTATATATATTAAAACTTCTCCACTGCACCGAGTCGTCTGAGTGTTAATTTGAATAACATCACTTACTTATATACATCACTATGAATATAGTTTTAATGAGTCAGGTCAGTTTGTGAACAGGGGCCATCACTATCTTGTATTAATCTCACTAAAGATTTGAATGAAAGGAATTTATTTAAAGATTTTAATATAAGTAAGTTTTTTTAAGTGATACTTGTTCCCAAACTGTTTTTAAGGGTTGAGAGTGTGCTTGGTAGAATATATATAATTTCTTTTTTAAAGGATATTATTCATTTTGTATAGGGGCTTGGGTTTAATTGTATTAACAGTTGCATATACATTTTAAAATAGTTAAATGTACGAAGATTACAATGTAATTGGAAAATATCCTTTATTATGCCTAGTTTTGGTGTGCAAAATGATTAAACTATAATTAGGACAGTTTGAAGCAAATGTATTAATGTGACGGTGTCATCGGGATAAAAAAAGATACAAAAAATCCAAATAACTTAATTGCACAGCAATGTAAAGCAAACTTGTTATTAGTTTCATCAATATCGAAACCATAGATATAAATAAAAAGATAAAATATAAATATTTTATTTATATCTATGATCGAAACGAACACTCATATATTTTTCATCATTGGGCATTACAAAAGCCCAAAATGAATGATTTCCTTTAATTTGAACTCTATTATGTCTTTATTTTGATGTGTTAGTCATTTGTTAAGCTGTGTGTATTTATTTTTAGGACACGACTTTGACAGAAAAAACAATGTATTAAAATTATAAATATAAGACAGTGTTCTTCATGTCTTGTAACGCAACAAATAATAATTAATTGGAGCACAGAACACCTAAATATAACATAAATGTTTTATTCATATGTTCCGTGAATTAAAGCATCTATAAAGATAGAAATTAATTAGCTTATTAAGTATACGAGCCTAAGCGTTTTTTCCTATAAAATAATAAGTATAAAATATTATGGTGACCTTTGATATCATGTATACTTTGGTAGTTTTACGTTTAATAGCTTAGTATAGAAATGTAAAAATAAATAAATATTTGAATGTAAAAGTATACTTAATTTAGTATAATTTAGAACTTTCCTTTAATTTAATTTTACCACTGTTTCAATTGAGGCTATTGTATTTAAATGTAATTACGATATTCATCGGTTTCTAGTATACTTAAAGTTTGAGATCCACACCTTTTTATAGGTCACCGACACGTCCAATGATCTATTAGAATTCTCAATTACTTATTCGTGTTTTGTCAAAGGAGAACATTTGTTAGAAATGCTTTTTATGTATGGCACATACGTACATATTATGAATGTCGTTATAATTTGGACGCTTACAAAAGGTACTAATGTTTGTTGATGAACTGATTTCGGTGAAATATCTCGTTTCTTGTTATGTATACGACAAGATGGGAGATTATTCTTCGGTGAGAAATCTTTGTTAATGGTAATTAGGTCTTTTATATACAATAACAGGTTTATTCATATTGTTTGTTCATTTATAAACGATTTTAATATCAATACATGATGAATAGAAGTCGATTGAGAAAACGCTAATGGTTCGTTTAAACAAATAAATGTCCTACTAATAATGTGTTAATATTTAATGCGATCGTCGTATAGTCGAAGTCCCCAGTCCAAAACCACTCGCCGGCACCAATGTATCTTTGATGTAATAATGTACTTTGTAATGTACTGTTTCTATGACGCAAGCACGATTAGTAAACTTGTAGAAATGTATAAAAAAATAAAGGAACAAATTTTAGAATGATTAAATATAATATGTAATAATATGTAAATTTTTGTAAGGAAGAAAATTATAAATCTACTTTGGATGGAAACGTTAATCGAGGCAGACCAAGAATGGACCATATCGGAGACATCCTTAAAAAGGTGGATTGTCTAGTGCCCATAACCGTAGAGCTGGTATGAAGAGAATTGTGGATGTGAGGGAAGCGAGGGAGTTGTGTCAGGATCGCTGCAAGTGGTGCTCCATTGTCTCATTCTATCCCTGTGAGATAAAGGCGTGACAATTTGATTAATTGATTTGTATGGAAGAGCGTTTCTCGATAGTAATTAAGTGGAATTACAACTTATTTTTAAACCTAATTAACTAATGCTTATCTTCAGTTAAAAACGTACAACGCTCATATTAAAAATAAATACAAACGAACCATAAAGAAGGAATGTAGCAACTGTTTTAAAGATTTAAAAAGTCATAGCATGAAACATAAAATTTTAAAATGGATGCATTACAATTGGCTGCTCGTTGGTGGCAGCTGCACACCGGCCTCGCAGCTGCACAAGGTGCACCACCGCACGTGTGGGCATGCATCCAGCATTGCTTTATTTTAATGCACAACTTTAGAGGTGCTTTTTCTCTTATTGTTTTTAGGAGTGGCTTAAAGATTAATTAGCAATAAAAGGGTTAAAATTAAATAAGTGTGTTACCCTATTCACGCATCGCTTGAAGGATCCAAGGAAGGAGAGAACACATGGACTGGTAAAGCATTCCACTTGTCGATTATTCGATTGTTCGTGTCGATTTCGGGATGATCTTGTAAGTTCCCGGTATCAACCGTTTTATTTACAGTTATTAAATAATAATCAATCAATCAAATTGTCAAGCCTTTCCCACAGGGATAGGTAGAGACAATGAAGCGCCACTTTCCACGATCCTGATACAACTCCCTCGCTTTCCTCATATCCACAATTCTCTTCATACATGCTCTACGATTATGGGCACTAGACTACCTAGTCTAGTGCCTAGTCTCCTGGGTCTGCCTCGGTTAACGCATTCATACCATAAATAATAAATAATTTATATAAATCTCATGTGAATGGATGCGTTAAACGAGACAGGCCTAGGAGGGTGTTTACCGACCAAATCAAAAACATCCTCAAGAAATCTAGGTTGCCTAGTGCCCATAACCATATAGTTTGTATAAAAAGAATTGTGAATGTGAAGGAAGCTGTGTCAGGATCGTGGCAAGTAACGCTCCATTGTCTCTACCTATTCCTGTAGGAAAAAAGCGTAACAATTTGATTGATTTATTAAAAAAAGTAGATTGATATTTTTCTTGATTGCAAAAATCAAAACTATTTTTATTTTCGTGTGTAAACAGTATTTATTTTGTATTTATTGATTGTTAGGCCTCCTAAGACAAGTCTAGACTGGTAGTAACGACCTGTCCCGACTTGTGTGAGGGGAGCGGCTTCACGGCGACCTTGTAGCGACCTAGAAGGTAAACGTGTTTGGTAATATCAAGCGAAGGAGTTCAACGCACCGCACTTTGTCTTCTAGATCGCCATGCGACTTTGCAAAATATAAAATTATCTTTGTATTGTTACTCGACATCTGACCCCGACTTGCCTGAGTAAACAAGCGAAGTTCCAAGAATGCCGACGACTGAAAAACTGACTCAGTTTACGATTTCTTCAGTCGCAGTCACTATGCCAGCCAAGTTGAATCTACTTTTTTTTATTGTTTTCTAGAGATAATTAAAGACGAGAAAGGGAGATTGACGAAAAAGATTTGTAAATCAGATGCAAGTGGTGAAACGGGGTCACCATTTCCCTCTCATCCACACTTCTTTTTATACAAGCTCTACGGTTTTATGAAATATGCATCTAGTTTTTTGGTCAATAGGCACGTTACAAAAGTGAACTCTATGAAAGTTTGCTTATCATAATGCAACGCCAACTAGAACCTATCCACAATGTAGAATCTACATCCCAGAAACATTTTTATAAATAAAATTTTATTTACGGTAGTTAGGCACTTCACCTACCATATATTTTAATTGTTCATTGCGTATTTATTGTTAACCAACAATAAGACAACACAGGTAATATTTCTAAACAAATAACAACTACTTGACAAAATAAAGAACTACTGAACAATGTTAGCGGTGTTAACAATAGAACCACTAAACACCCGTTCGGACTCTAACTGGAACAAATTAACAAAGCAGTTCTTACCTTTAGTAACCCTCGAAGGGAGACAATAAAAACGTTAGTAATACCCATTGGTTAAATAAAAAGATATTACGGTTAATAGGTGCATGCAATTTACTAAGTGCTATTCACGCTAGTGTCTATAGTTTCTTTGTATATTTTAACGTACTTTATCAATCAATCAATCAAATTGTCACGCCTTTTTCCCATGGGGATAGGCAGAGACAATGGAGCGCCACTTGCCACGATCTTGACACAACTCCCTCTCTTTCTTCACATCCACAATTCTCTTCATACAAGCTCTAAGGTTATGGGCACTAGGCAACGTAGCTTTCTTGAGGATGTCTCCGATTTCATAAGAAAACACCCTCCTGGTTTAACGCATATGAATTTGCGTTAAACCAAATTGCTTTGGTATATAGTTATTTGAATAGAGGGCTACATTTAGTAAAAATATTGTTGCGTATAGCTTCGGGTTTAGTTTGTAAGTTACCTGTTCCAACTAGGCTGGTATAGTAAATGTGACTGCTACTTAAATTTATTTAACTTAAGTAGCAGTCACATCTATTTAGGGACCGTACTTTTGCTTAACATCAGGAGGCGTGTTGTCGAGCCATAATAAAAAATGAGTAGGGTTGATATTATAAAATATATATTTAAGGCGACCGTGGTGTAGTGGCCGTGCAATGGTCACGCAAACCGGTAGCACCAGTTCGAAACCACTCACCGGTACCAATGTATCTTTGATATAGTTGTCCTGTATCTATGATACAAGCACTTTAGTAGCTCAGTATAGAAATGTAAATAAAAAAGTACAGTCGATTAAATATTATTAAATAATAAAATAATGCCAGTTGTCTTTCAGGGTTTTTGGCAAACTTATAAAACTGCGGACAGACCTTTTAAACCTTCTACTATATCAGGTTTATCTGTTTTTTACACGAAATGTTTTTTTTTATTTCTATACTAAGTAACGAGATATATATATTGGTACCGGTAAATATATTGGTACCGGTAAGCGGAACAGGGGACTCTCGGTTTGCGTGACCGCTACACTGCGGTCGCCTTGAGTTGAAATCATCTCGTGCTTTTCATATTATGAACAAGCGCTATTTTGCAAAGATTCATAACAAAACAAATATATTGCGGCATTTCACTTTAAGAAAGCAGTTATAAATTACTGTACAATTTATTAGACCTACAGGGCACTGTTTACTTGGAAAAAAGTAAAAATATTTTGTTACTTTTCGTTTTAATTCTTTGGAAGAGACTCAATCGTACCGCAATGACACCTGCTGTTTGCCGGGTTAGCTAACAGAAAAGGTTACTGAAACCATACACTTTAATTTAAACTTTATTTCAAGTTGCATAGGATGAAAAATTCTTTAACTTAAATTTTAATATGTCTACTACTTGTTTATAGAAAAATAGTTCTTAAGGCTTATTGGGTTTAGAGATGATATTTGTGTAGGTTTGCGTTTAGGGTGACAAGGTGTTGGTCAAACATTATACATCACCGTAGAAGCCTTGTTTCGGCAATTAAATGTTGTCGAAAATTGGCGTAAAGAAGGCCGACACGATGACAGCGCATTATTGTTGTTCACGACCACCTTGGGGATGTATTTATTTATATAGATAGCTCTGATGGGGTGACCAAATTTTTGCATTAGTAAACAAAGAAAAATTATATTAAGTACTTCTGGTACTTTCAATAATTTAGTTGTTTTCAACTAAATTATTTTGCTTTTAATTGCTGTACAATGAGTTATTTGGATAAATAAAATATGGATTGATATGGGAAACGGTATAACCGTTTTCCAATCACGAAAACACGCCATACTAACAGTTCTGCTTTGAACCTAAACAATGTAATCATCAAATACATTGTAATCTTCGTACATTAAATAATTTTAAAGTGTATATTCAACTGTTGCTACAATTTAGCCCAAGTTCACAAACAAAACGAATGATGTCTTTTTGAAGAAACTTCTGTCGTTCGGTTTGGACCTATTACATAATAATGCTATTTGCAATTATTTAACTGCACTAATTCGCTTTTATTTAAGAGCCGCACTTTGGGTTAACATCGAGCAAGATGCTGTCATAGTCGAACACATTTTATAAAAAAATCTTATAAATCTAAATTTATTGTCACTACAACGCAAGTAAAATTAGTTCGAAAAACGGTCGGATGCGTCCGTAATGAGTCACAAAGGTGACTAGTTTTATTATATGTTATTCTTGTTAAACACCTCAATTTCTACAATGAACCGTGAAGATTATTTGAAGAAAGATATTTGATGTAATAATGGCTGAATGTTGACAAAATAACAGAAAAGAATTTACACAGTGATTTTAAATGCACTACGTACTTTTGCTCTCTACATTACCCAAAGTTTGACTGGCAGGAAAAGCCTCACGCCTTTTTAAGTCCGCCTTTTTTATTGGGACGCGACATTGGACCTCGACTTGCATTATGTTAAGCAAGGGGAAGTCCAAAAGCGCCGACGACTGAATAAACCTCAGTCGCCGTCACTATGCCGGCCATATATTTTACAATCAAAGCATAAATAAATGAGCTCGTAGGGCCAATGCACGTTTACGTATTTTTATTTATTTTACGTATTCAAGGTCTGTGGTTGGGACCGGAAAGTTCTATAGTGGAGACCACATACAGGAAAACGTAGCGTAGGACGTCCACCTACATGGTGGACTGAGGACTCGGTAAGAGTGGCAGGATACTGCTGGATGCAAGCCGCTTTTAGCAGGCTACTGTTGAGATCGCTGGGGAGGTCTATGTCCAGCAGTGAACGACTAATGTCTGACATGATGACGATGAATATAATAATCATTTGTGTTTACAATTCGATTCAGCGCGTCATTTCTTTGTTGAACAGTCGACAATTAAAATGCTTTTGTTTACCCTTCCACGTGTTCTTTTCATTCTAATATAACCTTCGAGCTTTCGGGCGAAACGTGAAAATATATCTGGCTTACTTATCTACTTATCAAGCAAGGCAGAAGTCCACTCGACATTAAAGAAAGAAAAGAAAGGATTTTCTGATCAAAAAAATAAAGGTTCATTATAACTCTACAAATATTTATCCAATTATTTAAATAGCGATAAAAAATAATAAATGAAGTAAGACAATGTAAAAGAGTAATTAACAAAGTAAACGCAAATTGTTTGCTCAACATAAAGCTAATGAATGTGTTTGAACTATTTGTTAAATTTCATAATGGCCTATGAATCATTTTATTTTCTTTATTTATGTATATGCTATTCTTTGTGTAAATTGACTATAACAGGCGTTTATGTTCACATACAATAGCACTGATAAATATTTTATCCAATATTTATCTTTAAATTGTGTTATTATCATAAGACGCCTAAGTTAAAAAAAATACGGTTCTAATAAATATCATTGATATAAATTATATAATTTGATCGCTCAGATTCTATGATACAAGCACAATTAGAAGTTTAGTATAGAAATGTAAATAAGTCTCACAGGTATAGCCTGAGACCATTAATTAAAAACATATTGGTTTGGGCACATTGAAAGGATAGATGAAAGGAGATTGACGTAAGAGATTTATAAATTAGAGGTGAGTGGAAGGATAAAACGAAGGCGACCTAAAATACATACATGCCTTGATCAACTTCCTAAAATAGCAGTCCATAACCATAGAGACTATCTATATGAAAAGGTTTATAGAGATGTGAAGTTGTGAGGAAGCGAGAGTTGTGTCATGATTTATTTGGCTTAACAACAAAATAATTTGATCATGAAAAGTAGCGCGTCTCTGCCTAAATATTTCTATATTCGTTCATGCAGATTTGATTCACGCCCTTATTTCTTTTTAAGGTATGCAGAACTTTTGTACAAGTAACAAAAGTGTCTTATAGGTTACAAAATAACTAAGCTACAGTAAATGCCTAGTAACATTTCTAAAGTAACTAGTAACTGTTTCTATAATAACGACAAATCAAATTTCAAATAAAGAATAGTGAAAGAATTCGTTTGAATTAGCGAAAATATGCCGCCAGCCATTGTGTTTTGAAATTTGAAACGTTCGTATTTCAAACTGACGTATGACAGCAACTCCCGCGCATCAGCTGTTCAATGACAATAGGCACAGATGCGCGTACGCAGCGTCTACGAAGTTATAATACGATATTCTATTATATTTATTTCTATTAGGATTTCACAAATAATTTAAAGGATTTATTGGAATTTATTTGTATTTCCTCTTTCACTTTGATATAATATTTTGAATAATATATATCCGTTTGGAAGTTATAATAATAATTTAAATTATTGCAAAATGTAATAGACATAATACCGATAATATGAAAGTGTGAACTATTTTTAATATGGTTATTTTTATGAATAGTAACGACTACTACTTCTGGTAAATAAATGCCAGTAGCAGTCATATCCATTATGCCGGTCTAGTAATTATTATAGTACCTACATTATCCAAGAGTTTAAAAAATTGAAATTGAAGAGTTTATAAAATTTAATGAAATGTGGCAAGTGGCGCTCCATTGTCTCTGCCTATCCCTGTAGGGAAAAGGCGTGACAATTTGATTGATTGATTGAAATTTTATTTTGAAAGTTAAGTTAACTAAAATTCAATAAAAAATCCTAAATTAATATTACATGAATAACCTACTTCCAAAAGCTCTACCCACCCACCTTTAAGAATGAAGCCATGAAGGGCAATTTAAATGGAATGTTTAAGATAAACAAGAATTAAGACGCGCTCTATAATCTGTTTAACTATTTGACTGTCATTCAACAGATGTCAAGAAACTATTTGACAATGCGGTGCATTTTTGACAGAGGTCGTGTGAGGAAAGCTGTTTAGTTGATGTATTGAGGGACCACACCGCGTGATCTTAACAACCTAACGTACACTACTGGGGTATACAGAGGTTAAAAAATCTTATACAGAAAAACTCAAACACTAGTGAAAATTCAAAAGAAAAAATCATAGATATAAATAATTTAGGAAACATTAATGAAATAAACAAATTTTATGCGGCTTATTACTATTGCGTTTAGTTTTGGGTGTTGATTTTACATTTTTTATTATTCCTCTCCTGACCGTGACCATGATGGTGGCCAAGCTCTCGTATCGTCGGAATATTAAATTAATTGTAAAATCAATAACCAAAAATAAAACGCGATAGTAAGCCACATAAAATTTGTTTAATTCATTAGTCAATTGTTCACGCAAAATCTATGAGAAAAACATATTATAATTTCTCTATTTTAATTTTCCATGTGTTGTCCCCGTCCTATCCTATAGCCTTGGATTCTTGAATCCTCTGGCCGGCATAGTAGCGATGGAGTTCGTTATCTTCAGTCATCAGGACTCTGACCTTCCCTTATTTAGGGGTTACAATAATAAGATTTTGTTTTATTATTTATTTAGGTCGTCATATAACAATGCCCAGCCTGCCTGAGTGCTGTCCATATGAAGGCGGTGTGCGGTTATATGACAAGCCATAATATCAACAAAGAACAAAAAATTAAACAAATTTTGTGCGGCTTACTATCGCGTTTATTTTAATTTTGATTTTACAATTTTATTTTATTATTCCGACGTTTCTAGAGCTTTGCAGCCGTCGTGGTCACGGAGAGACGCGATAGTAAGCTGCATAAAATTTGTTTAATTCATTAAAATCAATGTTCGCGCAATATCTAAGATAAGAAATAGTATCTACATGAAAAACCTACAAACATTTTTGTTGTTAACCTGTAATAGAAGTTATGCATATAAGGGATAGACAGTGCTGTGAGAAAGTCCATAATTGGGTTGTGTATGATTAGTCATTGAAAAGGAATTATTTTTATTTCGCATTCAATAATAACTATACACGAGGTCAGGAAGGTACGCGATTCTTGTTACATTGTAATGAGGTTTTAGGTTCGGATCCGGTCTATAAAATTTTATTGTGATTCTACATCTGACCACGAGCTGCTTGGTAGGCAAGGGGTTGACTCAGTTCAGGGTGACCGCAATCGCTGTCACTATGCCGGCCAAAATATTCCGACAATTTATTTTATTTTATGAAGGAAGCAAGGGAGTTGTATAAGGCTCGTGGTAAGTGGAGCTCCATTGTCTCTGTCTATCCCTGTGGGAAAAAGGCGTAACAATTTGATTTGATTGATTGATAATTTATTATTAACTTTTAAACTAAGCTACCAAAATGCTTGTGTCATAGAAACAGGAGGACCAAAGTACATATATCAAAGATACATTGTACCGGTGAGTGGTTTCCAACCCGTGCTCTAGGTTTACATGACTACCGCACTGCCACTACACCACGGAATAATTAATTATTATAACTTAAATTATAACTTAAATATAGCACAACTTCGCTTTGTCTCCATGAAGACGCCCACAGTCCGAGACCATAGGTAGGGCCACGGGACTTTCCACGATTCTGACACAAACACTATTGCTTATAAAATACACAGCAAATAATTTATTTTTTATTGTGACTTGACATGACATCACCCTGCTTGATGTTAAGCTGGTGTGTGGCCCATTAATGGATGTCACTGCTACTATAATACAATTCAATAACTGTGAGTAGAAATCTCATCCACTATGCCGGTTCTCTGAAAAATCTACAACATCCACGATCTTTATTTGTATTTTACCAAAAGATGCGTGAATGATTGACATTAAACAAGAATATATTCCCAGAGTGGTTCCATCTAGAAAGAACAAGTTACGGATGCGAACGTAACGACCTCAGGTTTCCGTTAAAAGCACAAAACAAGTTTACAGATCAGCTGCTTGAAATTCCTGTACCTATATTCAACGTTCGCGGCTTGTTTCCTAAATATGATCAGCTGTTTACTGGTGAAATTGTTTTCTTGGGGACTTAAACTTGGATAATGAAGAAATAACTTAAAAAAAATAATTTATAGATTTAAAGCTTGAACTAAAATTTATAAATCTGATGACATCCTAAAGAAAGCTGGGTTGCCTAGGGCCGATAACTGTAGAGCTTGTTGAAGAGAATTGTCGATGTGAGGAAAGCGAGGGAGGGAGTTGTGTCAGGATCGTGGCAAGTGGTGCTCCGTTGTCTCTGCCTATCCTTGTGGCGTGATAATTTGATTGATTGATTGAACTAAAATAACTTTACAATAAAAAAAAATATGTGATGGGTAATGAATAAGTTATGCTTATCAATCTATGAATTCAAGGAATGATATTTTCGAAACACAAAAACAGAAATGGAATTGATTTAAAAAAATATAAATGAACTTTAAATTAGGCTCTTAATAAGAACTATATAAAACTCATTAATGTATAAATTTACTTAAGGAATCCTAAATCTGGCAGTAGAAATAAAAAAGTAAAAAAGTTGGCGCCATTGGACAGTCTTGTGCGCGTAGTAATGCGCATTATCTCGATTATGATTATGTCACAGCTGTCAAACGCATTACCCCACTTTAATACCATTAAAGTATTTGTCAGAGTGCATAATTAGTTTGTCAAGAATCAAATTATCCAGTTACGTAATAGTTTTATATTTTTTAATGGTTCTAATTTAGTTTTTTTTATATATGCTTCGTCTGCATTATGTTTGACATGACGAACCATAAACGGATGGAATGCATTAAGGTAATAAAATTTAAGAATAAATAAATCATCTTCATCGTTATCGTCACGGTTACTCATTTGTATATGAAAGGAAAATGCATTAATAACAATTTTTATTTACAAATTTCTTTATCAATTATTTATTTTATAATTTATATTTATCATTAATGTTTTATATAATTTATTAAACGACCTTAGAGTTATGACAGAAAAGTTGAAAGTGATAGAGCTCCATTGTCTCTACCTATTCCTATGGAAATGAAGACGTGACAATTTGATTGATCGATATCGTCTCATATCGTTCGTTACTTTATGCCAGCCCTTTGAGATTCACAAACGTATATGTACATTGATTTTGTACAAACAGAGAACTCATTCTCACAACTTCAATAACTTTTGTTATTTTTATTTCTCCTCAAACGTCTTTGTCGGCTCTTTGTCATAAACATGTTTCACCCCTCCAAAAGTCCACAATGAAACAAAATAAATCAAATAAACATTGACGATTTCCAAACCCTTAATAACAACCATTCTATATTTGTTTTATAACAAATTAAAGTTTAAAACTTACAAGCTGTCAGAGGTGAGTGTAGTTACAAAAAGAAACACTGTACACTCGAGTTTAATTTTAAAGCTTCACGTTAAGGCACTAATTAGCACACAGACAAAAGTTCTGCCAATA
The DNA here is from genome assembly GCA_905220615.1 of Tinea trinotella. Lineage (NCBI taxonomy): Eukaryota > Metazoa > Arthropoda > Insecta > Lepidoptera > Tineidae > Tinea > Tinea trinotella. The sequence continues at coordinate 779,132 of HG992308.1, read as the reverse complement.
AATTATGCAGGTCGTTTTGTATGATATCTCATTACATTAAAAAATCCTAAGAATATTATTTTTTATGAAAGATAAAGCAATGTTACATGGTCTACATTGGTCCTAAAGAAACTGAAATTACACTGAAACTAAAATCACAAGCAACTTAACGCTATTGCCAATTGTTTACTTCATTTAAGATACGAGTTTATCATTAGTTATATGCAATTATTCAACCATAAATTACATTAAAAAGGCGTGATAATTCGTGTAAAATCGGTATTTCACGGTAATGAGCGTTCAACTTTGTTCTCGTACACTATATGACGACCGTAGTAAATGTGTCATCGAATTTATTATATGCAGTTAAGTCGATTTGTGGTGTCACATCACTATTTCAAATCTCAACACGAATAAAGCCACAACTTCATAGTAACTACTTTTCGGGATTAGCTGTAATAAAATGCTCAATGGCTTAAAAAATTGTACTCTACTATAAATTTTGCAGTACAGTTTTGAATTTAATACCCATTTATTATTATTATGAATTGGTAATTAATTAATACAATACACACATGTACAAATAGGTACTTGTTGATGCATAAAATAAAATATAATTGCGGCTTAAAATAATCAATTGCTATTTTGATTATTTTATCCGACGCCACGTCGTTTCAAATGCTTTGCCCGCATCGTGGTAGCGGAAAACTCGCTGAAAACTTTATCTCGCTGAATGTGTTTGAATTTAAGTTATTATTCATAATAATTATTAGGCGTCTGTGGTCTAGTGCTAGTAAAATGCCTCGCAACCCAAAACCAAATAAAGACTCGTACCTATATGAAATCATTTGTGGTGGTTTTCATTCTTCCGACAAAGGTACACACACTAGTTCACAATTAGATATTTATATCGATTAATAAATTTGGGCCTTTATCTGCGGTAGATAAGTCATTTGTTAAAGGTCCTTAAAAATATCGAATCACGCTTAAAATTTCGCATTTGATAATGTGTTCATGACTGCCAAACGTCGAATATCGGAGTAACCTAGCAGCGCCCACGACTGAAAAAAACGTAAGATGAATCAATGTTGCCTCAGTCGCCGTTATTATGCAAGCAGATTAATAACTAACTTTATATCGTATTATAACTTTATTCAATTAAGGTGCTTACTTATATTTAAAAGTTCCCTCAACTTTCTTTGTTCAAAGTGACGCAACTTTGAAAATAGAATATTATACGTCAGATGCGTAGAAACAAATGAGTAACGAGGTGTTTTATGCTACCATAACATTTTGTAATTACCTAATTTTAAAAAGAAAGTCATATTAACGTAAAATTAAATGTCATGTATGATAAATGACCTAAATTATATAGACTCATGCTTTTTCTGGTATTTAGGGGTCAGCAGACTCTATTACAGTAGGGGGTTGGTCCTGATCTAAAAAGGTCCTAAAGCTTTAAGTTGGAAATAGCTTTAAGTTGTCGAAGTCCAAACCGAAGAACTAATATATAGCGAAGAATTATTATATAGCGGAATAAGATTATAAAACGGTATGAGTGTTAGGAAGAGAATTTTAAATGTGAGCGAAGCGAGGGAGGGAGTTGTGACAGGATCGTGAAAAGTGGCGCTCTATTAGCACTGTTTATCGCTGTAGGAATTAGGGCGTGTCAATTTAATTCGATTCAACTGCAGTATAAGAAAGGTTCTTTTATTTAGTTTCCAAATATTGACAAAAATAATTTATTAATAAACGGGAATCGAACTCACGACCGTTTGAACATTAAAAGTTTATTAACACCCAATGGCACGTGCTATTAAATAAAAGTCGTGATTAAAATGGAATATTTGACAAATAAATCCATTTGTTTAGTAATTATTATATTGGACACGTTTTTAAATACAAGACGCGTGAACACGATTTACTATTATTAGATAATATCGGTGTTTGAGAATGGTAGGTTTCTAGAATGCGATTTTTATATTTTTTTATTATTGTGACTCGACATATGACAGCACCTCGTTTAATGTAAAGCTGGAGTGTGGTCCATGATTGGATGTCAATGCGACTTCAATTCAGTAAGTAAGTAGCAATCACATCCACTATGTCGGCCTAGTTGGAACCGGCAACTTAAAAGCTGATCCCGAAACGGGACTAAGTCACTTCACGGTCTGTATACTTATAAGTTATGGTACTTACCCCGGATCGGCAGACTGGGTACCACTGCCTACCACTCTTTGATGATCAGACCCGAAGCAAATATCCGCTTATATATATTATAAATATTTTTTTATGAACTAATATTTGTAATATTAATTATAATTAATAAATATAACGTTATATGTAACCCACAATAAAACTTCTCAGTGAAAACCAAAAAAACACGTTAAAAAATCTTTAAGACCCTTTTTTATGATTTAAAAATATTTGTGCAGATGGGTGTGACCTGCTAAGGAAGTAGTCTCATTTTAAATATGTTTTCAAAACCCCCATATGGTCGGGTGCGAAATTTACACACACCCATTAAAGCAAAACTTGAACAATTGTTTTTTTTTCCGCCGATTTCGGGTCATTTAGACCCCCGTGACACATATGTTCTAGAACAGCTTATATTTATGGGTTAATTATTTTAAGGGATTTACCAAATGGCAAATTCACATTTGGCCATTCCTTTAGGTTTTATTATATTTGAGATTAAAAAAACTTGAATTTGAAACTATTAGGTGTTTACTTATGTAATTGCCGTTTTGCAGTACTATATTTTGATCTATTTTTAAAACATTTTTTTTTCTAAATCAGACTTTTTATTATTTTTTTGCGTATCTTTTTCGTTAAAAAATTGAGATTCGATCTAGTTTATGAATCCCGTAGTTGTTCGAAGACTGGTGGACAATGACGAATTAAAAGCTATTGTATATGCTAATATTACGGGTGAATTAGCACCAAAAGAATATTACTCCTCTTAGAATATTTAGTGCCAGACGAACTTAATGATCGCCAGCGACTTAAATCTTTAAAAAAATAATAATAAATCGTAGAGTTTGCAATTATGAGAAGAATTCTGTGGATATAAAGAATGAAACTGGGTTATGTCAGCCTCTATTAGAGATATTTTCAGGAGTTGCTACCAAAGCTTATTTTTGGAAAAACTTATTCAATTTCATTTTGAATTATCTTATACATTTAATTGTTTACTTAATATAGACGTATTAATTTATGAGTGTAATTTAAAAACAATAAGATCTATTATTGGCCCCCCCTCTTAGCGTTTTATAGTCGCCATAAATTTGACAATTATCTATCTATTCGTAGAATAAATGTGGGATAGCCAATCAGATACACGTGTGGTTTTAATTGTACTTTTTACGAAAGTAATTAACGAAAAACTACCCCAATGTGTTTAAATTTGTGTTGGCTTCCAATATGTTTTCTCACGCTTTTTATTTTTCTTGTTACAGGTAAACAGTTAAAGATATTTATTAAAACAATTTGCTTAGATATATGACATATGAACTAACTACTTTAAACTGGTGGTAAGTCGATGGTAATGTAAGAAGTACCTATGCAATGTTGAGAAATATTTTCGTTTTATTTTTGCTTTTATAGACTTATCTTTAGTATTGTTGTTATCTTTATCTTCCTTTAAAGTTATTTATGAGAAAATTGTTATTGCTCATAAAATTAAAAATTGCAAAAGTTCTATGGAGTTATTGATTTTTTAAAATTTTTATTGTAACTCGACATCTGACCTCGAGCCGTGATGGTGAGCAAGAAGAGGTCCGAGAGTGCCGATGACTGAAAAAACCGAGTCAGTTCACGGCTGGCCCAGTCGCCGTCACTATGCCGGGCAAAGGTTCTTCTTCACGCTTTGCTTAAAGGATCCAAGGTTATAGGATGGAGAGAACACATGGGCTGACAAAGCATTCCACTTCTCGATTGTTCTACAAAGAAAAGTTGCCCCGAACCGAACCAATGCCTTTTCTACATCAATTAATCATGAAAGTCCATTTTTTATTTTCATTGATTCCTTTATGTTATTCAACATTATAGAAGCTCTATAATGTATGTCTATAAATGTACGTAGATATAGTAAAAATATTATTTTTGTTATTGAAACAAATTACGACTGTTTTTCTTCTCATTGTAATTCTTATTTTAGAAAAGTACCCTCCCATATTTGTAAAGTTAATGTTAATTGCACTATTTAATACTTAAATGAGGTTTAAGCATCCCTTAAATCAATATTTAGTGCTTTTTTAATCCATGGATTAAACTAAATTGCTTTTAAAACCATTGCAAATGTTTTAGAAGTTTTTTGACTTTATTGTTTTTTGTAGATTTTAAAACTAACTTTAAGGAGGGTGGATGAAAATAGGGATATACAGGGACAATGGAGCAGCACTTTTACAACTTTCTCGCTTTCTTCACATATACCATTCTATTCATACTCTATGGTTAAGGGCGTGTTTTATCTTTTAACTCACTCCTAATTTGACAAACTGTTTTGTCAAATAATAACCTCTATAATATTAAACTCTCTTTAACTTATAGACAAAATTAATATGATGGTCTGCTTAGATGTCGAGTCCCCATACAAAATAAATTATGTTCTTTAACTCAACAAAAGATTATATTCTATTATTAAATTATGCAATTTCTATTGTTTTAAACTATAATTGTTAGTAATATTGTATTTGAAAATGAACTTTATGCGTTGGGGTTCAAGTTTAAATTAGCCTGTTTTGCAGTGAGGTAGGTTATGGTAAGGGGTTTGAGTAAATAAAGGGTATCCTAAGGGTTGAGTCTTTTGTTTATAAAAGATCACCCACTGTGATGAGGGACGGGTTTTTTGATGATTTTTTCTAATGACCCAAGCAAGTACTAAATAAATTTTATTTTTTTAAAGTACTACATCTACTAGCTCATAACAAATTACGAATAAATTTTATTGTTATTATACTGAAATTTTATTAATGTTATTTAAAAACAAGTTTACCAAAATCAATTTATTTTTAGAATCTATGATATAACAATTTACCATCTTACAAAAATTATCAAATTATACAATTATAATAAAATTATTAGTTCCAAAACTTAATGTGAGGTCTAAACCAAAACACTAGACAAAACCTAAGGATCCTAAATAAGTATTTATATCCTATATTAACAAAAAAATATTCAAAGTACCTACTCGTATATCAGGGTTAATTCCTATAGCGGTTTAAAAAAAAGTTTTTAAAGGTTTTTTTCTGTTGTGCGCGTGTTCAGCTGCAATACGCACGTGTCCCTTAGGAAGCCCTTAGGACTTTTTGTTTTTTGAAGGGTGCCACCCCTGAGGGCAGATTTTATGTTATATTTGCAAAGGACCCCTTTAAATGCAAGGATATTTCGGTCAAATGCAAAAAAAGTAACATTATTCATATTCTTATTTGTATTTTTAGGTGTTATTTATAGATTTTTAAAATGCTGTTGGTTACCTACTTTGTACTGAAAGCATTATTATACAGCGCCTTCGTCCGTCCGTCCGTAGAATATGTATTTATACCTCCCACTTCTTGGTTAGTTATCCTCAAAGCCATAGATTAAATCGTTACATCAAGCGGTTCTTAAGATATTGTCCATAAAATTTTGGCAAAGTTATGCAGTAGGATAGGATAGGATTAGTGTAGAAGAATTAGTTAGACTGGATTCTATCATAGAAATACATCTGGCCTTGTTTCAAATACAAAATACTATACATATTAGAAAACACATTAAAGATTAAGATATTGCATTTTCCAAACAAATAGAATCTCAAAACTTATCCGAAAACTTTGAAAGCTTTAATATGACAAACAATAACATACTTTAATTCGTATCATATAAGAACTATATTTGTAAACACAAAAATAACGATGCGTGTAGCCTTTGTGCGTTGAACCCCCTCGCTTACTAAAACAAATTCATTCATTCGGTGACCGCCGCGCCGAGCTGACGCGTCTTCGTCGTGCTAAAGAAAGTAAAGTGAACGTGTTTTTGTGAATGACATTCGTGTACAAACTTTAAAATGGTGCGTAGTCTATCCCAGTGGACGAAGACATTGAGCTTCCCCTCGCGTCTTTCACCAAATAGACACTCCAAAGAAATTGTGGGCAATGGGGCTTCCAGTCCTGGCGTGTCTCCTACTCCAAGTGCTTCATCACTGCCACAAAGTTCAGATCAGAAAACCATCACGCCAATACCAATCACGGAGATAAGTCAGATTGTAAGTCCTTTCTTTTATTATGACTTTAAGATTATGTGTTTTGTTTCTTTCGCAAGGTTTCTTTATTTTTTTAAATAATTATTTTTTTAATTTGTACTAATGGATAGTAGTATTAATAGATTATTGTTTAAAGAAGTTAATTAGTATTAACTTCTATAGATTAGGTTTATAGAATTTTGTATAGATTAGTAATAATTAGTTTTTAAATATACCTATAGTTTTTCCAACCTAGTGTTGCTAAATACCTAATTTTTATTTACCTTTTTGATATATAATTTTTCGTTCGTTTAAATCTAATATCAGATAGTAATTTCTTAATTCGCACAGGAATAAGCAAAGATAATGGAACGCCACTTTCCACGATCCCGACACACCTCTTTCACACTTCCTGCACATCCATAATAAATGTCTTCATATAAACTCTATAATTGTCATATGAATATCAGGTAACGTCAATTTCAAATTCTGGCCAAAATTACAAATTAATAAACTACAAAAATAATTTTGCAATATTTAGTTGTAAAGTTGTAATTTGTAGTTGTCTAAAAAGGGTAAGTAGTTCTGGGTATCTAGGGGGGTGTTCTGAGTGTAAGATGAGGGTGTTTTCGTCCCCTTGCGAATTTAATGGGATGAAATTGATTTTTTACTATCTTTTAAAGGGGAGAGCTTGCTTGTTAAGTTTTTTCATTCTTAAAGGTTGTTAAAGTGACGTGAATGCGTACCCTTTTTCTGATAATTTACCTATGATGTATTTTATTGTATCCGCTGATGAATTACCTTCTTATTATTATGTATTCATAATATAAATTGTAAAAACATCGTCAAGTATCGCCTGGCAGTTTCAATTAATTAGTTAGCAACTACTTGTGACTGCAGCAATTCCACTTAAATTTACATAAAACAAAAAAAAACCTATTTAAATGTAAATTGAACTGCTTCTACTGAGAATCGAATACAAAACTCCTCAGCCATTCCTACTTGCTAACACAGTCGAATTCCTAACCGTGTTAGTTCCCATAAGGAATAAAGGTTGACATACATGAAGGGGGACAATTACACTTTCGCAGTTATTGTATTGAATGATGTACATTGCGCGTTATAATTTTATTGCATCTTAAAATATAGCGTATCAAAAAAAAACAATTAATGAAATTGCCACACCCCTTTCCCACAGAGATACGCAGGGACAAAAGAGCGCCACGATCCTGACACAAGTTCTGACCTGACACGCTTCTCTCACATCCACAATTCTCTTCAGACAAGCTCTACGGTTATGGGCACTAGGCAACTCAGCTTTCTTGAGGATATCTCAAAAAATATGTTATTTTTATCAGTGGTTGACACAAACATGATTATATAGCATAAATAATGCATTGACATTATAATATAAATAAACTTACCTAATTGTGTTTATTATTTATCGCGAAATAAAGTTCATTAGAATACATATTTTAATTGATTGTTTGATTGGACAAACAATCAATCAATAACAAAATCCTCCTTTTCTGAAGCAGCAAGGTGAATAAAATGTATTTGACATAATGGCACATTGATTTGAAAGTAAAGTTAACAATCTATTACGAACACCTAAAACCAGATCTATTCATATAAACTGAATTTCATCATCATTATCATCAGCCAGAAGGCGTCCTCTGTTGAACATAGGTCTCCCCCTTAGAACGCCATTTCGAACGACAAGATATCAGTTGCTTCCTCAGGTTATTTGTGACTTTCACTATGTCGTCAGTCCACCTAGTGGACGTTGCGTCTTCCGGTTCCTGGTCTCTACTCTAGAACCTTTCTTCCCCATCGGTTGTCCATTCTTCGAGTCTGTGACATTATTTATATTAGACTTCTTTCAGTTGAATATTAAATATTTCCAATTGCCCTGCCTACCTAACCTCTTGTGAAAGGTCTTGAATTAGCGCTCAATGTATCGTGTCGTTTGTGGACAATCGTGTCGTGTTTATATGGTGGTAGTGTACACAGTGGTATGTACCGTTAGTTGCACTCACCTTGGGCAAGGCCATACAACAACGTTTTTGCAAAGACATGACTTTCACCATTTTGTGAATTGTGGGGAGGCTTTCTAAGTAATATTTATACAGATAAATATTAGCATGCGATTCGGGATCAGCTTGTAAGTTCCAACTGGGCCGGCATAGTGAACGTGACTGCTACTTACAGTTATTGTTAACAATATTGCGTAAATTATGTTTTCAACTGGATTAAAAGTATGCGAAATCTGTTAATGCGATACGTTTAATATACTTTATGATGACAAAATGCCTATAGAAATGGGTAGGTACTAAATATATTTTTATGTTTCAGCGGACATTTTGGTTTTATTTAATGGCATATAGTAAAATGTCAGCAATAACTCTCTCTCTGTAATAAAAATTCACACAACAATTAAAGTCATTCACATAAATTGTGACTTTAATTTTTATTATTCATTTGATTTTTATTGATATATATAATATATAAATATGTCATTAGATATTTTGCATTAAAATCGGGGAATGCTTCGATTTGGGCACATGGTAAGGATGAGTAAAAGTATTAGATTAACGAAAGGAATTTATAAATCTCATGTGGATGGATCCGTTAAACAAGGCAGGCCCAGGAGGGTGTTTTTCGACCAAATCGGAGACATCCTTAAGAAAACAAAAACATCCTTAAAACATCCATCCTTAAGAATCAAAAACATTAAAATTAACCTATTTAAATATTATCGATAATTATATAACTAAATTATTTGCAAATTATTCGTGTCAGCATAAACTAGTCTAGATTGTTTTATTATTTCATAACTCATTCATATTATTAATTCAATAAACATTTTTAATAGGTGTGAAATACATAATCACTGACTGATAATATATGTGCTAATTTTGTAAGAACAGTAATATCACGGCTTTTAACCCTGGCGAGGTGTGCCGGAGTAACTGGAAAATACATCTAAACCACGGGCGGGTAAGGTATTACAGGTGGAAAATGGCAAAGTGGTTTTTAATTGATTTAGAATTTCAATCAATCAATTTACAAATGGCACGCCTTATTGTCTACAGGGATAGGTAGGCAGAGGTTTACAAATGTTATAAAAATCATCAGCATCAGCTAGGAGACTGCTGTTTAATCCTGAACATAGGTCCCCCCTTAGAACGCTATTTCGAACGACAAGATGCATCCACTGGTTATTTGTGACTTTCACTGTGTCGTCAGTCCACCTAGTGGGAGACCTACCTACTCTGCGTTTTCAACATCGTTTCTCTAACCTTTCTTCCCCATCGGTTGTCGGTTCTTCGAGCAATGTCACGCCTTTTTCTCAAGGGGATAGGCAGAGACAATGGAGCGCCACTTGCCACAACCGCATTTCTACAGCGTTAATTCTACTCTCATGATTTTTCTGACACACCCAGTATTCACGATATATGTTAAATTACCTATTTAATATATCTTCTATACATGGATATATTGGTTCTGTATTACATAATACAGAACCAATATTGGAACCAACATAATACAGAATAATATTACATAATACATATCTATTATTATTTTATTCATATCTGTTTATTATGTAGTAAATATATATATATATATTTTACTTAACAAGCGCATTAACTTTAAAGCTGTAATAATAAGAGTTTACAAGTTTATTTAAAAACAAAAGATTAATTTAACAACTTTGCGATTGTTATCCTTTCTAAATGAGTACAACATGTCTGGTTTTATTTTTTAAATATCAACTATCAATTTATAATCCCTTCACGTGTTGCTAAAAGGGATAGATAGTCAGCAATATAGAGCAGCTTAATGTCAATCACAAAGTATCTTTTATATGAAATTACTTTGTGTTAAAGGTTTTTATGTTCACCACCCCGGAACGGACATCTGCTCCACGAATTCCTCACCGCCATATGCAATGGCCACTCACTGTGACCACATGTGACCGGAGTTTGGAACAAAGATCCATTAATATGGGTTTAAATTGTTTTTGCGTTAAAAAAGTTATAAAAAAAACAAATCAAAGAGTAGTAGGCAGTGGTATCCAGTCTGCCGATCCGGGGTAGTTCCACTAAGTACAAGTATACAGACCGTGAAGTGATTTTGTCACGTTTTGGGATTAGCTTGTAAGTTGCCGGTTCCATCTAGGCCAGCATAGTGGATGTGATTGCTACTCACATTTATTAAATTGTAGTAGGAGTGACATCCATTTATGGACCACACTCCGGCTTAACATCAAGCGGGGTGCTGTCATATGTCGAGTAATAATAAAAAAATACTTCTTTATTACGGTTTGATATCAACTCAGTCTATGAATGGATGCGACTGCTACTACAGTTAAAAAGGTGCAAGTTGCAGTCGCATTCTTTATGACGGTCTAACTGGGAACCGGGAACTTTCAAGCGGATCCACGAACGCCACTAAGTCACTTATTGGCTTGTGATATTTAAATTCATTGTTTCTATGCCAGGCTGAGATGGTTCGCATCCATTCAGGGTAGCAACAGTAACCAGCTGATGACATTGTTAAACACTGTCAGAAGTGTCCACTTAAACTAGAAATGTGTCAGAGAATCTTGACCCTTATTGTCGTAGAGTAGCAATTCATTAGAGTTTAATTTCCTTTGTAACTTTTTAAGGCTTCTATTCAACAATTATAAGAGGGTGATTTTTTGTTCCCGTCAGCTGTTTCATTTGTATACAAAAGTGGCAAAACCTTTTTTTCTCAAAGAAAAATGTTATTGAATTGAAATTCCATATGTTTGCTTTATCTGTAAGATTTTGTTTTGGAATTTTATCGTTATATTTCGTACGTGTTTGTATATTGAATTGTTATAATTGTTTTTGTCCTATATTTGTTATTAGTCTTATATTTGTTATTTATTATATTATTATATGATAAATAACATGGTTCTTAACTGTTTAATATATTGAGTTTTAAATATTTCAATTAAAATAGAATAGTCCAAAAGTATTTACCCAAAAATTTCATTGCTTTAGCTCATTCTATTATTTTAATTTTTTCTATTTTAAAGGCATAGTGATGGCGACTGAGACAGCCATAGACTGAGTCGGTTTTTTGAGTAGTCGACGCACTTTAACCTTGGCTCAGGCAAGTCGAATCAAATGTCGCGTCACAATACAATTAAAAATTGAATTTAAAAACTTAATAATACTATTTTCTTAGATTTTGCGCGAATATTCATTAATGAATTAAACAAAATTAAACGCGATAGTAAGCCGCATAAAATTTGTTTAATTCATTAATAATACAATTTCTGTCATTTTATGAAATCTGGAATTCTTAATAGTTTATTCCTTTGACTCGGTAATTCTCAAAGTTCTGTCTACCCATGTCAGTTTATTAAAGGCGTGACTATATTATTGTTATAACAGTTATCTATAGAAAGAGTATCGTATTTCATGGCTTATCATGGCTTCCTTCTGCAAAAAAACTTCAAGGGATATGAAACCCGATATGGAACTAAATTTTAAAAATCGTACCCAGCCCCGGATATGACGTTTATTTGCCTGATAACCACCGGAAGGGCAAGGAATTCAAATCTCTTTTTTTCAAATTATATTTTCAAAGTGCTTTTCCTATTCTGTTTCTTATACGATATTAAAGTTTTTTGCTTTGTTTATTATAAAGCATTAAATTACATTGCTCAATTTGTCACTTCTTAATTACAACTGAGATAGGCAGAGACAATGGAACGTTTCGATTCCCGGTCGGTGCAAAGATTTGTTTCATAGCTTTTATTTGTATTTAATAATTAGGTTAAATATTGTAAGTATTTGTTAATAAAAAAAGAGGTGGATATTTGCTTTGGGTCTGGTTATCAAAGAGTAGGCAGGCAAGGCACTTACAAGTATACAGACCGTGAAGTGATTCGGTCGCGTTTCGGAATCAACTTGTAAGTTGCCGGTTCCAACTAGGCCGGCATAGTGGATGTGATTGCTACTCACAGTTATTGAATTGTAGTAGCAGTGGCATGCATTCATGGAGCACACTCCAGCTTAACATCAAGCGGGGTGCTGTCATAATGTCCAGTAACAAAGAATGCTAATAGTACACGTACACTAAGAACTGATCATCATTTACACTATGGGTATATTAGCTGGACTTAAATCTGGGCATCCAAATTACATACCTACATTATAGTAAAGATAAATTGGTAGTAGCAAGTGGTTTTGAACTGGGAGCTCTTGGTTTACGAGACCATTTTACTACCACTAGACCACGGCCGCCTCATTACTTGACACTGATTTTATTATCTTTATAAGTGGTCTTTCCATTGAATCTTTTTTTGTGAGCTTACTAATCCGAAGACAATAAAAAAGCGTCCGTCACAAAGATGCGCGTACGCACCCACAAAGGCCAATCAGGAGCAGCACCTGCCCACGGCAGATGTGTGTTTAGCTCAAAGCCACATTCGATGTAAAAACCTTTGGGAGATGCCTTCGCGTGAACAGCTGTTTAAGAGAGGCAAAAAAGAAAGCTGATTTTACCTGAGTAATGGTGGATTATAATAAGGAAGGAATTTTTGGCAGCTGGAAGGCTTTACGGATGTTCAGTTTATTTTCGTATATGAATTCCTCGTGTCGTAATTTCTTAGTATTCTCAATATAGCAATCGTATACTGGCAACCGAGGTGTAGTGGTAGTGCAATGGTTACCCAAACAGAGGGCACGGGTTCATTATTTGGAAATAACCCAGAAGACTGTCCCTTGATCATATCGGGGTTTTTGCTAGAGTGTGCAGTGCCCAAAACTAGTATAGCTAATTTGAAGAGAAGTACGGACGTGGAGCGAGGGAAGTGTGTTAAATCTAGGGAAAAAAGCTTTAAAAAAGGCTACTACTTAAATGTTTAAAAAACAAATAGAAAAGGGGATGTTCAAAATATCAATATTTCCTATATTAACATAATTCCCTAAACAAAGGGTGCTTTGAGAGGAAACATCTGTTTTGTAACAAAGTTTGTTTATTTACTTCATTTGGGAACACTCTTTATATCTATACATCTGCTGTCAACTGTCAAACACGTAAACAAACATCTCTGTTAATTTAAAATTATTAAAAATAGTAATATCCATTGAAATTTAGTGAACTTTATTATTCTCGTTTAACAACAAGTATAGTTTCGATGTATCTAATAGTTTGAAGTGTTTATTGTGTATTAGCTCGTCTTTTGTAGAATCTGTGTTAGTGTATACGTATGGTGTTAACTTCGACTTCAAACAAACAAAACAGTGAATTTCTTACAGTAAAAAGAACACACCTTTATATTACATTAGGATTTAACTTTGCCTAATTAAGTTGAGTGTTCATATAGTGTACAATTAATTAAGTTGTTTTTATTACTTATTGTGGGTGGATCTGGAAAGGAAAGGAAAAATTAAAATTGAAATTGATTTTTATTTCGCTTGTTACGATAGCGAACACTTATTTCAACCCACCGTTTAAGAGCGCAAACGGTCTAGCGGTGTTGAGAGTGGAACTATAAGTCAATGCCCACGGTTCAAAATCATACAAAACTTTCAAATATTTTTTTATTTTTATTTATTTATATTTTGTTTCTTTTTTTTTACATTATTTTTTCCTTTCTATAAGACTTTAACTTTTGGTATATTGAAGTTAGTTAATACGTATGGCGTTGATATGTAAACAATAGTGTATATTTATGTCAAACCATTGCAAATAAGTGATTTCTGGAGGATTAGATGGATAAGTTTATTGCACAGTAAAATAAAAACGCATGTACATAGGTGATAACTACTCCTAATTTATTTATAATTGAATACATATACAATACAATTTTATCTATCTAATCATTATATAAATAACAATATGCCGTCTTTTTGTTCCGGTTGCAAAGGTCAATTGTCTGTGACGCAGAAACGTATAAAATGTGTTGCCTGTCCCAAATTCTATCACATTGAATGTGTCAATGTTGGCCCTGAAGGTGTATCTCCAGCGACCCGCTCCAAATGGAGGTGCCCGGAGTGCGTCGTTTCAACTCCTCGCAGCGGAGATCGAAGTACTCTTCCCTTATGTGATATTGGTACTTCTGACAATCCTGACAACACGGATCAGAAAATGCAACAGGGAATTGATTCCAACCTGGTCGAACTGATCAGATCGGATATCTCTAGGCTTCTCGAATCGCAGCTGACCACAATATTAAACACTCAACTCCAAACAGCGCTTTCCCCGATCACCACACATTTAACGGAACTGCGCACATCGATGGACTTTTTCAGCGCGAAGTGTGATGCACTTTCCAACGAAGTGGTAAAACTGAAGTCTGAGTGTGACGTCATCAGGTCAAACTACCTCTTAGTAAACACTGAAGTCTGCAAATTGAACGATAAAATTAATCGGCTTGAACAACATCTAAGGGAGTGTAATTTAGAAATACACGGCGTTGCTGAGTCAAGAAGTGAGAATCTACCAGCCATTATACAGAAAATTGCTGATACGGTCGATGTTGAACTGTCTGTCAAAGACGTTGTGAGCTGTGTGAGAGTAGCAAAGTTAAACAAAGATAATAACCGTCCACGGACCATTATTGTGAAACTGTGCAGTAAAGTTCGTAGGGACGAGATACTCTCTGGCGTTACTAGATACAATAAGAAAAATAAAAACGACAAACTTAATACCTTCTCTCTTGGTCTAACTGATAACCGTTCGCCAGTCTATATTTCTGAACATCTGTCACCTTTCTATAAGTCGATGCATGCAGCTGCCAGGTGGAAGGCTAAGGAAAAGGGCTATAAGTTCGTCTGGATCCGCAATGGTAACATATATGTCCGTAAGGAAGAGGGTTCTCGATACATCCTAATAAAATCTGAAGCTTCCCTCGATTTAATAGTTTAATTGCTTTTCCTTAACAATTATTTTACTGTTACTTTCATTTTAATTGTTTCTTAGTTTGTAATTTTAATATTTTACTTATACTTTATAATGTTAAGTGTATTTTTTCAAAATGTTAATAGAGCACGTTCTAAAACGGCAGAGATTTTCCTTAATATTTTGAACAGCGATTACGACATCGTCTGCCTCGTTGAAACCAATTTAAATGATGGAGTATACGACTATGAAATGTTCGATGACCGATATCGTGTGTTCCGTAGAGATCGCAGGGACTCCTGTGCTTCTAAGTCTGAGGGGGGCGGTGTCTTGGTTGCTGTTAAAGCAGAAATCAATGTGATTCGCCGAACTAACTGGGAAAGTCGGATGGAGGACGTATGGCTAAGTGTTTTGCCAACGGACAGGAGTTCTAAGACCCTTACATTCTGTGTCTGTTACCTTCCTCCGGATTTACCTTTAGATGACATAGACTCATTCTACTCCAACTGTCAGAATATAATACTTGACGGGCATTCTGACCACGAGTTTGTACTGATAGGTGATTTTAACACGGCCAATATCTCGTGGTCAGCTAATGTTCCATCTCATTCTTTTTTTCCGGAATTACCACGTGATCGTAAAGCCACACTCTTAGCTGATTTTATTACTTTATGTAATCTAGGCCAATTCAACAGTATACCTAACAACAACAATCGCTTTTTGGATCTTATAATTGCTGGACCTATCAACATCCAAGTGAAAACTACCGATCCTGTTTGTGCACTTGACAGTCATCACCTTGCTTATTCCATCGATATTGTCTCTGTCATCTCAGATATACCCCTAAAGCCAAACACGAAGAGTCGTCTGAATTTCAAAAAATGCAACTTTACTAATATTAAAACACAATTGAAAGACGTCGATTGGTTTGAGGTTTTTTCGTGTACTGATGTGGATGCGTGCACAGAGGCTTTCTACGACAAACTTAATGCTATTATTAAGGCTCACACCCCCTTAACTAAAAATAACCGGGGCAAGTGTCCCGTTTGGTATAATAATGACCTTAGGCGCAGCCTTAAGGAGAAAAATAAATATCACAAGAGATATAAGACTCATGGTAACCCTAGGGATTACGACACTTTCTCCCTCTTGCGGAAAAGGTGTAAATCTCTGCTCAAATCGTGTTACGCCGCTTATCTATCCTCCATTGAGGATTCTCTTAAGATAAACAGCCGTTCATTCTGGAGTTACATAAACTCTAAAAAGGGTAATTCAACCATCCCACAAACAATGCACTTTGATGACCTGGTCTCTTCTAGTGGATCAGGTGTTTGCGAGCTGTTTTCAACCTATTTTGCCTCAGTATTCGACAGTTACGACTCCTCTTCAATATTGACTCATTCACTTAACAAAGTGTTCTCAAATAGCACGCTATCTAATTTTCACATTACTAAAACTGATGTTATCAAACATATAAAAAAAATGGACAGGAACAAGAGCGCCGGTCCTGATGGAATTCCACCGCAATTTATTATTGAATGTTCCGATGAACTGAGTCTTCCATTGTCGATGCTCTTTAATGGGTCATTGCGATCTGGAGTTTTCCCATCACACTGGAAGATTGCTCACGTGGTACCTATTCACAAGTCTGGCAATAAATCGCACTGTAGTAACTATCGTCCGATAAGTATACTGTCATGTATGGCCAAGCTTTTTGAGTCTATAGTCTACGTCCCACTGTACAACTTCCTAAGTAGTTTCATATCTGATAAGCAACATGGTTTTATGAAAAATAAATCCACACTGTCCAACCTTCTTGAATATAAAAATTATTTATGTCATAGCTTTGCCACTGTAGGTCAAGTAGATACCATCTACACGGATTTTAGTAAGGCGTTTGACAAGGTTAGCCACTCTATACTTTACCAAAAACTTTCTCATTATGGCATACATGGCAGTCTACTCCGATGGCTGAAATCTTACCTTGAAAACCGCAGTCAGCTTGTCGTCATTAAGGGATATGTATCTTCTCCGATTTGTGTAACCTCTGGAGTGCCACAGGGCTCCCATCTGGGCCCACTCCTATTCTCCGTATTTATTAACGATCTCATTGGTGCCCTCTCATGTCCATGCTTACTCTATGCAGATGACCTCAAGGTTTTCTCCTCTGTGGAAACCTCTGACCACGCATTAAAGCTCCAACGAGACCTTGACACTATATCTGAATGGTGTAGATCAAATAGAATGTACGTAAATATATCTAAATGCTTCGTCATATCCTTCACCCGTAAGAAAACCAAATCCTTATTCACATATAGCATCGATAACCAAACTCTTGCTCGCAAGAGTGTTGCTAGAGATCTTGGTGTACTTTTTGACGATCAACTCACGTTTCGCCAACATTACGACCTTGTCATCAACAAGTGTAACAGAATGCTGGGGTTTGTCCTACGCTCTACTAGGAATTTTAAAAGACCTTTCAGTTTACTTTATTTATATTATAGTCTGATAAGAAGCACTTTGGAATATGCCTGTCCGGTATGGTCCCCATTCTACTCAGTTCACATAGACCGCATTGAGAGTATCCAGAAAAAGTGTTTAAAATCCCTGTGTTATAGGCACAATCTCTGTCATAAATTAAGGACGTATGAGGAAAGACTCGCGTACTTTGACATCTTATCACTTGAATCCAGGCGCAAAAGATATGACATCATAGTACTGCATAAGATACTTCATGGTACTATTGACTCACAAGACCTGCTGTCGTCTTTAAAAATCAACACACATCATCGAATTCGATGTCCAAATATCTTCAGTCTACACGTCTTCAAAAACAATACATCCTTTTACAATCCGGTGGTCAGAATGTGCCGATATTACAACGAACTAGTCAAAGAACACGATATAGACATTTTTGACATGAAACTCTCTAAACTTAAAATATCACTGAAGAGCATCATTACGAGATGACGGGTCAACCCTAGATTCTATGGGCGCTGTTTCGATTGGTTGGGGATAATCTTTGCTGTTTATTTGATGCTCGTAACTGGCTTGTTTTTTTTTTATTATTATTATTGTTTTCTCTTGTATTGTTTTGAATCTGTGTTCTTATTTTTTTCTTGTTATGCTGTATGCCCTGCTTTGGGTTACAATCTCACAACTTTGTTTTTTTCTATTTTATTTTGTGCACGCTTAGGTTGTAACCTGTTTGGGCATCTATCTATAAATAAATAAATAAATAAATAAATAAATAAATATTGCAATCACTAGAACATCCCATACAGTCTCTTTGTATAAAGATAATAAACCATAGGTTCTTTTGTCCTGTTATTATGAGATTACATACATAGACATCCGTAGACATCCTCAAGAAAGCTAAGTTGCCTAGTGCCCATAACCATAGAGCTTGTATTGTGAAGAGAATTGTGAATGTGAAGGAAGCGAGGGAGTTGTGTCAGGATCGTGGCAAGTGGCGCTCCTTTGTCTCTGCCTATCCCTGTGGGAAAAAGGCGTGACAATTTGATTGATTGATTGAAAGTGACTTAGTCGCGTTTCGGGACCAGCTTGTAAGTTGCCGGTGACTGTTGTAGGAGTCGCTTGTATTCATCAACCGCACTCCAGCTTAAGTACTTCTTTGTTACATAATTTATATTTATTACTAAGGCGGGCTTTTATCATATGTAGGGCCACAATAAAAAAACTTATTAGGTATATAAAATAAAAATATCTTTAAAACAGTGAAACGACCTACAGCCCAAATACCTACCACGATGCTTGCCTTATCTATCATAATTAAATGAAATAAGGGTGCTTTGAGGATATTACAATTTAAGGAATGCCAAATTGTTGTGAACATGCGATCCTAATGCGGGCAAGTCCATTACGATAACATTCAATTATGCGCCGGACAGACTTCCGTGTCATTAAATATATTCATTTGGTTAATGACAAGCAGTTTTGTATAGAAGCCTAATATTGTACTAGACACTCGCTTTTTTCTATATTGCCATTTCATTTTAAAACTTTATGCACTGTACAAAGGCAAACTTATTGCCTCCTATCCTCCTTATCCTCCTTAAGGGATACCTTAAGACAGAGAATATCTTCCTTAGGGATTAACCTTAGGGACACTTACCTTGTGGATCGCACTACAGTATAAAAATAAAAATCGAACTGTCACGCCTTTTACCGGTGGACAAAATACCGGTTGTAATGATGAAATTTTTTGACGTTTAACTCGTCGAAAAAGTTCGACATTTGACAGCACCCCGCCTGATGTTAAGCTGGATGGAGGTGACTGCTACTGTAGTTAAATAAATGCAAGTAGCAAACGTATCCACTCCACTACTCCGACGACTTACTAGGAATCGAAACGCGACTAAGTCACCTCACGGTCTGTACACTTTGGTACACTGAATAGCTCATATAATTTACTAGTATGTTTACATCTCATTTTTATTTGTATGATAGATTGTGATACAGTTATATCTGTATCACAATCTATCATGCAAGCTGCAATCGAATACATAGAGTAGTATTACTTTTAAAAATTGTAAAGGAAGCAACAAATAATAGCATTAATCAAACGTGTAAGTAATTATAGTTTAATCATCGAACTTCCTAATTAACTTTAATCATTTCATTAACTGTTAACAATTCGTTATCTGATAACAATTTGTTTGTCGCATTGTTGATATTTCTGATGTTATTGTTAATATATGTGTTTTAATTACTCTTGAAAAACATTAACACTATATTAGGAGCTAAGAAAAAGGATATTTTACATTTATTTATCAAGCTTTTACATTTATATTTTTTCATTTACATTTTTATACTAAGCTACAAAAATGATTCTATCAAAGAAACAGGACAACCAAAAACCAAAGTACAAGTGCCTTATTTTTAACTTTTTTTTATTGTAACTCGACACCTACCTCGACCAGTCTGCTGTTAAGCAAGAGGAGGTCCAAGAATGACGACAACTGAAAAAATACGATTCAGTTCACGGCTGTCCCAGTCGCCGTCACTATGCCGGCCAAAAACTTGTTATTATTTGTTTTTCTGAATGGAGGAAGCACTTGGTAATTAATAGACTGTCAATCTTCATTACATACTCTAATTTTATTAGAGTTTATTACCAACATCTCAATTGACCGGATGTTAAATTTGTTATTTGTTAGGTATTCTAACAATTTTAATGTTGTACCTGCCTCCTTCCGCTGTCCTTGGCCAACGTATTCCGTGGGATTATTCTGTGAGCCATGACGACGATCTGATCATTATATATAAAAAAAGATAAAACCTGATATTTCAAACCGTTTCAATACAAAACAATCATGTTTTTAAAGTCTTACGTGTATTGAAGCTTTTGAGGCTTTTGTGCTTTTAACTATCCACTATACTTAAATATTATGAACATATAACTTGAGGAAATCATGGTGCATAAGCTAGAAAGCTTTTTATGAATGAAGTGACCTCTGTATGATTACGTTATTAGATATGTAGTTTAAGTAGTCATTTTGCGACCTGATGAGTCACAAATAGCATGGCATTCTAATCGTTATTGTCTTAGACTCTGGCCGACATTTTTTTTATATATTTCCAATTTTATATTAAGCTACTAAAGTGCTTCTTGTATCACAGAAACTGGTCAACCAAAGTACATATTATATCAAAGATAATATGTACTTTAAGTGTTCTTAAAGTACATATACTCGCTTGCACAATAATAACGTGCCAATAAAATATCGATTTCACATCCTAATTCCCACAGCGCAGAGACAACGAAGCGCCACTTTCCACGATCCTGAGTTCCTGACACAACTATTGCGCTTCAATAAAATATATGTAAACGGCTTTACAATGTAATAAGTCACAATTTAACTAAAGCAATTAACACTAAAAGGTCTATGAACTCATTTTCGTCAATAAAAACCACAAATCTTTAAAATTCCTTATAAAAATGATTTTAATGTACGTACAGATTTTGCATTAGTCACGCCAATTGCGTATTTTGTGGGAGAATTTGTATTAAAGTTTAGTCATCACTTTGTATTGTGAACACGCATCGGGTACATTAAATTTATTGCTCTCAGACTTATAGGATAGCAAGTGACGTCATTTACATTATGCGGGCTATGAGTTTATAAGCCTTCATTTTAACTTAAAAATAACTTTAAAATATCAAAATAATATACTACGTCCGGCAAAGATCGTAATCAATAGAAGATCAAGATCATGGCGCTCTGTTGTCTCTACTTATCCCTGTGGAAATAGAGGCGTGACCTAAAACTAAGGTCAAAAATCCCTCCGTCAAATTATTTATAAACTCACGCGAATCTTGCAAAAAAACAGCACATCATTAAACAAGCAAATCTAATGTTTAGGACCATCCCAAATCAGAATACGGATGGAAGATGGGATTTTGCTGTGTTTTTTATATTATTTAAATGCATGGTCTGCTATTGTTGAATGTTTATTGACCGTGGAATACGCCCTTGACCGACAATGACTAGTCAACATATATATTTTATTACATATCATTTGATATACTAGGGGAATAAGACTGTTCATCAGGTTACATTAAGTGAAGTTCAAAGCCTTGACAACTAAACTAAAAAAAAACCACATATTTTACAAATTCCCGGAGGGTGTTTGCCGACCAAATCGGAGACATCCTCAAGAAAGCTAGGTTGCCTAGTGCCCATTATCATACAGCTTGTATGAAGAGAATTGTGAATGCGAAGGAAACGAGGAAGTTGTGTCAGGGTCGTGGCAAGTGGGTCTGCCTATCCCTGTGGGAAAAAGGCGTGACAATTTGATTAATTTGACCTTTAGCCGGTAATGTAACGGCGTTGGAGGCAACCGTACAATTAAACGGATTACTTATCATCACGCAAATCGAGATCAGATGTCGAATCTATATAAAAACAACATTTATTTCTCTTTACTGATGTTTATGTCAATTTTGAATACCGATGTATCTTTTGTTCAATTGTTTTTAAAAGTACTATCTTATAGTATTAAAAACTCGTTTGTTTCTCATTACGAATATTTACCAATTTAAAGATATATTTTATCATCTGATAGATCTAATAATTCTTACAAAAAAAACTTGTATAAACGGTGGTAATAAAACCTCTTATCAACTGTTTAGAAGGCATTCAGGGAACGGATTCCTTGCAAATTTTAATCGAAATAATCGGTTCAAAGTTACTTTCCCACGGTGAAGCACGCGAGCGACTTGTGGACGGTTTTTGTTAAAAAAGAATCACATCCGCGCCTCAGGCGGTAAGGAGCTGTACACACAATGTATATTTAAGATAAATATACTTGCCTTCTCATATAACCATTTATTAATGTTATTATGCTGGTTAGAAATGAAGATTTCACTTTTAAAGTCTATATGTCGACCGAATCGGCAGTCGAACTAAAAGGTTCGGTGCGTCGTTTCTTTGTACCAGTCTATGTGTTCTCTCCATCCAATAACCTTGGATGCTTCATGCGATGCGTGAAGAAGCACCTTTGGCCGGCATAAGGACGGCGACTGGGGTAGCCGTGAAGACTCTTGGACCTCCTTTTGCTTACCATCAGGCGGGTTGAGACCTTACTGCCGACCCAGGAGTAGTACCATCACATTTACCGTGAATTGACTAAGTCGCGTTTCCGGATCATCTTGTAAGTTGCCGTTTACTACTAGCTGTGGCTTCTATGAATGGACCGCACTCCAGCTTAACATCAGACGGAGTCGCTGTCATATGAATAAAAACAGTAAACAAACTACTGGAGATTACAAAGTCATATGTCAACTATATTATTTTTTCTTGTATCATTTGTGTTATTCATGTATACACGAATGTTTTTACCGTTATCTTGTACATAAGTGACTGTTTCATCTGTAACACTAGTCATTAGCAGGTCGCTCTCTATGGCATGACTCTTTTTGCAAACTATACCATTCACGCCTAACAATTGTACCATGAATGGAACAGATCGGAATAAATTGCAAAAACTGCAACAACTGGATTCTATCTCTTTATTAATGCGATATTTTTATTTAGGCTCGACATCTGACTATGATTTGCATGCTGGTTATTGAGGAGATGTCCAAGATCACTAACGACTGAAAAAACTGACTCAGTTTAGTCGCCTTCGCTATGCCGACTAAATCTATAATTAGTTTAAGGATTAGTCTTCTTAGACCAAATTAAAATATACCAAAATTTTATTTTTACGTACCTAAATTATACTGCATTGTCATATTTCCTTATACATTTTTTTGAGACTCGATATTTGACAGCACCTTGCTTGATGTTAACCTGGAGTGCGGTCCATTAATGGAGACGACCGCTAGTACAGTAAAATAAATTTTAAGGTAATAATTTTAATTTTCAATGCAAGTAGCAGTCTCATCCACTATGCCGGCTTAGGTGGAACCGGCATATTTCCAACAGATCCTGAAATTGTCCTGATAATACTTCCCGTGATCGGCAGAAAAAGTGAATGGCCATCACCTGTCTACCTATCATTAATAGATTTTGTAATTTCGTCTTAGCGTATTAAAATACACGTACTATAGTCCTATTAGTAGAACTACAGTATAGGTAAATACTCGTAGTTACAATGAATACTTTTTGCAGTAGAGAAATTGCATTGTCTGTATACGAAACGAACACAAGTCTCTAAGCGCCTACATTTGGACCGGTTTGAATCTTGGATCTCGCTTGTGAAACATCATGTTGTTATTTTGTCGCGGTGATTTTTGCGAATTCATGTCAATGAGTTCTTTAGGAGTCACGCCTTTAATACTTGAATTTGGTAAGCAGTAGAATTAGAGAGAATGAGTTTTCCAAAATGTGTGATTTTACTTTATTTGTAGAGTACTAACATGATACATGGTAAAACATTTCCAGTCCCCGAGTGAAAGTCGGGAATTCGACTCGTTGCGTTCCAGACATTACTCTTTCGCTTCCTCATTTCGACTTTTACGATGTTTTTAAAGCACATATTCTCTAAAGATATTGCTAAGAATTTGTAGAATTTGCAAAATATGACTGTATGTAATATTTCCAAATTACGTATTCGGTTATGAAGATTTGGAAATTAGGTTACAATTTATGTTTATTTATAAAGTTGCGTATTAAAAGGAATACTTCTAATGTAGTTTTTTTTACAATTTTGTTTATTTTTACTATATCAACTTCAAAATGCCAGTGTACTAGGTCAAATGAGAAATCATTGAGATTTGTCGCATCATATAGCTTATGTGCATGTGATATTAGCTATTTGATGTCAATTGGATCACTTGTTTGTCATTGACATTAATTTCTCTTTTACGAACTTCGTGATGAATATTGCACACTGGACAAGTGTTCAACTAGGGAATCAATAAACGTTGCATTATTGAATTGTTTATGAGTTATGCTAGTGTTCTTTTAGATGCAAAGTAGTGACAGTCTGGTGGTCAGATTATTTATGTTTTAAGGTTACGAATATATTAAATACAATATGTTTATTTAAAAAATTACCTTACGTTCAAATGGAAAATTTCTCTAATTTATACCATTTATAAAGTGTTGATTAGTGTCCATTTATGGTAGTTGGTTGTGTCAATTTGGCAGGTGTGACGGTAGCGTGGGTTGATACCTCGTCGAGGCTTCTTTGCATTTTACTTAGTTATTTTTCTATTTGTCATTCTTTCCTTAGTCTTTATAGAGATAGGACAGTTTATAATTTGAAAATTATTCATTTATATTTTCTTTGTCTTTACTATGAAGAGGCATTCTGATATTTTATATGGTTTATTCGAGGTAAGTGTCTTTTTGCATGTAAAGAATTAAACTTTGTTTTTTCTTAGAATAATTATGCCTATAAATTCCTTAATTTTAATTTAACATAAAATATAATTAACGAAATTTATATTCTACATTTGAAGTTGGTATTGAAAACCTCAAAACACCATCTTTTAAATATTTTGTCATCACCAGCAGTATCTTTTGTTTAATAAATAAAGTATCATTATTCTAAATGAATGCAGTAAGGTTCTTGCAAAACTTGGATGTTCATTTCGTAATGTCACTTGACACAGATTAGAAATGTCTCCTTTAAGCGTTTTGTTTTATCTGTTTAAACTTGTCTTTTGATCTTTTATTATCACTGCGCTGTATAAATTACAATTAAATTTTCTAAGAATACTTTACATTTACTTTATATTTTATTATCGTGTGAACTTGGAAGGTGGTCTTTGGAGAATTTCTGTAACTGTATGTGAGAAAATAATATTAACGAAAATAATATTAATATTACTCATAAAGAATTAATAACTTTGAACTTATGTATAATAGTATTGGAAGCAACTTAATTATGAATTAACCAGGTTATTCTTCGGAGCGCATTTTAATAAAATTGAGACTTATAATAGTTAAGAAGCAATTAAAATTATTATTGCATAACTAAATGTCTAATTATATTATTCTTTTAACTTTATTATGAATCTGTACGACTTTTTACTTTAGTGAAAAGGCTTGCTACCTGTCTACCTTTTTTTTTAAACAGATTATGCAAGCCATCTACTTGAGAGTACCATATTACCCCTTTTGTGTAGAATACCTTTTCATTGTTTTCATTATCTTTTTCAAGTTCATATTTAGAAAACCTCCTTTGTATTTGTCGAGAGGCTGTAGGATTTACTAGCACAATACAGGGATTAGTATAGGGAGAACGATTTATCAAGCTATTAATTTTGTTTATGCAAATAAACTCTATCGATGTACATATTTGACGTGTAAACTACACTTTTTTCCAAAAAAAAAACAGAATATATCTTGGACATCACCGTTGCGGACATCAGCACTACTGCGGTTAGTATATTGTCAGGGTTTATAAAAATCCTCTGAGGTTCTAATGAAGAAAAGGGAAATGTGAGAAATGAATACGAAGGTACCTACTTTTCAAATTATCCTTTGTGTGTGGGTCAAAATTCAGTTTATTTGAAACATATTCTGAAGTTAGATGTGTGTCTTCCAATTCATGTATTTATACCTATTGTACTTAGAATTTTACAATAGTGCAGTATGTCAAAGGTTCAGTATCTTGTAACTATGTATTGTAAACATGTTTGTATAGCTTGCTCCTTCCCAGTTCTCAGTAACTTAAAACTGAGCGATCAACCTTTTAACTGCTCGTATGAACAGGTAGAGACTTGTTCAATCGTAACCGCACAGGATTTGAAGGTGCTTAATTTAGATGCGACCGGAATATCAATGAGAACCAAGAGCTAAGATTTAGTGGTGTATTATGCCTTTTTAAATATTTTATGACTTTTAATGACTTGCCCATTTTTGGTGAATGAAAGTTTACAAGTTTTTAACTTAATAGTATTGTCAAGTATTTTTGTATTGTATACAAAGTTTTTAGGTTTTATGATATTTTCTATTATTGTTTTCATTTGTAGATAGCATCTATGTTTAGTTAAATAATTTCAGTAAAGATTATCATTAGTTAATTGGGTTAGTAGTGTTTTATTTTAAAACATATTATTTTTTATTAATTATTTAATTATTATACTAAGCTTATTTATACAATGTTAGCAGTAATTGTGTCTTGCTTCCCTCATATCCACATTTTTCCTTTTATGTTTTTTTTTATTTGTTGTTTTTTTATGTGACTCGACCCGCCTGATGATAAGCAAGATAAGGTCTAAGAGTCCCACTACCCCAGTCGCCGTCACTATGCCGGCCAAAGGTACTTCTTAACTCATCGTTTAACACGAAAGGTCATAATTTTATACAGAGATAATGAAGCGCACTTTTCACGATTCTGACTGAACTGTCTCGCTTCCTTCACAACAACAATAAGAATAAGGAGAATTGTCGCACGGTTTTAGTATTTTTTAACAAGTATTATAGTGTTTGTTAGTACTAACCGGTACTTACAAACATTAGGATTTCGTATTAGTTCCTAAGTGAAATATATTGTTTTGTTTGAAGTAGGTAAAGAAACAAACACACTTGGCAAGTAGTATTTCATAATATAGGCAAGTTAAAAGTTGTGAACTGCGCGAAGTCTAGAATGTAGTCACGTTGTGAATGCACTAACGGTATAGGGACGGCATTCTTGTGACTTTCTGCTGCAGGTTGGGCTTAGTGTTGCGTCATTTAACTAGGACATCTTATATGAGCTCTACCAATGGCTTTTACGTAATAGTTTTGTGGGGTTTTTGTAATAAGAAGACATGGGATGGGTTATAGCTACTTACAATATAAGTAAGTGTACAGACCGTGAAGTGACTTAGTCGCGTTTCGAGATCAGTACCTCTACCAGTACTAAAAAGATTGTTAAAGGCAGACATGTGGTAATACTCCAGTCTGCAGATTCCACCATTTTTAAGTAACCGTGAAGTGACTCAGTCGAATTTCGGGAGCAGCTTGAAAGGTGCTGCTTTTAACTAGGCTGGCATAGTAAAAGCGACTTGCAGCGGCCGCACTCTAGCTTAACATCAGGCAAAGTAATCAAATTGAGCCACAATAAAAAAATAGGTTGTTTCGCGTCAATTAAGGCGACCGTGGTGTAGTGGCAGTGCAATGATTACACAAACCGAAAGCTTCGGTTTCGAGAGTTCGAGACCACTCACTGGTACCACTCTATCTTTGATCTCTATCTCTATCTTTGGTTGTCCTGTTTCTATGATACAAGCACTTTAGTAGCTTAGTATAGAAATGTAAAAAAAAACATAACTCCTTCATTTATTTCTTTAATACTCGTAATTAACTTATATGAATAATTTTGTGTGTAAATTGAAATAAAGTAATAAATACGTTCACATGTTAGTGAAATATGAGTTTTAGCAATTAAGTATGTAACTTATAAATGTTTGTAACACTTACCTATTAAGTATTAGTTATGGCGTCTCTATGGCTTTTGGAATTACTGACATAATTATGTCCACGCCAGCTCTATTGCTTTTTGATACTAATTTTGGAGGCGATTTAAATGAAATTTAATTTATTGCCTTTTCTTTATTTATTATTTCAGTTTACTCGTTAGGATTTATTCATTTGTATAAACACAGAGCTTGATTGAAAAGAATTGTGAATGTGAAGGAAGCGAGGGAGTTGTGTCAGGATCGTGGCAAGTGGCGCTCCATTGTCTCTGCCTATCCTTGTGAGAAAGAGGCGTGACAATTTGATTTTGATTGATATATTTTTATCAGTTACATTTGTATTAAAATAATTGTGGATGAGAGGGAAGTAAAGGAGTCGTTTTGGGATCGTGGCAAGTGGCTTTTCGTTGACTTTGCCTATTCCTGTCGGAAAAACGCATTGATTTATTTTTATGTATGCTTTACGAGTATCTGAGAGGTTATATTTAGATTTTTTTTAAATAAATATTATTTTTAATAAATTATGATAATGGACGGCGATAAAGATTCCGTAGTTTCGATCCAATTTCGACAACTGAAAATCGATCACCAAAAAACAATGTATGTCGCAATACCCAGAAAGTGAACAGATAATTTTAATATATAGTCATAAAATAATTGAATTTCTAAGAAAAGTTAATGACCCTATCGATGACAGCCTCCGCACCGGACGCAGCGATCTTATCACGGCCATGCGCACGCGCATTCAAACACACATTATGCAATATTGCCATGATTATTACTATTGTTTTTTTTAATTACGTTATGTTCCCTATTGTTTTTAAGCTTTCATAACGCTTCTGCCTTTACAATACATTTACGCATGATACTATTATCGTCACGCATTTTACCGGCTTTAATTTTATTATTCTTTTGACATATTGTCATATTATTTTGTTGATCCTACATAACCAATCCTTATTTAACATCCTAATTCCTATAATACTTATAAACTCTTATAAGAATCGTAATAAGTTTTTTTTAACAAATCCAAATAGAATAACTGAATTCAACCTTTGTATTAAAATAACTTAAAACAAAATTAATAAACATGGAACATGGCGGCTCTATTATTTTTTTTAAATCAATCAAGGTTAAGGATCTGAGGAGCTCCTTAACCTTGTTGCTTTACACTCCCGTGTTAAGACAGGTCGGGGGAAGCATCAATCCGGATATTGTCGAGCAAATTGGCAGATGACCTTCTGTTTTGTTTTGTTCCGTCACTTCTTTGTAGCTCTATGGCCTTTATCAGCCTATGTGTCCTCCCTATAGTACTAGATCTTTTGGCCAGCATAGTGGCGGGCGCTGAGACAACCGATAACTTAAACAGTATTTCCAGTCATCGGTGTTAGTAGACCTCCCCTTGCCTAATTCAGATGTAGCGTCTTAATAAATAAAGTAACACTACATTTCCTAATAAATATTAAGTAATTTTTACGCAAAACTTATGTATGTAGTATATTTTTTAGTAAATTAACTCATATATGTTTGCTCGTAAACATTGAACGGAGATGCGCTCTGATTATTCCGCCATTTTTATTTTACAAATGATGTTATTTTGGCGCGCTTACAAATGACAATTGTGGTGTTATGCAATTGGAAAATGAAAGTGTTTAGGCCTGTATGGTGCCGGTGACTGGATCTCTAGCTCCCAGAAATCTACACTCTTCAAAATCGGTATGTATCACAACATCTTCAATTTACCTACAACAAATTTGAAGATTAAATTTAATGTGATTTAAAATAATATTATAATATAATATTTATATTATAAATCTCACGTGGATGACAGGCCTGGGAAGGTGTTTTCCGACCAAATCGGAGACATCCTCAAGAAAGCTAGGTTGTGCGCGAGAGTTGTGTTAGGATCGTGGCAAGTGACGCTCCATTGTCTCTGCCTATCCCTTTGAGAAAAAAGCGTGACAATTTGATTGATCGTGGCGTGAAAATTTAATTGCCGCAGGAATGGGCAAAGAGAAGTGACTTAGGCTTGTTTCAAAATCAGCTCATTGGTTGTTGGTTGCTGGTTCCAAATTAGTTAACTATAGTAGTAGTCACCTTCATTCATAGACCGCATTATACCTTAACATCAGGCGAGGTGATGTCATGTCGAGTCACAATAAAAAAGATACACATCTGATTTGGCCTGACACAGTTGCCGTCATTCTGCCGGTCAGTGGTGTACTTCCAAAAATACCGATGATAACTTTAAAGTGTTTATAAACAATAATAAATTGTTGTTATCTTGTTATTGCGTAAAAACATGTTAAACATTATTTTTACAAATCTTTATGTACTTTGCCGCGTTTAATTGTTCAAGCGAGTTGTGATCGTTGACATTTGACCTGAGATTGTACACGACTTCCGTTTCATTGCATTCCGAATTTAAACTTTTATTGACGTGTATGGTTATTTTTTTGCGTCCTTTAAAAACAGGAGGGTTTATGCTGGTAATAATTTTATTTTCAAAATGAACATGTACTCGTATTTCTATTCAAACATTTTTTAACTTGTCCACATTTAAGTTAATTCCCCCTCTTTTAGATATTAAAGCGTGACTTAAGATGAAACATATTCTCAAATAAAGCCCACCATCATAGTATCAATTAAAAAAGTATCAAAGACACCGTAACTAATAAAATTACTAACATTTGTTTTTTTTGGAGCTACTTTGTATCTGTCGTTACCATAGACAAATTGATTATATTTAGTTGACTATTTATAGAGGGAAGCAGTTAAATTACTTCCGTTCAATAATTACAAATATGTTTGTACATAATCCGTTAATAGATTACTTTTTATTAATACGTTAATTACAAAAAGTAGCCGAAATAAACCACCAAGCCTAAGCCTACAATAAATTTAAAAAAATATTCGTATTTATTTCTATAATTCAAAATAAGAACTCTATAATTGCATAGGAATTTGATTTTAAAAAAGGAACATATCATTTTTAAATACAAAATGTGAGGCTACGACAGCAATATGCGTGGCCATTATAAAGTAGTACGGAGTAATTGAAAAAGATAGTCCCCTTCTTTCACACGAACATATTCCTCTAATGACAATAACAGTAATACTAAAAAAGACTATTACACCGTGACTAAAATGTCTATCTTTAGACACATGCATTAAATTAAATAAAACGGCAGAACTTCTGTTGTTTGGATTATATTATGTAGACATATTATCTTTTTTATTTATTTTTATTGTGTCTCGACATATGACAGCACCCCGCTTGATGTTAGGCTGGAGTGTGGTCTATGAATAGATGTGACTGCTACTATAATCAATAACTATGAGTAGCAGTCACATCCACTATGCCGGCCTAGTTGGAACCGGCAACTAACAAGAAAAAGAAACGCGATCAAATCACTTCAAGGTCTGTATACTTGTAAGTGGTGGTACTACCCCGGATTGGCAGACTGGGTACCACTGCCTACCACTCTTATCTTGCCATAGATTGTTAGTATTGGCACAGACAATGCTATACTTTAATTAATTAGAGTATAATTAGTTTTTATGTTATGTTTTAAAAGTCTATGTTATAAATGATGTTATTTTTTTATAACTCACACATTAGGCTAGTTAATAAATAATGCTTTAATTTTGTAAAGCTAAGATATTACTCTTGGGAAAATTCCCCACAATATTTCCCTAAACAAGTATGGAATAAAAATGGATTTATATGTAGGTATGTGCAATTTTATATGCATCATAAAAACGTATCGATTACTACAATCTTTATAGCGTACATCTCTAATGTATCTAACTGTCAATCCGCCATCTTGTCGGCCTTCGCGGTTTTATGCAATAGGAAGTAATGTATTTTTTTAATTTACAAAGCACGAACATTGTTTTGCATGTTACAAGATGTTAATGAACTGTTTTATTTAGAGTCAAGATCATGTAATGTTTAGTTTTTATTAGATTTATGGTTCTATTTTTAGTGCATAATATGTAATTAAATTTTTATTTCATCTTGTGTTTATAAGTATAAACGAAATCGAGTTGCCTAAACATCCTTTTCGTATTTTTTTAACTATCCTTTTTATATTTTTATTAGGACGCGACATCCAACCGCGACTTACCTGATGGTAAAGAAATAGATAGGTCAAATAAAGCCGATGACTCAGAAAAACCCATTTCATTATACGGTTGCCTCGGTCGCCGTCACTATGCCGGTCATAATGTTGGACACATGACTTAAAAGAAATGTTCCAATTAAAGTAAGTTATAATATCGCTTGTATTTTTCGAATGAACGAACTATAAGTAATCGTTCAATACTAATGCACGAATGTTTACTGAATGTCAATTTGGCACGTCACTATTTAATGATGTTTATATTATGAATTTTAAAATACATTTATGTTTGACGTTTGACTGGAGAAAGATATGTCTAAATGGAGTTTACATTTAGTTAAAATTTCTTATTAAATTTGTTTTGCTGTCTTTCAGCACGTAAAATTATTATTTCTATATTATTTTTAGACAGGGGTGTTAAAGAGAATATTGGCGCCAATAATGAGTGACTATAAATTCCTTTGAAATTACGGAAAACATTTCTTCCCAATCAGGCAATATATTAATGGTTAAGGCGACCGTGGTGTAGCTCTCGGTTTGCAATGGTCACGCAAACCACTAACTTATGGGATTGAAACCATTTGCCAGTAACATAGTATCTTTGATATAATATACTTTCGTCGTCCTGTTTCTATAATACAATAAATTTTAATAGCTTAGTATAGAAATATTTGTTCAGTCTGGTCTGAATACAGATAAATGTGTTCGAAATTTAAACTTTACATGTTAGGTTTCGATTATAGTTATGTAGCTATTAAAGGCTCGAAACGCGATCTCAACTTCAAACACATTAAGAATTATAAAACGCAGTAATTACGATTATTTTACGTTTTAGAATCTTAATGAGTTTAAATAATTATGAAAACAACACGTATTACACGCAATAGATGTAATAGAAATCTGTTTTATTTAACTTTAAATTATAATTTGACATCTTATTAAAATTCTTTTTTAATTTTTTAATTTTAAATATAACGCATTAATTCTCACAGGGATAGGCAGATGTAATGAAGTGCTACGATTCTTACAAAACTCTCGCTTCCTAATATCAACCTCTTTGGTTATGTACACTGCTGACCTCAGTTTTTATAATAATATCCGCGATTTCTACGTGTATCTATTTTTCAGTCGTCGGCACTGTTTCTTTATCACCAGGCAAGTGTAGGTCAGATTTTTTCCAGGTTCATTACTTTCCTCAATAAGTGACATGCCAAATTCGAAATCTATTACTTTTTTTGAGTTTCAGTTGAGTTTCTGAGAGCGTGATTTATTTATTATAATTTATAAGTTGATACAACAGACATACAGTAAAAACATTTTTTTTAAATTAGTTACATTGCTGGAATTTATCCTAAAAATCATATACACGACAGATAATAATAAAATTTAACATAAATAAATTATTGATAATAATATTAAAATAAACGGCCAAACAAACAATATATTCTGCTTTATATTAGTGTAAATTTTATATATATAACTACCCGAGCCGTGTCCACTTCGTTGGGCGATACCACGAAAGTCTTTTCATTTTTAGGGTTAATATATAGCCTATAACACTCGCAAATTAAGTGACATTCTATTGGTAAAAGAATTTTCAAAATCGGTTTAGTAGATCCAGAGATTACCCTCTTTAACGTCACAAACTTACCTCTTTATAATGTTAGTATAGATGATAATGGAAAGTGGCGAACGTATAATTTGGAAGCTTATGGAAACAATGGTGAATTATTGAAATTGTGTGATGGTTCCGCTAGATGGTTGAGGTTGCCGGGCATCGAACCTACTGGCCACTTCCGTCGGCATGCACGCGTACAGTTATTAAATGTTAATAATAAAAAAAGTAGTTGAGTAAACATTAAAATTAACATATTTAACTAAAGGTGAACTGTGCACTTCCTTATGGCTGAGGAAAGTTTATATTGTGGGTAATTGGTGGATTTAAGTCAGAATAAATAATTATGTATGAGTTACAAAGATAGAATGTTGCCGGTTACTGTAGTAGCAGTCGCCTTCATTCACGGACCGCACTCCAACTTATATCAGGCTGGGTGCTGTCATATATCGGGCCACAAAAAAAGTATACTGATCTCATATTAATACCCATTAACATTAACCATTTATCTGGATATGTAGTTATTATAAAAAGTCCTAAAAATCATCCTAAACTGTTAAAAATAAAATAAGTAAAAGAAAAAGTATTCTCAAACTGTCAAATTGATCAACGTATTTTAACTAAATCTCTTAAAATACTTATAACAAACACTTATTTTTGGTATCTGTTTACATTCCCACGTTCGGAGCCGATACGAGGAGTCGAGAGTTACGTCGTCACTTGTCAATCAATTTGGGTCGTTAACGAAATGTAAAGTGAACCAGAAACGTCTTAAAGTCAACGCCTATACATAAAAAAAACTTCAAACACAGAACTTGGTACCCAGTCTGCCGATCCGGGGTAGTACCACCACTTACAAGTATACAGACCGTGAAGTGATTTGGTCACGTTACGGGATCAGCTTGTAAGGTGCCGGTTCTAGGCCGGCATAGTGGATGTGATTGCTACTCACAGTTATTGAATTGTAGTAGCATTCATTCATGGACCACACTTCGGCTTAACATCAAGCGGGGTGCTGTCATATGTCAAATGTAGAGTCAAAATAAAAATAAAAAAAAACCTAAAAACCCCATAGATAGTACCTATTATAAAACTCATTATATTAATATTCAATCAAATAATCAAATTGTCAAGCCTTTCTACCACTGTGATAGGCAGAAACAATAAGCACCACTTGACACGGTCCTAACACAACTCCCTCGCTTCCTTCACATCCACAATTCTCTTCATACAAGCTCTATGGTTATGGGTACTAGGCTCAGCTTTCTTAAGGATGTCTTCTATTTGGTCGGATAACATCCTGCCTCGATTAACGCCTCCATCCACATCAGATTTTTAAATTTATTTCGTTAATCTACTTAAAAATATTCAATAATAATGACACAGACAAAAAATACGTTATAGGACTTAGTACTCAGAATACCCCTGCCTCCATGGCCTGCTGGAAGCGGCTTGTATGCAGCGGTCTTTAGCAGGTCTTTAGTTTACCTTGTGAGTGGACGTGTACTACGTCACGCTTTAAATGTTCTCAATCCGACCACCGTTTCTTGGCAACGCGAGGACGCTTCCGGAGGTCTGCAGGAACAAAAAGGGTCTCCTGGCCTTCCTGGAGGAGATCGGGTGGCTCCACTGAAGGTGAACCGTTGAAGAACGCACAAAGAAACCGAATAGGACTTCGAGTGCGGAAACGAGCTTGTAAAAAACTGTACAACCGTGGAGACCGCTAGGCGGAGGCATATTTCGCCAGCATAGTGACGGTGACTGAGAAGCTCTTGGACCTCCTCTTATTTACCATCAGACATGTTGAGGTCAGATGTCGCGTTTTAATAATAAAAACAAATTACTAATAATAATAACTTTTTTACTGTTAAATTTAAACGTTATATGACGTGCTGTTTGATACTCGTATACTGCGAGCAGCAGTCGTATTTACTGGCTCTATTTCTTTCATTATAAAATCAATCAACAAAACAACATTAAAAATAACTGAGAACAATTTAATTCCATTAATTTCATATCGATTATCGTAAACTATAATACAATTACTAATTAGTATTCGCTTTTATTAGTTTTTTAAGAGCTTTAAATTGAAAATATATTTGATGGATAGATGTTCGAGAAAGCATATCGAATTATATCCTTTCAATAATTCCTAAGTAAATAATTAGGCTACCTATACAAAATTACCTTACTAAGAAGAGCATTAAATTTTGATTTAATGTAGAAGATTTTGATTTTGATCTACTAAATTTAAGAATTTTGTGAATGCGCGATATTTCAAAGGCTTAGCGGTCATCGTGGCTTGTATCATAGAAACAGGACAACTAAAGTGCATATGCATGCCACTATACCATGTATATTCACAACATTTATACAAATATGTATATATATTTCAAAGGATAGTCACCTAATCCTGAACATGATGTTGATCTAGACACAAGTTCTCTATAAGGTTGATATTATATTAAAAGGATAATGTATCTACATCGATATTATATTACACTAGTATTCTTCATGGTCATACATATGGTTTGAACAAAAGTTTTCTTTTTAAACTTGAAAACATATGGCAAAACAATGTGCAATAAAAGAACATCACCCGCAGAGTAGCAGCAATAAGTGTAATTATGGCGGAGGACCACATGTGCAGTTAAAAATATTGTACAATAATAATTTTGCTATTGCGTTGATGGTTTGGCTAGTCTTAATTTTTTATTTTAATTGCTTAATGGATTGTAGATACAATGGCTTCTATTGTCTTTAACTTTATATACTTTTCATAAATATGTGTTTCTATGTGTGGGTGTTAACCAAAAATTAGAAATGTTAATTTTAAAAATAACCCAAAATTTATTCAAATTTAACTTAAACATCTGCCAACGTGGCGGGCGTCTCTGTTTAGATATTTCGTTCAAAGCAGCCATTTGTCCAAATGTTCTGACACGCACAAATTACTATAATTACTGCATAATGTTAAATTTTAACATCTAACAATATTGAAAATATTTTTTGTTTGGCTCATATGTTTTTAAATCCAAAGCCAAGATAAAAAAGCTAAATTAGGCACAGGCTTCAAGCTGTCACTGCCACAATATGGTTATTATTATTATTGTGGCTCAAGATAGCTGGAGTAGCAGTAGCATCCACTATGCTTAGTTGGAACCAGAAATTTTCAAGCTGATACCAAAACGCGACTAATTCTATGGATTGGGATGAGATGAGCGTTGACGAGTGAAACGCACGAGACGTACTCGTGCATAAACTTATTATATAAATAGTTGATTAGTACGCTTAGGTTGCATTAAATGTACGTATGTAACATTTAATTGAAACTTAAAATCCCACGATATATAAAGGTTAAATATCCAATAAAGTCAATACATAAAATAACTAGATACCATAAAAAGAAACCTATTACCAATATGGTATAAAATATCGTTTAATTACTTGTCTATGAATTTTCCGCCCACATTTCTGTTGCATCAGGGACTCCTACGCAAAACTGGCATTGGCAGGAGACCTTGAACAAAATATATTAGTTAATTCTTTTTCGTTGTACCAATTTGCATAATCAAAGCCTAGTTAAATTGACAAGCTAATTTAAACATTATCTAAGTCTCCAAAGAAATATAAGCAAAAGGTGGTCAGTATTCCGTGCAGAATCAGCAGATCACCACTTATTAAGTACCACAATCCTGTACTCTTACTACCTTTACATCTCCAAGATTTTGCGCAAACATTGATTAAAGAATTTACTATCGCTTACTATCGCGTTTATTTTGGTTATTGATTTTACTTTTTTTTTTAATTATTCCGACGTCTCTAAATAACCATGATGGATACGAAGCTCTCGAAAAATAGGTGTATAATCAATAATCAAAAAGAACCATAATAATAATAAATGAATTTAAAAAAAAAGGTAAATTCATCTTCGAGATTGTTTATTTAAAATTCAGTATTTAACTACATCCATAAGGCATAAATAAAATATAATTAATTGATCACCTATAAAAAGTATTAGTTTATAAATTGTTTTGGTGTGGGCGCGACCTTAATTTTGTCTAAATTTGACATCTTGTCCGCTTTGATATCCTTTTTTGGAAAGAACATATTTACATATGGACATTAAATTATTAACTTTACAAGTTTATGTATCTTCAAGACGTTATAATAAAAGGGTATTATTATCATTTTGGAAATAACTTAGCATTTATTCAACCTTGATCTTGACTTTTTTATATAGTTTTAAGGAATAATAAATGTTATATAAGACATAAATTACACGTATTTTGTATTCTCAATAATTAAAAGGGTAGGGCATTAAGTTTATTTTTATTTTTGTAATATTTATTTATTTATTAATGGGTCATCTACAAAATATACACCGATACAACTTAACGTGATAATTACAACAAAAAACATAAATCTAAGTGTTATTTTATTTAACGTTAACCACAGCATGCTTAATTTAACTAGATTAACAATAAAACTTTAAAACTAATTAATATATAAAATAAAATATTAATTATATACGTATATATCACCAGTACTTGCAGCAAATTGCAGATCTAAAATGTTTTAGAAATGCCATTTTAAATTACTAAGTCTAAAACAAACTATACTGTACCACTATGCTTGTTCTGTTTTCAATCAGGCCATACTTTATGTGAGTTATGCTCTTTTAACTTGGCACTGGTCGATAGATGAAAGTGGCTGAAACACTTTTAGTAGTTTGACGTTTACCACTCTCCGCTCACAAAGTTACAAAAATAGACATAATTTAATGCACCAAAGATTATAATAAAGATGTCCGATACACTTGCTTTTAAACAGGCATCTTTAAAATAAAAACATCAGCCATAGACTTTGTACAATTTAAAAAACAACTTGTCTATGTACAAGTTGTTTTTTAATATTGCGCGAACATTGATTAATGAATTAAACAATTTTTATGCGGCTTACTATCGCCTTTATTTTGGTTTTGATTATACAATTTTATTTTACTATTCCGACGTTTCAGAGCTTTGCAAAGTGTCAGGACCGTGGCAAGTGGCGCTCCAATGTCTCTGCCTATCCCTGTGGAAAAGAGGCGTGACAATTTGATTGATTGACCTTTTATGGGATTATATTAGCCTTTTACCTCTTTCATATTAGTAATTAGTGGTAATTATAACACACATAATGTTCCAGAATAATTCGTTAAAAACACATTCTATAATTGACCGCTGCGGGAGAACATCTTGGTCCATCTTTTTAGAATACGACACAAATAACATTCTATATTTGAAAATTTATGCTTCTAACCACAGATCTATCTTTACTGTCCTTTTAAGTCCGATACACACCCTTATTAGCTTATTACGTAAAGCTTATAATTGGATATAAATTTTGGTTTACAACTCCTTTTGATTTCATTCCATGTTTCAGTATCTTATGTGTGCACATCCTTAAGTTCTAAAAGGACTATTATACGCTTTATGAACAAAGTTGAAAATTGCATACAAGTAATTTGGTTTATAAGTCTTATCGATTTTATGAATGTTTCTATTTTAAAAGGTATCTATTTGCATTTAGCAAGAGATCGATAAGCGATCTTATTAACTGATGCCACAAAGATTATTTTTGTTCATGTTAGTTTGGTGATTAGGTTGTTTTATGTTGTTTGCATATTTGTAAATCGTAAGGTAGTGGGATGATGATGAGCACATGCATCAAGTTGTAAATAGAATGCCCGCTGACATTTTGAAACGC
This sequence comes from Tinea trinotella, assembly GCA_905220615.1. NCBI lineage: Eukaryota > Metazoa > Arthropoda > Insecta > Lepidoptera > Tineidae > Tinea > Tinea trinotella. Next base: position 739,677 of record HG992308.1, on the reverse strand, counting down.
GATGCAATGTTCACGATGCAGTGTTTACAAACAAGATTTGTTTGTTTACTAAAATTTTGCAATGTTATTTATAATAAATAATTTATTACATTTAAAGATGGACTCCTTCATCAATGGACTCTTTTGCAGTCTAACATAGCTACTGGGATATTTGTTCATATCAATGAATGTTGCCGTGAAGCCTTAAATTCCTACGTTTGACAGAGGCATTGGAGCGCTACTTTTCAAGATCCTGGTTGATCTCTTGCTTTCTTTACATCCATACTTGCTTCTCTTCATCATACTAGCTCTCTGGTTGTTGGCACTGCGGACGGACAGTTCTACAACCAATGTCTCCGATTTGACCAAGAATCAATATTCTGGCTTTTATCCACTCGCCTAAAATAATATGAAGTAATTTGTTATTATTAATTTAGCATATTTCTATATATTTTGTTAATGGTTCATGTTTAAGGAAGGCATTTTTTAGGTTTATCTAAAAGTAAACACGCGTCAACATAGTATGTAGTTAGCACACGTCTCAGCCATCTGTTCGTTGCTCCCATAAAGATAAAGACTTTTTTTAAAACGCACAACACGTTCATTTAAATATCACTCAGTACACTAAACGGTGCTGTTAATATTGTCCTGCAAAATATTCCTTTCAATTTGAAGGGAATTTAAATTTAAATTAAACGTTAGAGCAATTAGACCAGTTAACATTTGTACTAATTTTCAAAATTAACGTATTTGAATAAGGAAAATCAAATACGTTTTCGGAAGGAAAATCGAATTAATTTGAATTTAACATGTGTTTCAATTAAAAGGTTTTTATTTTGGAATATTATTCTAAAAATGAACGTCGAACGGCTGGAATTTGTCATTTAGAATCGAATCGCACTTGTGTTTTCGAAAATGGAATTTCAAGTTCTGTTTTTAAATACAAATAAGGAGTATCTACGTTTAGTATTTGCATTATGTGTTCCATATCGAAAAGTTTGGTTCGTATCTTGTATATTATAGTTTTAAAAGTTTATTTTTGATCTGGTTGTCCTATTTAATCCGTTATGCGGCCGGGCAGTGCCTTGATCAGTTTGTATACAACTGCTTGCGTTCATAGCCGCATATTTCGTTATAAAAATGATTAAATATATTATACATAAGATTAAAAAGGTATATAATGTTTTTATACTTTATTGATATAACGACTATAAGTTTATTTTAGGTTATAGTTTATTACGAGATTTTAAAATAATAAACTAGTGTTTATAGTTATGATGAAGTAATATTTCTTTAACGTATTTTTCTTTTTTTTTCACAGATATATCCGGACCCGGAGTCTGAGAAATCAATCATGGGTTCCGTTGTATATTGCATACATCACAAAGAAGGATGTCAGTGGTCAGATGAATTAAGAAAACTTAAGGTAGATAACAATTTGTTTATTAACATTATTTATGTAGTTCGTAAAAAAGCTAGGTTCTTGTAAAGTTGCACTCCATTGTTCCTGCCCAACCCTGGGTGAATAGAGGCATTATCATATAATTATATCAAATAATTAATACATGTACAAATATTACCGAAAATAAAATTTACATTTATAAAAAAATGAATTCTCTGCCTATCTCAGTTTAAAAAGAGCGCAGGCAAAGAAAGCTTTTAGTAAAAATAGAAATACATAGTACAATTTACCAAGAATTGATTTATATTGTCTAACGCCCACTTCTCTATTTATATCTATCAAAACTTTTCACTATAATATTTCTAACACAATAATGTTTCTTTGACCTAAAACTGACTACGTGTGAATGCGAAGGAAACAAGAGAGTTGTGTTAGGATCGTGGAAAGTAACGCTCCATTGTCTTTGTCTTTCCACGTGGGAGTGGAGGCGTGACACTGATAGGAAGATATACAATCAATCAATCAAATTGTCACAATTTAAAAGGACTTTAAAAAGTTGATAATATTTTGAAATAGACATAACGAACAAACATAGGGGTTCAAGATTTAACCAGAACGTTGTGCCTAATTAAACTTAAAGTTCTGTAAATATTCTGAATTATAAAATTCAAATTCTTTATTTCTTAGTATTGTGTTAGTATGATACAGATCTTAAATAAGTTTATGACGACAATACTTACTCTTTCGAGTATAGAAATATTAGTAGGGAATACATAAGTATAACTTTTCTGCAATTTTGATGTTAAATCGATCAAAATGGCATATTTTCTTTATCTCTTAAGAGTGCCACGTGTTAAAGTTGTTTATTCAGTATGTTTATGTTATCGCTGTCGTAAGTTGTCTTGTTCTCTATCGATGCAACAATTTGTTTGGAAAAAAAGTAAACGATGCATGCTTATGTGTTAAAAAACATTGTTGAATCAATCAATGAAATTGTCACGCCTTTTTCCCACAGGGATATGCAGAGACAATTGTTGTTGAATCACTTGGCTGAAAAACATCTTCGTTGCCCTAAAAAAAGTACCTAAATTATGAATACGCGGTAATTTGAATTTACTCGTTCTTTTTTCTAGTAGTCGTTAGTAGGGGTGTTTAGAAATAAGTCACTGTGATTAAAGCCTTTGAGATCTAAATCAAGACAAATATGACGACAGGCGTGGCGTAGTTGGTACCACGGACTGATTAACAAAAGTTCCGGGTTCGGAGCAAACATTTGTTTCATAGCTTTTATTTTTTAATATTTTCTCCGGGTATAGTTGTCACAGAGTGGTAGGCAGTAGTGCCCAATCTTCCGATCTGGGGTAGTACCACCACTTACAAGTATACAGACCGTGAAGTAATTTAGTTGCGTTTCGGGGTCAGCTTGTAAGTTGCCGGTTCCGGTTGTACGATGTGACTGCTACTTACAGTTATTTAACTGTAAGTAGCAGTCACCTCCATTCATGGACCGCACTCCAGCTTAATACCGGGCGGGGTGCTGTCATAAGTTAAGGTTCATCAAAGCTAAAAAAATGCAAACAGTAGACTCATTGGGTGACTCAACATATGACAGTACCCCGCTTGATGTTAAGCTGGAGTGTGGTCCATGAATGGATGTTACTGCTACTACATTACAATAACTGTGAGTAGCAGTCGCATTCACTATATAAGTAATTAATAGTATTTCTATAATATTTCAGGCCCATTTGAACACATGTAAGCACGACGCCGTGTCCTGTGCCGCCCAATGTGGCGCCATGATCCCCCAGGTCCTCATGCAGGATCACCTCAGGTACACGTGCCCACGGCGACGTGCCAACTGTGAACATTGCCTTAAGGAATTCTCTGGAAGTGCCCTTGAGGTAAGTTAACGCATAAAACGCCTATTGACGGTTGTTCCGTTCCTACTTTGTCTTTTTACTCCCGAGATACTGCATTGGCCACATCGCTCAAAGAATCAACAACCGATGGGAAAGAAAGGTTCTAGAGTAGAATAATAAACTTCGGAATAATAAAATAAAATTGGAAAATCAAAACCATAATAAACGCGATAGTAAGCCGCATAAAATTTGTTTAATTCATTAGTTTGAATTAAGTTTTATTTCTTCCTGAACAGGAGCACCAAGGCAACTGCGGCCATGAGCCGGTGTACTGCGAGAACAAGTGTGGCGCTAAGGTGCAGCGACGGCACACGGCACAACATATGCAACAGCATTGTAACAAACGCATGGTGCCATGCAGACACTGCGGACAAAGATATACACAGGTAAGAGTGGAACCGTCAATCAATGAATCAAAATTGAGCGCCCCTTGCCACGTTCCTGACAAAACTCCCTCGCTTCCTTTACATTCACAATTCTCTTCATACAAGCTCTATAGTTATGGGTACTAGGCAACCCAGCTTTCTTGAGGATGTCTCCGATTTGGTCGGAAGACACCCTCCTGGGCCTGCCTCGTTTAACGCTTCCATTCTCATGCCAAAATATGTACAAATAGGTACATATTTTTCCATACCAAATTAACCAAGATAACTTTTCTTTCCAGGACACAGTGACAGCCCATGGCACGTCATGTTCCCGCGCCCCCATCCCTTGCCCCCAAAGGTGCGGAGCTGGAGCAGGCAGCGGGGGAGTGCCAAGGGATGAACTTGACTTACATTTGAGAGACCACTGTCAGGCAACTGGACATTGCTGCACATACAGAGATGCTGGTTGCAGATTTAAGGTACCCATACGCGTTTTCGTGTTGACTTTTGTATTAGTGTATCTGGTAACCTTGGATCCTTCAAGCGAAGCGGGAAGAAGCACCTCTGGCCGGCGTAGTGACGGCGATAGAGGTAGCCGTGAACTAACCATAATGATGGTAGGCATCATGAGCCTGAAATGAAAAATGGGTACTGCCAATAAAAGATTTTTTTTTTTATTATACCTACATTTCTATACTTAGCTTCTAAAGTGCTTGTATCATAGAAACAGGATAACCAAAGTACATATGGATGATACATTGTATCAAAGGCAATAGGTTTTGAACCCGTGCTCTCGGTTTGCTTATCCATTACACTATTACACCACGGTCGCCTTAAGTACATTTAAAAAAATATTATACACATGTAAAGATTTTTGTTTTTGACGAACAGGGCACAAGGCAAGCACTGGACCGCCACACAGAGGAGAGTTGCCAACAGCACTTAGCGCTCGTGTCCGCCCTCGCAGTGAGGCAGGCGAGGCAGATGGAGACATTGAGAGCAGCCGTGGCAAGACTGAGTGTTAATAGCACAGGGGCATTGGTGTGGAGAATAACAGACTGGGCATCAAAAATGGCCGAGGCTAAATGCAAAGATGGCGTCGAATTAATATCACCTACCTTTTATACAAGCCAATATGGATATAAATTACAGGTAATTTTATAAATTAGTTACTTAACCCAGACCCAATCGAGGCAGACCCAGGAGGTCCGACTAAATCTAAGACTTCCTTAGGAAAGCTTAGTTGCCCAGTGCCCATAACCATAGAGCTTGTATGAAGAGAATTGTGAATGTGAAGGAAGCGATGGAGTTGTGTCACGATCGTGGCAAGCGCACTATTGTGTCTGCCTATCCCTGTGGGAAAAGGTTAACAGTTTAATTAATTGATTACTAAACAGACAAGCAATAAAACCAAATTCTTATACTTCCATCCCCACAGGAATATGAATAGACAATTGAATGTAACTTTCCACGGAACTTGACTTTAAATATCTCAATTCCCATGCAATAAAAAAGCTATATGCTGACATAGCTATGTCAGGATTAGACGTTGCAAAGTCGTTTGGGAATAGACTGAGAGTTCGTCGAGCTAATGTCAAAGTATTCTCGAAATGAACTATTGTAGGAGTCTATCTCATCTCGTTATCTCCGTTTGGGCATATCGTCGATTCAAATGAACTATTTATATAAACTAATCAAAAATAACTTTATTTTTCCAGGCATCACTATTCCTGAATGGCAATGGAGCTGGTGAATCCACGCACATGTCAGTCTACATTAAAATCCTCCCTGGAGAATATGACGCATTGCTTCGTTGGCCATTCGCGCATACCGTCTCATTCACACTCTTTGACCAAAGTTCCAGTCCGGACCGTGCCTGCAACATTGTTGAGAGTTTCGTACCAGATCCCACGTGGAAGAATTTCCAAAGGCCAAGTAAAGAACCAGATACGCTAGGTTTCGGGTTCCCAAGGTTCGTCTCACATGAAATGATCAAAAAGAGGAATTTCGTCAAAGACGATGTTATGTTTTTAAGAGTTAAAGTTGATCCTAGTAAAATTGTTGCTGTTTAATACTTATTTACAATTTAAATTATATTATGACCTTTCTATTTCCACGAGGATAGGCAGAGAAAACAGATAAGTTTATTGAATTTTGTTCAGTATACACACTTTCTTGTCCTTGTTTATTATAATTTATATATTTCTTTATTACTCTTATTAGGTAACTGCTAAGAATTATTGATATTTATTTACGTTAGATTTCTAGTGGTTCTGCCTACCCATTTAGGTATAATGAAGCCAGTAATAAATCTTGTACATATGTACTTTAAAAACGTATATCTTTAATACTTATACTTGGTAAGAATAAATTATAATTTTATACATTATAATTTTAGTATTTAAATCTTACATAACATCGGTCAGTATGTAAATAAGTATAGGCACATACATACCAGATCTATTTAGTCATTGTTATTTAGTATTAAGTTATTTAAAAGTCATATTAAATTAAGTTTTCTTACTCTAAGTGCGTGTAACACTTAATTACTGTTAATTTAGATTTTAAAAAATTTAATCCAGTAGTAGAAAATTACTCGTAGTTAAGAGTTTTTGGCAGATAGTTGGTGGTCATTTGACCACTTTCAGGTGTAAAAACCGAGAAGTAAATTCATTCCGGTATCAGCTTAAAAATTGTGGGATTTCATTTAAGCCAAGCCATCAAAAAGTATGCGGCTGCTATTTGCAGAGGTTTATCAGTTATGGGCGGTCATTTATGTCGGGCTATTATAAATAATAATAAGGTAACTAAATTATTATACCTGTCAAATATTGGAATGTTGGCAACACTGATAACGCACAAAAAAATCGTATTTTCCCGCCCTGATGCTACCAACCTAACGATTTTGACAGCTTTATCAGCACAGTTACAATAATCGAGTTATACGAATAGTTAAATATTCTGTTACTACTGATTGTAAATTAGTCTGTTTGTTTCTGTAAATATTTGTAGTATTTAGTAATAGCGCTGAATTGCGTTTTGTTATCCTTTCACTAAAGATCTCTTGTTTCTTTTGCCGTTGCAAGAACATAATACACTAAACATGTTTACTGATTTGGCAACAAAATATTCGCTTACTCTTCTTGGACCACCGAGCACACCCTGCCTAAGATATCTTAGGACTTACTCACTGGTAGATCCACAATCGAATTGTTAATTATCATCTACATATTCTGGGACAAGAGAGACTACGACTTCATTGTTTTATTAATAAAAGTGGTTCGCAGTGGTGCCCAGTCTGCCGATCCGTGGTAGTACCACAACTTACAAGTATACTGACCGTAAAGTGACCAAGTCGCGTTTCAGGTTCAGCTTGTGAGTTGCCGGTTTCAATTAGGCCGGCATAGTGGATTTAACTACTACTTACAGTTATTCAAACACCAGCCGGGTGCTGTCATATGTCGAGTCACATAAAAAAACTCCTTTCTTATCTATTTATTCACTGGAAAGTTACAAATAAAAACTTTTTTTTATTGTGACTCGACATATGACAGCACCCCGCTTGATGTTAAGCCGAAGTGTGGTCCATGAATGAATGCCACTGCTACTACAATTCAATAACTGTGAGTAGCAATCACATCCACTATGCCGGCCCAGATGGAACCGGCAACTTACAAGCTGATCCCGAAACGTGACCAAATCACTTCACGGTCTGTATACTTGTAAGTAGTGGTACTACCCCGGATCGGCAGACTGGGTACCACTGCCTACCACTCTTTGATAACCAGACCCGAAGCAAATATCCATCTCTTTTCTTTTATTATTAAACATTTGCAATATTTAATATTATTAAATATTACAAATAAAACCTTTGAAACAAATATTTGCTCCGACCGGGGATCGAACCCGGGACTTTACGCGCAACAAACCAGTCGCTAAACTGTTCGTCCACGCATGTCGTCAAAACTAATATATTAGTGTTTTTGGAGATAATATCTCTGGGTCAGCCTTACTCCCAGTGGGTGTTGCCTTGAAGAATAAGCGTTAATCTTAGGTTATATTATTTTTGTGCCATATACACATTTTTATAGATATTGCTGCAAAAATTGTGTGTTTGAATTCATTTATGGACTTATTTTGGTGTAAGGAGTATGGTCGTTGATGTGGATAGCGAAATATAGGCGCGGTATTTTTATCAATCCAGTATAGCCTGTATACGTTTCACTATTGACAAAATAGCGCTTTGATAGCTGTCTTCCAAAACTGTATGTACAAGGCGACCGTGGTGTAGTGGCAGTGCAATCGTTACGAAAACCGAAAGCACGGGTTCAAAACCACTTGCCGGTATCAATGTATCTTTGATATATGTACTTTGGTTGTCCTGTTTTTATGATGTAAAAATAATACATAAGAGAAAACTGATTATTTATTAAGTCGGATGGCTCTCATTCCAGTTTAGAGCTACGAGTGCTAAAAAGAATATTGTCTAATTATTGCGTATCCATTTATTTCGCTAGTCCCACCGTCAGCGAATATCTCTTATATCCTAATAAGTCCTAATTCATATATCATTTTTAATGCCTTTGCTGTGAAGGCTTTAATACAATGATTTGGATTGCTCTTATTAATTAATACTTCTCTTTAGAACATGTTTTAGTATGTTATATCGGCTGATCTATGTATATAACTTCTATTACTTTTGTATAACATTTTGTTGGTATATTTTTATAATAATTACTTCTTTATGCTGGAGACAAGCCAAAGTTTGGTTGCATACTTTGCTATATAAAATTGTATATTAACCGTTTTATACTTGCAGGAACACTTGCACAAGAGATATTATAACTGTAGTAAATTAATTAAATTCACGCCTTTTTCTCACAGAGATAGGCAAGGGATAAGGAGCGCCAGTATTCATCCACAATAAAATATTTTTTTATAGATCACTCCAGATTTTTTTATAGAATGTCTATAATACAATTGAGGTAGAATCTAAAAATATACAGCCTAATAAATAACCCTGTCTTTTAATTAACAGTTATTTCTCGTAGAATTGTTCTTGTTAGTTATTAAATCGGTGCTAAGCAAAGTGTCAATAAATACGGCCTAGCTGTATGTGTGTGTGTATTATATTAATTATTATTCTATTATATTAATGTATGTGTGCGTGTGTATTTAAATGTATCAGCGATCTCGGTGTGTTTGTTCAGTGAAGTTGGATATTGGGAAAAAATACTATAATTTAAGTTTTTTAACTTATACAAGTCCAGATTTATTTATCTCCTTTTATAAAGATAAACAAGACTTTCATTTGTTTTAAATATTGTTTATGAATAGAAGATATTTATGACGCATAAAATAGACTCGAAAGTAAGCCTTGAAAATCCAATATAAATAGTTTTGTCTTATTATAAAATAGAAGTTTGTTTTTACTATGGTATTTCTTTTTTTCCAAATTGTGTATTATAACATAATAGTTTTATTTCCCATCTATCATCTAATGAAACTGAACATATTTGTCTCAAAAGTAATTTGAACATTCCAAATTAATTTTAAATTTAAGAACTTTAACATCGATCCGAAGAAATCGCCTATTTTCTGTCAAATATGAAAACCGAACTGATAGTATTTATAAAGTTTTTCTCTGAGATATACATTTTGAATTATAATGTATCATTGTGCTGAGATTGTGTCCTTAACTGCAGAGCTTGTTTGAAAGGAATTGTGGATGTGAGGGAAGCGAAGGAGTCTCTGCCTATGGCGTGAATTACACAATATCTCCAAATGTATATCTCAAGAAAGAGAACAAATTATTTTTAGAAATAGATTTAATAACTTAGATATAATAATAATTAATGTCTAAATAATTTATAAGGGAAGCAATTTAAGTATTTAGTGATTAAATTAACTTTGTACATGACCTAAATATTAAGATGAAAATATATTTTCTCAAAAATTATCATTGCGTTTTCATTTTTTTTAATGTGACTCGACTTGCCTCATGGTAGGCACCGACTCAGTTTACAGTTGTATCAGTCTCCGTCACTTCTTTTTATTGTGACTCGACATCTGACCTTGACCTGCCTGATGGTAAGCAAGAGTACCAATAACTGAAAAAACTGAGTCAGTTCACGGCTGCCCCAATCGGCGTCACTATGCCGGCTGAAGAAATAATTTAAATTTCATTACCACAAACTAAGGGCCTATATTTTTTATCTAAACGCGACTTCTGCCTAATGCTGAAGTCTTCTTCACTATGCCGTCTTTTTCACGCTTGTATTGAAGGACCCAGGGTTATTGGATGGGGCTAGTAATACATTTCACTTGTCGATTGTTCTACAAAGACAACGTGCCGAACCTTGTGCGACTGCCTATTCGGTCAATGACGACGAAGTAGCACGAAATGATAGTTATTGAGAGCAAAGAAAAGACAAATACATATATGTTGCTCTGCATCGCGACACTGAGTACAGGTTAGCTTATTAGCATTGTTTCAACGTGCCTCTTCCGGACATTCGGACCGCGTATAACATATCTACGTCTTTTATTATTATAATATCATTGCATAGCCCTATTATTAGATATCAGGATAAGCATAAATAAGAACACATTGTTTCACCTTATAAAAAAGTTTATTTCCCAAAGATACGAGTACAAGTAACAAACGTGTATTACAATGACTCTCTATTGAAAATGGATAAAATAGAAAAATGTTGTAAAAATTATATTATTTTGATAAGTAAATAAAAAAAAATCACAAATGCACTTAATCTGTTTCGATTTATTATCACTTCCTCGGGTTCAGTTAGCATCTCGTCAGAGAACACAAAATATATAAGTCAAATTTGTCGCGCCTCAATTCTGACAGGGGTAGGCAGGGAAACAACGGAGCGCCACTTTCTACAATCCAAACACTAAGCTCCCGTCTACAATGTAATTTTTTTACAATAATTTCAGATTTAATTAAAGATAAATACAGTTAACTTTAATTATCTTATACAAATCTCTAACAAACAGCTTATATCTGAATTATGAATTAGAAAAACTTTATGTACTTTATTTATTTTATTGCAGCTAATTTTATATTTGAACCTGATAGTCTTATTTTTTTACAAATTAAGCTTACGCTCAAAAAATACAATAATCTTAACATTCATACAAATTTTAAATTATATTAGGTGAATATGAATTAATTATTTGACTTCTTTATTCTGAGATGTATCTGGCGAGATGCAAAGAAACCTCTGTTCTCCCAATAAGCATAGGAATAACAAATCATATGAAATTAAAAGTATTATGAATTCATATTAGAACTAATAAATCTGGAGATCATATATTCTGTGAGCTTCCTGATTGGGTAAATGATGATGAGTTCAATGCGTCTGGGGCTGATTTCTTTGTCATCTACAAAGGGAAATAAATTTGATTAGAGGAAACAGTTGCACATGGGCCCATGGACAAAACCAACAAGTGTCAAGTGTCACGATCTTGACACAATTCCCTTGCTTCCTCACATACATAATTCTCTTCATAGAAGCTCTACGGTTATGGGCACTAGGCAACTCAGTATTAATATACAGTTTATATACTGGTAAGAGGTGGTACTATAAGCTGACTAGGCACCACTGCCTACTACTCTGACTTAAGTAAATATTCACCTCTTTATTTATTAATAAATATCTGTATTTGTATTTATGGCTGGGTTGCCTAGTGTCCATAACCATAGAGCTTGTATGAAGAGAATTGTGAATGTGAAGGAAGCGAGGGAGTTGTGTCAAGATCGTGGCAAGTGGTGCTCGATTGTCTCTGACTATCCCTGTGGAAAAAAGGCGTGACAATTTGATTGATTAATTGATCATATTATTTAATTATTAAATGTCACAAATAAAAGCCATGTAACAAATTTTGCCACTGACAGGAAATCGAACCTGGCACTTTACGCGTAACAGACTGGTGGGCAAACCTGGCCTGCAAGCAACAGTTGCATCCACTCTCCTTCATAATTAAAGTAGTAATTAAATTACCGTTTGTATTTTAAGTAACTCATTCATTGCTTGAGGTAATATCGGTTTTACAGAGTTAATTTCCATCATGGTTAAATGATCAAGTCTTCCATAACTACCACCAGACTTCATCAGAGCATCCATTGAAGTTCTAAGCTTAGACATTCTAATATCCCATATGTCTTTTATTATAGTTTTAATCTCACTAGCATTAGGAATGTCTTCTGAAGCCAAATTTAATATCACTTTAGCTTCCACCATGTAATGGTCGTTTGGCATTTTTGTGAAGAATCTGAAAATTATAAAAATTATGACTAAACTAATAAAAAACAAACCTAATGCTGTCATACCCCTGTTGACTTTGCTCAATCCTAATTCACAATAACAACTCTTCATAAAAGTTGTATGCACTTTTCTGATTTTTTTTCCATTTATTATAATTGTGTCATTTATTTTATTTACTTGTTTATTTATTTCGATACTATGCGACTAAAGTGCTTGTATCATAGTAGCAGCCGCCACCATTCCTGGACCGCACTCCAGTAAAACATAAGGTTGGTGCTGTCATATGTCGAGCCACAATAGAAATAAAATGATGGCTGATATGCTACCTATATGATACGAATTTCTTAGATTAAAGCATGCCTATAAACCTAAACGTTGTTTTTCTTAGTTTCAAAAGTAATTTCATGCAGTACTGATATAATTGAGAAGTTTAGAAGTTTAAAACCCATTCTAACCTTGATTTCTTCTCTTCTTCCTTTATATTCTCTAAAACATCAACATCCATCCAATCTGGTGCAACCATACGGCATTTCTGTTTTTGCTTTAACATTACAGCTAACCAAAGTGGAACATTAATTGGAAGACCAGCTCGAAACGGTCCAAATTCACCGCAAATTAAATAGATTTTATCGTATGAAAAGTTGGGTATTACACTTACTATCCTATTTTCCCCGAGAAATTCAACTTCGTAGGGATCCATTATTGCACAAATTAATATTTATAATACTTTACTAACTAAAAATAAGGACAATGCTAAATACACAAAACAATCATGGCAGGAAATTTTTCGCGGCAAAATAAGTTTGTTTATGTCATCAAATGTCAAGTTTACTTGTGAAACTGTCATATTTTTCACTGCCATCTAGTGGCGGAGTATAGAACTAATATGTTGAGTTCACAACTACAAACTGCTTAAATTAATGTGTATTATAAATTGTAGATGGCGTATGCATTTGAATTGTGATAAAATTCCTTATTCGAATGTCAAATAGAATATTTTAACGTAATATTTGAAATCTATTTATAAGTTTAATCGATCCATTGTACTAATTTTAAACTATTCTTTAAAAATCGATGAATTTATATCTAATTTATTTCCTTACACTTGTCGCATTCATATCGTAGGATCAGCTTAACAAAATCACTTAATAAGGTGATACTATAACTAACACTTGCTGTAAATACAGATGGATGGAGGATTGTCATACCGTTACGTTTGACCATTTACTACCCAGTTCTGGCAGTATAACTCGGTGCAAGAGGAATACCAGCATAGACCTGACAAGGTCAGCCGTAAGTACGATTTTAGACCAAATGTCGAAGGTGGCAATATATGGTTTTCCGTAAAGAGGAAAGTGAGGGCAGTGAAGGTGAGTGTTGACATGTCGTTAAAGCTTTAAACCTACTTAATCTCCCGCCTGCCACGCAGTGAAGCCAGCACCGCACGGAGAATCCATGGATGCTAAGTAAAATGTTTTATTCGAACGTTTTAAAAGCTTAGCAGCCGTGGTAAGATAGACACCACGATGGTTGCAAATAAACAAAATAAACGCTATTGTAAGCCGCAAAAATATGTTCATAAACAATGCGCAAAAATGGGAAATACCATATATCTAAATAATATACTTATAAAACCAGCACGAAATTTATACTCGTTTAAAAATAACTAGTGGTTTTGTGAAACAGGGTTTCTTCAATCCAACTGTGCTGCCTTAGTAATTATTAAGTTTATATTAAGTTACTAATAAAGTGTGAATTGGTGTAGGTTATTAACCATTCTACCCCCACGACTGTAGCAACCGCGATCGCGTACATCGTGACGAGCCTTAAGGGTTAAAAAGTTAAATTGTGGCTAATAAGCAGTTAAAACAAACGCGTGCTCATTGGGGCAAAGAAAATGGTCTTTTTGAAAGTAATAATCATTACTTAAAATGCACCCATCCGTGTCTTAAAGTGCACTTAAGTATCCTAAGTTATTATCGTGTTGGCAAGAACACTAATTACTCCCCAGTAGGCAATTTTACACTCAAATTAAGGCTAACTTATTAGGATTCTCTTAATAAACTAACCAGAGATAAGTTAACGAATGTTTAAAGCGATTTCGCATGCTGTCCTTAAGTGGCTCGCATTGATAACATTTTAACTAATTTTAAGTTATTTAAAGTTAACAATCTTTTTAACACGCTTTTTTATTAGCTTGACTTGTATGTGTGTAAGTACCGGAATCTATCAAATTATTTTTTACCCACTTATAGAGGTCTGGATGATTTGAAAATTTGTACACGTATTAAACACCGATGACAATACAATAATAGCCGGCATAGTGACGGCGATTGAGGCAACTGTGAACGGTTTTTCAGTCGTCGGCATTCTTGGACCTCCTCTAGTTTACAATCAAGGTCAGATGTCGAGTCACAATAAAAAAAAACACTTTCTAGTTCACATCACTTAAGCGTATTTTTTTAGTTTTTTAACTATAGTTTTTATTCTTTAATTCATTATTATAGATTTGTTTGTTGGTGCTCTGTCCGGTCTGCCGATCTGGGGTACGTAGTTTTAGCAGTGTGTAGACCGTTAAGTGACAGTCGCGTTTCGGGATCAGCTTGAAAGTTGCCGGTTCCAAGTAGGCTAGCATAGTGGATGCGGCCATCGTTTGCCACAATAAGTAATAATAATTATACTTGTATTGTATGGAATTTAAATGGAGATATCTTAGTGATTTGGAAAAAGACGTAGTGATAAGGATTAAAAGGAATGTTTGAACATTGAATAGACGAAAGGTGATTGACGAAAGAGATTTGACGGATGGACGAAAGAGGATGGACGGCGCAGAAGATTTCATCGATCAAATTGGGAACATTTTTGAATAAGTCGCATCTATTAAGGAACCGGACTCCAGCCTAACATCAGATTGGTCGAACTGAGCTCAGATGTCGAATCACAATTTAAAAATAAATAAATTGGTGGCATATTGTAGCCAAATGTTGAGAATCCCTTACATTGTTGAAATCTGAGATATGGCCGGTGTAAGTTTTGCAAAGTTTTTAAATAAATGGCTCAGGGCAAATGTAATTATGTTCAATATAATTAGACAAAAAATGCTGTAGTTACCATTACTTATGTATTATAACTATTATAATTATATAGATTGACGAGTTTCTTGTGGCCTTCCCTTTCGTCATATGCCTTTCCGAATCCATGGTAGAATCTGATGATGAGCGAGTGCATGCTGAGAACATGCCAATGCTAATAAATTATTTTCTTTTCTTTTCATTTCATTTCAGATTTTTTTGTTTTCTTGGTGACTTATTATTTGTAACTATTTTATTTATTGAATCTAACTTTCCTGATAGTAAGAGCGTAAGAGCGCCGATCGTGATGACTTAAAATCAAATACAAAGAACTATTTTTTTAAAATAAACAATAAAAAGACTAATGAATAAAACAAATTCGCATAAGACTTACTATTCTATTACTATTATTATATAGGAATAATAATATAAAAGTTGTAAAAAAAAAAACAAAATAAACGCGATAGTAAGCCGTATAAAAGTTGTTTTACTCGTTAATTAACATTCGCGCAATATCTAAGAAAATACAAAAAAGTAGTTACATTATTTAATCAAAAGGCTAGCAAAAATAACGTATGCATGAAGAATAACAAAAATATTCCAACGAAGACATTTAGTGCAATAAGCACGCAGGAGCAGCACATCATATCACTCCAATTTTCTCTGCACATCCCAACTTTGATCGGTGTCCGTTAATGTCCAAAAAACTACACAGCCAATTATACAAAATAATAACAAAAACACATGTTTAATTTCAACTTTATTACTAAAGGAGATTGAGTTCGAATTTGAATAGAAAAATACTGATTTGCTTAAGCAAGATGTTGTTTTGTGAAAACGTGACTTGATGTAGAATAATATCGATGTGACGTAAATATCTAAGGGTTGCTATTAAGGGTCGATAGGGTGTATATATGATATATGTCTATATATTAAAATGATACATACGTATATGCAGTTATATTTAATGATAGTAAAGCCTAATTGGCATAATTGGACATTCCAATTATATCTATTTCTATAAGCTATCAGACTTTGTTTATCCCAGTCAGAATTGTAAAATGAATTTTAGTATTTTTATATATTTTATATACTCATTCACTGGCATAGCTAGTTCATATTTAATTATTTTGTCATGAAAATATTAAAATATCAACCATGATGAGTGACTACTAGTCCTGTTACATATTTTCAGTAGATCTGTTATAACCTGTTTGAAATTAATATCATGAACACCACGTAGTGAAATATTTTCATAATGAATTAAACGTGGTCACGGAGAGACGATAGCTGCAAAGCTCTCGAAACGTCTGAATAATAATAAAAAAATGTAAAATCAAAAACCAATATAAACGCGATAATAAGCCGCATTAAATTTGTTTAATTCATTAATCAATGTTCGCGCTAAGAAAATATTGTCATAATTTAATATTATAAAAATATTTCACCACGTGGTAGACTTTCAAAGAGTGGTAGATAGTGGTACCCAGTCTGCCGATCCGGGGTACTACCACCACTTACAAGTATACAGACCGTGAAGTGATTTAGTCACGTTTCGGGATCAGCTTGTAAGCGGCTTAGTTGTCGGCATAGTGAATGTGACTGCTATTTACAGTTATTAAATAGTAGTAGCAGTAACATCCAATTCATGGACCACACTCCAGCCTAACAGCAAGCGGGGTGCTGTCTTATGTCGAGCCACAATAAAAATAAAGATTACTTACTCTTACTAGTAGCCCTAGAAAAAACGTCTAAAAGTATTTTTTAAGTAAAATATTACTGAATTACTAAAAGTGTGACTTGATTGTATATTCATGTGATGGGGGCTGCCATGAAGGTAACAAAGTGTGCCTAATTAAACCTAATGTTGCCAGGATTTGTGCCACAAACTTAACGAATGTTTTTTTTCTTTTAGTGGTCGCCATTTTTTATGCTGATTACATGTCGTTATTTTTAGTCACTTTAAAGAACATTAATAAAGACATTTTGTTATTTTTTACGTTTCTATACTAAACTACTAAAGTGCTTGTATCATAGAAACAAGACGACCAAAGTACATATATCAAAGACACACTGGTACCGGCAAATGGTTTTGAACCCGTGCTCTCGGTTTGCATGAACCATTGCACTGCCACCACGGTCGCCTTAAATATAAATATGCAACGAATATTAGGTATTCGGTCAATTTATTGTATACTATTCGCAATATGTTGATTGTCTAATAAATAATTATTTCTATTTTCACCACGTGAGGTTACACAGGGGCGGAGTGTAAATTCATGGGCTACTATTGAGATAAAAAATTATTGAGGAGTCTAAAAAGGTAGAGGAATGGTTACGCAAACCGGAAGCACGGGTTAAAACCTCTTGCAAGTTTTAACTTGATGTATGCATATGTCTTTGATATATTGTACCTTGGTTGTCGCGTTTCTTAATAAAAACACTTCAGTAGCTTATTATAGAAATGTAAAAAATAAAATACATACATATATACATAAGTATGTTACATATGTATGTTGTTAAAGCTGAACTGCCGAAGCTACCCAATACAATCCACCCGAAGCACGCATATAATTCATGATCACCATTCAAATGCGAAAGTTTTTGAAAAGCATCAAAACAGGAAGCAACATCACCATAAACAAAAAAGCCCTGAAAGCTCCAGTCCCAACCCCTCACGCTCAGATTTCATTACCATAAAGAACTCAAAGCTTAAAACTGGGGTGAAGGGAGGGAGGTATAGAGTAAAAGTGTCTGTGACGTATCCCCAGTGTGGGTTCGAGGTCTCAGCAGAGCGTCGAAACTCGCCGTAAATCGTCATAAAACTGTCGGGAGCCATGATGTGACGCTGCCCCGGGGTAATTAAAGTACAATTTATAGTTTTGCGCACTTGCCCCCTTGTGCTGAGACGCCCGCTCTCCCCTTAGAAGTCGAAGCAGAAGGTTTTGTTACATTTTCCTATCTGTCACGTGATACTTTATTTATCTATTAATGGATGTCGACGCAGTTTTTGTCTGTTAGTTATAAAATTACCAACTATATTAGATATTTAGAAAAAAGTACGTTTTTTTACTTCTAACATAAGTAATAATTAAAAATATGTACGTGTATTATTCTGGCTTAAGCGACATGTAAATGGTGTGTTAAAATATAACTTAAATCGAATTGTAAAACGGCAACACGATTGTGAGGCCAATTTCATTTGTCAATACAGCTTACAGAATGAAAGTTTATCGCCACTAAAAGCCGGAACAGACGTCGGGACCGACATAAAATCAAATAAGCAGTTATCCCGCAGCCTACATCACAATCAACTTTAATCGTATATTTGACAACTTGCCTCGTTTTACACGTGGCACTGTAGACGGTATCGTCTTGACTGACGGACTAGTATGCATTCAAATTGGTTACTTTGGCCCCGCGGCGAGGGAGAGAGTGGCCCGTGTCTCCCCCTTTTTGTGTATAAACAGTCTTCCGCGCCGTTTCCGTTTCGTTGCCAATTTGGTTAGAATTTGTTGCGCTCTCTGTGTTTGCGAGCGGCCTCAGTAAACGCTGTATCGCTCTTTTAGAATTAAATTGCATTTAATTTGCACTAAACAATGGTGGAGCGTGCGCGTTTACATGTCACGATTATTGAGGTGATTGTATGAGAGATATTTAGCATTCTTATTCATTTGTAGTATTCAGACTTTTACGTGGCTTAAGAGACAACTAAGAACTTTTTATTCCTGTAAGGAACAAAAAATTTAATTTTAGTATCTTATTCTATTGATCAGATTGGTGGTTCTTAAAATAGTTGGGATATACAGTGCCTATTACCTAACCATAAAGATTGTATGAAGAGAGTTGTGGCTATAAAGGTGCAGGTCTCCTTTGATTCTACCTGTCTTCTGTGTAAATTATTTTATTTTCAGTAAAATGGCTCTACAACAAGTACAACTTTCGTGATCGTTAAAATGCACTCGCGTGCAAAATTATTCCCCTTCATTGAATGATATATGTGTTGAGATGTGGGCTTAATATTTTTCTGATAGATGACTCTACCCACCCCCATTAATGACTAGACAAAGGCAATAAAAACTTAAACCCATCTGATATGGCGTTATAGGCAAAATTTATGTAAGTAACTTTGCCACGAGATGGGGATATGACTGCGCTATTCAGTAAAGAAATTATATCGCATCGTTATCGTTATTGTATTGTTGCAGATTATGATTGTAGATTAAAGTGGTCGTTAACTCGTAAGTTAATACGAATCTTCCGTGAGATTTTTTACTACTAAGATATAATATAAAATATTTTTAATTAGTATTGCAATCGACGGTAACACGACAGGCCTGGCAAAATTTGCCAGGCCTATCGTGGTAGTATACCAGTTTGTTATGCGTAGAGTCCCAGCTTCAATTCCCGATCAGAGTTTTTGTTTCATAGCCTTTTTTTGTAATGTTTATTTATCATATTAAATTTGCAATTAATTGTTTATACAAAAAAAGGCTTATATTCGCAACGGGTCTGGTTATCAAAGAATGGTAGGCAGGAGTACCCAGACTGCCGATTCGGGGTAGCACCACTTACAAGTATACAAACCGTTAAGTGACTTAGTAGCGTTTCGGGATTAGTTGCCGGTTGCATAAAGGCCGGCACACTTACAGTCATTGAATTGTAGTAGCAGTCACCTCCATTCATGGACCGCACCCTAGTTTAACAAAAGGCTCCGCTGCTGTCAGAATAAAAAATATATTTTGTTTTGTTTCGATATTCAAAAGTTCATATTCTAAGTAACATACTTTCATATTAGGTATACATTATTAAGTATAATATAGTATTTTAAGCCAAATTAATTATTTATACAAAAAAATCGATTCAATATTAAATCAATTCCATAACGTTTTGCAATCGAATTAAAATCAGAATGTAATTTTTTCATATGAAGGGTCTAATGTTTTTAATGGATACTATTGTTTATGACTTATTCGACAGTTAATGTGTTTCTTTAGTACATTTGGAGCTGGCTTATGTTTTTATGTTGCGTCTGGTCTACTGATATGATTGACTCGAGCCTTCAAAGGGGGGTGGCAGCTAACGATATTAAAAAATAACCCTCGAAAATGCTATTTCTTGGAGTTTATGTTGCCTTTCTTGAAGCAGTAATTTGGTTACTGCTTCCGAGGTGTACGAGAAAGGTATTGTTAGGTTGCTGCTGTTTGCCATTTCATTTGTGTAAAAGTTTGCCTATATTTGGATAATAAATATTATCTATAGTACTATTTACAGAGTACAGTAGTGTAAAATATTAATTTTTAATTTTTGTAATAATACAAAATGACTAATATGACTAATTTTACGTGTGTCTATCCATCTTTACTAATTTTTTTTTTATTGTGATGCGTAGTTTTACCTTGATTTGCCTGATGTTAAAAAAGGGAAAATACAAGAGTGTTGGTGACTGAAATACTCAACTCAGA
Source organism: Tinea trinotella (assembly GCA_905220615.1). Lineage (NCBI taxonomy): Eukaryota > Metazoa > Arthropoda > Insecta > Lepidoptera > Tineidae > Tinea > Tinea trinotella. Next base: position 719,188 of record HG992308.1, on the reverse strand, counting down.
ATCATTCTTTTTCCGGTGAATAAAACACAATGTTACAATTATTTTAAATTAACATAATGAAGATCGCCTTATTTTAAAAAATATGACTCGACATCTGTCCTCGGTTACTTCAGTCGCCATCACTTTGAAGCAAGAAAATACCAAAAAGTTATAGTGAAGTACAATTTTCTTGTAAAGATATAGGAGGTAGCTCCATAAAACCTTATAACTCTAATAAAACCTAATAGTTTTAAATGCGAAACATTTGTAAACATCTTATCCAAATGGAAATTATAAGAGCAAAATTTTCATAAAACCTATTCACGATATCTTTCAGAGTGCCGTTAGCTGAAAATTTACTGAATTAAGTACACACGCGTCGGCTATTGCTGGCGTGGTGGCAATTAGAACTGTAAATTCATTTTACTACCGACAGATGGCGCTAAATGCTTACTCCTCCGTGTATCCATAGGTGCGACACATTATTTTTGTTATGCAGTGTAATTAGATGGGTTGGGATTTAAATTAACCAGGGCTCCGTTATGACAGTGTTTTATAATATTAATAATATTAATATTATTATTTTGACCTTTTTAATTAACAATATTTTTTGTATGCTATAAAAGTATTTTATCGTGACTCGTAATCTGACTTGATTGGTGGTAAGAAAAGGAAGGTCTTAGAGCGTCGCCGACTGAAAAAAACTTACTCAGCTTACGGTTACCTCTGTCGCCTTCCCTATGCCAGCGATACGTTAGTAGTAAATGAAAAAAGTGTTTTCTTTGCTGTTATTTATTTATTCTGTGTTCTCTTCTCTTTTTTCTTTGTATTCTATTTTTCTGTTCTGTGGAGTAAACATTTTAATGACGAAAAAAACCTAATTATAAACGAGGTGTAGGGTAATGCTCATATGGTCGCACAAACCGAGAGTGCGGGTTCAAAACCACTTGCCGGTTCCAATGTATCTTTGATATATTAAGTACTTTGGTCGCCCAGATTTTATGTGATACAAGCACGTTTAGTAGCTTAGGATCAATATGTAAAAAAAACTAATGAAAAAAACAGAGTACTAACAAGCAAATTATTCCAAAAGTGTATCCTATTTACAAAAATAGCCCAATCTAATTTGAATAAACGAAATGAATGCAAAACAACTATAAATTGAAGTAATTAGCAATTTGCAATCAGGTGGTGATACGAAAACAGAGCAATTCTAATGAGGGGAGAGGGAAGCGCGCCAAAAAGGCCACCATCTTGGTATTGTCATGTGTCCGGATGCCATTAAGCGGGAAAAATACCGTTCTATGTAGAAATATTGTCTATGGCCGCACATGTGTCCTTGTTTATGGTGTTAATTTTGTTGTCTGTTGTTGTTCTTATTGATTTCTTCTATTTTTATTATGAATTGTCTATTGGACGATCAGTTTAATAGTTTTGTCAACTTAAGCTTTTGTTTGTTGTTTTTTTACATTTTTATAGTAAGCTACTAAATGTGCTGGTACCATAAAAACAGGACGACCAAAGTAGTTATATTATAGATACATTGGTACCGGCAAGAGTTTTGAACCAAGGCTCCTGGTTTGCCTGACCAATAAATTTTACTAACACTAAGCCTAGATCGCCTCAAACCCGTCTTTTGTGTATTATTTTTTCTTTACTCCTAATAACTAAATAACATAATGTAATACATAATGTAAAAAAGAGATTTTGCTCATAGTTACTAAGTCAATACGAATCTACTCTTAAGTAGGGTCCGCCTTAAAATTTCCCAAATAGTGTAATTAAATTGAAATTGTGAAAATGTGCCCCAAAAATTATTATAATCCAATAAGAGAAAGATATGTAAAAGCAGGTCACCCTCCCTTCCACGTTAGCACTAAGATTTTAATTAAATTTATCGAACCAAAATCATAAATACAGCGTGACATAAATTCGTACCTTTATTAAAGCCATTAAGAGGGTCGCGGGACACCCTGTATATCACAATTATTGTTCCTCACACGAATATAGAAACTGACCCCCTCTCATACCTATGCTTCCTTGGGCATACACCCAATACGCTTGTGTCTTAATTCGGCAACTTTATTCATTCATTTGGAATAATTCAATCAGGACGTGTTATTGGATGAGACTGCTTCTTTTTTAGGCCAATGTGCGGCCACAAAGAAAATAAAATAAAAAATACTTTAGAAGAAATTAATCATAATCATAATATCTTAGGTGTAGAGGTTCTTTATTTTTACTAGGATAACCTAAATAACCAGGTTCGAAATGGCGTTTTAAGAGTAAGGCCTATGTTCGGCAGTGGACGCCTTCTAGCTGATGACGATCATGAACCTGAATTAACTGTATGCGGGTTATCATATCTGCGATTTGTTGGTTTTAAAGTAGTTATTTTAGTATTTTCTTAGATATTGCGCGATTGATTAATGAAAACTAAAATATATTTATGTAATTAGCCGGATAAAAAAATGTTTAATTCAGTAGTTATTTAATTTATTTATAGCTTATAATTTATTTAAAAATCTATATCAGTTTAAAAATGTTATATATTTTTTTTATTGTGATTAATTCGCTTTGATTTTACAAAGCTTTGATATTTTTACATATATATATTTGTGTTTAAAAAAATATAGATTTATCAATAAGGTTTTTTGTACCCCTAAAACGAATAATCATAATTGTATTAACCCTTGCGAAAGGGGGGTGTTGGTCAATAGGACCGCGGTCACGGATTTTACACGACCAATTTGAATTTTAGGCAATAGTTTGTCAACTAAATTTAATTTAATATGGCAATATTTTTGTACAGTGTGTTTATAATAGCTCTTTTATATTATCTCTATATTCTGCTTTTATTGTACTATTTTAGGTTAGGAATTATTTTAATACTTACATGTATTTTATTTATATCAATGTGTACTTATGTATTGGAGATATCCTCAAAAAAGCTAAGTTGCCTAGTGCCCATAACCTTAGAGCTTGTATGAGGAGAATTGTGGATGTGAAGGAAGCGAGGGAGTTGTATCAGGATCGTGGCAAGTGGCGCTCCATTGTCTCTGCTTATCTCCGTGGGAAAAAGGCGTGACAATTTGATTGATTGATTGTACTTATGTCTTTATTATTTGGTTGTTATTATAGTATCATTATGATCTTTCTGTTGGTGCCTAAGGGTAACTGACAGATTATGTCTAGGGGTTAAGTTAGTCGTTCAGTTCACCTTAACACACAATGCATTAAAGATCATATTACCATTAAGTTCTGTAAGGGTAATGTCTTATTTATTTTAAAAGACAAGTAATTGTTATAAAATTGAATTATTAGTATAAAATATTAATTTGTGTTGTTAGAAATAATAATAAAAAATTATAAGCTTGGTTGCCTAGTGCCTACAACCGTAGAGATTTAAGAGAATTGTGGATGTGAGAGAAGTTAGGGAGTTGTGTCAGGAAAGTGGCGCTCCATTGTCTCTGCCTATCCCTGTGGGAGTATGGCATGACAATTTGAATAAATTATTATAATTTAAATGAATTCAGGATAATACGTTTGAGTATTTATAGATTTTAGTGTAAGTAATTGTTATATACCATCCTTTTAACAATCCCACGCGTATTTGTTAACATTTAACTGTACAAAATAAACAGATTTAATGAAAAAAAAAACACACCATGTATACATACACGTAATAACTATAATTTTTCGTAAAACTTCAAATCGGACGAAGGTTAGTTAATTAAGTCAACCCGTGAAGGACATACGGGGGTCCAAATGACCCGTAACATGTCAGATTTAACCCACATTTACACTATTAACTTAAGTTTTCATTGTTAACCCTGTTAACGTTTAAATGGTCGGCAATAAATGTGTAATTACTTTCGCGTTAGTTATCTCCTGTGGTGTTAGAATGCATATTACTATCGCACCTAGGTTTTTTTTTCATTTGTAAGAATACATGGTCTAGCAGTTAAAAAAACTACATGATAGAAGAATTTAAAAGCGGATGCATAGATCCTGTATACCTTAGTCTTCAGAATAGTTACACGTTAAGCGGCAGGCAACGGGTTTGACGCCCGGTCACAGTTGATACGCATAAATATTTCTATCCAATTTTCATTACTAATTTATATTAAATAATAATTGGCTAAAAGCTAGTCGCATTTGAATATGCAAAAAAAATGACTGCAATTTTTCGTACTGTAATAATGTAAGACTATGCTCTATTTTGATGTATAAATAGAAAAATATATATTTTATACAATAAATACTTTATATATTTTCTATAGAACTTGAAGACTTTAAGTACTTATAGTCAAATAGGTGTTTGTTTTTGGTCCAACACAGCTGAGTGTTAAAGGCAGAGCCAACAACTGTGTCAGCGACGCTGGCGCCGGGGTTACTATCGACGATAATTAATAAAATGATTTCTATACTAAGCTACTAAAGTGCTTCTATCATAGAAACAGGACAACCAAAGTACACAAAATATCAAAGATACATTGGTACTGGTGGGTGGTCTCGAACTCGTGCTCTTTGGTTTGTGTAACCATTGCACTGCCACTACACCACGGTAGCCTTTAAAAACAAGGCTAAAGTGCAACACAGAACGTTCTTTGTGGTTCATTCGATTAGACTTAAATTTTGCTTGAATTGGTTATAGTATAAATCCAGATGTTCCATTCCAGACAGATACTTTTACAGAGATAAACAGTCAACATTCATTTATTACGCAATTTTCTCAAATTTGATAGTCTATATATTTTCAATCCTCTGTTCTACCATTCTTATCTCAATTACTATGAGCTGTCGGTGAAGGACGGACGGACCCTAGCACCGTATGATTCTCAGTGTACGTTGTACATACAATTAAAAATGATAAAACCTATTCGGCAGTAAAGTGTACACGGCGAAAACACATTAATGGTAAACATCAAAACGAAGTGGCCTCTAACAACCTACGATATATACAAATCATATTTTCAAACAACAAAAACAATAAAACAAACAACATGTGTACGTATCAGCGCAGAGAGTTGTAATAAACGTGCAAACATACTGTTAATAAGAGTGAAACGATACGCAATATCATGCCTCTCTGCTGGACAAGGTCTTATTCGTAATCAACTGGGATTTTGGACCCACAACTTAGAACAACGATTCTGTTATTACAGTTTATTTATTTTTCGAAACCACTCACGGATTCGAAATCACCTGGTACCAATTTATCTTTGATATAAGTACTTTGGTTGTCCTGTTTCTATGATACAAGCACTTTAGTAGCTTAGTATAGAAATGTAAAAAAGTTAGATTTTAAGAGTTGTGGGCAATAGTGCCTTGTCGGCCGATCCGGGGTAGTACCACCACTTACAAGTGTACAGGCCTTCGTGACCAGCTAGTAAGTTGCCAGCTTCAACTAGGCCGGCATAGTGAATGCGACTCCTATTTGCTGTTTAAATGGTAGCAGTCGCTTCCTTTTATCGACCGCACTCCAGCTTAATATGGATGTTGAAATATGTCCATTTTATCCAAATCTACATTTTATCCAGAAAGAACACTAGATTATTAAGAAAACCGCTTAAGTCTCGTCTGCGTTGAACTGCACAAGGTTCTCATAACCCCAGAGGGTAATGCGACCAAGCACTCGGTCCAGCTCTGCTACGATAGGACTCTTTCATCCCGGCTTGCAGTAACATACGCGATCCTCGTATATGATTACTGAGGTCACAAAGAATAATCTCAGGCCACAAATTTGGGGTCGCAACAGTTCTGACCCAAAAGCGGACAATCCAGTAATGAACACCCTGTGGACGAGCCCATTTAATCTCGCACCTGAATCACTCTGTATATGAGATCGCTAAACGACCCACCGTTTAGTCCTAACCAAATATGGACAAATGACAGTTAAGGTGTAAACGCTGACTACCCTTTTGCGTTAAAACCGATGTTCTGTTATTAGAAAGACTCGTACCTTTTGTTATTAGGTGTAATTTTAGAAAAAATATCTTCTTCATATCTTGTTTATTTAGTTTACATTATTATACTAAGCTACTGAACGTGTTTGTATCATAGAAACAGGACGAATAAATATATCAATAGGTATAAAGGAAATGATATACTTCCTGATGGAAAACTATAATGCGATCGTGACTGATGCCACCATCGAGATGCCACATATAATTGTCTGCAATAGCAGTTGGTTCCGCTATGCCGGCCTAAATTATGTAACATTGCACCTGAAAGTGATACTAGGTTACTACTGTTTCTGCTGGCTTCACTAATTAATTGTAATGCTTAAGTTATTCGCCAATTTCTTTTTCACTAAATCTACTTTAGGTAAGATTTTTATACTTGGTATGATTTAGGTTTATTTCATTTTGCCTTTATTTATTTATTTCATTTTATATGCATTTTTATTTATTTCATTTTTTGAGGATTGTGGCAAGTGGCGATCACTTGTCTCTGCCTATCCCTGTGAGAAAAGGCGTGATTGATTAATCGATTCTATACTAAGCTGCTGAACGTCCTTGTATCATAGAAACATGACAACCACACCGACAATAACCGGCAAGTAATTTATGATCTTGAGGCTCTTGGTTTGCGCAGAGGCCAAAATAACAACTACAAAATCACGGTCGCCCTAAATTACAACTTAACAAGTCGCACGCTGTTCCATGTAAATAAAAAATATATATTTTTAATATTTTTCAAAGAAATTGTTTTCCAACTTCTTTGTTAATTCAAACGAAGTCATTCACCCTTTAAGTTTATTCAATTCGAAATTCGAATGCACACTGCATAATTTATGTAATAAGTGACTATATTAATACACGCAAATCTATTCTTTATTTCATTAAGAAATAGATCCTAGAATGGTTTGTCAAAAGAATGCACATTTTGAAGACTGTCGTTGTGTATATTCCCCGTCGTTTCTATCTCAAAAGTTTCCCGCCAATCGTCAAGTCTCGATTGGTGAACATCAAAGTCTGGAATTAAGAGTAATAAAAGTTAAAAATTCAGTGTGCCTCGGGCGTTCGAGATGGACGGACGTTCGCGAGGGTACTCCAGGGGATGTACTCTCATAGATAGATAGGTATCCTAAGAATAAATTGCAATATTTAAAGTTTGAACTACGTTGTACTAACAAACTTATTCTAAGGGGAACTTTATACAAATTTAAACCATTATAATACACATGTATATTAATCATTTATATTAAGAGTGGTAGGCAGTGTTCCTTAGTCTGCCGATCCGGGGTAGTACCACCACTTACAAGTATACAGACCGTGAAGTGATTTGGTCACGTTTCGGGATCAGCTTGTAAGTTGTAAGTTCCATCTAGGCCGACATAGTGGATGTGAATGCTACTTACAGTTATTAAATTGTAGTATAAGTGACATTCATTCATGCACCACACTTGGGCTCAACATTAAGCGGGGTGCTGTCATATATCGAGTCAAATTAAAAAAAAAAACAATAAAATAACATATATTTAGAATAAAAGTATAGTTAAGAAAAACACGGCTATATGAGTATGTGAACTAAAAAGTAAATGAATGGTAAACAAGAGGAGGTCCAAGAGTGCAGACGACTCACAAAACCGTGTGAGTTCATGGTTGCCTCAGTCGCCGTCACTATACCTACCAAAAAAATATTTTATGTACTAATTGTATTGGTTTTTATTACGTGTACAAATTTTTAAATTATTCAGACCTCTAGAAGTGGGTAAAAATTAATTTAAAAGATTTCATTCCATAGTTACATACATATATTTTTTTTTTATTTACATTTTTTAACTAAGCTACAAAAGTGCTTGTACTAAAGCTACTAAAGACATTAAAGGTCCTGAAACGTACATCTATTTACAGACGCTGTATGTTATTATGTCTATAATGTAGGTATAATTATATATATATATATATATATATATATATGAACATCCCATACAGTGTTTTAATAAAGGTTCTATCAGACGAGATGTTAGAGGTCCCGCGAGAAATCAACCTTCTCGCAATACACCGGCTTATCGTCACTTAATTGTAACATGTAAGATTGCTACCAATTTTATTCATAAAACCTACTTTCGACTTTAACTTGCCTTTTATCGGAGATTGGTTTTAGATTTTTTATTGAGTACTTCTGCTTAATTGTCTTTGTACGTCTTTTCAGTGGATATTCTTGTACTTGTGAAAATGACTACGAAGATTCATAAGTCTATATTCTATGTGTTTTTATTATATTTTAATAGGTACCAAGGAGGTAAATGATTAAATAATGAATTTAATGATAAAATTAAAGTTATTTTCGTTCATTGTAGAACAATCGACAAGTGGAATGCTTTGCCGATTCATTTGTTCTTCCTATTCTATAACCTTAGATCCTTCAAGCGATGCGTGAAGAAGCACCTTTGGCCGGCATACTGGCGGCGTGTAAGGCAGTTGAAACTGAAACTGTTGTTTACAGTCGTCCGCACTTTCAGACCTCGATTATACCTTTTATCAGGCAGATCAAGGTCAGATGTCGTGTAATAATAAAAAAACTTACGCGTCCTTATTCTCACCATACAAACTATTTTTACTGGTACAAACCCAACACAAATATTCATAAAATGATAATACTCTGCACTAATGATCCTATGTTGTATCAGTGTCCAAGATCGTTTATAAGAATAAAAGAAATATAAATATATCAATCAATCAAATTGTCACGCCTTTTTCTCACAGGGATAGGCAGAGACAATGGAGCGCCACTTGGCACGATTCTGACACAACTCCCTCGCTTCTCTCACATTCACAATTCTCTTCATACAAATATAAATATGTCTGTTATATGTATATAAGTAAATGTAGTGAAACTGAATACACATCACATATAAAACGGGGCAGAGACAATGCAAAAAGGCGCTAATTTCATGAAACCAAAAAGTGGTAATGGTTATGCGTCCCCGCGCCAGCCTCACGTTTGTCTCACGATAACGCGCGCTTACAATTAGCTAGGGACGGTGCTATGCAAAATTATAGGTCAGAAAGAAAATCTAAATTATGATTTTTCCTGGCCTCATGACGCGGATAGTTCAGGATAGTGCACTCAAGACTACGAAAATGCAGTGCATACAATGTATTGCTTTGTTTTTTTAAAGCTTATATTTTAAATAAATAAGACGACTTGCCATTTATATAATAAAATAAAATTATATTTGAAATTTACAATATTTTATTAGATATTTTGCGAACATTAATTAATGAATTAAACAAACTTTCCGTCACCTCGTTGGATGTAAAGCTCGCGAAACGTCGAAAAAAAAAGAAAGATAAATCAATAACCAAAAATAAACGCTATAGTAAGCCGCATTAAATTTGTTTAATTAATTTACGATAATTTTTTTTAATTTAAGAAAATGTTTATAAACTATATAAACTTAAATTTATAAAATTTCTTTTCCATGTCACTAACATTCCCTATATAGTCATTACAATTATACACTTCATAAAATAATTTTTATTATTGCTGTTTTGCATAAAGTGCTCCAATTTGGCAATTAGACGTGACTTGGTAGCTATAATCGTTAATGCTTAGCACCGTCCACATATTTTGCAACCTTTTGTGCAAATTCGCATCGTCTCCAGCACACCCTCTATCGCTGCACAGCCACTGCGATACCATATTATTGAGGCTGTATTAAGGTACATTATTATTCTGCAGATATGGTGACACATACGTCTTTTCAATGTCAAATAATCCAATGTCAACTATTATAAAATAGTTTTAAAATAAATAGAGAATTAATATGAAACTGTTTTTCAGTAGTTCTTTCACTGGGGATTAATATTTTTATATTCGACCTATAACGGTCGGAGTAGCAAATGAGTTTTCTCTTGTTCTACTTTTTAATGTTCCATGTTCGAATCATCTCCCACTCGGATAGTCTTACAAATTAATCGTTACGGAATTGAATGTTTTCAAATTTGAATTTCGAAAAATGTATATCCAAATTTGAAATTTGAATATACATTTTACAATAGTTTTATGTACAAAACTAAAAATAAAATGTAGTATTTTTACAATAATAGGTAATTTAGGCTATTTAATATTATATACAAATTATTATGGTTGAAACCAAATATTTGGCCAACTTAAATTAATGCGTAATTAATCAAAAAGCGTCTTATCATTAAAGCCCATTCTTCCGAGAGGTAATTAAAAAAATAAAAATAAAAGAAAAACAAAAAGAAGCAAATCACTCAGAAAACTTTTGTTAATTTAAGATTCTTCAGTCGGAATTCATTAAGTCGATGGCAATTAACCGGCCAGGGGACAAATCAAAGAAAGACGCCCAAGAAAAGGGTTTATAAATCCAAGAGGGAAAGTAGCTGTTTTGCCCAATCATTTTTAACAAAAAAAAAGTTAATTACTGTGGTTTTACTATTTGGATGTTTTCGAACTGTGGAAACTGTTGATAATGAACACTTGATTAAAAGTTTTATTTAATTTTGTATAATTAAAATATGTAGTCGGATGAAGTAGAATTGAATCAACTTATCAAATACCAACCTTGGGGAAAACTTGGGGTTTCTCCATTTGCTTTATCATTTTTTTATGAATAGGTTATGATAAGTTAAGAACCAGAGGAAATATAAAAATAAAAATAATTCTTTATCATCATAATCATAAGCCTTGTGCTTTACACTACAGGGCATAGGGCTCTCTCTCCACATTAGAAAAAGTCGAACTGAAACGATGGACGGTTTTTGAATCGTAATAACCCACGCCGAAAATCGTAATAAATCATTGCACGAATTTTTTAGAGTTAAATCCATGATGACGCGACGACGACTCGTAAAATGTAATAAGACAATTGACAGCTGTGAAACAAACTGCTTTCAACAACCAATGAGTTCTATTTTTAAATGTAATTATTACTTTTTAAATATTGTTTATGTAAGTGGCCAGTTCTGGATACATAAAAAGCAGCCCTCTCAGCCAAAGGCTTCAGAATTTTCATATAAACTTCCTTAGTAGAAATTAAATTAGGAGTTGATTGGTGAAATTGATGTGAAACAATCCAACGTGTACTAGGGGCTCATCAATTAGTAAGAGGTAAAAATGTACAGTCGGCGGGCATCAGTTTAGCGTTTAATTAACATTCCGCAACATCTCGCCCGCGTTCGCGTCAAGGAGCTGCGAATTAAACCGGTATCATTGCCACGTTTATTGACAGCAGACGCGGTGGCGTCACAAAGGTAGTGGAATTATATTTTTAGTAATGGAAATTATGGGTTTTAGTTAGTAAGACTAAAGACTGGCTACTAACGCGCTAGAATCTTTAAAAAGTATTCTGCGGTTTATGGCATCATGTAAAAAATCAGTAAATTTTTGGTTATAGTTAAAAATAGTGTAAAGTTCATGATTTTCGAATCCACTATACTAAGATTTTCGATAATGCTTTTCGCTTTAGGCTTTCGATTTGCGCTTTAGCTTTTAGATTTAGGCAATGATACCTAATACGAGTACATATAAAATAAAAAGAAAAACTAATAGCGTCTTTACTTTCCAATGTTCATAAAAAAAACTGCCTAAACAATGAATATTTTATTAATAATTAACAATAATAATAATTACATTTTGTTTCAAGTTAAAATACTTAACTTAAAACAATTATTTTACACAAGACGTAAAATAATTAACATCTAATTTTTTTTCAGAACTTTAACAATATCTATCCCTGTGTAACGCCACCGCTGGCACTCCTCAGTTGAGACGAGAGTTCGACAGCCTCCTTCCATTTTCGAATCGACACCGGCATCTTCTGTTTTATAGTATATACGATCAATTAATGTGCAATTTGTTCACCTTATATTTTATAATAGAATATTTTGACAATACAGATTACTATAATTTATTGTAATTATGATTGCATACAATTATCATTATTCAATGTATAAAAAAATTGTTATATACATTGAATAAAATAGGCCCCGAATTTTGATTAATGAATCGAGGTCTCTCCGTGACCACGATGGCTGCAAAGCTCTCAAAACGTAGAAATAAAAATTACAATCATTGACGAAAAATAAACGCGATAGTAAGCCGCATAAAATTTGTTTATAAATCATTACATCTTCATATCAAAATATTTCATTTCCAATAAATCTTTTAAATTGTCACGCCAGGTTTATCACAGGGAAAGGCAGACAATAAATGGAGTGCCGTTTTCACGATCCTGTTTTAATTCTCTTGCTTACTTTACTTCTGTAACCTTCTTCATATAACGGTTTTTATCTTTTTTAGATGGGATAAAAAAGATGAACCTTCGCATTCATCTTGAATAAAATTATATTACAATATAATTGTTTAAGTATAAATAAAGTATATTTATTATATAATATACTTTATTTACTAGGCCTGCATAGTGGATGTGATTGCTGCTTACAGTTATTGAATTGTAGTAGCAGTGACATCCATTCATGGACCACACTCCAGCTTAACATCAAGCGGGGTGCTGTCATATGTCAACACAATAAAAAAAATATATATTTGAACATAATTGTAGCACATTTATTTATTGTATGTAGTATAGTGTTTCTATATTAATGTGGCCAATTTGTAAGCGGGCACGAGTCTCTATGCCCCCCATTTGTACAGTAAACTGTTGCCCCCCGCGCCCCCCGCCTAACCCCCCTCCCCCCGTCAATAACGAAATAATTCTCTCATAGCGAACAATTGCCAAAAACAATGTGTATTTAATTTTTGTTTATTATAATTTTGTGAATTTATTCAAGTTTTATATCTTTTGTGGGGCGGAATAATATAATGTTGCATAATTGTTTTTAAAACATAATTGTTTGATTCTAATATCAGAAGTATGAATGTATGAAGAGAATGTGTGAACGTGAAGGAAGCGAGGGAGTTGTGTCAGGATCGTGGCAAGTGGCGCTCTATTGTCTCTGCCTATCCCTGTGACAGTTTTTGATTGATTAATATCAAATTTGATATTTAATACTTTGTCATATTGGGTAGGTATATTTGATCGTGTACCGACGACTTTTAAAAGTCATAGTGCAAACCATAAGAAGAAGCGTCTGCTGCTACAGAAGTCCCTATCCGCTATGCCGGTCCAGTTTGCATAAGCAACTTTTAAGATGATCCCAAAACGCTACTGAATAATTACTCTAGTCACAATGCATGGACTGATTTTTAAAAGGCATTTTCAATATTGTTTTAATCCTCTTTTTGTCATCAATAATCGCGTTAAAATGGCGTAAATATAATATTACTACAGAAAGTACTTTCACGTCTCTTATTCCACATGGATATGCAGACAGAAGCTATCCAAAAGAAGTGCTACGTTCGACGATCCGGATATGTCTCCGTTCATTTCCACAACTCATAGAAACTTTGTACTTACTCGTACGACTGCTGCAATAGCCAGCTCTTTTCAAAAATATCATCTATTTAATCGAGAAGTAACCTTTGCCGGTTGTTCTCATGTTGCCCTTTCACTAACCTCTGATTTAAAAACATTTACAACTTTAATAAAACTAATCCAAAGTTAATTAGACATGAACTATATTAGTATTTTTTAAGATTTTGCGCGAACATTGATTAATGAATTAAACAAATTTTATGCGGCTTACTATAGCGTTTATTTTGGTATTAATTTTAGGTTTTTATTATTATTCCGACGTTTCGAGAGCTTTGCAGCCATCACGACTCTCCGCGACCACTATGGCTGCATAATAACGCGATAATATGCAAAATATAATGCAAACAATATGCAACTGTGGTCTTCCAAAGGCGATGTCTTATGCAATCTTTGTCCACAATTCAGCAGACATGCATCAGATGTCAAATATTTTTTATTTTAAACTATTTAAATAATTAATAAATATTGTACTTTGTTAATAATCATTAATTTGTATTCATCCCAGAATATGTTTTGTTTTAATTTAACTGATATAGATTTATAGTCTAGATGTCTATATTTTAATTTTAGGTTTAATTGACATTGTTTTTAGTTAAAAAAAAACTAATTGTTACGCCTTTTTCCCACAAGGATAGGCAGAGACATGGCATGAAATGGATCGCCACTAATTCCTTTTTTTAGTTCCTTTATTGTAAAAATATTATTATTATTTTCATTGAATTTTGTACATATTATAATTTGGTGTAAATATTTTTGTACAATTAATAAGTTTATATGAGTTGTGCATGTATCACTGTTGGTGTGTCTAACATAAAAACAAATAAATGAAGGTCTATGAATACTTCGCTTTATGGACCATGGCCCTTGGACAAACCCCTACTTAGCTATTTAATCAGTATAAAAAACTACGAATCATATTCTGTCGCAACAAAAGTAAAATTTCAACATTAAACACAGGGTGTTTTATAGAAGGGATTTTGATAGGAAATCAAAGGGAATAAGCTAATACAGTATGTTTATAAATGAAATAGACACAAAGAGATCTAACTGATACACTCTATCAGAGAACAACTGACTACTACTGGCTACATTGAGATACGAAAGTATATTTTGTAAATTAAGGAGATGCAGTCAAAATGTCAGTAAAAGTTATATTATTTAATTATAACTCGCAGAGTTAATCAGAAATTGATTATATTAATGATTAATTCTTTTTATGTTTTATTGACTCAAATAACTAGATGATATTTTCATAGTGTTTATCCACGCTTAAAACCTTTTATTTTATAGTGACTCAACATCTGACCTCGACTTTCTTGATGGTAAGCAAGGGGATGTTCAAGAGTGCCGGCGACTGAGGCAACCGTGAACTGACGCAGTTACCGTCAAAGAAATACGTGTGTTTCGTAACGTGATGGATGATATATAAGAAACAATTTTAGTTAGAAAACCATAGTAGGATATGTAAGATACCTACTCCAAGTTTTTAATTAGGTTTTCCACCCAGTTAAAAGGTCCTTGTTAGGGAACATGGCTAAACTATTACTATAGACACATTGTACAAAAGGGTTAATTGAATATATAATGTTTATCATAATATTATGTTAATAATAATTATCGTTTAAATAAGTTACTGGTAGATTCCATTTTTTTTATGATTTCTACGATGTAAGTCCATATATTTTGTAAGATTTGTGTCTAGGTAACTCTGGTTTGTCTTGCGAATTCAGTTCTTTCCAGTTGTTTCCAGTTGACAAGAGGATATTTTATTTATTTATAGTTATATTTTATAGTTTTTTAATTAACATTTAAATATATTTGACCTATAAAAATTCAATTCAAATACACTTAAACCTTGCTGCATTACTACGAAAAACCTTGTGTACTACGAAAAACCTTGTAGTAATAGTGACATGAAATTGCCTTATCCAATGCAAAGGTGTTTTGTCACTGTGCCACGATCATTATCAGTTACTCTTACGTTACATTAACTTGAACAGATTTTGCAAAATTCGATTGAAAGTTTCCGTAACAATACCCTATTTCAGGTGCCTTCAGTTGAGGACATTCTGAAGGGAGACGTTATCATTGTGAAGATCGATGCTGCAAGATATACCTTTTGCTAATAACCTCTCTTTGTTGTTTGTTTTGTTGAAAGGTTATCTTGTTACAAATTTGTATTGAGGATTTAATATATAAGAGATTTCGACATATTTAATATGTAATACATTATTTTTTTAATTTTATTTTATACACTTCTATACTAAGTTACTAAAGTCGTTGTATCATAGTAACAGAACAACCAAAGTACATATATCAACAAAGATACATTGGTACCGGTGAGTGGTTTCGATCTCGTGCTCTCGGTTAGTGTAACCATTGCACTGCCACTAGACCACGGTCGCCTTAAGTTTACGGCATTATACATTACTTTACGGCATTGAATTAAAATAATATATTTAAACAATGATATACAATTTCTGATTAGTCCCCAAGGTAGACTGGCAGAGAATGCCCAAGGGGTAACAAAACAATATTGTATAAACAATTATGTGTTAAATTCTGCCTACACCCGTTTTTGAAGTCATAAGTTGATTGATTAACTCATTAAATTATAATTTACATTATTATTTTTCATTGTAATCTTTATTTTCCCTTGTTATTTGATCTGAATATTATGTCAAGAAAACTTGTTTCACAAGTTAGTGATAATCAAATACATCATTGCACACGTCTTTTTCTTAAAACCATAGATTAAAGATTAGTCGCGCTATGACTAGATAGAGCCTGTCATACAAACTGTCTCGATATAAACGCTCCCAGTTTACTCTGATGTGTGAGTCGTAATCATGTATCTACGTGGCCGATGCCTGTGTACGTGAACGAAATAATGAACGAAATAAACTATTAACCTATAAAATAGGGAAAGGATTTAAAAAAATATATAAACAGCTACTTAATTTTCTTGTATCATATAAACAGAAACAAGAAACAGCGTCAGCGAGACCAATCATTAACCTTTGCTTAAAACATTATTTCGAGTAATTAATACGATAAGTTTAATAATATGAATATAAAGTACCCTTACGAACAAAATGATAGTACGCTCTGAGTCAGAAACTTAACTCTATCTGAGCAAAGTCACATGCACTTTGGTGAATATTGACGCTCGCAACGACTACCAAAACTTTGTCAAAATTAATTAATACACTGGACAATGACCACTAATTTAACAAACTTCGGTTTAGATATTAACTTACTGCACTTGATTTGTGACACAGCATATTATATGGTAACTTAAAATATTGTTTATCGGAGATAACTTCAAGAAAGCTAGGTGGCCTAGTGCCCATAACCTTAGAGCTTGTATGAAGAGAATTGTGGATGTGAAAGAAGCGAGGAAATTGTGTCAGGATCGTGGCAAGTGGCGCTCTGTCTATTCTCATGGAAAAAAGGCGTGACAATTTGATTGATTGATTCATTGTTTATTTCTTATCAATAGAAATTGCGTTAAATTATAATGGATATTTTTAAGGCTAAAATTGTAAATGGATGATGATTATAAAGTATTTTTTATGAATTTTAATAATATTTAAAGTTAATATTTTATTATTATTTCCACTCGAATGTAATTATAATTATAGATTGTTGTTATAATAGCACTATTATAGAAAATCTATATGTAATAGGAAACTTACATTGTGATATAAGAATTGTGGATGTGAAGGAAGCGAGGGAGTTTTGTCAGGATCGTAGCTAGTGGTGCTCTATTGTCTCTGCCTATCCCTCTATCCCTGTGGGAAATAGGCGTGACAATGATTTATTAATTAATTGATTTGAATTGATCTAAATCAAATGTAATTGTTACGCCTTTTTCCCACATGGATTGGCAGAGACAATGGAGCGCCACTTGCTACGATCCTAACACGACTCCCTTGCATCCCTCACATCTACAATTCTCTTCATACAAGCTCTACGGTTATGGTCACTAGGCAACCCAGCTTTGTTGAGGATGTCTCCGATTTGGTCGTAAAACACCCTCCTAGTTAATATGCCAGATAAACAATTAAATATTTATAAACATGTATGTGCTTCAAGTTAGGGTATTTCCCTGATAATATGTGTAATTTAATTATAAAATACATATAGATACAATATACAATATAGATAAGAACATAATATACTTATTATAATTAATAATTTATAAGTGACACAAATTGTGCCATAAACTGCACCTTCTCTGCTTGTCACTGAAAAAAGGTGTCTTTATTTTATCGTGTAGTGAAAATATCTCGCTAAGTGCTTGTTAATGATAACACACAGTGTCTGGTGACCGTGGGTAGTCATAAATATGTCGACGTTAATTCAAACCCAGGTGCACAGTAAATAACCCTCTGCTCGGCTCGCTGTGTAACGTGCCAAGATACCAGCTTTTACGTCTAATGATTTTGATTCGGTTAATAAATAGAAGGTAATAATTTAATTAGGCTTTTATTATAGAGCAATGAAGGACATGGAAGATGAAAGGTTTTTTTTAGAGTTGTAACCGGCATAGTTTCGGCGACTGATGTAGCCGTAAATTATTATTTTTGTGTCGTCAGCACTCTTGGACTTCCATCATACTTACTACTATTTCAAGTTGTCTCATTCAGAATACTCATAAAGTTATATAAAATTGTAATTTTATTCTCATAATAAAGTTTTTTATCATAGAGCTTGTATGAAGAGAATTGTGAATGTGAGGAAAGCTAGGGAGCTGTGTCAGGATCGTGGCAAGTGGGGCTCCTTTGTCTTTGTCTATTCTTGTGGGGAAAAGGCGTGATAATTTGATGAAATAACACAAGTCTATCAATAAAATTGTCACGCGTCATTCTCACAGGGATAGGCAGAAACAATGGAGCGAATAACATACTCAAATTTAATATTGATTCAAATGTTATACAAAACACACAAATCACAATAACTGGGGTAGATGTGTTCCCATATTCATTTACAATTATATATTTAATTTATTGTCAAACTTTAATACTTAGATGCATCGTTATAGCAAATGCATTGCGCGACCAACTTCCGCTTCCAGGGAACCATAAATTGATATACACCTCCCTTTCTCTTCTCATAATTGTGAAGATATTAGATATACTAATTGGGCAATTTATTTATTATTACTATAATAGGCATTGAGTGAAGAAATACATCAATCAATCAATCTTAACAGTGGTAGACAGTGGTACCCAGTCTGCTAATCCGGGGTAGTACCACCACTTACAAGTATACAGGCCGTAAAGTGTTTTGCTCACGTTTCGGGGTCAGCTTATTAGTTGCCGGTTCCAACTAGGCCGGCGTAGTGGTTGTGACTGCTATTTACAGTTATTGAATTGTAGTAGCGGTGACATCCATTCATGAACCACACTTCAGCTTAACATCAAGCGGGGTGCTGTTATATGTCGAGTCACAATAAAAAATAAAAAATTGTCATGCCCTCACAGGAATAGGCAGAGACAATAGAGCGCCACTTGTTACGATCCTGACACAACTCCCTCGCTTTCCCCACATCCACAATTCTCTTCATACGGTTATGGGCACTAGGAAACAATAAATTATAATCCTGTAGATCGTAATGTAAAGGTAATAAATAACTCAAAATTTAATTAAGACTAACAAATTCGTGTCGCACACCTAACAAATAAAGACAAACGTATAAACCAAACAAATTAAATAGGTACTCAATTTGCTACGTCTCCAATGTTAACATACGCCCACAAATTAATCCGGTTAATAACCCCCCGTCAAACTTGACTTCGACTGAACAATTCATTGCATAAACTATGTGAACCTAATCTCAATCTTACTACTAATAAAATGAAGTTCAAAATTGTTTGGCAGTTTAACAAAGGTGTGTAAGTAAATATGTGTGTATGTTTGTTGGAGAAATGGTTACATTGTCACCTCCTACGACCATATTTCACGTGCTCCCATCAATTTGCTGACTGGATGCTCCCCAGGATACGAAGGTAGTTTAACAATGATGATGGTACCCGCAATTGGTTTGGTAACCCATTTACGACACCATATTTATAATAGGGTTAAAATATATTAACAAATAATAGATATTAAGGATGTCACAATAAATGCAGTCAAATTAGCTTGGAGACTTTTTTGCATTTGTAGCAGTGCGCCTAAGAGCGCGTTTCCATTATTAACAAACGTTACGAAATCACGTCATGTCCTTGAGTTTAAATTGGAAGCAAACGGAAGATAATGGAAAACCATTATACAATTTTTTATAAATTATTTGATAACAATTGCAAAATATCGTGCACAAAACTGACCAATTGTTTTCACCGACATAGTATACATACGCCACATACCCTCTCGAAATCTTTGTCAGATGAAAGCACTTCAGGTTTAAAGCGACATAATATCGAGGGTATACTGGCAGAACATGCTAAGTGACAATTTTTACGAAAACGACTTAAGTACATGGTCAAACTCAGTTTTTTGTGCTCTTTCTACTGATATAACATACTAACTTCTAGGTTGAATAGTTACGAAGTTATAGTCTTTGATAAAAGGATATCAAACATGTAAAGGTCTATTGGTTTCAGGTATGTTGAGCTAAAGGTTCTTAACTACTAATTTACATGAAAATATTCTGACACAACATTATAAAAACGTTTAATATGTTATCTTAGCATAATGATGATCATTTCAGTATAGAAACACATTCAAGTAAAAACACATAAATTGCATTATCATTTTTTTACTAGTTACAAAATTAATGACTTTGGTAGATTTTATTCAAGTAGAATATGATAAGTTCGATTAATTTGTTTTGCTTGAAACAGAAATATATTTGTGTAATTTGTTTAAAATATGAAAGAGTAGATAATGAAAAAAGAAAGAACTTGACAACAGTTACAAAAGTCACATTAAGAGAAAGGTGCACTGTAATAAATAGAAAGAAAGAGATGAAGAAAAGGTCCTTATGAACCGTCATTTTGCATCAGCCACGTTGGATTTTTAAGCAGTACTCCAAATACCAATATCTAATATTAATTTCCTATATTATTCCCGAAAACTAGATGGATTGAAGCTTATTATATGAGTTTGCTCTTTCAAATCACGGATATATGGTTTTTGTATGGTCTGAAATAAATGGAAAAAGGGGAAGATGCGAACGTGGGACCATTTTAATGTATTACCTACGCAATTGCATACCTTCGACAATTACGGAAATAACACTTTATTCAGATACATGCGGCGGACAGAACCGTGATCAATTTGTAACTACATTACTTCTACAGAAAGATGTAAACCTTCGAATTATCAAACAGAAATTCCTAGAATCTGGGCACACTTACTTGGAGCATGTTTCTATGCACAGG
This sequence comes from Tinea trinotella, assembly GCA_905220615.1. NCBI lineage: Eukaryota > Metazoa > Arthropoda > Insecta > Lepidoptera > Tineidae > Tinea > Tinea trinotella. The sequence goes on along the minus strand of HG992308.1, from coordinate 698,404 downwards.
AGCATAGAGAGAGAGTAAAAAAGCATTCTTCAGCGTATTCTATGATGGATTGGATTTCTATTTTCAAGAGATGGCTTTACTAGTAAGTGCTGGACGATTATGATATAACCAAAACATCATGAACCAAGCTTAGATATGTAATTGTAAACAAATCGCTTTAACACATTAGTGGGTTTGGTTTTGCGTCGTATACTTTTGGTTGAGCCAAAATGTCTGATTTTATGCCAAATAATCGTCATTTGCAGGAAGTGTTGCTTTTCTTCTTTCATTCTAAGAAAATGGCGGCTGAAGCGCATCGAGAACTCCAAAAAGTTTAAGGAGATGCTGCCCTAAGTGAAACAACGTACCATGATTGGTTCCGTCACTTCAAAGACGGTGATTTCGATGTTGACGACCGTTCGCGTGAAGGAAGGCCAAAAACCTTCAAAGACGCTGAATTGGAGCCATTGCTCGATGAGGATCTGCGCCAAACGCAGAATGAGCTTGCTTCAGCATTGGGAGTTATCCTCCAAGCCATTTCCAAGCGATTGCATGCGTTGGGATTGATTCAAAAACAAGGAACTTGAGTTCCTTATGATTTAAAGCCAAGAAACGTTGAGCGTCGTTTTTTCGCTTGTGAACAACTGCTCCAGCGGCAAAAAGAAAGGGTTTTCTTCATCGCATCTTGACGGGTGATAAAAAATGGATTCATTACAGCAATTCAAAGAGAAAAAATCATTGGGACTGCCTGGTCATGCTTCTACGTCGTCGTCTCGGCCGAATATTCATGCTCCGCAGGTTTTGCTGTGTATTTGGTGGAACCAGGACGGTGTTATTTATTATGGGCTGTTGAAACAGGGCGAAACCATCACTGGGAAACGGTATCGAATTCAATTGTTGCGATTGAGTCGAGCACTGCGCGATAAGCGGCCACAAAAAGTGATTTTACAGCATCGGCCTCACGTTTTCCAAACCCGTTAAAATTAAAACTAAAGTTAAAACTACTTAAAAATGCTCAAATGGGAAGTCCTACCCCACCCGCCATATTCTCCAGATATTGCGCCGTCCGATTATTACTTGTTCCGTTCGATGGCACATGGTTTGGCTAATCAGCAGTTTCGCTAATATGAAGACATCTCAAATTGGCTTGATTCGTGGATAGCCTCGAAAGACGAACACTTCTACCGTGACAGTATTCGAGCTCTGCCAGAAAGATGGAAAACGTTGTCGCTAACGATGGGAAATAATTTGAATGATTCGTTTGTAACCATTTGTTCACAATAAAGTGGCATCATCATCAAAAAATCAATAAGAACTTAGTTTCGCTAAGTGTATTTTTTCAGTTCATCTTAACACATTTTAATATCCAACCAAAAAGTTTACAAGTAGAACATGTTAATTTATACAACAATAGCTCTACTGTCAATATACTGTTTAATTTCAGGATTATAGATGTTGTAAAATTATTAATTTAGTATCTAAAGCTTTAAATGTATGTCTCTTGATTGGAAAAGCTGTATTTCAAGAGAAAAATTCAATTTATTGCTTACTGGCAAAACATGCTAAGTTCGTACCCCCTGATTAAAAAGTCACAATAATCTTAAAATGCAATATTAAATACTACAGTTAAATATATATCTATATTCTTAATGAAATTATCTATCCAAAAATCCTGAAAATATGTTTGTAAATAGCTTTAATTGCAGTCTATATTAGATTAAACCTTTAACATTAAATATCTCGAAACATAACATTCTGCACTTATCATGTTTTCCTAGTATACCCTCTGCTGCTTACATCAGGCAGAGTGCTGTCATGTCGAGGTCAGATATCGAACAAATATCGAACCATAATAAAAAATGTTATTTGAACAGGTCTGATGGTAAACAGCGGTTAAGACACACACAATGCATAAGTACCACTGGTGCTTCTTCATGTAGCGCTTGAAGTACAAATTCAAACCTTTACAGGTAAATTAGCTTGGAGACGTTTTTGGGTTTGTAGTCAGCAAATATAGTAATATATAATATTATTTATTTAAATATTTTGCCCGATTGCCCTTCGATATACATATATTCGATAATATGTATATCGAAGGGCAATCGGGCAAAATATTTAAATAAATAATATTATATATTACTATATTTGCTGACTACAAACCCAAAAACGTCTCCAAGCTAATTTACCTGTAAAGGTTTGAATTTGTACTTCAAGCGCTACATGAAGAAGCACCAGTGGTACTTATGCATTGTGTGTGTCTTAACCGCTGTTTACCATCAGACCTGTTCAAATAACATTTTTTATTATGGTTCGATATTTGTTCGATATCTGACCTCGACATGACAGCACTCTGCCTGATGTAAGCAGCAGTGCGGTCCATGAATGCAGGCGACTGCTAATTTCCGTTGGTGTTTCTTCGTGTACCGCAATTGTAAATGATTAAGTAGTCTACAACATTCATCTAAATAATTTGGATGTACGATCGATAGTTTTTTCTTTAAAAAATGAAAAGCAAACAAAACGATTTTCACTACTTATTGTGCAATAATTAATGACGCAGTCGTTAGATATTGTTTCAAATCATATATATCATGTAAAACACTATTTTAAAGGATTAAACAAAACCGCACTTAGGAATTGGCACTATTTCGACAATTTTCCTGGTCTATATGTGTTCCTAACAATAACCCTTGCCTAATTGATTTTGATAAGCACACAATAAGAGTGTAAAACTATATAGCCCCATTTAGTAAATACATTAGCCCAAACACTAATGCGGGTTTTATGTATAATTCATCACTATCTTAAGTAACAAGTAGAGATTTAACAAGAAACTTAATTTATCATTTCATTGTACACACTCGGACAAGGGTGACAACAAGTCCCTGTATTTAAGGCTAATGCCTAATCGCTTAAGATCTGTGATCTCTTATTAAGTGCCCGTATGACCGCAGTTATAATATAGACGTGACGTATATTCCATAGTTATATTTTGAGGTACGCTTTGACTTATATAAGTGAAATTTGTACGTACGAGATATAAATAGATTTTGATGACAGGCTTGGTACATTGGTTAGCACTACAGTTTGTTGCACCAGTGAAGACATCGATTTCGAGTTGAACAAGTTTATCTTTCATGTCAAAAAATATTTTTAACCAAAATTTTTCATATCATACAGCAGATCAAAAGAGGATGAAAAGGAAAAGCATCTCTTGCAACACATGAAGAGATTGGGATTTTTTCATAAATTTTAACAACAAGGTGTCTACAAATATTTTAATTATAAGTTTAAAAGATTAGTAGTTATATTTTTATACATATTTTATTGTGAACTTTATTTAAATTATATGAATAATGCAGCATTTATCTCAATTTAAAGATTTAATATAGAAAACATTATCCTTCTATTATGCATGTATATTGTCATACTTATATAGGTAATATTGTAATACGGTAATAGGGTAATACGGGCACTAATTGGGTTACAAATGTGTATCATAATGGCACCAAGATAACGTAGTACATTTGACGTGGATCACGCTCTTGTCTCTCTAGTCACCCTTCTAGAACAATCAGAGTTCATTTAGACAAAGGAATAGAGTCCATTGTTTTGATAAAGAATGGTCACCGTACTGTAGGGTTGGCACATGTGTAGTTTATTTCTTATATTAATTAAAATTAATATAAGAAATATATTTTCGATAGAACTTATGTTTACGATATATTAAATCCATTTGGAATAAATTTATGGCATATTTTTGATGTACCCAACTGTAAACTAAAATAATATTTTAATATAAATAGTTTATTTTTTTTATTGTGATTCGACATAATTATGACAACACCTTGCCTGATGTTAAGTTGGAGTGTGAGTGACTAAGTTACTTCCCCGTAAGTGGTGTTACTGGGCGCTACTGTCTACCACTTGTAACAATTGAAGACAGCTGTCAGGTAGTCAATTAATCTTTTAATTCATTCACTCACTTAATTCATTAACCATTCAGTGGTTATTGTTAGCACTGGACGAGGGTTTGGCTTTGTCACATTCCACTGAAAATTACACAAACTATTCCCAAAGTTGTTTCGCTTTAAGATTTGTTATGTTGATTTTTATGAACGGTTAGAGTACGATTCATTGTTTCTTTTAAATAATACAACTTTTTTATCGATTCAAATTACCACAAAAATATAAACGCACTTCAATTAGAGATTAATCATGGTTTTAGACAATAATATGGTTACGCAAACCGAGTTCACGGGTTCAAAACACTTGCTAGTTCCAATGTATCTTTGATATATGTACTTTGGTTGACTTGTTTCTTTGATACAAGGCACTTTGATAGCTCAGTATAAAAATGTAAATAAATAAAAAAAGTTTTATTCTTGACTAAGCTTAGTCATTAAGCCTTTATTAAACTGCCCATTTTGTATAATGCTAAGCATCGTATATTGAAAGATAATTGACAAAAGAGATATAAAAATCAGAGGTGCGTTGAAGGATAAAACGAGGACGACTCAATATTAGGGACAGTCATAAAAAAACAGGACTTCGCAGTGCTCACAACAGGGGGAAATTGTACATATGAAGGCAGCGAAGGAGCTGTGTCAGGATTCTGTTGGCGTTCTGTTGTCTCTGACCATGCATGTAGGAATTAGGGCGAAACAATTTGATTGATTGATTGTTGTATATATTTTTAACACAATAAACAATGTATAATGTAAAAAATGTTAAATGTAACATTTTTCGATTGATTGAGTTGCTGAGTGAGTGACATGAATATTTACAACGGATTCAAGGGTGATATGGGATTGACTGATCACCCTTGAATAAGGGCAATAGGTTAAAATGTGTTGGGAGCGATTAATATTGAAAAAGAACAATGTGAATGGATGGGTGTTAAAATATTTATTACGAAACTTGTATTTTAGAAGATATTTTTGCTGGTTAACAGAGTCTGTGCAAAACTCATTTCTTTACGAACATTTTTGTTTTGATTTTATTGTGACACGATATGTAGCCTTGACAGTTGAAAAACGCGTAGCAGTTTACTGTTGCCTCAGTCGTCCTCACTATGCCGATTAGCCGGTGTTTTTTACGCTTCGCTTAAAGGATTTAAGGTGATATATTATAACATGATGATAGGTTGCAATCTATATGTTCTAAAGGCTATAATTGACGAGTGATTTCTTATCACAATCATAATTTTACGCCTTTCCAAAATCATGGAAGATTCTCACCACAGAACGGAGAAATTAGAAATTATGTTTCTCTGTTCTGAGAGTCTGACAATGCGCAAGAGCCGATAGGACTATGCAAAATATTTTTAATTTTATCTTTGGTTTGTTAATGTTATATATTGAATCCGTTAGGTATCATGTTTGTCTTTGCCAAAGATCTATTTCGCGTGTAATTTTAACCGAAGTTTGACATCAACCATTTATTTGGTATTGGTAACTATTTCTTTCGATAGGCTTAATATAAATTATATTATTGGCAATAATAATACATCTAGCAACACACAGCTTTAGGCAATAACTCAAGTGCTGCGAGCTCGAGCACAAGGCATATTAAATCAATAGGTATTTACATACAATACCTAGGTAATATAATAGGTCTTGAATTAGACCATCAATTACACATCAATTGTTCAGTTAATTTGCAATAAACAGTCAGGTAATCCTACAGGACACATTCCGATAGACAACGCAATTAAACCGTGAAAAAAGTTGAAAATTTTCACGACATAATTTTACCTAAATTTAGTGGTTATTTGCTCAGTTTGTCGATCTGGGGCAGTACTTCCACCACTTTCAAGTGTAGACACCGTGAAATGACTCTGTCGCGTTTCGGTATAAGCTTAAAAGTTACCAGTTCTGGGCGAACGCTATTTCAGTTATTTAGCAATCGCCTCCATTCTTGGAACGTTTGTAGCTTGAAATCAGGCTGGGTGCTGTCATAGGTCAAGCCACAATATTATTAAAAAAACTATTTAATTTATATCACGTTGAGATTTGAAGAGAATAACATAACTTATCAGATAAATAAGCTGAATTTAGCAATGAATAGGACACATAGTTCGTAGAAGCGATGGCTGTTAGGTTTGGGTCGTAAAATTCTCGCTTAGAGACCACCTATGAGCAAAGGCAGTGTAGGGCGTCTAGATAGAACTTATAACCTAAATAAAACTACAAGACAGACTGACGACTTGCTGATGTAGATAGCTGGGACTGTCTCTAGGGACCCAAAAAACTGTAGTGATCTGTGCTACATATTTCGAATTGAAACCTTTCACGAATTCACTAGAAAAAGATGACTCTTACCGAAGTTAGCAGAGTGGACAAACAACAGATTAGTTGTAATAATATTTGGGTTTGCTTTTTTAAGCTGCGTCTAGTAGTATTTAGTCAATGAATTGCAATAAACAGTTAGGTAATCCTAAGTTGTGTGCCTCGCCGCTATTATGTATTGGGTATCAATTCCTGCGAACCATTATGGGTTGTTGGTGGATTTACTGGATTGCACTTGATTTAGTAATTATTGAGGTGGGTGTTTACTGGGTGTAATGTGTCTCAGTTTAGGCTGCGTCATATTTGGAGCTGCTGCAGATAATTAAAAGTGAGTACACAAACACATACATCTGTGTCTCCAAACAGTTAATTTGTTATGTAATTAAATTTGCTATCACTTGTAAAAAAGTCTTAGTAAATTAGTATCTAGTAAATTATGTGCAATAAATATTTTTTTGTGTTTATAATTAGCAATAATTTGTATTTTATTCATCGATATATTTGTATACTTAGATTATTTTTCTTTATTTATTACAAATGGATTTTGTTTTGCTAATTCAACGTTTACAATAATATCAGTAAATCTGCCTTCTGCAAATAAATAACAAAATAAATAAGGAGCCATACTGAAACAAGTAAATAAAAATGATACATTAACTAATTATTTTTATAATATTTAGTTTATTTTTAAAATATCCTCGACTTGTCCGTTACCGCTGTCCGTGGAAAGGATGAGTGAAAGATTGACGAAAAGAATTTATAAATCACATGTGAATGGATGCTTTAAAGAAGGCAAGCCCAGGAGGGTGTTTTCCGATTAAATCGGATACATCCTCAAAAAAGCTAGGTTGCCTAGTGCCCATAACCATAGAGCTTGTATGAAAATAATTGTGAATGTGAAGGAAGCGAGGGAGTTGTGTTAGGATCATGGCAAGTGGCGCTTCATTGTCTCAGCCTATCCCTGTGGGAAGAAGGCGCGACAATTTGATTATTTAATTGTCCATTTCAATTCTGTTCAGTTTACGGTTGCCTCACTTAGGTTTAACTTAAAAAAAACTATATAGAATTTAAGTATGTAGATGAGAATTGTGACAAGATTCAAACATCAATCAACAACGGTCATATTATTAATAATAACTTATAACTATATGAAGTATTTAGTTTGGCCCATTAACAATGTTCACAACAGAACAGTGGTCGTTTGTGCTCATGCCTGGACAAAACTTTGTATTGCTCATAAATCGAGTATGGTCTAAGACGAGTACATAGCATCTGGCACAAATTGCTCTTTCAATATATCACTGGCAAGGATTGGGCAATCAATAAAGTACGCAAGAGGAGGCGCACGCCAACATGAACCTAAATTGAGACCTCCAATTTACTGCTGCCTATGCTCCGAGAACGATAGTTATTGAAGACACTGTTTGAGATATATGTACTTGTGTTTGCTGATTGGTCATACTAATTGTTTTACAGTGCACTCAAATTATTTTAAAACTGAGAAGGTAATCTCAGTTCAAGTGTTAAATTATTATAAAAAAAAAAGGTTTATGTTTTATTGTCTATGCCCTATCCCTGCAGAAAAAAGGCGTGACAATTTTGATTGATTAATTTATGTAATAAAGGATGTTTGCGGTTGTTATCGTTTTCGAAAGGTTCGATTTAAAATATGTATTTAAATTAAAAAGCAAAAATATATTGAAAAAAATTACCAATTCAACTACCAAAATGATAAATTCTTCTGATAAAAATATTTATGTTTACCTCTTGCCACTTAAACTTTAAGTAAAATTGCGCTCAAAGCTGAACTTACAAACTTTTAACTATTTTTGCGACATTACTACCTTTACGATTTTAATGAAGACTATTATTATTTCTTAATGTTACACACTTTCAGGATAATCTAAATAAACTATACCTGGCATTGGATTATGGTCAATAATAAAAACATCTAGTAATGTTTAAAAAAAGTCGACAGCTGTCGCATCCACTGTATTTGTCTGAACTCAGACAACTTTTAAGTTCATCTCTAAACGCGACTGTGTCATTTTGCAGTCTTAACAGCTGAAGTTAAGCGTGAATTAAATTATGCAATTAAAGCTAAGCGTTTAGTTGCAACGAAGCGATTTTAATCTCTGTATCTCTATGACAAAACAAAAACTTTTCAAAGCTTCTCTCACTGTTCATTTCCTGAAGGCTTAAACATACGATTACTATGTAACCACAAATTTATTTGTTTATTTTTATTTATAAACTTAATGCACAATAGTACAAAGGCGGACTTAATGCCAAAGGCATTCTCTACCAGTCAAACCTTTAGGATGTTGATCCGACGATGTAGATAAGAGGTAGGGTGCAAAATACAGGATTAAAAACAGGAGTATCATCATGTAATAAAATAAAATACACTTAAATTTATATGTGCAATGAATTCATATTACAATAAATCAATCAAATTGTCACGCCTTTTTCCCACATGGATAGTCAGAGACAATGGAGCGCCGCTTGCCACGATCCTGACACAACTCCCTCGCTTCCTTCACGTTCACAATACGCACAATTCCTAGTGCCCATAATAAGTTTGCCCACTAGGCAAACTTAAAATTCCTAATTTCTCTAGGTAATTTTATAGGTACAAATTAACCTCTATAGAAAATAACAATCTACGTTGTGATTTTACCAGTATGTCAATGTAAGTATAAATTACAAGTTTACGACAATATAAAATACTTTCGATTCCAAAACGACAGCGCATATTTATTACATTTAGCATTTTTTTATTGAGTCGACATGTGACCCTGACTTGCTTGTTGGTAAACAAAGGGAAGTCTAAGAGTACCGACGACTGAAAAAACCGACTTAACCCACGGCTGCTGCAGTCGCCGTCACTATGCCACTAATTTAAACATGTCCATGCCCTAATTATGTGCTTTCATCAGTGGATCATCATACTAAGTTGCCTAGTGCCCATAACCTTAGAGCTTGTATGAAAAGAATTGTAAATGTGAAGGAAACGAGAAAGTTGTGTCAGAATCGTGGCAAGTGGCGCTCCATTGTCTCTGCCTATCCCTATGGGAAAGAGGCGTGACAATTTGATTGATTGATTAATCATAAATTGATCTCTACAAAACTTATTGCTCGGTTACAATTTCTCCGTAGTTGTTTTAAGCTAAACAATTCCACTAAAATTGTTTACAATGAAATAGAACCAGGTATTAATTAAATTGGAGTTACAATATGATGCATCGATTTAATCTTGTTCGTAACCTGTGTATTCCGGTTGAGGGCGCTTAAATCAACTGAAATCTGTACAAAGCACTTTCAGTCGAAACTATTTGCGGTGCATTCTACTGTGAATTATGTTTGGGATTTTTTATTTATTTACATTTTCATACTAAGCTACTAAAGTGCTTGTATCATAGAAACAGGACGATATATCAAAGATACATTTGTACCGGCGTAGTTTTAAATCCGTGCTCTCGGTTTGCGTAACTACACTGCCACTTGTACCACTACACCACGGTCGCATAAATATAACAATCGAGAAGTGGAATGCTTTGCCAGCCCATGTGTTCTTTCCATCCTATGACCTTGGATCCTTCAAGCGATGCGTAAAGAAGCATCTTTGGCCGGTATAGTGACGGCGACTGAGGCAGCCGTAAACTAACTCGGTTTTTACAGTCGTCGTCATTCTTGAATTTCCTCTTGCTTATCAGGCGAGTCGAGGTCAAATGACGTGTCACAATAAAAAAAAATAACGAACAATCTTGATCTAACAATAACATAACGGTTCAATTAATGAATTGAAGAATACTGGTTAGGCTTAATAAATGGGATATGAAAGATGCCTTACCAGATAGTTAAAGCCTTTCTGCCAAGGTTATCTCTGGAAGATGTCCTACAGTATGTTCTACCACAATAACATGAAATAAATAGTTGGCCGGTATAGTGACGGCGACTGGGGCAGCCGTGAACTGACTCGTTTTTTTAGTCGTCGGAACTCTTGGACCTCCTCTTGGGTCGAGGTCAGATGTCGAGTCACAATACAAAATAAAATTTTGGTCTGTATTATATTGCTGGGTTGCCTAGTGTCTATAACCGTAGAGCTTGTATGAAGTGAATTGTGGATGTGAGGGAAGCGAGAGAGTTGTGTCAGTATCGTGGCAGGTGGCTCCCCTTTTCTCTGCCTGTGGAAGAAAGCTTGATAATTTTATTTTTTGATTGATAATATTTAAACCATCCCTTCATGGATAATCAACCATAGTACACTGAAATATCTTTTCACAAGTCCATCCAAAAACTGTACTAATCCCTGACGTTATTTTCCCTGAGGATAGTACCAGAATAAACATTGTAACATAGTAACCAATATCGTGTTAACCCTCTGTCAGTCGGTACATCCAAATTCATAAACACTGGTAAGAAACTAAACGAACCTACGATCTAACGTTACTCTATTCTGACCGGTATCGAGTGTACGCTACACTATTCTTGTTTCAAAATTTACATTCGAATTATATCTTACTTTTACTTTGGGTCGTTCATGTCACTTTCTAGAAGTAATTATTATTTTAGTATTATTGGAGTAGAATGAATAAGTAATAAGGTATTTTTACTAATCATTAATTTTAAAGAGTGGTGGGCAGTGGGTTTTGGTCGCCTTTCGGGATCAGATTGTAACTTGCCGGTTTCAACTAGGCCGGCATAGTGGATGTGATTATTACTTACAGTTATTGAATTGTAGTAGCAGTGACATCCATTCATGGATCACACTCTAGCTTCATATGTCGAGTCACAATACAAAATAAAAAAACAAATTTAGAAGAAAACTTTTTTTTTTTATTCAGAAAGTTTGAATTTGTATATTATTGTAAGCGTAAAGATCTAAGGTCCTACTACAACAAATATTTAAAACAGTGTTTAAATATATGCATACATACATATACATAGTATGTATACAATCAAACGTCATATTGTGGTATTATAGTCATATCGGCGACTGGGACAGCTGTGAACTAACTCGTTTTTTCAGTCGTCGTCTCTCTTGCACTTCCTCTTGCTTATCATCAGGCGGGTCGTTGTCAAATATCGGGTCACAATAAAAAACTAAATTCACTTAAAACATGTTTAATGTTTGTTTAAAGCGCGTTTAATTGTTTTTGTGGTAATGGTTAATATTTGAATGTTGTGCATATTTGTTATTGGTTGCATATTGGCCAAAGAACGTAAAATATGCTATTACTATCAATGTAAAATATGTTAACAGTAAATAAGCCTAATAAATAAATATTTTTTTTCAGGGTGAATTACACGAAACCTGTATTTCATTTGTTGTATGTGGAGACATCCTCAGGAGCTTGGGTTGCCTAGTGCCCATAACCATAGAAATTATATGAAGAGAATTATGAATGTAAAGGAAGCGAGGCAGTTTTATTTATATATTTAAATCCTTTATTGGACCAAAACTCACAGTTATTGAATTGTAGTAGCAGTGAAATTCATTCATGGACCACACTTTGGCCTAACATCAAGCGGGGTGCTGTCATATGTCGAGTCACAATAAAAAAAAATAAAAAAAACTTAAAATTAGGTACATAGGCGAGTTGAATACCTATTAGGCATTCTCTAACAACTAACCTTTAGGATAATGAGAAATTATGGGCAGGGTGCAAATATACTACAATACATAAACTACATTCAAGTATCACAAGTATTATATATGTGTTAACTACGTATTTTAAATCTCATCGCTACTCCTAATAGATTCGTTTCAAATTTTTATCGAGAATATGTGTACAGTATCAGATCTAAAGCCCCGAACAAATCTGTGCAGTGGATAGCGGGGGCCTGATCGACAAATCCGTGAGATTACGCGGCGATACTAGCGGCATGTTTATTTGACACTGCTGGACTTGGACTCCCACACAGTTAGGGTTGATATTCACCTTTTTAAATAAGGGTGCAGTTTTTTTAATCAGTCTAATGTGACGACAGGCCTGGTTAACATACCAGTTTGTTACGCGTAAAGTCCCGGGTTCGATTCCCGGTCGGAGCAAATATTTGTTTCATAGCTTTTATTTGTAATATTTAATAATAATATTTAATATTGCAAATATTTGTTAAATATTAATAAAATAAAGAGGCGGATATTTGCTTCGGGTCTGGTTTTCAAAGAGTGGTAGGCAGTGGTACCCAGTCTGCCGATCCGGGGTAGTACCACCACTTACAAGTATAAAAAAGTTTATTTAAAAAAAATCGGATATAACTGTAATCAGAAACTGTCATTGGGCAGTGAAATTTAATTGTTTGAAAATGAGTATAAAAAATCGTATTGTCATATTTATTGTTAATATTCATATTTATTGTTAATATTCATATTTATTGTTAATATTCATATTTATTGTTAATATTCATATTTATTGTTAATATTCATATTTATTGTTAATATTCATATTTATTTTGTATGTCGGCATAGTGACAGTGACTGAGGTTGCCGTATGTCTGTACGTTCTCCCTTTGTTTCCCACCAGGAAAGTCGAGATCAAATGTCCCGACTTAATACTCGACTCAATAAGGCGACCGTGGTGTAGTGGCAGTGCAATGGTTACACAAACTAGAGAGCACGAGTTCGAGACCAACCATCGGTACCAATGGATCTTTGATATATGTACTTTGGTTGTCCTGTTTCTATGATACAAGCACTTTAGTAGCTTAGAATAGAAATTTAAAAAAATAAAATAAAATAAAACAAACTTTTATTTTTCATCCATTACTACCATCCATTTGAAATCATTTCTAACGAGATAAACATTCTACTATAAATATTGATGAAGATGTATTTGTAAGTATGCATTTTTAACCCCCGACCAAAAAAGAGGGGTGTTATAAGTTTGACTTGTCTGTGTATCTGTGTATCTGTGTATCTGTGTATCTGTGTATCTGTGGCTCTGTGTATCTGTGTATCTGTGTATCTGTGTATCTGTGTATCTGTGTATCTGTGTGTCTGTCTGTGGCATCGTAGCTCCTAAACGAATGGACCGATTACGATGCGGTTTGTTTCATTTGAAAGCTGACGTGATCGAGATGGTTCTTAGCTACAATTGATGAAGATCTGATCAGGGGTTTCAAGGTCATCAGCTCGATTTGTTAGCTGCGGTAGCGATCTTAGACGCGCTGTTTAGAACGACAACCCTTGTACGTCGCTATGCGACGAAGATTGTTATTTTATGTCAAATAAATATGCCATTGTTAAAACACGTAAAAAATGTTATAATTTTTCCCTTAAAATATTCAAATGGCGAGGTTGGTTTGCAGTTTAGATCGATTACCTTGATTGAATATTTTAGGGGAAAAATTATAACATTTTTTACGTGTTTTAACAATGGCATATTTATTTGACATAAAATAACAATCTTCGTCGCATAGCGACGTACAAGGGTTGTCGTTCTAAACACGCATAAGGCTGGGAATACACGTCCGATATTGCTGAGCAAATTATTTACAAATCGGAAGTAGGAATCGGACGTCTATTTTGTTTCTGTATTCTGTATGAAAACTGCACCTTTAGACAATCGGATCGGCCATAAAATCGTAAGCGCCTTGGCGTTGTTTCCGATTCTGACATCCGATCCGACTATCGGATCTGACGTGTATTAAGTATTCAAACAAATGTATGGTACGAGTGCTTTTCGATTGTCTGATCAGACAATCGGATCGGACTATCGGAGAGGAAAATCGGACTTGAATTCCCAGCCTTATAGGTATTTACTTTACTTTTAAACAAATCTGTGACTTAACATTTGAAATAAAAACATATACAAATACATGTGTGTTTTATCTGGTACCACTGAGCTACTCTGATGATGGAACTCGAAGGTAGGAGACGAAATCCTGGATGTGTTCAAACTTTTTTTTGGTATACTAAGTTTGGACTTATTAGATTTGTCTTGAAGGTAGGAAACTAAGTGTAGAAAAGTTAGTGCGATAAAATAAAACATTCCGGATCTAAAAAATCTGATCATGGATCCTCTCAGATCAGCAAATCAACAAGAAATGGACCTATAGTGCTTTAACTAAAATTGTTACTCACTATGAGCCATTAGCTGGACCGTTATCAAATTAAAGACCGAGAGTATCTGATGATGCACCATTATGAATCCTCTCAGATCAGCAAATCAACAAGAGATAGAACTATAGTGCTTTAACTAAAATTGTTACTCACTAAGAGCATTTAGCTGGACCGTCATCAAATTGAAGACCGGGCAATCTGATGATGCACCATTATGAATCCTCTCAGATCAGCAAATTGATATCAATTGATCAGCAAAAAAAGAGATAGAACTGTAGTGCTTTAACTAAGCCTTTAGCTGGGCCGTTATCAAATTGAAGATCGGGAGTATCTGATCATGAATCCTCTCGGATCAGCAAATCAATAACAGATAATATCATAGTGCTTGAACTAAAATTGTTACTCTCTATGAGCCATTAGCTGGGCCATTATTAAATTGAAGACCTGGAGTAGTTATCTGATGATGCACCATAAGAATCCAAGGGATATTAAAGGGATATAACTATTGAGCCATGACTAATGTTGTTTATTACTATAAAGCTGATGATATGACCAAAGTGGTTCCAGGCGTTTCGGGGGTTCCTTTAAAATTTTAATTTTGATTTTATCTTTATTTAACATTGGACTATTTAATTCTTAGTTAAGTCAAAAATTAAAACGTGATGCAAAATAATTTTGGATTGAATGATTGAATTATTACTATTGTTTTTACCAAAACCTAATACTTTTTTACTATCAAAATATACTTATTGTTAATTTTAATAATTGTCGACTGTATAGAGCATTGCTAGTGCAAAAAGTAGTGGATGTATTATTGTTATTTAATTATTAGTTTATTTTTTTTATAAATATTTTGATTTTTATTTAACAAACTAATTCACTATGTATCTACATTAACCGCGGCATTAACCGGCTCTATGCGTCCTCTATCGCCTATACCACGGAGAATGTTCCGAGGAGCTCTTTAACCTTGTTCCTATCTCGTCTTTTCACACCCGTAACACCCGCACTGGTCGGGGGAAGCATTCACATTTTGTCGACAGAATCGGTAGTCGGACCAAAAAGTTTGGTGCATCTTTTCTTTGTAGAACAATCGACAAGTGGAATGCTTTGCCAGCCCATGTGTTTTCTCCCTCCTATAACCTTGGATCCTTCAAGCGATGCGTGAAGAAGCACCTTTGGCCGGCATAGTGACGGCGGCTGAGACAGCCGTGTACTGACTCGGTTGTTTCAATCGTCTGCACTTTTGGATCTCCTCTTGCTTATCATCAGGCAGGTCGATGTCAGATGTCGAGTCACAATAAAAAAAATAAAAAAAAATATTCACTGCCTTTAGGGACCATAATATTATATTTAAATCTGTCTGTTATATCTGTTATATCCATATTAGTTTATGTATAAAATTTATAAACAAGTTTTATGCACCTATGCTAAAAATGGTAAGGAATATAATAATTTCTAAGTTATAAGTGCTCATTGCTGATTGTGTTACTACGTAATTGATAATCGGGTCAAGTTGTTACGCCCTTTTTCCATTGGGATAGGCAGAGATGTCAAATGTCGTGTCACAATAAAAAAAAAAGATGATGTGATTATCAATTACATATTATGTTATTGTATTGTTATGTTTTTTTTTATTTCTGTTTTTTATTTTATTTTGTGTCTTAGAAATATTATAACATTAGGTTATATTAATGTTTAAAAATTCCTAATTATTGTTATTTTTTGTACCTTCTGTTGTTTTTTCTCCGAATAAATAAATTAATCATTAAGATAATAATCATTAAGGAAAAGGTGTCAAATAATAATAAGTAACATGCATACGCCTATATTTGATATTATAATATTATACCCGTAGATGCAAAGTATACATAAATAAATAGGTAATAAAAATGTAATATTTAAATATTTGTCTGTTCTGGGCAGTGGGTAGCCCTGACCGTTAGGAGTGACGTCGCCTTCCTGAGATAGAGGGAAGGTGGATCTCGTATAATATTTTGGCTCACAAAACGTTTCCCAACTTTTAATAGTGTCCAATGATGTTTATGTTATAGCCTATGGAATCGCAATTTCCCCAACTTTCATATAATACTATACAAGTACCTACACGATACATTCACACACATATGTATAGTCAATAGTTTTAAAATACAATACAATATAGTAGTTTTTGTTTGTATTTTATACATTTACATACTAAACTACTAAAAGTCCTTGCTTGTATCAAAGAAACTAGAAGAACTATGATACATTGGTACCGGCTAATGGGTTTTTACCCGGTGGCACTTGGTGCATTTTGATTGCACTACCACTATACCACGGTAGCCATGCTAATATTTATTTAGTATTTTGTAAATACTCGTAATAATTAGAACAAAAAATATTTTATTACGAGTATATCTTTTTTTGCAAATTAATAAGAATGTTGGAATTAATCCAGGTAGGCATAGCGAAAACGACTGCTGCTTGCAGACTTCTATCAGTGACTTTAGTAATAATAAAAAAAATCTACGACTTTTTAAAAATTATAATTAAATTAAGCTGGAGTGCGGTCGAAGAGTAGATACGACTGCATGCAACTACAGTTAAATAACAGCAAGTAGTAGCAACCACTACTTGCTGCTCAGACCGCACATGGCTAGTGTTAAGCTGCACATTAAGATTTATTACCTAAGTAATTAG
This sequence comes from Tinea trinotella, assembly GCA_905220615.1. Taxonomy (NCBI): domain Eukaryota; kingdom Metazoa; phylum Arthropoda; class Insecta; order Lepidoptera; family Tineidae; genus Tinea; species Tinea trinotella. The sequence goes on along the minus strand of HG992308.1, from coordinate 681,385 downwards.
GGTCCAAAGAAGCACCTTTACACGTTAAAATTACATAATAATTAATATAACTTAATAATTACATTAAATATTTACGACAGAGCTGCAGATACCATTGTCAACTTTTATGATATAGAATATTAATCAATCAATCAAATTGTCACGCCTTTTTCTCACGGGGATAGGAAGAGACAATGGAGCGCCACTTACCACGATTCTTAGCCAACTCCCTTGCTTCCTTTACATCCACAATTCTCTTCATACAGGCTCTGTGGTTATGGGCACTAGGCAACCTAGCTCTCTTGAGGCAGGCCCAGGAGAGTGTTTTCCGACCAAATCGGCGACATCCTCAAGAAAGCTATATAGAATATGTAATAACATATATTAGAATATAATAAGTAATAGAATGAAATATGTAATAACATGGCCTATGCACAGTCGTATGTCGTGCCTGAAAAGAAAACAAACCTATATCTTAAAATTAAATAATTTACTAAGTTCTTAATATTTATTTCACAATTTTATTCAACTCCAACCTAGCGTATTGTCTAGTTAAAAATGTACGGCCCATAACGTTTAAACGTTGGAAATAAAGTACTAGTGCATATCTATTTAAAGTAGACAACTGCCATTGGATGCAAAAGAATACGGTCGCAGTTTCCAACAAAATTTGAGGCCACTTTATGATTACATTAAAACTAGGAAACTAGTGGGTCCGTATGTTCTGCACTTTGTTGTAAATTGTTGTGTTTACTCGGCACGGGACGCATTTAGTTCCCATTCAACCCCAACAACATTTGCACATTTATTAGTTGTTTTAAGTCCTATGGAATTAAAAGATAAAATGAAATGAACTTTTTAACTTCCCACATATTATTTTCTTAAATTTTGCGCGAACATTGATTATTGAATTGAACAAATTTTATGCGGCTTACTGTCGCGTTTATTTTGGTTTTGATTTTACATTTTTTATTATTAATGACGTTTCGAGAGCTTTGCAATCATCGTGGTCAAGGAGATGGCTGCAAAATTTATTTATTTCATGTCTGTCGTTGTCTGTCGTTCTTTAAGGTGACAATAAAGAACAGCAATTTGCTCCTTCAAACGTGTTGTTAAATTATACGAAACTTCATGAGCGGGTCAAACGTCAAAACGGCCGTCATAGTTTGTCAGTGGTATAGTTTATTTATTTTTGTTTAAGTATACATGACAAAAGGACGTAAATACACTTTTGGGACAAATAACAAAGGCTCATAGACACAAGACTGTGAGGCGGGCACGGTTCTTGCAACTTTTATATCGAGTTTTTGATACGAATGCCAGCAAAATATTTGACTTTATAGCTGTTTAAATTTAAGCGCGAAATGAATACACGGGGGGTTATCTGGAATTGTTTTCGTTGAATTATTTACATTTATTTATTTCACTTCGAATCTATTCTTAGCTATATTGTTATGAATTTTATTTGTTCGTCTTTTAAGTTCTTTCTTAATGTACTGTTATTTACACTTCTATATTTCGAACAAGAAACTATAATTGGAAGATAAAATGGGCGTCCTAGTCGCATACAAACTAGAGCTACGGAATTGAGTGCCTGTTAGTCAGTATTGTGAAATATTGTCATACAACGTTTGAGCGTCCAGGTTACCCAAATTAATAGGTTACAAAAGTTTACTCAATTTATACTTAGATTGTGTGTATATCATATTGTTACACCACAGGGTGACGCATAGAAAACGCAGCGCTACTTTTCACGATCCTTATAATCAAAATTATCTTCCACCAAGCTCTAGAAGTATAGTTTGTATGCATTAGCATAGGTCATAAATACCAATGAAATTAGTATTTTAGATTATATATTTCTTTATGTAGAATGTAGAATTAAAATGTAGAGTAGGACGTCCACCCGAGAGATAGACCGACGAAAAGGTGATATGAAACTGCTTTAGTAGGGCCCTGTGAAGATCGCTGGGGGAGGCCTATGTCCATCATTGGTATTGACTACTCTTGAAATAATATTTTTATAAAAACCGTGTTTTTTGTTTTCCAATCACTTGATCGCTACAATTTGTTTACATTGTAACTTTAAGGTTCTACTAAAAGTTAACAACAAAATTATGTAAATCTGCGTAATCCAAAACAAACAAACACATTAGTGAGAACTATCGAGAAAATGTGTTAAACAAAATTTTGTGTACAAATTTTAAAGCGTGCACGTACGCTTGAACGACGCCCATCACAGGCTGATAACGCCCGCCCAACTATGAGAAGCCTTGTTTATTGGGCGGCCCGTCACTAGGGCGGAGTACCTGTCCATATTGTGAGACTTGCTTCCTTACAATAATTTGCAAAATATTACATGAATTAATAGTCCTAACATATTATTTAGGAACCTTTTATATCCCTTCAAATATGTAGTCCCTTTTGAGAGTACTGTGCTTTATTATAGTTCAAGGAATACGTTATTTAAGATTACACATAAAAAAAGAAAAAGTGAGGCAAATAAATAATTATATTAATAATAAAATCAATTCTTAAAATATAATTATACAAATTCAGAGTTAATGAGAACAGTAGACAGCGTTTTAAGAATTACAATCTAAAGAAATAACTAAACAATAAATTAACTATAAACAATATTCACAATAACTGAATTACTATCTAACTATACAACAATATTTAAACTAACACATGAATTAAATTCATCTTCAACAGCTTTTGATCTATTTGTCATTAATGGTTCTGCTGACTTTACATCTTTTAGAGGTACACCTTTAAACTGATCCTCAATCTCTTGTAATGTACGCCCACGTGTCTCCGGCAATAGCCATAGAACTAAAAGTAAACATACACAAACAATGCCTGCATACATACCAAAAGTTATCGGCATACCAACCTGACTAAAGAGTAATGGAGCAGTTTTCACATTTAAGAAGAAATTAGCTGATAAAAATACTGTACTCAGACTACCTCCAGCCCCACGTAGACGCAATGGGAATAGTTCTCCTGCTAATACTTGTGGCAGTGGTACTGTTCCAGTTGCTAATGAGAACATATGCAGGTGAAGAAGTATTCCGCCTATAATCTTTCCACCTCCTGCGCCACAATGCAATGCTATACCCAACAATGCGCCGACGTTAAGAGCCGCAGTCGCAGCAAGCGCCCATCGTCTTCTTAATTTCCCAATAACTAAAACAACTCCCATATTTGACACAAGTCGCTGCAATCCAAGACCAATCATTATGGCTGCAGCATCTACGTTTTCACCCATTGTTGCTCGAATTATATCCGGAGCGTAAGCTACTATGATATTTGCTCCAGACCATTGATTCAAAAGAAACAAAATCATAACTATTATCATTGGTTTGTAAAACTCCTTCAATTTAGCAGTAGCAATAGCGTTATCAAAATCGTTTTGTGCCTTTTGCCAATATGTTAACTTACTTCTCTCTTCACTTCTTTTGTTTTCTTCTTTCACTTCCAATCCAACAGTTTCGATCATTCTATCTAACTCTTCATCTTCACCATCACCGCGTAACCATCTAAATATTCGTCGGCAATCTTCTGAACAACCTCTCCTCGCCAGATATGCCGGAGTTTCAGGGGAATAGTAAATAAAGATGCATCCAATGAAATGTAAAATTGCACAAGCGAGTGCAGTTTGACGCCAACTGAGTATAGCGCCCATTGCGTGCGATGATAGAGCACCAGTCGCAATTGCTAATGCTATTGCAGCAAGTAAAGATCCTCTGCGTGATGGAGAGGCGTATTCTCCAACAGCGGCTGGAGAAGCTGCGGCTGCCATTCCCATACCGAGGCCGAGGAATGCTCGGCTAACGAGTAAACCAATTACATTGTTAGACAAAACTGTACCAATCCAACCGATAACATAACTAATACCCGCCGCAATACTTGCTGGTCTCCTTCCACACTGTGACATTATTGGCATAATCATAAACGCGCCAAAAGGCAACGCTACACCAACAATGGACGCTGGAAATAGAAAATGCTAACTAAATACTGGAGCACTAAAACATATACTCGTATTGATACTTGTGAATTTATGATTATAGTAGCCAAAGAGTTCTTATAATACTATGAATCAATTTCACAAGCTTACTAATAGGTACATCGTGAAGCATATCGTGAGCTCGCTCGTACCTACCTACATGAATATCTTCAGTATAAGTGGACTACCTATCCAGGAGCCGGAGTGTTCATCAATCTGGATGTCGGTGGTCGATGCACGCAGTTGTGGCAACAAGACCGCAGCAAATCCCACCGTTAGACCCTGCCCCATCATGTTCACTGCTATGCCCATCGTCACCGCAATCTGAAAAAATATCAAATTATATTTCTTGTCATATACGAATATAATAATTGAAAAGCACACGAAATATAAGGGCAAACAAATTACAAGGAATCAATGCAAAGTAAAATTTGTTATTGTATTAAGATTTTCTAAGTGAAAGAAATGTAAATGAAAAAATAAACTTGTAGAATTTCATAACGTGTACCACGGATATAAATTTCGGTTCAGTTGAGTCTAAACTCCAAAGGTAAACAATGTAACTATAGCAACAATAGTTGAACTTGACTATTTGATTCTATGCCAACTTACGTGTTTATAAATACAATATCAGGTAAATATAATTGAAGTTCAATGTTGAGTACTTGATAAAGGAATAATACTTATTGATTGTTGAAAATGTTAAAGAAGATTTGATAAAATTTATGAAATCATACATAGGTAAAGAAATATAAAATGAAACTACCACGTCTTCTTATCTTAATCAGGTGCAAGCGTGAGTTTCATGTGCATAGATATAAGAAAAGAAACATTAGTTGTTAAGGCGATAACAAATGAGTTTGTAAATATATTTGAAAATGAAAGTTATTACTTTAGAAAACAAATAATGATTATACACAACAGAACATAGTAGGAACCTATATAACATTCTGTGTTATCATTATTAATAATACACCTTAATAATGATAACACAAAACGTGTTCTTCCGTGAAAGACAAATTAAACCAAAACGTCATTTATGATAAAACAAATGATTGGGAATTAAAACATATGTTTAAACACTTGCAGTACATCTAATATGTTCGTCATTTCTATTGGGTTTTAATTGAAGATTTTATCAGACTAACAAAGATTATGAAATGAAATACGTTAAGATTTTCCGACTAATTACCTGCTTTAAGAAGGGCGACACCATCTTGAGGATGTACAAGCACCCTTTGTGCGTGGAGCAACGTCTGCACACTTCAACAATAATTTAAACACTGTTTCGTGCGTCTTATCAGAATTAGATTGAGCGGTTTATCTCTGAAATTACAGCTATACAACCAAAAACACATTTTTCATGGACATCGTAATGATTAACAATCAAAGGTGCACTTTCAGGAAATGGTTGTCTGTTTGCACTTATCATTTCAATTAAATCTTTTAATTGTTTGAATTTTCCAATTGTTATTGTTTTATGAATAGCAATGTAGATTTATAGATAAATGTTAAAATAATATTTAAATATATATTAGATAATTTTACAAATGGTAACAACACTACATAATTTTTAGGTTATTAATACTTTTTGTAAATATGTATTGGTGACTATGGGATTGTGTCGCCCTCACAATTTTTATCTTATTTTACATAAAGCTATATATAACATTAAGGCATTAAGTTTGCCTCATGGAGTCTTTTGTAGTTATTTATGTGCAATAAATAATTATTTTATTATTATTATTTTGTAGTTTAGTCACAATGTGTAGAACGTACCCGAAAATTGACTTTGACTGAGTGCTTATTTTGATATTGGACAACATTTACATAACTTTCACGATTAAACTCAATAAAAGATTGTCCATCAAATCGATGTATCTTATTAAGCTGATTGTAAACGAACCGATACGATGGTCGATATCTGACAGAATGATAATGTGCACCATATCAATTGATAAGATCTTCTGATTCCTAGAGTTTAAGTTTATGGCCATTTTCTTGGAAGATATAATTACTTATAATTTAAAAGATTGTAATGTTAACCTTATCATTTTAAGCAATAATTTATTACTCGTTTTATAGTTTACGTACTATAACCAGAATATTATTATAGGTGACATTATTCTATGTAATATAATTATAACATGGTTAAATATTTTAAATATTGCTTACAATTTTCACACACATCTAATCGGTGTATGAAATTAATTAATAAATAGGTAAGGTTAAATTAAATACTATTTGTCATATTGTATCCTCTGTATCTATGTTAATTGTATCTTTTATCATAGAGAAGGATTAGATAACTTAATCCACATAGATTAAAACAATATAATAATATTGTCAAAGTTATGATTTACTATGTTTGTTTATCATATAATTTTACATAGGTTAAATCATACATCGCTCGAAGAACTGACAACTGATGGGGAAGAAAAGTTCTAGAGTGGAAACCACGAACCGGAAGACGCAGCGTAGGTAGGCCTCCCACTAGGTGAACTGACGACATAGTGAAAGTCGCGAATAACCGGTGGATGCAACTGGCATCTTGTCGTTCGATGACATTGTAAGGGGGAGGCCTATGTTCAGCAGTCGACGTTTTCTGGCTGATAATGATGATGAAATCATACATCTTTGTTAGTTTTATTTTCTTAGTCTTATTATAGTACAAGTATTACAAGAAATAGGTACTAAACCCAGCTTTACACAGTAGAAGTCGGTGCAAGAGAAATATAACCAAAAACCTTGCACAATCTTTTAAAGGATTTTGGCTTCCCAAAGTCAACCGTTAGTACATTTTTAAACCAAATATGAAAGGCGACATTGGTGGCTGTGAGATTGACATGTCGCAGTTCAGATGACTTAACTCACCCACGCCAAGTGATAAATCCAGCACGGAGAATCCAAATATGCTAAGAAGAAAATTGTCTCTAAGATGCTAAGAAATGATAATTATAGTTGTTATATTTAGAGAAATAGTCTTTCGATGCCCACATGTAGGAATTTTATGCCAACATCACGAAAAGTGGAGCTGAATAGTGTCTGCCTCTCCCTGTGTGAATATTGGTGTATTAGCTCAGCTTCCAGACAGTTATTTTCCTAATATAAATAACGTAAAGAAATGATAAATTCGAAATCTTTTAACGCAAGAATAATAAAATTATATTTGTTATTTTATTTAATAATGCCAAAAAGGTAGCCAACTTAGAACATGGCGCAACGAAATACATCCTCACAGATAAGGCCTTTGTATCTCAAAATAAATAAAATTGCTTAAATATGTCCGGCATGGGACACAAATATTGTCCGGACATAAAACCCGGCTATATGGTGGGGACTCTTCAAAAGGTAAAATATCCGGGTTACATTTAATAGTAACTAGTCCTGACCGGATTTATCCGCTTATCGTTGTTTTAGGGTTTTGTTCTATCACTTTTATGTCCGGACTTTGTGTCATTCGCAGGGGTCCATTTCAATTTAATCACATATTTTTGGGAACATTATTTTTGTTTGATTGTTTTGAGTGTGCCGGGGTCCGCATTGCTTATATTCATAGAACATGCATGTAAAGGAAGCAAGAGAGTATTGTCAGGATTGTGTGAAGCGCCGCTTCGCTGTTCCTGCCTATCCCTGTGGGAATTGAGGCGTAAAATTGATGTTAGTTTTTTTTAAATTGTGTTTCGACATCTGACCTCGACCCGTCTGATGATAAGCAAGAGGAGGTGACGACGACTGAAAAAACCGAGTTGGTTCACGGCTGCCTCAGTCGCCGTCACTATGCCGGCCAAAGGTTCTTCATTATTAGGTGCTTATAAATTATTGTTTTAAATGATTAAATATGCTTTTATTAACAACTCTGTATATACTCAAGTCCATACTCTACCAAATCCTTGTTTTTACATTATATTAATTTTAATTTAACATTTTCTTAGATTTTGCGCGAACATTGATTAATGAATTAAACAAATTTTATGCGGCTCACTATCGCGAAAAATAAATGTGGTTTACTATTAAAACCAAAATAAACGCGATAGTAAGTCGCATAAAATTTGTTAAATTCATTCATTTTAATTTATTTAAAATTGTAATACACGAGTAATAATAGATATATTCTGAACACACATATGTATCCCATTGGGGTGTATACAATAACTTAATTCAATTTACATTATTGATAAGTCACTTGCAAAATTAATGTACATTTCTATACTAAGCTACTAAAGTGTTTGTATCATAGAAACAGGACAATCAAAGTACATATAAAATACATTGTTACCGGTGAGTGGTGCTCTTGTTTTGCGTGACCATTGCACTGCCACTACACCACGGTCGCCTTACATGTCATGTATAACTTCTCTGTATTCTAAAACTTTTTCGTATGAAAAACTTTATATCACACCTACATAAATAATTATGTATTCTCCAAGTGGCAACCAAACGCCGGCAATAAAAGACAATGATAGATAATTTAAGAAATACATAATGTCCTGTTCGCTTGTAAATTTCCCGTAACAATGTTCTAAAACAGCGATTACCACCCTTAACTGGGTGTAATTACGTTCATTCGGTGTCATCTTCGCCTTAACGAGATCATCAAGATCGCAAAACGTTAAACACCAGAACTAATAAATGATTTACAAAAGTTACTGTGCACAATTGATGCGCCAATTACTCTACGCAATTTTACATAAAAATAAAGACAACATTGCGATCTGTGTTTTAAGCTGTTATAATAGCGTCGATCTCTCCAGACAATCGGTTAACTAGACATAGTCAAAACAATTACGAAAACTTCATACATATAAATATTTAATATTTGATATTGTTTACGATCATTAAATTATTTAATATTTATTTATTTTTAATACTTTGTTGTTTATACAATAGGTGAACTTATAGGTGGACTGGCAGAGACTTGGCAGTCTCTGCCAGTCCACCTTTCGCAAATATATATAAAAATTTACAATCTTAAAAAAATCGAAAAAAACTAAAATTATAATAACGATAAAACAGGTATTTTTTTTATTGAGACGCGACTTTTGACTTCCACTCGGCGTGAGCAAGGAGAGGTACAAAAGCGCCAAGGACTGAAATACCCGTTTTATTTTACAAGTGCTTTAGTAGGCGTCACTATGCTAAGTTACACGTCAATATTGTCCTTAAACTAATTCCCTCATTCAAACTGACGGTATCGAAAATTTACATGCCAAATTTTAATATCCAATGAGGTAATCTCCCTGTTTTTGCTGTTTTTGCTTGTATTGTCAAAGGCTGTTAATTACTTTGACATTGGTTCCCATTTAGTTTGTAATGCCGTCGAGTGGTCAGTCATTTGGTCATTTGGAACTGTCTGAAATCGCTCATTAGAAAAAAAACGTCAGTTATAATTTATATTTAAAAAAAAAACACACTAATTTTATACATCAGTATATAATAACAACACTGTAGGCAATAAATAATATTTTAAATTAATGTTAATGTCTCCGCGTTTACTTAAGTGTTGGGCGGCGACGATAACTCAAGGGCGGGCGGCATTCTCCTACCATTATTTATCGCGATATTATGTAACAAGCGGACTCACTGTTGGAATCGCATTATCTTTATTTATTTATTTACTTATCATATATCCCTTAATAATGAATTCATATATTTTATGATGACGATTCACTGGACTTCCTGACACTGTTTACCCTACAAATAGACCATTTGTAGACCTCTACTCAACAGGTTTTTCAGGTAGAAATTGCATTTAAATCTAATTAAACTGTTTTGTCGACGTAATTCTAAATTTTTTTTTATTTTTATATTAATCATTAATTTAATAATAGGAAATTCGTTCACAGACAGACTTACATAATACGAGTATATATAAATTATCGTATATACCCAATTATTCATGAAATATATTTGTGAATAAATAAATAAACATACATCTTGAAACTTCTTTGTTATATTGGCAAAGTTAACAAATAAATATCTTTATAATATTTTCTTGTAAAAGGTCAGGTATTCGGTATTTTATTGTAACGATTCTAGGAAATTATCCTGTAATTACTTTAATATAAAACCTAAACATTACAATAAAAAACAGATAGTATAATTTTAATAAAAAATACAATTTATGTTTATTAAAGTTATTCCTAATAATATATAGTCCTTTCGATTTTGAACATTCTACAAACTATCAATCAATCAATCAAATTGTCACGCCTTTTTCCGACAGAGATAGGCAGAAACAATGGAGTGCCTTACCATGATCCTTACACAACTCCCTTGCTTCCTTCACATCTACAAACTAAATGGATTGATTAGTTTTTATGTTTATCGCGACTCTACATTTGACAGTACCCCACCTGCTGCGTCCATGAATAGAGGTTACTACAGCTACTACAGCAAGTTACTTTATCTACTAAGTCACTTATATTTAATATTATATTTACAGTCTGTACACTTGTTACCAGTCTGGTGAACACTCTTAAACATTTATTTAATAAATCTTTACATAATATGTACTTAAAGTGTTTATGAAAAGAAAATAAACACCTTTAACTACATAATATGAAACAAACATTACAGAAAACAGAATAAATGCAAAAAACAAGTATTAATAATCCATGCACAGTGTTCAGGGACATTCATTATTTTTATTGTTAATATTTCGAGGGCTCGGCTACTACTTGCTTCTCTTTATTATTATTTCCATGATCTATCGTTTTTTTCTGTATTTTAGCCGCCATTTAAGTTGGCTGTTTATATTATTTATTGCGGCGTCGCTAAGTAGGTCAGCTTAGCTTTTAGTTAGCTCGCTCTTCATTCATTCTTGTAGTTTTAATATATAGATTTGTCATGTTGTACTGTGTATTAAGAGTGGTAGGCGGTGGTGGTACAGACAGTAGGGAATCTGTCGCGTTTCGGAAGCTTGTAAGTGGCTAGTTCCAACAAGGCTGGCATATGACGGGGATACAATATCATCATCATCATCAGCCAGAAGGCGTACACTGCTGAACATAGGCCTTAGAACGCCATTTCAAACGACAAGATGCCAGTTGCATCCACCGGTTACCCGTGACTTTGACTATGTCGTCAGTCCACCTAGTGGGAGGCCTACCTACGCTGCGTTTTCTGGTTCGTGGTCTTCACTTAAGAACCTTTCTTCTCCATCAGTTGTCGGTTTTTCAAGCGATGATACAATATATTCGCTCATAAAATTAAAACAAACAGACATTTCTAGGCCCATATAGCCTACATATAATAAAATAGAATAATATAATAGAAGAAATAAATAATATTGATTTCCGATGTACAAGTACCTGATTATAATTTTATTTTTATTTAAAAATTAGTAAAACCTTTAAATTGTCTAAAATTATATAAACGAATAAAAGAATAAATATATAAAAGTATATTTATTTCATTAGTTTGTTTTTCCGCACGAACTCTCTTGAATTCGCAATGGTTATTTATGAGAAGGGAAGTCGTTCAGTATGGAGACTTCATTTCAAAGTAATGTCTTCTTTTAAAATTGTGGCGAAGTTGTCTTACAGTTATTTAGGGACAATAGTTTGAGAGCTTAAATTTGGGATTGCGGTCCTGCAATTTTTGGAAACGTGACCTTTTAATAAAGCATTTTTTTTATTTGACAATATTATAACAATATTTTACACATAATTCATTACCCACTGATTATGCCATTATATATCAGTTAACCAGCAAAAGCAAAGCTCTTAATGATAATCAAAATTGAGAACACCTAATTTGTGATCGCAGTCTTGTGGTAGTATGGTCATGCAAATCAAGAACTCCGAGTTCAAAACCACTTGCTGTACTGTGTACTATGGTCGTCTTTTTTCTATAGTACAAGTACGTTTTGTAGGTTTCTATAGAAATGTAAAAAAAATATAAAGGTATAATTATATAAAAATAATAATATTAAAATGTAGTTATTGTCGTTTCCATTTTGTTAATGTTAGTGGTTGTGATGTACGCAACTTGAGTATGTCTTCTTCTACGTTGTGTATAGGCCGTGTAAGATTTGTGCGGTCTCAGTTCCGCAAACAAAATTATTTATTTCACTACACTTTGTCTTTGTATTGACAATTAGAATTGGAATTTTTCTGAGACATTACGCGAACGTCGCAATTGCAGTCATTGTGGTTGCAAAGATTCTCATTTGTCAATTAACAACTTTTTTTTAACAAATTTAACAAAACTACATAATGTGTCTTCCGGGAGATAATGATCATAAAATAGAAACAGTAATGTTTTTAAATTTAAATCTTTAAGTTTAATTTAAATATTAACCCTTGACATATTATGACAGACCCCGCCTGATGTTAAAGCGGATTGCAGTTCATAAACAAAGGCGGTTGCTACTAAAGTTAATTATTTGTAAGTAGCAGTCGCGTCCACTATGCCGACTTTTTTGGAACCAGCAACTTTCAGATTGATATTGAAACGCGACTTAGTCGCGACGTTTAGTCTGTTCACTTGAAAGTACTGACTGATATTGGTCGTCAACCAATATCTGCCTATCACTCTTAAACCTCACAAATTGCTCACAGTCATTTATTACTACTAGTTTAAATTAAGTCCACACATTGCTGTGTGGTGGAGCTAACTACTAGTTCTATGCTCAAAAGAAAAGGTATAATGAGACTTTACAAATAAATAATTAATCAAAACCATAATCAAACTAAACACCAAAATCAATAAGTAATAATCGTATCAAAATACACAGAACGGCAATATATCATGAAGTTCTTCGCGAACCCTTTCGCCACCCTTTCTTGGTTGAATTATTTGGGCAAGTTATCAGTGTCCTATTTATCAACCAAATGCGACGTTTAATAATAATTAATGTTAATTGTCTTAGAGCTTATATCTTAACAAAGGCTATTGGCCAATACAAGCAACTTATTTAAGTTTACAACAATTTGAATAGTGAAACAATATCTTCCTGCGTTGTTCTAACGTTACCTCGGACTATAGACATGTGTGGAGTCGCTTTTGAAACATTCTTTGCATTTCCGGAATATTACAAATATGTGCAATCTCGCATTTGTTATTAAATACTTTATTCACATGTGTGGTACAGGGCTAATATATTTTGTTCACTAAATATTAAGTATTATGAGGACAGTCGTAGCCGAACGGTTAGCGATTGGTTTGTTGCGCGTAAAGTCCCGGCTCCGATTCCCGGTCGAAGCAAATATTTGTTACATAGCTTTTATTTGTAATATTTAATAATTATATTATTATGTAAATATTGCAAATATTTGTTAATAAAAAAGAGACGGATGTTTGTTTCGGGTCTGGTTATCAAAGAGTGGTAAGCAATGGTACTTAGTCTGCCGATCCGTGGTAGTACCACCACTTACAAGCCTACAGACCGTGAAGTTTTTTGTTCGCGTTTCGGGATCAGCTTGTAAGTTGCCGGTTCCAATAGTGAATGTGATTGCTACTTACAGTTATTGAATTGTAGTAGCAGTGACATCCATTCATGGATCACACATAAGCTTAACATCAAGCGCGGGGTACTGTCATATATCGAGTCACAATAAAAAAAAAACTAAATAGGTACATCACCAATTATTCAATCAAATTGTCACCTATTAATTTCTAAAGAGATAGGGCATGGACAATTGAGGCAGACATTTACTTCGGGTCTAGGTGTTTAAGAATGGTAGTTAGACAATTAGGTGGTGGTTATTTGCCCAGTCTACAGAACCGGTTTAGTACTAACACTTTCAACTGTACTCGCTGATACTGTGCAGTGACCTAGTCGAGTCTCAGGATCCGCCTAAAAGAATTGAATTGCCGGTTCCAACTAGGCCGACATATTAAATACGACTACAACATGCAGTTATTTAACTGGAGTTACAGTTGCCTCAATGGACACCCTCCAGCTCAACATCAAACGAGGTAAGGCGATCCGAGTGCACGGGTTCAAAACCACTCGCCGGTACCAATGTATCTATGTTATATGAACTTTGGTTGTCGTGTTTCTATGATACAAGCACTTTAGTAGCTTAGTATAGAAATGTATAATAAAAATAAAATAAAAAGACGAGCCTTATTAAAATAAAGTTTAAGTTTTAAATACATTTTGTTTAGACTTGTCATTTGATTTCGACTTACCTGCGATGTAAAACAATTGAATGTTACGGTTGCCTCAGTCGCCAAACATTTGTTAATTAAATTTGATTACGAGTCCTATTCCATACATTTTCATGTCCTACTAGTAGTATTCTTAATCACTTAGCATTGGTAAATGGGTAGGCGACAAGGTAAACAGTATAAAGACGTGAAACTTAACCAATAATTCATGAGCTTCCTACTCCTTTAACTTACTCGTATGGACCTTGCGATGTGCACTAAATCTTTTGTTATAATAGTTCTATTTATGTTATGACTTTGTTATCTGTGCGCTTGTTACTGTACGGTGGTAATAGGTTACAAACTCAATACTAACTCAAAATAAACATTAATTAAATATAATAAATATACTTTTTATTAGGCTCATATTTAAACTTTTGTAGCTTTATTATTATTTAAATTCATATTTGTAATGTGTCGCGCTTTGGGATCGCGCTTGAATGTTCCCCAACTAGGCCGGTACAGAATTCGACTGCTACTTCCAATTTTAGCAGTAGCAGTCACCTCCGTTTATGGACCTCCCTCCAGTTAAACATCGGGATACTGCCATATGGCGAGTTTCAACAAAAAAATAACCTTTAGATCGTTTTAAAGGTTTTTAAATAATTTATTTATTTATTAGCAATAAAATGTAAGAAATAAAAGGCTGTTTGCTTCTGCTTTCCACATGTGATTTAAGGCAAAAGTTTTTTTTGTTAAATATTGTAATAGGAAATTAACGTATTTTCAGCTCATTTTTCAGTTCAGGTTGTAAAAATGCATAAATAAAATACGATGCAACGCTGCAGTCTAAACTACGGGCGCCGTGTGCAGCAAAGTGGCGTTATTTCAGCAATCTATTGGTTGCTAGTTGACGTGGACAGTTAATAACACCTGTGATACACAGATAGATGGCCCACTGAAACTTATGGGCCACAGCACGTGTAAGGCAACCTATGAAAAACACTTGTAATTTTGTCTAAAGGTTAACATATTAATTTTAATTTATTATATTTTTTAATATATTGGTATCTCTCATATATATATTTTATTTTCATTTATTACAAGGTACAAAGATATTGACAAAGAAGGTAAGAAGTGTATGAAAAGATAAAACAGCTTCGATAATGTTCCTTGATCAAATCGGGGAAATCCTCAAAAGTAGGAGTACGCAGTGCTCATAACCACAGAGGCTGCATAGACGTGGAAAGTGGTGTTCTGTGAAACAATCAACAAGTGGAATGCTTCACCAGCCCATGTGTTCTCTTCATCCTATAATCTTGGATCCTTTAAGCGATGCGCGAAGAAGCCGGCATAGTGATGCCGACTGGGGCAACCGTGAAGACTCGGTTTTTACAGTACATTAGGCGGGTCGAGGTCAGATGTCGAGTCACAAAAAAATTTGTTAGGTTGAGACAATTGATAATAATGAGAAAATAATAAAATGTTACGTTTTGTGGTATCTGCCCCCTATTTTCCTAATCTCCGAAACGTGAATTAAGCCAAATCTTATTAATAAATTCATTACCTAAAAATATGCTTCGTCACATTTATCAGAAAAATTAAAGTTGTTTTTTAAAAGGTAGCCAAACGAACATTTGAGGGACACATAAAAACGATATGCGACTAAAAACCTGTCAGTGTCAATAATGAGTGAGATGAGTCCATTCATAATCGACTTACCCTAAAAAATTATAATATAACAAAAAAAAACGATAAGCTTTAGTTGGTAAAAAGAAATGGTTCAGTAGCTAAGTATTAATTTATTTAATTCTTAATACAATAATCAGTAAAATTGTTACGCCTTTTTCCCACAGGGATAGGCAGAGACAATGGAGCGCCATTTGCCACGATCCTGACACAACTCCCTCGCTACCTTCACATATATAATAAATTTAAATGAAACATACATATAAGCACAGAGTCACTTTACACAAGAAGAGACCAATAATTACTAAAGAAACAATACAAAAATATCTTTTTAGCAATGTCCGCAGGAATAAAAGTTGTTTTTAACACTAACAGCGACCGCGTAACTTTTTAACAAATAGGAATGAATTCCATTGCCATTACCATTGAAGTTGCGCGGTCGGCCTTCTGGTCGTCCATTGATAACCAGGGTATAAATCGCAGTAATGATATAAATAGCAAAAAAAAAAAAACAATTCATTTACCTTTAGAACCGGAGATTTTATTGATGCGTTTATACGATGTATTCAAATAAAATAATTAAGTTTTTCAAATGGGCGATACGCGTGGTGCATTGGTTAACATGCCAGTCTGCTTTGAAAAGTCCTGGGTTAGATTCCGGTTCGATTTGTTTCAAAGCATTTTTTCGTTATACCTACCGGCGATCTGGGTACCGGGGTTGCCGAGCCGATCGAGCGTACGGTCCGTGAAATAATTCAGTTGCGTTTCGAAATTAGCTTGAAAATTGCCTATTCCAACTAGGCTGGCTGGCATGATAGATGCATTCGTTATTCAACTGTAGTAGCAGTCATAGGCCGAATTTCGTGCTGTCATCTTCAATCTAAGATTTACGTAATAAGATTCAAAAATTAGTAATTTAAAATCGTTAAAAATATTGTTAGTTTTAGGGAACCCTAAATTTGCGTACACCTCTCAGAGGGACAAGCGTCCTCCATTAGTGGATGTCGCGTCGCAACATGAACTTACTCTTAATCAATTTGGACAAAATCATGCGCTTTTTTACATCAATTAATTTCACTTTTATTAGATCGGAGAATGGACACTTTATTTGTTTACATACTTTTTGGACCGCTACTTGCAGTGAATTAACTCGCGTATATTCGTACTTCAGCCAAATTAGGCGGCGTGATGTGGCTCGTCATATGTCATCTTCCTGTCTGATATTAGACAGGTGTGCCAACGTTCTATAGAAAAATAATTAAAGAAAAAGATATTCTATCACTAAAAAAGTTGCATCGGAACCAGATTGGAACACCATCATGTTGATTAAAATATGACTTTAAATGACAAGAAAATTTAAAAAAAAAATAAAAAAAAATAAAAAAAAAAACATCTGAATCAATATTGACACACACCTGATTTAAAGAAGTTTTAATATTGTTAAGATTTAATATTGTTAAATATTTTTTGTAATTAAATATCCATTAATTTTGATCTCATTCGAGGTTTTTATATAATATACTGGCCCTTAAATGTTGGCCTGTTGAAAAAGCTCAGAGTCGCTCAGCGGGCAATGGTGAGAGCTATGCTCGGAGTATCTCTGCGCGACAGAATACCAAACGAGGATATTCGCCAAAGAACCAGAGTTACCGACATAGCTCGTTGGATTTGCAAGCTAAAGTGGCAATGGGCAGGCCACATCGCTCGAAGAATCGACAACCGATTGGGAAGAAAGATTCTAGAGTGGAGACCACGAACCGGCAGACGCAGCGTAGGTAGGCCTTCCACTAGGTGTCCACTAGCATCTTGTCGTTCGAAATGGCGTTCTAAGGGGAAGGTCTATGTTTAGCTGTGGACGCCTTCTGGCTGATGATGATGACCTAATTTAACTTTCACTACCCCCTCTGGTCGAATAAATTTGCAGCTAAAATGTTTTTTGTAATGACATTTTGTAAAAGCGATTATAATCCATCCTATAACCCTGGATGCTTCAAGCGAAGCTACTAACTGACGGATATTAGGTCAGCTTAATTGACTCAATTTTTTTTGTCGTCGGCGCTTTTGGTTACAAGTACGAGTAGCTGAGCAACGTACACCAAAGAGCAGTATCTTTTCTAGGACCGTACCCTCTCGCGCTGTCACCATCTGCTCAATCTGCTTAGAAATGTAATTCTTCCCACGCGAGTCCACCTTAAATAAGCCTGAGGTCTTCACACTAGCGTATGACATGGACTTATAACGTACAACTTTATTCGTATTCGTTAACTTGTCCTAACTGTTTATGTAAGATAAGTTAACGTTATACGGGTTATAGTTAAAAACCTTAAATACAACAATGTTTAGAATGTATATGGACGGAATAATGTACAAAAAAAGAATCAAATGTAATTTATTTATTTTCTCATTCATCGAGGGAGTGGATCAAAGGGTTTTGGTTCAACAACGGCATAACATGTTGGCTCGTAACAAGCCTTCAGACATCTAAGTGTAAGTGGGGCCTCACCAGCAATTGCCCTACGTTTATTTTCGCAATCGTACAAACATTTATTATTGTATGTTACACCGTTCCTAGCACAAACTGGAGCGTATGGTTCATTAAGGCAAAGGCATACATCTATAGGGACAGGTCTGGGATCAACAATTTGTATGCATTTACTACAAGAGTTAAAGCATTTGATAGATAATTGTGGTTGGCCAGCTTTAGAGCGTCTTCTGTTTTCACAATTGAATGTGCAAACATTCCTGTATGTTACCCCATTGCTTCCACAAAGTTGCTCGTCAATGTTAACGCATTTGCATGGGTCAACTGGGTCAACTGGCTTGATTGGTCCAATAACTCTCTGTTGTGCTGGCTCATCTGCTGCGTAGTCTTCTTCATCATATTCATCATCATCTTCTGTATATTCTTCATCTACTGCCGCTGCGTCAGGTGTTGATGCAGCCGATGCCAGATAGACGACTCCGAGGAGCAAGAACACTGCAAAATATAATGTATTACCTAATTTAAAATCTAGTTATGTTGAAGCTGTTTTTTACCATCATCATCAATTTCAGACCCCAATTTCCTCTAAGATAGGCAGAGCCAATTGAACACCATTTTTCACGATCCTGATACAATCCTCAATTCTCTTTATACATGCTTTCTGGTTATAGTTTTGTTTAATGGGCCAGACCAGCGTATTAATTTTAGATTATCTAGGCAAAACTAATTAAAAAAATAGCAAAAAATAATCTAGCTTTAATAGCAAGCACCTGTATTAGGTTATTTAATTAGGATCACGCTCTCTAAAAAATAGTTACAAGAATTGTAATAATTTTTTACCACCTGAGTAAAACTTAAATAAACTTACATTGAAATACCTTCATGTTGAAATTTTACTTTAAAATGACCGAAGTAGCCGAACGGTTAGCGATTGGTTTGTTGCGCGTAAAGTCCCGGCTCCGATTCCCGGTCGAAGCAAATATTTGTTACATAGCTTTTATTTGTAATATTTAATAATTATATTATTATGTAAATATTGCAAATATTTGTTAATAAAAAAGAGACGGATGTTTGTTTCGGGTCTGGTTATCAAAGAGTGGTAAGCAATGGTACTTAGTCTGCCGATCCGTGGTAGTACCACCACTTACAAGCCTACAGACCGTGAAGTTTTTTGTTCGCGTTTCGGGATCAGCTTGTAAGTTGCCGGTTCCAATAGTGAATGTGATTGCTACTTACAGTTATTGAATTGTAGTAGCAGTGACATCCATTCATGGATCACACATAAGCTTAACATCAAGCGCGGGGTACTGTCATATATCGAGTCACAATAAAAAAAAAACTAAATAGGTACATCACCAATTATTCAATCAAATTGTCACCTATTAATTTCTAAAGAGATAGGGCATGGACAATTGAGGCAGACATTTACTTCGGGTCTAGGTGTTTAAGAATGGTAGTTAGACAATTAGGTGGTGGTTATTTGCCCAGTCTACAGAACCGGTTTAGTACTAACACTTTCAACTGTACTCGCTGATACTGTGCAGTGACCTAGTCGAGTCTCAGGATCCGCCTAAAAGAATTGAATTGCCGGTTCCAACTAGGCCGACATATTAAATACGACTACAACATGCAGTTATTTAACTGGAGTTACAGTTGCCTCAATGGACACCCTCCAGCTCAACATCAAACGAGGTAAGGCGATCCGAGTGCACGGGTTCAAAACCACTCGCCGGTACCAATGTATCTATGTTATATGAACTTTGGTTGTCGTGTTTCTATGATACAAGCACTTTAGTAGCTTAGTATAGAAATGTATAATAAAAATAAAATAAAAAGACGAGCCTTATTAAAATAAAGTTTAAGTTTTAAATACATTTTGTTTAGACTTGTCATTTGATTTCGACTTACCTGCGATGTAAAACAATTGAATGTTACGGTTGCCTCAGTCGCCAAACATTTGTTAATTAAATTTGATTACGAGTCCTATTCCATACATTTTCATGTCCTACTAGTAGTATTCTTAATCACTTAGCATTGGTAAATGGGTAGGCGACAAGGTAAACAGTATAAAGACGTGAAACTTAACCAATAATTCATGAGCTTCCTACTCCTTTAACTTACTCGTATGGACCTTGCGATGTGCACTAAATCTTTTGTTATAATAGTTCTATTTATGTTATGACTTTGTTATCTGTGCGCTTGTTACTGTACGGTGGTAATAGGTTACAAACTCAATACTAACTCAAAATAAACATTAATTAAATATAATAAATATACTTTTTATTAGGCTCATATTTAAACTTTTGTAGCTTTATTATTATTTAAATTCATATTTGTAATGTGTCGCGCTTTGGGATCGCGCTTGAATGTTCCCCAACTAGGCCGGTACAGAATTCGACTGCTACTTCCAATTTTAGCAGTAGCAGTCACCTCCGTTTATGGACCTCCCTCCAGTTAAACATCGGGATACTGCCATATGGCGAGTTTCAACAAAAAAATAACCTTTAGATCGTTTTAAAGGTTTTTAAATAATTTATTTATTTATTAGCAATAAAATGTAAGAAATAAAAGGCTGTTTGCTTCTGCTTTCCACATGTGATTTAAGGCAAAAGTTTTTTTTGTTAAATATTGTAATAGGAAATTAACGTATTTTCAGCTCATTTTTCAGTTCAGGTTGTAAAAATGCATAAATAAAATACGATGCAACGCTGCAGTCTAAACTACGGGCGCCGTGTGCAGCAAAGTGGCGTTATTTCAGCAATCTATTGGTTGCTAGTTGACGTGGACAGTTAATAACACCTGTGATACACAGATAGATGGCCCACTGAAACTTATGGGCCACAGCACGTGTAAGGCAACCTATGAAAAACACTTGTAATTTTGTCTAAAGGTTAACATATTAATTTTAATTTATTATATTTTTTAATATATTGGTATCTCTCATATATATATTTTATTTTCATTTATTACAAGGTACAAAGATATTGACAAAGAAGGTAAGAAGTGTATGAAAAGATAAAACAGCTTCGATAATGTTCCTTGATCAAATCGGGGAAATCCTCAAAAGTAGGAGTACGCAGTGCTCATAACCACAGAGGCTGCATAGACGTGGAAAGTGGTGTTCTGTGAAACAATCAACAAGTGGAATGCTTCACCAGCCCATGTGTTCTCTTCATCCTATAATCTTGGATCCTTTAAGCGATGCGCGAAGAAGCCGGCATAGTGATGCCGACTGGGGCAACCGTGAAGACTCGGTTTTTACAGTACATTAGGCGGGTCGAGGTCAGATGTCGAGTCACAAAAAAATTTGTTAGGTTGAGACAATTGATAATAATGAGAAAATAATAAAATGTTACGTTTTGTGGTATCTGCCCCCTATTTTCCTAATCTCCGAAACGTGAATTAAGCCAAATCTTATTAATAAATTCATTACCTAAAAATATGCTTCGTCACATTTATCAGAAAAATTAAAGTTGTTTTTTAAAAGGTAGCCAAACGAACATTTGAGGGACACATAAAAACGATATGCGACTAAAAACCTGTCAGTGTCAATAATGAGTGAGATGAGTCCATTCATAATCGACTTACCCTAAAAAATTATAATATAACAAAAAAAAACGATAAGCTTTAGTTGGTAAAAAGAAATGGTTCAGTAGCTAAGTATTAATTTATTTAATTCTTAATACAATAATCAGTAAAATTGTTACGCCTTTTTCCCACAGGGATAGGCAGAGACAATGGAGCGCCATTTGCCACGATCCTGACACAACTCCCTCGCTACCTTCACATATATAATAAATTTAAATGAAACATACATATAAGCACAGAGTCACTTTACACAAGAAGAGACCAATAATTACTAAAGAAACAATACAAAAATATCTTTTTAGCAATGTCCGCAGGAATAAAAGTTGTTTTTAACACTAACAGCGACCGCGTAACTTTTTAACAAATAGGAATGAATTCCATTGCCATTACCATTGAAGTTGCGCGGTCGGCCTTCTGGTCGTCCATTGATAACCAGGGTATAAATCGCAGTAATGATATAAATAGCAAAAAAAAAAAAACAATTCATTTACCTTTAGAACCGGAGATTTTATTGATGCGTTTATACGATGTATTCAAATAAAATAATTAAGTTTTTCAAATGGGCGATACGCGTGGTGCATTGGTTAACATGCCAGTCTGCTTTGAAAAGTCCTGGGTTAGATTCCGGTTCGATTTGTTTCAAAGCATTTTTTCGTTATACCTACCGGCGATCTGGGTACCGGGGTTGCCGAGCCGATCGAGCGTACGGTCCGTGAAATAATTCAGTTGCGTTTCGAAATTAGCTTGAAAATTGCCTATTCCAACTAGGCTGGCTGGCATGATAGATGCATTCGTTATTCAACTGTAGTAGCAGTCATAGGCCGAATTTCGTGCTGTCATCTTCAATCTAAGATTTACGTAATAAGATTCAAAAATTAGTAATTTAAAATCGTTAAAAATATTGTTAGTTTTAGGGAACCCTAAATTTGCGTACACCTCTCAGAGGGACAAGCGTCCTCCATTAGTGGATGTCGCGTCGCAACATGAACTTACTCTTAATCAATTTGGACAAAATCATGCGCTTTTTTACATCAATTAATTTCACTTTTATTAGATCGGAGAATGGACACTTTATTTGTTTACATACTTTTTGGACCGCTACTTGCAGTGAATTAACTCGCGTATATTCGTACTTCAGCCAAATTAGGCGGCGTGATGTGGCTCGTCATATGTCATCTTCCTGTCTGATATTAGACAGGTGTGCCAACGTTCTATAGAAAAATAATTAAAGAAAAAGATATTCTATCACTAAAAAAGTTGCATCGGAACCAGATTGGAACACCATCATGTTGATTAAAATATGACTTTAAATGACAAGAAAATTTAAAAAAAAAATAAAAAAAAATAAAAAAAAAAACATCTGAATCAATATTGACACACACCTGATTTAAAGAAGTTTTAATATTGTTAAGATTTAATATTGTTAAATATTTTTTGTAATTAAATATCCATTAATTTTGATCTCATTCGAGGTTTTTATATAATATACTGGCCCTTAAATGTTGGCCTGTTGAAAAAGCTCAGAGTCGCTCAGCGGGCAATGGTGAGAGCTATGCTCGGAGTATCTCTGCGCGACAGAATACCAAACGAGGATATTCGCCAAAGAACCAGAGTTACCGACATAGCTCGTTGGATTTGCAAGCTAAAGTGGCAATGGGCAGGCCACATCGCTCGAAGAATCGACAACCGATTGGGAAGAAAGATTCTAGAGTGGAGACCACGAACCGGCAGACGCAGCGTAGGTAGGCCTTCCACTAGGTGTCCACTAGCATCTTGTCGTTCGAAATGGCGTTCTAAGGGGAAGGTCTATGTTTAGCTGTGGACGCCTTCTGGCTGATGATGATGACCTAATTTAACTTTCACTACCCCCTCTGGTCGAATAAATTTGCAGCTAAAATGTTTTTTGTAATGACATTTTGTAAAAGCGATTATAATCCATCCTATAACCCTGGATGCTTCAAGCGAAGCTACTAACTGACGGATATTAGGTCAGCTTAATTGACTCAATTTTTTTTGTCGTCGGCGCTTTTGGTTACAAGTACGAGTAGCTGAGCAACGTACACCAAAGAGCAGTATCTTTTCTAGGACCGTACCCTCTCGCGCTGTCACCATCTGCTCAATCTGCTTAGAAATGTAATTCTTCCCACGCGAGTCCACCTTAAATAAGCCTGAGGTCTTCACACTAGCGTATGACATGGACTTATAACGTACAACTTTATTCGTATTCGTTAACTTGTCCTAACTGTTTATGTAAGATAAGTTAACGTTATACGGGTTATAGTTAAAAACCTTAAATACAACAATGTTTAGAATGTATATGGACGGAATAATGTACAAAAAAAGAATCAAATGTAATTTATTTATTTTCTCATTCATCGAGGGAGTGGATCAAAGGGTTTTGGTTCAACAACGGCATAACATGTTGGCTCGTAACAAGCCTTCAGACATCTAAGTGTAAGTGGGGCCTCACCAGCAATTGCCCTACGTTTATTTTCGCAATCGTACAAACATTTATTATTGTATGTTACACCGTTCCTAGCACAAACTGGAGCGTATGGTTCATTAAGGCAAAGGCATACATCTATAGGGACAGGTCTGGGATCAACAATTTGTATGCATTTACTACAAGAGTTAAAGCATTTGATAGATAATTGTGGTTGGCCAGCTTTAGAGCGTCTTCTGTTTTCACAATTGAATGTGCAAACATTCCTGTATGTTACCCCATTGCTTCCACAAAGTTGCTCGTCAATGTTAACGCATTTGCATGGGTCAACTGGGTCAACTGGCTTGATTGGTCCAATAACTCTCTGTTGTGCTGGCTCATCTGCTGCGTAGTCTTCTTCATCATATTCATCATCATCTTCTGTATATTCTTCATCTACTGCCGCTGCGTCAGGTGTTGATGCAGCCGATGCCAGATAGACGACTCCGAGGAGCAAGAACACTGCAAAATATAATGTATTACCTAATTTAAAATCTAGTTATGTTGAAGCTGTTTTTTACCATCATCATCAATTTCAGACCCCAATTTCCTCTAAGATAGGCAGAGCCAATTGAACACCATTTTTCACGATCCTGATACAATCCTCAATTCTCTTTATACATGCTTTCTGGTTATAGTTTTGTTTAATGGGCCAGACCAGCGTATTAATTTTAGATTATCTAGGCAAAACTAATTAAAAAAATAGCAAAAAATAATCTAGCTTTAATAGCAAGCACCTGTATTAGGTTATTTAATTAGGATCACGCTCTCTAAAAAATAGTTACAAGAATTGTAATAATTTTTTACCACCTGAGTAAAACTTAAATAAACTTACATTGAAATACCTTCATGTTGAAATTTTACTTTAAAATGACAATGAATCTCACATCACCTCACTCATATTTATACCAAAAATTATAAAAACAATCAACTGTATAAATAATGACTAAAACTCAAATCACAATATTGAGGGAAATAATGATAATGGTTAAATACGAGTATTGTGACAATAAAATAAATAGTATTATGTTAAAATATTCACAATAAAAATATTATTAACTTATTATAAAAAATATATAGTAGAAAAGCATACCTTATTAGATATTTTGACGACAGGCGTGGACGAACGGTTTAGCGATTGATTTGTTGCGCGTAAACGTTCGTTGCGGGGGGGTTCGATCCCCGGTCGGAGCAAATATTTGTTTCATAGCTTTTATTTGTAATATTTAATAATATTAAATATTGTAAATATTTGTTAATAAAAAAAAGAGATGGATATTTGCTTCGGGTCTGGTTATCAAAGAGTGGTAGGCAGTGGTACCCAGTCTGCCGATCCGAGGTAGTACCACCACTTACAAGTATACAGACCGTGAAGTGATTTGGTCACGTTTCGATATCAGCTTGTAAGTTGCCGGTTCCATCTAGGCCGGCATAGTAGATGTGATTGCTACTCACAGTTATTGAATTGTATTAGCAGTGACATTCATTCATAGACCACACTTCGGCTTAAAATCAAGCGGGGTGCTGTCATATGTCTATTTGGGTGCCGATTTCTCTATTCGGACCTGGGTTAGTACCAACATTTTAGCTTTAAGCTTGAATGTTAACGGAAGTGAGAAGATACACGGATAACACAAAACCAGACACGAGAAAATCATGATAACCAGTGACATAACGTCTTTATTGAAAAGCAGTCAGTCTCTCAAAAGATTTTGTAAGCTGTGTCTGTGCTTAGATATTTGTGATATGTTCTGCCGTATTTCTTAAGATTACTTTGAGAAATGTTACAAACTATTATATCCAATCATTTAAAATTGGATATAAGGTGAAGCTTTTTGAAACCACGTACATGTTGAAAAAATCGCCTTATTAAAAAAAATATTTTTGGAAATTTGCTATATAAAAAAGAAATATGATGATAAAATATTTAAAGGCGCAGCCTAATTGAAAATATCTAACTATGGACGTTAATTAGCCTCGTTTTGTGTGAACATGTATTGGGTGAGAATAATCTCATATGCATGCGACATATTGTGTATTTCTTAATTTTTATATCCTAGGGTTAGATAAAGAAAAGGGTAGATGGATCTGAGACTACAAGGGCAACTGAAAAATTAAAATAGTTTACGGTTGCCTCAGACTGCCAAAGTTGCTTGCTTTTTACACACGAACAAGTGCTTTTTTGTGCGTAAAAATAGGGCATGCGACTTCGCTGCGACTTGAATCACAGGGACCACATCGAGCGGGCCATCAAGACCACCTCCCGCAAACTTGGCATCCTGAACAAGGTGCGGCGGTTCTTCGCGCCAGAGCTTCGCCTGATATTATACAAGGCTCAGAGATTCGCTCTTGCGCGGAGTACTGTTCGCACCTCTGGGACGGCTCTGCCAAGTATCTTCTCAATGCCCTGGATTCATTGCAGCGCCGAGCTGTCCGAATAGGTGATGCAGAGGTCACGCGAACTCTGGAGCCCATGCAACTACGCAGAGACATGGCGGCTTTGTGCGTCCTCTATCGCCTATACCACGGAGAATGTTCCGAAGAGCTCTTTAACCTTATTCCTGCCTCGTCCTTCCACACCCGTAATACCCGGGGAATGTCCTTGCCCGCACAGGTCGGGGAAAGCATCCACATTTTATCGACCAAATCGGCAGTTGAACTAAAAAGTTCGGTGCGTCTTTTCTTTGTAGAACAATTGACAAGTGGAATGCTTTGCCAGCCCATGTGTTCTCTCCATCCTATGACCTTGGATCCTTCAAGCGATGCGTGAAGAAGCACCTTAGGCCGGCATAGTGGCGGCGGCTGGGGCAGCCGGGAACTGACTCGGTTATTCCAGTCGTCGTCACTCTTGGACTTCCTCTTGCTTATCATCAGGCAAGTCGAGGTCAGAAGTCGTGTCACAATAAAAAAAAGCAGTTACATCCACTATGTCGGCCTGGTTAGAACCAGCAATTTACAAGCAACTAAGTCACTTCACCGTCTGTATACTAGTGAGACTGCCGGATCGGCGGACTGAGTACCACTGTCTATTACTTTTTGATAACCAGACCCCTCTTTATTATATATTTTTTTAATTACTAATAATTGTAATTATCAGAACGGACTTTACGCGTAATAAACTGGTGTTCAAATTTGCGCCTCGCGAGTCGTCAGAAAGACTTTGCGTTTGCTATTAACCTGACAAATAAACTGTCCATATATATCACATTCAATCTGCGCAATGGCCAATCTAAAAGCACGAATACAACGAGTGTCAGCGGATATTTAGCGGCTAATGGTGACTTGGTCGTTTATCAGGATCATGTTGACCAGCATAGTGGATGCGATATTACTTGCAGTTATTTAACTGTAGTAGCAATATTAAATAGCTATTGAACCGCAATGCAGTCTAACATCAAGCAGGGTGTTGTCGTAATATTTCGAGTACAATAAACAAATATTGTTCGTTTGTAGTCTGTAAATTTAGTTTCATTTTGTGTTACGCTTCATAAGTCAAACATAAATAATCTTATGATTTTATTAATTCAAACTAGCATAACCTCACTGCTGTGGGCCTCTATGCAGTGGGCATAGAGCCATCTTTCTTATGTGGGATCACAGCGGATTCAGTTCAGATTAATGCCGGCAAAATTAAGGATTGAATGCGACCACTAGAATGGTTTGCAGACATTTATCTGTGACGGCAGTATGTACGAAGATATTTACTTACAATGAAAACAAAAACAAATTAAATAATTTAAAAATATATTAATAAATCATCACAGAGGTTTAAAAGGGGCTGGTTTGAGAATAGCATAACAAGTGGCATCATAGCAGGGCTTGTGACATCTAATCTTGAGTGGCCTTTGACCAGTAGCAAGCCTATTATCATTTTCGCAGTTAAAACCACACATGTTATTAAAAGTTACACCATTGTTAGCACAAACTGGTTCGTATTTTTTGTCGCAAACACAAGAAGATTCTGGTTCGGGTTTAGATACTTTTAAGCAATTGCAGCAAGCGTTAAAACATCTGAGTTCTAGAAGTGGTTCACCAGCTTGTTGTCGTCTATTGTTCTCGCATTCGAAGATATAAATGTTGCCATAAGTTACACCATTAGCTCCACAGACTGGTTTGAATTCATGGTGAAAAATTTGGCAAGGGTTTACTGGCTTTACTGGTGCGATTTCGGGTTGTGATGGTGCTACAATCTCATTGGTTGCAACTGTATCTTCTTCATCTTCATATTCCTCATCTCCATCATATTCTTCGTCTTCTTCAGGTACATCTTCTTCGGGCACATCTTTTACAGCTGTTGATGCTGCAGAGGCAAGGTACACGACAACGAAGAGTAAGAATACTGCAAGAGAAAATAGTTAATTAGTGTTACCACTTCTGGAATATTCTTTACTTAATTTGACTCGTGTTTAAAGTAACTTAAAGTGACTCGTGTTTAGGCGTGCCTGCTTAATAAAAGACAACGTTTTAGGACTAATATAATTACAAAAAAATCTAATGATTGGAAAAATAAACCCAAGTATTATCTTAGTTACTATTAAGAAATTATACATAGAAAAAAATATAAAAAATGGTTAATTTATTCCTACCACTAAACATAAAATTAAATTATACAAAACACTTACATTGGAGTACCTTCATCTTGAAAATCGACTTTCGATTGACAATAATTTTCATATAGCACCAGACATATTTATACGAAAGATTTTAAGGAACAATAGGAAATAAACATCTGAATAAATATCACAAAAGATCACAATATTTAAGGAAGTACAATATTTATTTATTACAATATGCTGTCATTACTAATTTATTGGCGTATACATGAATAAATACCACACATCTGGAAAAAATACCACATCATGCACCAATTGAAAAGGTACTTTCCATACAATATTCAAAGTATTTCACAATTTACCACATCTCCACGGTTTGGGTGTATTCTGAAAATGTATCATCTTAACCTCATTATAAGGCATCCGTAGAATATAATGGTTTTGTCAGTTGTAGGCGCTCTTGGACCTCCTCTTGCTTATCATAAGGCAAGTCAAAGATAGATGTCGTGTCTCAATGATTTTTTTATCGTGTCTCGACAGCATCCCGCCTTATGTTATGCTGGAGTGCGGTCTATTAATGGAGGTGACGATAGATGGCGCATTGGTTAGCACATCAGTTTGTTACGCGTAAAGTTCTATATTCGATTCCCGGTCGGAGACAAAATTTGTTTTATAGTTTTGAAAATGGTATTGCACGGCTGGCATGTTTTAAATAACATTAGTAATTTTATTGAAAAACAGATAAACTTAATAGTATATCAACTATAATTAAACTAATGACTAATGACGTCCCAAGGAGACTGGCAACATTTCCCCTTTGTATAGCAAGGCATAGAGCTAGGCCAGCCTTCCTGTTTCCAGACTTCTCTGTCAGCCGCTCGGATAACTCCTTGGCTAGGCGCTTAGCTGAAGGTTCCCAAGGGCCCATCGTCTCGACCCCAAACAGTGCAAATTCGTAGCCAGTACCGAGGTTAGCGTATTTGCGCAACTTGAGGTTTTTAGCAGAAATTGCCGCACTTCCCGCGCTTAATGAGGTCGCTTGGATGTGAGATGGAGTTAATGTGTATACACAAGTCGCATCCCACACCAAAGACCTGCCAAGTTTCCACAGCCCAACAGTCATGCCATAGTTTTTCATAACGTTTATTTATAATATTTATTAATTAGATTTAGACCCAAAGCAGACATTTACCTTGGGTCTGGTTGTCAAGTATTGTTTAAACCTAATGACAATGGGGGTTCGTATTGACAGGAGAAGCTCATTGAAACTCATTGACAGAATTGTAGCTGCACTACAATATAAAATTGCAACATTGACGCCATCAGCAAGCTCGACGCCGACGCACGCCCGAAACCGGTTCGGCCTCCGCTTAGTTGAAACCGGTTGTGAAGTCCTCAGCCGTACACCGCCGCCGCGCGCGCTCCATTGAAGCAGACTCGACAAGCGCCCTTTATATAAGCGCGGTACCTTGTTCGTATTGGGCGCCGCACCTCACACTACGCGGCGCCATCTTTCGACCGCAAGAGCAAATCCACTGCGAGTGCAACGGGACGCAACCGCTACCGATTCAATGTATACCAAATGTATATTAAGACTAAAGTACAATAATAAAGTATTCTGTTAAAACTTGAACTTGGTTTTCTTACAACATAGCAGCAAGCAGCTCCTACCTCAACAGTGGTGACCCCGACTAAAGAAGATGTCAGAAACAAAAGACCAAGGAGGAAAAACAGTTTCAACTCAAGAAAATGAAGTTTCTGGGGTGTCCACGGCTATCCGAATCCCGACTATCTGGAGGGACCGGATCAAAATGTGGTTTGCTCAGTTTGAGACAGTCACATCTCCACAAAAAAAGGGGGACAAAGCCATGTTTGCAACCCTCGTTGGCCAACTTGAACGACAAGATTTAGACGAAGTTGGCGATATACTTTTGGACCCCCCAGAAGAAAACCAGTATAAAACACTCAAGTGTCGGCTCATAGAGGTGTATGGCGAAACGGAAGAACGCGAAACTCAGCGACTATTATCAGAGCTGGAATTAGGTGACATGAAACCATCACAGCTTCTTCGTCGTATGAAAACTCTCGCCAAGCGCAACTTCACAGATGCGGCGCTACGTGTCATGTGGACGAACCATCTACCCCCGGCGGTCCGCGCTGCACTCACGGTCAGCGAGAGCATTATGAAGGACCCTGGCCTTACTGAGCTCGCGAATGTTGCAGACAGAGTATACGAACAATCGCGCCAAGAAATCAACGCCGTATCTGAACCACAGCCGTCTACCAGTGCGCCAGTTCCTAAACAAAATGATGACATACATGAGAAGATCGAGCACTTATGCCGTGAGATCGCCGAATTGAAAATGCGAAGAACTAATGTGGATCGCGTTGCAGCAGCGCCTCGCTGCCATTGCAGAGCACAAACAAGAACGTATCATCAAGTTATACCGCGTTTCTCCGGGCAAAGCAACAGATACTGTCGGTTTCATCGTCGTTTTGGAAAAGAAGCTTGGAAGTGTATACCACCATGCAGTTTCAACGTTAATAAAAACACGGAAAACTAGTACCCACGCTGGCTGCGACGGGATCCGGCGAATGGGTTAAACCACACCGTCTATTCATCACGGATCAGAACACTAAGTTGTCTTTCCTCGTTGATACCGGAGCAAACATATCAGTAATACCGAAACGGAAGGGAGCCAACACAACGCCGACTTCATTTAACCTATATGCTGCGAACAACAGTGTTATATCTACGTTTGGCGAAAAGACTCTCGAACTCGACCTCAAGTTGCGAAAACCATTCAGATGGAAGTTTATAGTGGCAGCTGTCAGTAAGCCGATTATAGGAGCCGATTTTTTACGTCATCATAAACTATTAGTTGACCTCGCAGGCCACTGTCTTGTAGATAAGCAGACAAAGCTATCTACACGAGCAACGCCCTGTACGTCCACGGAGCCTACAATACGGACCATAGATGTAGCACAGAAATACCACCGAATACTTGCGGAGTTTCCGGATATTACGAGGCCGTCATCAATGAAAAATTGTCCGAAGCACAACGTCGAACACTATATTGAAACCACAGGCCGTCCACTACATGCTAAAGCACGTCCGATCCCGCCTCATCGCTATCTTGCAGTCAAGAAAGAATTCGAGATTATGATGGAGCAGGGGTTATGTCGACCCAGCATGAGCCCGTGGGCGAGCCCACTTCATGTCGTGCCTAAGAAGAATGGCGACATTCGTGTGTGCGGGGACTATCGAAGACTGAACTCAATTACAACGCCCGACCGCTACCCTGTGCCACGATTACGCGATTTCACCTACCAGCTTAACGGCATGAAGATTTTTTCAACTATTGACCTCAACAGAGCGTATCAGCAGTTACCCGTTCACGAAAATCACATCGAAAAAACTGCAATAATAACGCCATTCGGGTTATATGAGTTCCCGCGCATGTGTCCCGGGCTAAAAAATGCTGGACAGACATTCCAACGCTTCATTCACCAAGTATTGACTGGGTTGCATAACGTTTTCCCATTTGTTGACGACCTCATCATAGCGTCAGCAAACGAAGATCAACACGCTGAAGATCTGCGCACGGTTTTGCAACGCCTTAACAAGTTTGGAATAACTATTAACCCATCAAAATGTGTCCTAGGCCGCGATGAAGTCAAGTTCTTGGGCTATATTGTATCAGCAGACGGTATTCGACCTCCTCAAGAAAAAATCGAAGCCATCACAAACTATCCCAGGCCAGATGATATTGAAGCTTTGCGCCGATTCCTCGGTATGATAAACTTCTACCGCGAAAATATTCCGAACGCTGCATCACTTCAAGCACCACTTCATGCATACATGCATAACTGCAAGAAAAAGGACAAAACAAAGATACAATGGACAGAAGACGCGTCAAAAGCGTACGAAGCATGCAAGAGTAGCATATCAAACGCCGCATTGCTTGCTCATCCCCACCATTCAGCGCCGATGTCAATTATGTGTGACGCATCGAATAAAGGCGCAGGTGCTGTGTTGCAGCAAAAAATGAATGGAATATGGCTGCCTCTAGGATATTTCTCTAAAAAATTTACAAGTGCACAGGAGAAATACAGCACTTTCGACCGCGAGCTGCTAGCAATATATATGGCAGTAAAACATTTCAGAAAAATGTTTGAAGGCCGCGAGATCATCATATATACTGATCACAAGCCGCTCACTTATGCCCTGTCAAAACCACCATCAAGCAGTGAAACTCCTCGAAGAACGAGACAACTATTATTTATCAGTGAGTTCTCTACGGATATACGCCATATCAGCGGCGAAGATAACATCGTAGCCGACGCGCTATCACGTATAGAGACCATCAGCTGTCCCGGCACACTCGACTACCATCAAGTCTCGTATGCGCAAGAGAAGGACCCACTTACCACATTGCTGATGAACAACGAGCGATTAAGTATGAAGAAGGTATCAATTCCGAACTCCGATAGAATGTTATATTGCGAAACATCAAATTCAAAACTCCGCCCGTACTTACCAGCTGAATATCGTCGAACCGCATTTAACGCAGTACACGATATTAGCCATCCTGGCATTCGTTCGACAAGGAGAGCAATGCAAGAAAAATACTTTTGGCCGAAGATGAACACAGACGTTGCGACATGGGCAAAAACGTGCATGAAATGCCAGGCATCCAAAATTCAACGACACACCTTGAGCAACATCGCAGAGTTTCCTCAACGAGACCGTTTCGAGCACCTGCACATTGACATAGTGGGACCGTTACCTACTTCTAAGGAGGGCCATCGATATATCGTAACGATGATCGATCGCCGAACGAGATGGCCTGAAGCCGTACCAGTTTTCGAAATAACCGCAGAAGTCATAGCAAAAGTAGTCTATGAAACATGGATAGCGCGTTTCGGTTGCCCCGCCTTTCTAACATCGGATCAAGGCCGGCAGTTCGAAAGTCACCTTTTTACAAATTTAACTAAACTGCTCGGCATTGAGAAGATTCGTACAACATCATACCACCCTCAGAGCAATGGGATAGTCGAGCGTTGGCACCGATCGCTTAAAACAGCACTCATGACACGCCTCTGCGCTAAAAAAACATGGACCGAAGAGCTTCCAACCGTTCTTATGGGTCTTCGCGCAGCCGTTAGAAACGATACAAACACTAGCCCTGCAGAGTTAACATACGGCTGCACGATTCGTTTGCCCGGAGATTTTTTCGTCCCCACTTCGAACTCCACGCCGATGACACACGATTATGTAGAAAGACTTCGACAGGCCATAAGCGACTTGAAGCCGGTACAACGAACGCATGGCAGGATCGTGAAGACTTTCATTCACAAGGACCTGCACACCTGCGATAGCGTATTCGTACGAATAGATGCTGTACGGAAACCATTGCAACATCCGTACTCAGGCCCTCATCGTGTCGTGAAGAGATATGACAAATATTACGCGCTGCAAATGGCCGGAAAAGTTGTCAACATTTCAATCGACCGTCTTAAACCAGCCTATGTTCTCCATGAAGATATTGAAGCCCCTATCAGTGAGACGAATACGCCTACAAAACCAAGCAATCCTGTGACGACAACTAAATCCGGACGGGTTATCATACCACCCGTACGCTACGCTTGGGGGGGAGCACTGTAGCTGCACTACAATATAAAATTGCAACATTGACGCCATCAGCAAGCTCGACGCCGACGCACGCCCGAAACCGGTTCGGCCTCCGCTTAGTTGAAACCGGTTGTGAAGTCCTCAGCCGTACACCGCCGCCGCGCGCGCTCCATTGAAGCAGACTCGACAAGCGCCCTTTATATAAGCGCGGTACCTTGTTCGTATTGGGCGCCGCACCTCACACTACGCGGCGCCATCTTTCGACCGCAAGAGCAAATCCACTGCGAGTGCAACGGGACGCAACCGCTACCGATTCAATGTATACCAAATGTATATTAAGACTAAAGTACAATAATAAAGTATTCTGTTAAAACTTGAACTTGGTTTTCTTACAACATAGCAGCAAGCAGCTCCTACCTCAACAGAATAAAATAATAACGTTTGAGTGTGCATCATGATGGCGGGTGTGTTGTAACGAATACGCATGAAGTAAATATGAAAGCAATGTACCAGGAATGCAACTCAAAGTACCTAGAATAAAATTCAATGTACCTCTTTTATTTGGTACTTATCACCAAAAGTAAGTGAGCCGCCATTCTTATATCAGAATGGCGAATGGTAGAATGGCGGTTCAGAATATCTGAACAAATATTGCATTATCTTTGTCTGAAATAACTGCCATAGCAATGTAACTTAATATAATTACAAGTAACAGTAGATGCGACAGATCGGTAAGGAATAAATTGGAAATATTATTTCCTTTTTTAGCGCTTACTAAAGATTTAATAGTAATATTTCTATAATGTTTAGGTTACATTCCTTTCATACTTACTGTATGCGTATTCGTTATAATACACCCGCCATCATGATGCACACATTTTTGACACTAC
The DNA here is from genome assembly GCA_905220615.1 of Tinea trinotella. Taxonomy (NCBI): domain Eukaryota; kingdom Metazoa; phylum Arthropoda; class Insecta; order Lepidoptera; family Tineidae; genus Tinea; species Tinea trinotella. The sequence continues at coordinate 645,980 of HG992308.1, read as the reverse complement.
AGTTGAAATAAACGAAACACGTCTTTGAAGCCCATTGTCCAAGACTCATGTCCATTCTTATCGCAATAATAATGAGCTTAAAATTCATTGTCATTGCCATTAGAGTTACGCAATTGCCCCGCAAGTACCAACGCAAGTACAATACAGATCGCGATCAGCGTATCGGGATCAGCTTGTGAGTTTCCGGTTTCTACTGGCCTAGTGGATGTGAATGCTACTTGCAGTTATTTAACTATAGTAGCAGTCACCTCTATTCATGGACCGTTCTTCAGCTTAACGTCAGGCAGATTGATTTTATATTAAAAAATAATTTTTCAAAGTATTTCAATATTTATATCAATATTTATGACGATATTTTACGAAATATATTTTTTTATAATCAATTTCCCTATAGTAGGTTAATGAAGGATCAATTAAAAAACTTTATTTACAACAATGATGATAACAAGATGACTTTATTAATACATAATAAATAAAAAATATAATTTTTGTATGTCATTATTTAGATGTAGAGGCAACAGCTTCTGGACATTCTTCGCAGACTCTCTGGCAATTGACTTCGATTGGCTGTTTACCAGCATCAGAGCGTCTTTTGTTTTCAGCATTGAACATACATTCGTTGCTATATGTAACACCATCGCTACCACACACTGGTGAATAGTTTAATGGGCACACATCCTCCACTGGACATTTGTTACATTCATTTTTACAACGTAGGCTGATTTCTGGTTTACCCTCGCTCACGAGTTTCTTGTTCTGGCAATTGTAGCTGCATTCGTTACCATATGTAACACCATCCGATCCACATACTGGAGCATAGTTGAGTGGGCAAGCGCATGGACATTTGGCGCAAGTGTTTTGACAGTTCACTGTAATTGCTTTTTTACCTTCCTTAGCTCGGTGTTCATTTTCACATTTGAGCATGCATGGGTTACTGTATGTGACACCATCGCTTCCGCAAACTGGCTTATATTCTCTTGTGCAGATGCATGGTTCTGGACATTTGTCGCAACTGGTTTCGCACCGAGTTATGAGTTCTGGTTTACCGTCTTTGGCTCTTTTAGCGTTTTCACATTTAAGCATACATGGGTTACTGTATGTGACGCCGTCGCTACCACAAACTGGCTTATATTCCTTAGTGCAGATACATGGTTCCGGACATTGGTCACAACTGGTTGCGCAGCGAGTTGTGAGTTCTGGTTTGCCGTCTTTGGCTCTTTTAGCGTTTTCACATTTGAGCATGCTCGGGTTACTGTATGTGACGCCGTCGCTTCCACAAACTGGCTTATATTCCCTTGTGCAGGTACAGGATTTGGGGCATTGGTCACAACTGGTTTCGCAACGCGTTATTAATTCTGGTTTGCCATCTTTGGCTCTTTTAGCGTTTTCACATTTAAGCATACATGGGTTACTGTATGTGACACCGTCGCTACCACAAACTGGCTTATATTCCTTAGTGCAGATACATGAATCGGGGCATTGGTCACAACTGGTTTTGCAACGCGTTGTTAATTCTGGTTTGCCGTCTTTGGCTCTGTTAGCATTTTCACATTTGAGCATGCATGGGTTACTGTATGTAACGTCATCACTACCACAGACTGGTTTGTAAACTTTACTGCAAGCACATGGATTTAAAGGTGCCGAAGCTTCTTCCGGAGCGTCAGCGGTCTCGTCATAAACATCACTTTCGTCATCAGTTTGATCTTGTGCGCCGACAACAGCTAGATATGCTGCTCCCAAAAGGAGTAATACTGAAAACAAATCACGAAGTTATATTTTATAATGATTTAGTTGTATGAAAAATTGTTATGTGTCCATAAAAAAAATGTTATGCATTATTTACTATATTTTTTTATTGTCTTATCGGTTACAAAGTAATAGTTGAATTATAATTCTAGTTTGTTTATAGGTAATAAGAACGAAGTTTTTTTTGTAAAAATACTTACAGTTTAATAACTTCATGTTGTCAGTAAGCACTGCTGAAGTCGATTCACAACATCATACGAAACGTTTTCAGTATTTATACTTGTGAAACTTAGCAACCAATACTGAAACAAAATAATATAAAAACAGCATAAAAGTCATGTTTGTTCAGTTGCTCTTATCTGTATAGTCATAAAACATATTGTGATGAAACAAAATTTTGATAAATATTACATATATTACATTTTCCATTAACATTGTTAAAACGCCCTTTTTTATTAACGTGGGAGGAAAGCTCTACCAGCCGAAGTGCCGGGCTCTCACCGGCTAAAACCTCCCACGCCGTTTCCACAGATCGTCATCGGCGGAGCACTGGTATCTCGTTAGCAAACCCTCGTAACTCCGCCGACGTTGGCCCTTTCGGGCCCCAACTAACAACACTATTAAAACACACTGTGCCGACCTTTTTCAAGTTCGCATTAAAATTTATAACAATTAATTTTCATTAAAAAAAGCATTGTCATTTTAACACATTCATTCTTTTGTTTTTATTCTATTTATGTCAAATAAAACAGTTTTCTTCTCAATTTCAACTTGTGCGTTTCATTTATCTCGTCCTTGACCACGTAGCGTCAAAACCCTATTCAGTATAATAATCTAAGAAAATTCAACCATAATAATTTAATTACTTTTTCTTGCTATAGCAACTTTTAATGTTGCACTAAAATCGCATGACGCATTCCAAATTAATATTAATCTGGAATTTTATCAAACATTGGATGGTGAGAAGCATTTGCTAGTATTATTTAGCTAAACGTAGCAAAGGACCGCATTGCTAGCAAATGCTATGAAGATACTTCAATATTAGTTTATAAAATCTTGGTATAAAATGTTCTAACTTTTCGTTCAAACTAATATAACCAGGCCAATTATTATCAATTTACCAAATGTTACAAGATTAACAATGTTTATAATAACCAAATTCGACCACGAAATATCCAGAAGGGACTTTGGGCATTTACGCCTCCACTTATAATCTGCACTCCTGCTTAACATCAGGCGGTGTGTTGTCATATGTTGAGCCACAATAATAAAAAACACTTACCAATAAATTCTAACAATAATGCTACCACAGCCTTGGGATAATATTGAAAAGGGCTAACAATAAATTCGATTATGTGGATTGGTAGCTTATCGACATCTTATAAAACATGCAAAGGTATAAAAATAACAATTTTTATGTGACTGCGCTGCATGTTTCATCATCATAAAAAATCAAATTTCACGCCTTAATTCTCACAAAGATAGGCAGAGATTTAATCATTATGCGAGTTTGTAAGGATCTAGTTATCGTAAAAGTGAGTCAAGATTTAATATTTTATATATTTGCATTTAATCATAATTCCAAGGTCCCAGACATTAAATAATCCACGTGAATATAACAACAATAATATAATTAATTTGAAAGCTTTATTATTATACAATATACTACATAATGAACCAACAATTATTATTTGGTCACAAACAGTCGAAATTATCGCATCCGCATTGCTCGGTATATTGGATGGCATAGTGGATACTGCTGCCATTTGCAGTTATTTGCCAGTAGTAGCATTTGCCTCCATTCTTAGACCGCATTCTTGCTAAACATCAAGTGACTACAATTTAAGAAAAAAGTGTATAGGCTATGAGTCAGATGGTAGCAGAAGTCGTGCTGTTATGCTGTTTTGATGAGCTGTCTCTTCACGTCTTCATGCTACCTTGGATTACCTTCACTAACAGAGAAAATACATAATGTGAAGGCGACCGTGGTGTAGTGGAAGTGCAATGGTCACGTATACTATGATCCCGGGTTCAAAACCACTTGCCGGTACTTTGGTCGTCCTGTTACGAGTACAAACACTTTAGTAGCCTAATATAGAAATGTAAATAAAAAAAGCATATAGGATAAAGGGACCGTTTCTTAATAGAATCTCATATAGAAAGATAATAATTGTACAAATATTGTTAAATTCTAAAACAATGTATTCTCTTTGTACAAATGGTACATTCACGTACATAAATCGTATAGCAAATTTAACTTTGAATAAAATCTTTGTTTTTTGATAATAAATAAAATAAATGAAAGAGTTTTTATTGTGAATTAAATAAAAACTATTTTTTTATTGTTATTCGACATTAAAAAGGCACCTTTGTCTGCATAGTAACAGCGACGGAGGCAACCATTTTTTTTATTATTATTGTGACATGACATCTGAACACGGTTTGCCTGATGGTAAACAAGGGGAGGTCCAAGAGTGCATACGAACTTCTGGCTGGTTCTACAATAAAACCTTTGACCTACGTTGGACCTTTTAGTTTGACTGCCGATTACAGCGACAGAATGTGGATGCTTCCCCCGACTTGTGCGGGTATGACGCGTGGAAAAAGACGAGGAACAAGGTTAAAGAGCTCCTCGGAACATTCACCGTGGTATAGGCGATAAAAGACGCATAAAGCCAACGAACAACGAACACGTAACATCGCAACATCGAACGATAAGTTATTGTTTGTCCATTTATTGTGTGTTATTTACTTTGGTTTTATGTATATCTTAAGTTATTAAGACATCTTGCAATTCTTTTATGTTTCTTTTATATTATTTGAATTTATACGGACGTTGCTGTGTCTTGGTCATGCTAATTATGCACATGTTTACTCGTAGATTACCTTTTAGCATATTTTCCGTACCGTGTAAGTATATGTAGTTTTTTTATGCTGTCTTCGCCATATTATTATAGAATTTTGGACTAAACCGACGACTAGACTTTTTTGGCCAGAATTCTGACGGAGATAAAGCAACTGTGAACTGACTCAGCACTCTGGAACCTCCTCCTGCTTACTATTAGGCAGGTATAACATTTTTTTATTTGTAAACTGTATTGAATGGAATGAATATTTTTGTATATAAAGTTCATGAGTTACATTCTAGCTTAACACCAGGCGGCATGCGGTCATATGTCGTACAATAATACGAGTAATATTTAAAAAAAGAAACACACTTTTTAATAGATAGATTATGATTCCTGTATAAACTTATAATATAACATTAAATAGAGAGTTCTGTCAGGATCGTGGAAAGTGGCGCTCCGTTGTCTCTGCATATCCCTGTGAGAGCTTAACAGTTTGATTGGCTTGATTAATAGTTTAAAACTTTGGACTTTTCAGAAATAACTAAATAAGTTATGTAAAACAGTTTTAAAATGAGAATGGCATAAAACATAATTACTAAAACAATTTACCAGCATCACATACAGGATGCTTCATAAATTGACAAACTGTCCAACTCACGATATACAGGGTGCTGTAACTTGGCCACCGGTCACTGGAGAACTAAATAGGGTCCGTCGGTATACTGCATGATTTAAACCCTAACTTATGCCGTAAAGTCTAGACCTAGGTTCATAGTTGGATCTTACTTAATGGGTGCTGTGTTTAGGCATCGTATTATTTTAATGTCAGATTGGAATTTACGAGACGTTTTTATACTTGTTCAGTAAAATACTATATGTGAATTGTAAAAAAAAAAAGTTTGGGGCATCTTCGATGTGGCCAGAGATTATTTCTTCTAGGCATAGATAGCAGATGCAACTTAATATTTTCTTAGATTTTGCGCGAACATTAATTAATGAATTAAACAATGCGGCTTACTATCCGTGACCACTATGGCTGCAAAGCTCTGGAAACGTCGGACAAATAAAATAAAATGTAAAATCAAAACCAAAATAAACGCGATAGTAAGCCGCATGAAATTTGTTTAATTCAGCACATGCAACTGCTGTTTTCAAGAAATAGCTGTGGCAGCTGTACTCCACTCCAGGATCATAGTCCAGCATAGTTGACTAAGTAAAGTTATGTTGTTTATCAACGCAAAGGACTTCCAATTCCTTGATTGAATTCCAAAGCTATGATTGAACCCACCAGTCTGCGGGTTCAATCATAGCTCAAAATATGACAGCACCCTGCCTGATGTTAAGCTGTAATGGGATCCAAGATTGGAGGCGACTGTTACTACAGGAAAATAAATGTAAGTAGCAGTCGCATTCAATTATGCCGGCCTAGATGGAACAAGCAATTTATAAGCTGTTTCTGAAACGTGACTAAGTCACTTTACGGTCTGTACATTTGAAAATGATGGCACTACCCCGGATCGGCAGACTTGCCCAATTAACACCAACTAATTATCTGTCTACTAATCTTCAACTAAACTAATAACAGTTAAGACAATACATTTATTAATTTGAATAGATTCGTCATGCGACCTTATAAAATAATATAAAATACTTCTCATCCATTAACCAGCTCGGTGAAGGTCCTTCTAAGGTGGGATCCTATACTATTAAAGAAATATTAAATGAAATACTATATTATTATTTTCAACTTTATTCAATATAATCATGGGTATTAAATAATTTAAAAAAGTTATATAATTAGGGTAATAATGTTATTAAAAATAATCCTAAATATACCTCAAACTATTGATAAAAGAAATAATTAAATAATTAAGAAAAGATTTTTAATAATTGTAAAATCTTATTTTACTATATTAATTACTTATCTACATATAATGTGTATAAAACATTTTATAAACTAAAACTATTGTATATTATTATTATTAAAATGTTAAAATCTTATCATAAATAATAAAGTCAGGACGTACCCAAAAGTACTTAAACATTACAACTTTTAACTTTCCAAATTTCAGTTAATTCATTAAATTTCTCAGAAGATTCTCTTTTTCTTTTAAAATATTTTTTTACTGGACTGCAATAGAACGTTGTATACTTCTTTACCAAAGTTGACACTGATTGTTGCACTTGTTTGTCGACGTCCTTTGTTTCTGAACAATCAATTTCCGATTCTAAAGTGTTAAACAACTGGTCAATGTATTCGTCAACGGTTTTTTCTTTAGTTTCGTCGAAAGACAATCCTGTTGTTGAGATACTACATTCAATCACATCACAAAGATTATTCTTAACATTTTTCATTGTGCTTATATTTTCTATTGACTTAAATATATTATCAATTCTATTACAGATATTATTGACTGATGCCGCTGATATAATTTCACCACCGACGTAATAAAATGGTTGTTTCTCTTGTGTTCTAAAAGTATCCTTACCCATTGATGCGTTTGGGTTTAAGTTCTTAAGAAAGTCTTCGTAATCCAAGACGGATATATCTTTATGGTTCTTAACAATTTTCTCGTGTATTTTCTTCAATAAAACAGCTGAGTCGAACGTCACTTTTCTATCTAGGGTTGTAGTTTTATCCAATTCAGTTTTATTGATGAATGATTCGTGGTCGTCCTCGAGGTCTACTGGTGGCCCCCATTGTATGTCCAACTTGTTCCACTGTTCTATCTTGGAGAGGTTTAAATCCGTATCCAAGAGTGTACGATACATTATCACAACTTCTACTTAAAATTCAAATATTTCTTCAGATTCCGAGATGAGTTATGTAAGTGTTTAAATGATTATTTATAAATATAATATCTCAAGAGTAATATTATTATAACTTATATTATTTTGTCAGTATATTATCTGTACAACCTTGTTTGTAAATGTTGTTTCGTACATTTTTGTATGGAGGTAGGTAGGTATTTTGTTTTTATTCATTTCATTAATGAGTTCATAATGTTTGTTTTTAAATAGATTAGGCATTGGGTTATTGTGTTTTTACCTATGTATTTATAATTATATTATAATAATTATACAATTATTTACAGGGAAAAATAAGATTAGAAACTAATTATGAGACTTAATTAGTAGATTATAAACATTAGATAAGTATGTAAATAAACTATCGTTGTTATTATGACTGAGTGAGTCTTTATTATTTAATAAATTATTAGAATGAATAAAAAAAGATTTAAGCATGAAAGAATAATAAGCAACAAAGAAAGAATAAAGTTCTGACAATAAAATAATTTTAAAGTATATTTTTCTTTTATTGTGTTAATAATTAATTAGGCCTGTGACATTAAGACTATGCACATTAAGTTTATCAATAAATAATGTTATAGCATAAGTATCATCCACACTCATTTACTTATTTAATTTTTTAACTTATTACAATAGTTTAATAATTATAAAATAATTTATTCCTAGGACAACATTATAACTTATTATAACAGTACATTCTAAGCTTCCGAAATTAATAAGAACTGTAACTGTGTACGTTTTTTTTTGTTTGTTGTTTTGTTACTTTATTGTCTTGGTTCTAAGAAACTCGTCTTTTGTTAGTTATGATTACCTTGCACGTGTTTACCTCGCTGCTAGACTGTCGTTAGGTTGTTATGCGTTGTCAATACCTTGTATGTTACCAAGTTGCTAGTTGTCATAAACTTTCTATTGCAATGAACGTTGTTATTTGTATCAATATTATTATTTCTTGATTGTGAATTTTATATTTTATTAGTAGAATAATATGGATTCTCTATGTTTGACAACTCTGCGACACCAGTCCCTTAGGTGTCGCTATAAGTAATAGCGTAGTTATAATAAGTAGTAAGTATATCCTGTTTGTTTTTCTTAAATATTATTGTTTAATAATGTAGATAAGTCTAAAAGAGTATAGACAAGTGATTCTTCGTGTAACTTTAAAATGTTTATTAAAGTCTTTCCGCTTTTGTTTAAAGTCTTTGTTATTAAAAGGATTGGTAAATCATCCTGTTTTTATTATAAAACACTGACTTGGTTCATACTCATAATAAATTTCACTAGACAATATTTTAACATTGAATTCTTTTGACACTACTCGCTAGTGTCGAGTTTAATAATATTAAGCTGCAAAAAACTACAATTAAATTTTTTGTTCTAAATTCTTTAATCAGCCCTTTCTATTGAATTTCTAGAGAAACACAAAAAGACCTATTCTTTATCTCGTAAATAACTTAAATAATTTAATAAGTGTAACTCTAAATCCTCCATCCAGTGTATTGTGTCGTATTTTAGTGATTTATATCCCTTATAAACCGCCCAAAACTAAGCACTGGATGCAATTAAACGCATCCTCTCTTATAGTATAAATTATGATTCAGTAATCTAAGAGACAGAATCATAATAACAAAAAACAATAAAAATAACGAATGTCGCGTAACACTGTTGGAATCCATGAAATTGTGCACGGTTATAGATTACCGTGGAAACGCATTTTCTAAATATTGTTACGTTGACTTTAAGGTTTTGTAATAAATAAATAAAAGTTGTAAGTTACATGGAATGAAAATACCTCACACTTTTTTTCCTCCGCCACGTGTTATAGGTTGACATATTTCGAGTAATCACATTTAGCGAGATAAGAAATTATATATACATTTTGGTATATAATTTAAATTGTATAAATAAATTTAATCCTAAAACGATTTTAATATAATATAAAGAGGATAAATAAGAAGAAAAAATAAAGTTTTAATTGTGTGTAAATAATATATTGTACTTCAATTCCTTAGTGCTCCGCCGATTGTTCCGTATTTAAACAAAGTAGTATTCGCATTCGATGGCTACTCTCACACGTTTAATAGTAATCAGTTTTTTTTTTTTTTTTTTTTTGGATGAATGTACGGTTGTCCAAGCCTCGATTTCTTTAAGACATCATTCCGTATTTCGTGTGTGCTGCCAGATGCACGTGTCTATCGGTTGTCCGCATTTTATTGTAAATTTTAGTGTAAATAATTATACAATCTTACTCTAAATGGGTAAAAGGCAACGAGAAGAAGCTGAAAACGAACAAGCAAATTGACAAATACCGTAGAAAATAAGATGGTTGGAGAAACGGAGCTCCACGAATACGACGCCATCACGGTCGCCCTCAACGTTTGTTCGTTTTACCTGCATGAACAAAACGATTCAGGTAAATACCGATACTGGATTTTTTTACATAAGTGGATTTGTTGCAACCAAAATGTTTTAATACTTCGTGAGACTATAACGTTCAATATTTATGAATTATTATTGTGATTGAGTGTAGTTTGAAAAACTGCAATGCCACAATTTATAATTACTGTTATTGATGGTAGTTTGAAAAACTATAATGTGACAACTAACTATAACTGTGCTTGAGTGTAGTTTGAAGAACTGCAACGTCACAATTTATTTTATTATTGTGCTTGAGTGTAGTTTGAAGAACTGCAACGTCGCAATTTATTTTATTATTGTGCTTGAATGTATTTCGAGGAATTACATCGTCACAATCCAATATTATTACCTCTTGAGCATGGGTGAACCTACGTCGTCCATATATTGATGTGTATGATTTTTATTAGAAAAATGTACTATATATAATGAGAATCCTAATTCAGGTTACAACATTTTTACCCAGGGTTTATGCTTTTAAGCACCAACTCAATAAAGATTCGAGGTCAATAAACTCTTGACCTTGTATTATTAGTCACTCTAGACCAGTGTTTCCCAACCTTTAAAAAATGTTTTTTACCCTTAATAAATATAAATGATTACAATATTTAAAAAAAAAAAAAAAATTGCCTTTTTTTGATAAATTGGTCACCGATATCTAGCATTGCATATAAATAACCCAAAGCAGAAGGGTTGAAGTCGTGTCTAATCCATTTTGAAATTACCCTCCTTAACTATCGAATTGCCCTGTAAGGCGTGGGCCCCACTTTGGGAAACACTGCTCTAGGCCATACCAAAGAACGTGAGTGCCAGAACCAGCCATACACAACTAGAACCCACAGACCGTTGGTCAAAAAGTTAGTCTGGTGTAAAAAAAAAAAAAAAAAAAAAAAAAAAAAAGAGAGAGGGAAAATGTATTTAACACAATGGTTAACCCTTGCAAAATAAACCCTGAGGTCACATATGCAATCAATAAACCCTCTCTGAAGAGGGATAAAACAAAAAGTATTCACTATTTTGCCATGCCATGCAAATACAGTAAATCACAGTATTAAGAATAAAATTATACGGTGTTATATAGATATATCAATACCGCCATTTATTAATATAAAAATGTTCAGAATGTCAGAAAGATACTGAAAAACTTATTTCAATGAACTTCTCTTTAAGAAGGTTTTTAGCCTCAGGCTAGTTCAGGTGAAGTTGCCAGAGATGCAGCACAGGACTCAACTCCTGAAATATCCCTTTTTGAAGTCAACTTTGGACTTTTGGTGATAAAATGGGAAATAGTAAAGCCGCAGCAAGTTCGACCACTGATTTTTTAAATAAATAAAATCCTTTAAACTACTGGGGACTCCCTCGGAAGACTATGTGAGAAGGTGGTTGCTACCAATATGCTGTTACGAAAGGCAACAACAAACAGCGTCAACAGACGATTACAATATTTTTACAAGGTACCCTCTGACATATTTATTTATTTTTCATGGATCTGGGACACAATATTCCATTTAATATAATACCTGTATAAATCTAATACCTGTACAATAAGTCAGGTTCCAATTGGTCAGGTTGCCTAATTTCTAAGGAAGAAATTGCTGACTTTAATAGTTCAATAAATGAACTGTTATGTAAAGGTGCTATTTATCTTGAGCTCACCAGAGTCCAATTAATTTATATCCCCACTTTATTGTCTCCAAAATAATACATATAAAAAATAAAAGTTTTATTTTTAATCCTAAAAAATTAACATCTTTTAAAATTGAGGAAATACGTACTGCTCTTAAATTATTAATAACTGCTCTGGATTTTTTTACATGACCAATATTGATATTAAAGATGATTTTGACACCCATACATAAATATAATAAAAACAGGAATTATACTTCATTAGTATATTTAAATGTTTAGATAAAGACATAATAATCATGTCTAATGGCCACAAAGGAGACTTATATATTGGTAAGTTTATATTTTATTATAAACACAACTAAAAGTAAATTAATTCCACAAGCATAATGAATGAGAATAGGTTCTGAAAACATGACAGTTGGAACAAAACACGTCCTATTCAAAGTTGGCCACTATTACAGGCATGCTATATGCAGAATGTCCAGGACTTCAGGTGTAACATAATATAGCTGATGCGCATACAAAACAACTTGAACTATGGAAATGCATTAAATAATAATAGATATAATAGGCAAGTACCAATATCACAAGGTGCCAATAATTAACTATCCTGTTGACAAAATAATTTGTTTCACTTTCATAAGAATCAATTAATCAGCCAAAATAAGTAATTTATGCAGATAATATGCAGTTAAATTGCGGTTATGTTGTACCACTAATAGGGTTCGGTAAGATTGATAAATAAATAAATGAACACAATAATTACCTAAATTTACTGGCTGTCTTTTTGCTTTAAAATCATTTACATGTAATAAAAGTAAGTAACTGCTTTATCATGTTAAGAATTAACAACACCACATCTTGATAGTCTAGCTAAACTAATTTAGCAGTGGTGTAAGCATGCAAGTATGTGCGTATAGACAGATTATATACCATCAAAAACAACACGACAGTTTAGATCACCTCAAGACAGTTTAACAATAGAACCTAGTGAAAAACGGCAAAATATGCCTTTTATACGATTATTTCAGGTTTTGGTATTTCTAAAAAAGATTTGTTTGCCTCTACACATAATCATAAGTGTAAGTTATATATTTGTTGGCGACCAGACCACTATGCTATCGCAAGAGATTCTTTCACAATCTCATGGACGTTTTCCATACAGGACTTTTTACAAATATCATTCGTTTTCCACCCTTTTCAATTATAATAAAGCTTTTCTAAATTTTGTAACAAGGCACCTAGGGTAATTATAGTTGGCTCATATTGACCATTGCAACCATTGCCTGTAAGTGCAGGTGCTTCATTGTCAATAACATTTTGAAGCAATGTAATACATACCTAATTGTAGATTATTGTAATAGTAAAAAAATAGTATCACAAATATACAGATACATTACACTTCACAGATAGATAAGATTTCTCTTATTTATTCTTATTTATTAACCTTTTTCTAATACTTCTAATAAAGGCTATAGTTATAATTCAGTAAATTGGTATATTCAGCAATAGCCCTCATTTACCAAATGAACTTACCACTGACATTTGTGTTAAGATACTATCTAAGAGATTTTTAGGTTTCGCCCACAAACTCGAAAATATGATTTAAGAACCCAATGTTTGTTAAGAATTATTATATAAATTATATCCAAATGAAAATATTTCACTTAATTTGTTATCCAATGTGATAACATTGTTAGCTCTTGTCACCGCTCATAAAGGATAATCCTCATCTTTAATTAAATATAATAATATGATTATTTAAAATATTGCAAGTTAAAATATAAATAATAAATTTCAATAAACCTAGGGCCAGGTCGTACACAACCAACTTTATTATTGCCTCTATTGTATAAATCCTAAAATATCTTTTGTAAAAGAGAGTTTATCTGCCCTGCACAAAACTCTTTCAGTTATATAAATGAAAAAAAAAAAAAAATCTTGTTCGTTAACAAACTTTAAGCAATTAAAATAAAGATACACTTTATATCTTGATATCTATGACATACACTTGAAAATCATAGTAATGGTCATTTGTCAACATCTACTATTTAAACATTAGGAGAGAATATTGACACTATTCGTAGAACTGTTGGATGGTCCGAAAAATCCAACACTTTTGCAAAAATTGATTTAAAAAAAAATATATATTATATATATATTTATTACTTGTACTAGATCACTGTAATGACTTAGAGGACGCATAATTATATAAATTTAAGAAATAATTGTTATAGAACTAAGTTAATGTGATTGAGGAGTTCTGATCATCCAAATGTCTGGTAATACTTCCATTTCAGTCCACAAACCTTCAACCTTTAAATATCTACTTTGTTTAAATACGGAACAATCGGCGGAGCACTAAGGAATTGAAGTACAATTGAGAATCAAACGAACTTACCTGTAAGTGAAGTTCGATGATAATTGTACGAACTTCCTTAGTGCTCCGCCGATTGTGAAAGCCACACCCTCCCACCTCTACATGTAAATAGGTAGGTGAGTTTCAGGTTTGTAAGCACAGGAACACTATAAACAGAATGATGTCTTAAAGAAATCGAGGCTTGGACAACCGTACATTCATCCAAAAAAAAAAAAAAAAAAAAACTGATTACTATTAAACGTGTGAGAGTAGCCATCGAATGCGAATACTACTTTGTTTAAATACGGAACAATCGGCGGAGCACTAAGGAAGTTCGTACAATTATCATCGAACTTCACTTACAGGTAAGTTCGTTTGATTCTCAATTATACTTGAGAATGAACGCACGTGATTGGCTGAATTATGTGGAGGGGGTAGCGGCTCGCTACCGTAACGCCTAGCGGTCTGTCATGTTCTTATAAACATTAGGCCGAATTGGTAACTGATATTAATTCGCAAATCCTTTATTTCGGACAACGTACTTAATAATAAGAAACTCTACAAGGCATAACTTCAGAAGCAACTAAAGAAATATTTTTTAGAAGTTGTGATAATGTATCATAAACTATTGGACACGGATTTAATTCTCTCAAAGATAGAACAGTGGAACAAGTTGGACATACAATGGGGACAACCGGTAGATCTCGAGGATGACCACGAATCATTCATCGACAAAACTGAACTAGATAAAACTACAACTATAGATAGAAAAGTGACGTTTGATTCAGCTGTTTTATTGAAGAAAATACACGAGAAAATTGTTAGGAATGATAAAGAAATATCAGTGTTGGATTATGAAGACTTTCTTAAAGATTTAGATCCAAACGCATTATTGCGTAAGGATACTTTTAAAACACAAGAGAAACAACAATTTTATAACATCGGTAATGAAATAATTTCTGCGACATCGGTCAATAATATCTGCAAGATAATTGATAATTTATTCAAGTCGATAGAAAATGTAAGCACAATTAAAAGTGTGAAGAATATGTGTGATATCATTGAATCTAGTGTCTCAACAACTGAATTGTCAATGGATGAAACGAATGAAAAATCTGTAGAGGAATGTGTTGACCTTTTTTTAACACTTTAGAATGAAAAATTCAATCAATCATCGGTTTGCCAATAAACTTTTCAAAATAAACTCGTATTTTATTTACTATATCCGTCACATTTAATTTCCTGCAACCACTTCGACGTTGTTAGATGCTGACCAACTGTCAAATATTTTATACATATTAGCTGGAGTGTATTTCATGATTAAGGTATTGAATAGAACATAATTGTATTAACAAATGGAATGCTTTACCCGCCAATCCTTCCTAATTTAAAGGCGATAGTAATCTGCAAAATCTTTTGTTATAAACAATGTTGGCGGAAAACTTTTGAATGAGTCTTATAATAACAAATAATTGTTTAATATCTTATGCTCTGCCTAAATAACGAAAACTTATCTATAAACATAGTATAATTATATATTTAATTTATAAATTAAACTCTATACCACACTATGTTCTTAAATCCACATTCTGTTTACGCTCATTCTTAATATGAAGCAAAACTGCTGGAAGAACAAGAGTTTTTGCTGTTTATTTTATGTTCTGTGACGCCATAACTCAGTAGCTATGACAACACACCCCCTACAGTACCATCCGTAATGATATACCGACTGTAACTATGCCGTAACCTTGTCACAAAATATTTATTTATATTACATACACTTAGCTTATTTTATTTTACTAACATTTTAGAAATTTTAAAGTAACGATAAGTTAATCCTTATTTCCTTTGAGATTTGTGTGGTTTTAACGCCAATAAAAGCAAATAAACTTTTGTTCAATAGGTCGCAAATATAAATTGTCGCTGGGAAAAGCCTATTTTGTTTTCAGTGGGCGACTAATGACTTTATGAACAATTTTGCATACTTCAACGGTTATTTATTATTGTATGAAAAGAATTGTGGATGTGAAGGAGTTGTGTCAGTACCGTGGCAAGTGGCGCTCCATTGTCTCTGCCTATCTCTGTCGGAAAATGGCGTGACAATTTAATTGATTGATTTATTATTTAGTTATAAAATTTTGAAAGAAACTAACTATGCTAATCATTAAGCCACATCGCGCTTTAGCTTAGTAGTCAGAGCAGCCGGTTGCTTGTGTCCCCAGTCGCAGTTAACCGATAGCACGCTTGTTTTTATTCAACCAATTTTTAATGCATTATACAATTTAAATATAGTATATGAAAAATGCTTTGAGTAAATAATATGGCAATCTAAACCATAAAAGGGCAATATTTGAATGTAATATTTGTGGTACCATTATTACAGATTAATCAGTACATTATCATAAATTAATTACAGACAAAATAATGCGCCCGTTATCGGTACGCGATGCCAACGGATTTATATACAGGTTGAATACAAATAAAATTATTTATTACAATTAATTCCTATAGTATATTTATTATGCAGAAGGTGTCATTATTAGTTGACGACAAAATTCACTTTAATAAAAAAAAACACATGCGCCAATAGACTATTTACCTACTATATATCTACTTATTTATATATAGGTTGATATATTCGCAGGAATGTAGAAATAAGTATAGTTTTATTAATTAAAAATTCAACTTAAAAAAAATATTTTCAATAGTACGGAAACTTTTTTTGTAGGTAATATTTTTCAACGCGGTTATTTATATTGCTTTGGCTTTTGTAATTGTTTTGAATTTCGCTGTAATCACATTAAATAAATATGTATATTTAAAAACGTACATCCTATACGTACAAAGCAAAAATAATGTTGGTACCGTCAACGTGTATTGATTGCTATTATTTCAAGTCATTAAATCAAATCATGACAACCCATGCCGGCCTCATTATGGCGGGAACGGAATTTCATCGGGGTAAAATGACCTAAAATTTGCAAATTACCACATATTTCCATGTTAAATTATGACCCGTTAAAACAATTCATTGTAAACTTTCAGCTGCTCATAAAATATGTCTGTTTAGAGAGGCTAAAAGGCCGAGTGCTCACATATTTTTAAATTACCCTCAAGAACAACTTCCGAAAAAACTGCTTTTTTAGAAAGAAAAAAAATTGTCATCAATCCGTCGTTTTTCTCTTTCCTGCAATGCTGCATTGTTACAACGCAAATTGTAGCTCTGACAATAGTATCAACTATTGCATTCTAATCTAATATCAAGCAGAGTGGGATCATATGACGGAACCAAAATTATTTTAAATCGTTCTGGCCTAATTTGGAAACAATAAAATATTTATACTGTGAAACGAGTGAAACGACTGAATCGTGTTTTGGAAACAGCTTGAAAGTTGCCGATTCCTGCGGATGCGACTTAAATTGCAGTAACTTTAGCAGCAGTACGACCGGTTCCAACGAGGCCGGCATAGGCAACGCGGCTAAACTTTTAGTAGCTGTAGCAGCAGTCGCCTCCATTAATTGACAGCACTCCAGTCTAACATCATGCTGGGATAGCACCCAGCATGATAATATGTCAGCCACAATAAAATAAAAATGTAAATAAACTTTTAATTTTCTTTTTAAGTTAAGCTTTTTTTAAATGATTAGGCCGGCATAGTGGCGGCGGCTGGGGCAGCCGGGAACTGACTCGGTTGTTCCAGTCGTCGTCACTCTTGGACCTCCTCTTGCTTATCATCAGGCGAGTCGAGGTCAGATGTCGTGTCACAATAAAAAAAAAAAAAGGTCATAATTTGTATGTCGAAAAGGCAGTAACCCGAATTTGCGATGAATTTAATCAGTTTTGGGGGGTAAATGTAAAATATGATTTATCCCTTGTGCTTTAGTAGTTTTTGAACTGATTGCGTTTTAGTTTTATGAGAATAGCTTACTTGATTTATTGAGCCTTTAAACGATATTGTAAAACATTCATTAGCAAACAATATTATTTTTTATTTATTACGCACATACTACACTGTCATTATATTTTTTAACAATAAAAATAGTCTTGCCTGATGAGACAAGTTGACTTGCTAGATCTAGATTGAAAGAAAAAAAAACTCATTTGGCTGTTCATATCACTGTGCCGGCCAGAATTTGAAGGATAAGGAACAGAGCATTCTCAGTTACTTTGCGCGGGAGCAAAGATGAAAGAATTATGTCATATTATTTCTGTTCCAACTAAAAGATATGGTAGTCATTTACATCGTCATAATATCTGTTACAAATTTGCTTCTTTAAAGATCAAAATAATATTACCGTGTTATATCCAAATTAGTAAGTATTTGTAAATATTTTAACAAAAAAAATCCATACCGCCAAACCACTCACTACACTCAACTTCAAACTCAGTTCAGGTTCTAATGGTTGTTTCATTAGTCATTATTCTTTTTCACAGTATGCTTATTCACAGTATTCTTATTCACAGTTAGTTCACAGTTATGAAAAATATAATACGTTGCACTTACAGAAAATTTGTTGTCAATAAATAAAACTTGTCGAGTATTTCATGACTAAATGACAAAAACCTGTGTTTCTCTGAGATATTGTTCTTGGTTTATTTAAAATAAAAGCTATTCGCCCGATGCTAGGCTGAAGTGCGTTCCATGAGCATAAGTTCCTGCTAATGTCTACAGTTTGCAAGCAGCAGTCACATCCACTAAAATTTGAAACTTTTACCTTCTTCCCGAAACGCGACTAAGACACTTCATGGTCAGTCGACTACCTACCAATATTCGTAAAATAATTTCTAAACCCTTCCTTGTATACATAAACAAGAGAATATGATAGCAAAAATGGTTTATTTAAAAGTAGATTAAAACAGGTCATAGTAATAATTCTAAGCCGGCAGTGTGGGAGCGTTCAGTGTTTCGGTGATTATCGTCACTAAATCATATTTACGACTCTCATTATCACGGCGGGTATCGAGTGGGACGTGCAGTAAACCACGCTCACAATGCGCTATCATTTCCCACTTATTTCAGCATTATAATTATATTTTGAACTCACTCAATTTTAGATTCGCTTTTTGCCCAAATTACAGTTTTCAGTATTTTATATAAGATAATAAGAAAGACAAGTGGTGCTCCGTTGCCTAACCCTGTGGAAATGTAGGCGTAACACTTTGATTGTTAAGTAAATGCATAAGTCGTTTGTTTCTTCATTAATAACCTACATTTAAAATACCCATATATAATTAGGATGACAAAAAGATAATATTACAGAAGTTTGTTACTATCAAATCCTGCAAGCCAAACCAAAATCCAATAGATATATCCAAAGTTTTCTTGCATGCTGACAGTCCTTTACCCAATGAGATGTCCTAGCTTATATCTTACAAGGGCTTACTACACAACTCCTTAGTACTGGGGCAACCGTGAACTGAAACGTTTTTCAGCCTTCGGCACTCTTTGACCTCCTCTTGGCCACCAAACAGGCGAGTCAAGTTGAGATGTCGAGTCACAATAAAAAAAAAACGTTGCTTAGTGGGCCCCGCGTTATACTTCCTTTTGGCTAGTAGCCCGAAAATATATTTTTGAGTACGTGGTTAGAACTTTATTGCGTCTCCGAAGTTAGATATGAATGCGACTTTGCTCAGTTGCAGTAACGATAGTAAGCTTTCTCGCCTACTTCGAGTCCTGCTATACCGTATCTTATGTATTGCGCATTAACTTACGCCTAATTCAGTGCCGGATTAGCCACGTAGCAAATGCTACAGGCCCGCGAATTAGAGAGCCCCGCGCTACAACGCCTGTCTGACCGTAATAAAAAAATAGGAGCGTAAAACATCTTCCATGCCTTAAACGCGAAGCGCTCAGGCTATGTTTCACTTCCACTTGAAAATTTAGGTCGATATTGAAAGTGTTATCTCTAAATTTGTCCATATTAAATCCAGAAAAGTTTATTTGTAACAGTTTTGTTTTATTTAATACCCTAAACTTGAGAACCTAAAGCAAACCAAGGGCCCTTGACAGAATTTGCTACAGGCCCCGCGCTGGCTTAATTCGGCACTGGCCTAATTGCAAAGCTGCAATTGAATTTATATAAGTTAAATTATTTATGTGTATATGGAAACCATCACTTGTATGATCATCACTTTCATATGCCAACGCCAATGACGTTGTGTAATAAAAGCCAAAATGTGTGTAATATTATTCTGTCACATTAGCGATAACTCATAACGAAAGTCGTTATCCGAGTGAGGGAGTCAAATTCAATGGTCATTAATAACGACAAAATAGTGCAATAACGATGTGCCCGTAGCTTAGAAGTAAATTTCAGAGGGTCATTTGCAAACTAATTTTATGTTCGTAAATGTGCACCATATAATTCTAATGAATTGCCAACATGTTTTTGATCATGCCTATTTATCATAACCATACTTTATTACTGTTTTTTTATTTATGTGGGTCTCAGAACCTTTCACTCCTTAGATAGGAAGGTAGCATTTTATTTATTGTATCGCGTTATCTGATCTCGACTTGCTGATGGTAACAAAGGGGTGGTTTAAGACTAAAAAACAACCTATTAGTATAGTACGGATTGGTAGGATTTACAAAAAAATCATTACAAAATTGTCACGCTTTTTTCCTATAGGAATAGGCAGCGAGAATAGAGCGCCACTTGCCACGATCCTGACACAACTCTCTCGCTTCTCTTATATCCATAATTTTTTTCATACAAGCGCTACGGTTATTAGCACTAGGCGACCCAATTTTCTTAAGGATGTCTTCGATTTGGTACTTTATAATATATACATATAGACACTGGGTGGCCAGAGTGTTTGGATTGCGGTGCAATATAATTTATCAACGGATATCATAACTTTTAAATAAATTATATGAAAACCAGAAAGAGTAATTTCTAATAAAATACAAAGCTTCAGAATACTTTTGTCTATGATGTAATAAAATAGGTACAGTGTGTACATCGCAACATATGGCTGGGGGCTAGATATTGGCAATACAGGATGTTGTAGATTTAAGACACTTCACTGAGCCGCACACTTCCTCTGACCTAAGCATCGAAGCCTGTTTTAATTGCTACCAATGCTATAATTATATAGAGTAAGTATTACCCCATTCAATTCTGGATTTTTTCTTCTATAAAATGTAACATGTTTGGGAAAAATAGGTTTAAGTAAGTCTTTATAAACATTAATCATTGATATCACCTTAACCAACATAAAAATGGTGATACCAGTTAAAACTACAGCAAAATAGTAAATAAATTAATAAAATTATATATTAAAACGAGAAGTGGAATTTACGAATAAATGTCATAGTAAATAAAACTATGTCATTTGATATTTTAAATACATTTTTTATTTACATTTCTATACTAAGCTACTAAAATGCTTGTATCATAGAAACAGGACAACCATCACCAGCCAAAATCATCATCAGCCAGAAGGCATCCACTGCTAAACATAGGCCTCCCTCTTAGAACGCTATTTTGAACGCCAAGATGCCAGTGGTGGAAGTGACCTGTGTCCTTTGGCTTTTATCATCGGTCCGACCGCGCAACTCAAAGACAATGGTCTTCGTTTTGACAGTTGAACTCCATTAATGAGCTTCAAACCATTAATGAGCGACCGCGCAACACACTGAGAATCGCTGTTCATTTTCATTAACAGTTCAAGCTCATTGAAACTCATTGTCAGAATGAATAAACACTAACAACGTAGTTGCCCCTTTTTCATAAATGGGAATGAATTTAATTTTCATTCCGAATGAAGTTACGCGGTCAGCCCAGGTCATAAGACTTGTTTTATTAATTATTTTGCGAGCTCTATATAGATACATCAGTAATGTGTATACCGCATTGGGACAGGAGTTATTGTAGGCAGTGTGCAGTGAACCAGGCGGCGAGTGCGTGTGGACAACCGGCAACACTCTAACCAAAGTTTATTATGACAATAGTTGGCTTTAATCTGGACACAAGTGGACAAACTGACCAATTACCAATGTCCAAAATCTCAAATCTCTGTGATTTACATTGATGCTTTGTTGTAACTGTTCAATTTACATTCGAGGTTCAACTTTTAAAATGAAGTTTTGCAATTCGACATCGATGTTCTATATAGTAACAAGTATTTTATTGTTTCTCATATATTGATTATTATTTATGACGATTGGCGTGGCCGATTGTCCAGCGATTGGTTTGTTGCGCGTAAAGTCCCAGGTTCGAATCCCTGTCGGGGCAAATATTTGTTTCATAGCTAAAATTTGTTATTTATATGAAATATTGCAAATATTTGTTAATAAAAAAGAGGTTGATATTTGCTTCGGGTCTGGTTATCAAAGAGTGGTAGGCAGTGGTACCCAGTCTGCCGATCTCGGGTAGTACCAACTCTTACAAGTATACTGACCGTGAAGCGATTTAGTCGTAACCGGCAACTAGGCCGGCATAGTGGATGTGATTGCTACTCACAGTTAATGAATTGCAGTAGCAGTGGCATCCATTCATGGATCTTGACATCAAACGGGGCGATGTCATATCTCGAGTCTCAAAAAAACAATCATTATATTATCCTTGCAAATCTTTAATCAATCAATCAATTATGAAAAAGAGAAGAAATAAAATTGAACAAACCAGACGTAGATTCGCAGGTGTAGATTCGCAGGTGTGCAAAGCAATTTTAATAAATAAAATTGTGTTCAAAAATTGCATGAGCAATATTTAATCAATCAATCAAATTGTCACGCCTTAAATCCCATAGGGATACTCAGACAATGCAGCTCCATTTTGCACATACTGATTGATATCTTTCTCTTTGTAATACATATTCGATTAAATAATGTTCGCGTAAGCCTTTGAAGATTCGCGTGGCACATTGGTTGACTCAAGTCTGGGTTCGATTCCCAGTCGGAACAAATATTTGTTTCATAGCATTTATTTGTAATAGATTTTATTGAATTGGAACTATATTTTTTTCTTAATTACAAAAAAAATAAGCAACGATGGTTACGCAAACCGAGAGCACGCGTTCAAAACCACTTGCCAGTACCAATGTATCTTTGATATATGTACTCTGGTTGTCCTGTTTTTATGATACAAGCACTTTGGTAGATTAGTATAGAAATGTAAATAAAATAAAATCTGTGAATTATTTAATATGTTTAGATATTATGTGCAAACAGTTGGTGCACATATCCGAAAAGCCGACAGTTGCTGGTCATTAGCCTAGCCTGCCGACCCAGGTTAGTATCTACCACCGCATTAGGCGGGTTCTATTCCGAGCCACAATAAAGAAAACACCAAAATGCATTACTAACGCTACCATGATGCAGGGCATGGCATAAATCATCAATTCAAAACCTTTCAACTAACAAAATAGTTGGAAAGTTTTAACAAAAAGTTATTCTCCATTGATATGTTGTATAGATATGTTAGTCAAGTCAATCAGGAACAAATGAAGCAGTCCTGGGCCACAATGTGAACGTGACGTGTAGTATGGACGTCCATTACTACTGTCACAAAACATCCTACGTGTTCCGCTACTACGTGTGGAGTGACAATGCATTAAGGTTTATGTGTGTTTTATTAAATAATTAAAAACTACAAAGTTGGTTAATACAGATATTTATAATAAGGCTCGACATATAACAGCACCCTGCCCGATGTTAATGTTGTCTATGTGCGGTCATTAAATGGTTGCAACTGATACTACAGCTGTTATTATAAATAACTGCAAGTAGCAGTCAAAAGTGTCATTATTATCACCAATTTCACGCCTTATATCTCTCAGAGATCCTGACATAACTCTCGCATCTTCACATTCACAATTCTCTCCACTGAGAACCTTTAGGAATGGCTTCCTCTATTTGATCAAGGAACAATCTTTTGGATCCATTCCATAAAAAAATACCTCCAATTTATAAATTTATTCTCTTTTGAATTAAAAGAGTGGCTGTGATCACGATGGCTGCAAAGCTCTCGAAACGTCGGAATAATAAAAAATTGTAAAGTCTAAACCAAAATAAACGCGATAGTAAGCCGCATAAAAAATTGTTTAATTCATTAATCAATGTTCGCGCAAAATCTAAGAAAATACTATTATTCTCTTTTGTCGATCTCGTATTATCCACTCTTCTAATGTACTCATTTATCACGCATGTATTCTTTACTCTATCTGTAATCGTTACTTCAAATGTTAAGGACGGGTTTTCTACAGCATTTATTCTACTTTCACGCTTTTTCTGCTATTCACATCCATAAAATTTGTTGATAATTGGTCCAGTCTGGCGATTCGGGGTTGTATTAGATACTACTTTTAGCTAGAACCGGCATAGTGGCTGCGTCTGCTATTTACTGCTAATATGCCTCCATTCATGGATCCACTCTAGCTAAATATCAATCACATTAAATAAAAAGTAATACTCGTATTTGTTGTTTTATAGGGAATGATGGTTACCCTAAATGTCCCGTGGCCGTTTCAAACTCTCGTGTTTACCGTCCTATCTGGACGTCAGTGTCGTTTTTATTATAGCTGTCCAGGGGAATTATGTTTTATTATGAAAAGTCATTCGTATTCCTGATATTCCTTCATAATAATCAGGGAATTTACGGCACTTATTGTCAATTACGAATTCTACATCTCTCTTCGTTGTTAAAAGGGATTAAAAGACAGACCGTCTTTGTTTCGAGACAGAGACTGACAAAGGATCTGCCAATGTGTAAATTGTTATTATGTCATGGCAATATCTAGATATAACAAACTGACTATTTTTTTTTACTAATAATTATTAACAAAACGACATTTGACGACAGGCGTGGACGAACTGTTTAGCGATTGGTTTGTTGCGCGTAAAGTCCCGGGTTCGATTCCCGGTGGGAGCAAATATTTGTTTCATAGTTTTTATTGGTAATATTTAACAATATTAAATATTGCAAATATTTGTTAGTATAAAAAAGAGCTGGATATTTGCTTCGGGTCTGGTTATCAAAGAGTGGTAGGCCACTGGCCACTGTCTACCTCTCTTTACCACTGTACCCAGTCTGCCGATCCGGGGTAGTACCACCACTTACAAGTATACAGACGGTGAAGTAATTTGGTCGCGTTTCGGGATCAGCTTGTAAGTGGCCGGTTCCAACTAGGCCGGCATAGTGGATGTGATTGCTACTCACAGTTATTGAATTGTATTAGCAGTGACATTCATTCATGGACCCCACTTCGGCTTAACATCAAGCGGGGTGCTGACATATGTCGAGCCATAATTTAAAAAAAATGAATTTTATTATTTTTTAATGTTTATATTGCACGCTCAGTGTGCAAAAGGTAGAGGATTTCTTTTCGCAATGAAATTAATTTGGAGGAGAGAGGCGTGACAATTTGATTGATTGAATGATTAATTTAATTTTGATAAATTTTGCGCGAACATTGATTATTGAATTAAACAAATTTTATGTTTAAATCTTTAGATGTGTGTGGCTTGTCTCCCATAAATAGTAACAGTTGGGCAATATATAACATTATATAACCAATATAACCTTCACAAGTTGTTCAAAGATTTTTTAAAGTGTGTACGTGAATTTTCATGATTTCGTCATATGTCATATAATTAATAAATATATATAATGTTATATGTTACAGTTTTCATTGGGAATTATAATTTACCCTTGAGTTGTTATTTTCATTATTGTTTTAGCTGTAAAAAATATATTGTTAAGTGCAATTAAATACGTATATTTAACAAAGAATACCTGCAGAAAAAAAAAAGAAGAAAAATTACAATAATTGCATTAAAGACCGAATTCCATACGCCTTTTATGTAAAACTGACATTTGAAAAGGAAATAATAATGCGTTTCAAGCTAACATAATTTGTTTACGTATTTTGCATATGTTTTTTTTTCATACTACCTTTACTTTGAACGTACTTTAATGTGAAATACCCGTATCACATGTGGTGCGATGGAGTTTGGCCCTAATTTTACTAAGTAAAGAAGGTAAAAGTGCTTGATTTATATTTAAAATTATTTAAACAGTTGTAATAACATAAATTAAATGTGAATTAATTATTATTTGTATGGAAAATTCTGCGATTGTTAAACAAAAATTATGTTAAACAATATGGTAAATATTAAAATTGGCATGAAACAATTACGTATAAAGCAAAAATTATATTATGTATATTATATTGTATAATATTCCATTATCCATTATACATGTATACTTACACTAACACATCTTTCTAAATATATTGTTTCATTATATTCTTACAAAAATTGATATCTTTAATAGGCTATTATAGGCATATAAAAGTAAGTTCTGCAAGCTTATCATTTAAATACGTATGAAAGAAACCACCAGACAATAATAATAAATGAACTTGCTGTTAAAAAATCATCATCATCATCATCTTTAATTTCATGTCTTAATTCTAATAAAGTTAAGCAGAGACAGAAAGTTGATTCACTAATCACTATAATTAGGTAATTAAAGAAAATACGTCAATGCAAATAAAACACTAATTACGAACGCAATCAATTTGAAAAGTCGTATAATTATTGTGAAATTGTGCTTGTTTATGCATTTTTAATTCGGTCGTGCTACTCGATTCTATATGGGCACATTACTGGCGATTCTCTCAAAAGCCTACAATAAACTTATGTTAATGTTTTGTTGGTAACACGATATAGTAGTGGAAATGTGAGTTTATTGCTACCGATTATACAGTTGAATGGGTCAATTCGCGAAATGACCGGGATCCAACTGAATCTACGGTTATTGGGTGATGATTTTGATGGTTTATGTTACAGATAAACTTATGACTTTCAATGCTTGTTGTTATCGTTTCAATTGCTCTAAATATCATGTTTAGTGATAATTTATTAGGTCATTTCAATTGGTTTCATTAAATGTATTTATTCTTCAATAATTTGTATTATTTATTTAGACCTTATCCTGCTAACCATTAGATTAATTAGCTTTAGTGTAACGTTTCTAATATATATTTAAGGTATTAATATAACTTGCATTAAAACTGTAAAGTTAAACGTTTAGTAGTAGTAGGTTTACATATAGTATTTATATTTAAATATATATTTATAATTATTTTTGATCCTTCCCATATAGGTTTACATTATGGGAAACCTATATGGGAATTTACATTTCTGTAAACCGTATTAAATTAAAAAAAATGTGGTAGTTTATTCCGTCGACAACAGATGGCGATCTAAAATCAAATGATATCTGTCAAAAAAGGCAGAAGGAAACAAGCTATCCACGCAGGCGATGAGTTGTTAAATGCGATTTGCTTATGTGCTAAAAAAACAACTTCCTACAGTCTACTTAATTATCGCACAGAAGTAGATAAAAAACCATCACAAGTAAAACATGTAAACAAACCAACTTTAAAATTCACAAAACAAAACGTTTATTCGTATTTTACATTTCGTTCGTATAGTTCACAAACTACCATCCTATCGAATCAATAACATTGGAATACCATTACGTGATATTGGATACATATATTTTGGTAGAATCGATACTGTGAAGGGGATTAACCGTACTTTATGATTGACTGACGGACATTGTCGAATAATGCCGAGCGGATTGTCCGTATCGGTACTGTCCACTCGGACGCATGGTCACCCCAAAATCGACTAAATTACTAACGATATGGTTCTTTATTGAATTGTTTTATCAATGCTTTTGCTATGGTGGATATAATTTTATGTTTATTTTTGTAGGTTTTTTATTGGCCATTTTAAGGAATCTGAAATTGGTTTTTGTTTAGTTAATTAGTTAGTTTTTTTTTAATAAATATTAAGTACGACATATTATTAGAAGTGTGATCCATGCGCGGCGGTGACTAGTGCTAATTGAGTAAATGGCTGCAAGCAACAGTTGCATCCATTATGCTTCGTATTATTAACGGTTTTTATTAAAAATAAATTCAGTGCAAAAGGTAGTTTAATGCTTTCGCTAGTAAGCCCTAAGAACCAAGAAAAATATGGCTTATTAATGTATACATAAATATGATTGATGGACTTGCAGCTAACCAAGCAATTGTATAATGTGAGTAATCAAAGTATTATGGGTCAGAGGTCCATCTTAGGGCAACATCTACCTGAGTATTATTTTGAATTATAAATTTTACATACTCCGAACGTATTTTCCCTCTTAAACATAAAAAAATAATTACATCTCCCTTACTTTCATAAAAAATACAGAAAGCACTGTTATTTAGTGGCGTTATTAACATTTGTAAAATAACTAACATTAAGTTTAATATTCCTTTTTATCCGGACGTCCTGTTGTAATGAAAACGACAAATTAAATATAAATATAAGACTGAGAATGCTCCGAGTTTGATAGTATGTTCAAATCAACCAAACACACACATTAACTGGAATGGCGAGGGCCTTCTGCTTAGGATGGACTGGATAGAATATTGTGGATAATTAACTATGAAAAATACCATTAGACAAACTTAAAACGGGATATTATTACATATTTTATGTACCCAGACGTTATTTTTTAACTTTTTTATAATTTGTTCATTTCTATACTAAGCTCCAAATCGTGTTTTTAATTAAAATACATTGGTACTGGCGAGTGGTTTTGAACCAGGGCTCTCGGTTTACGTGACCATTGCACTTGCACAACATCACGGTCGCCTACCTGTGTTGAAATAAAAGCATTTACAACGATACATCAGATCACAAATAAGTATTAAACAAAGATATATCTGGGTATATCCATAACAAACTTTCGAGCACCTCTCGCTCTCGCATTTCAACAAATTCCCGGCTCATTTGGTTTTTATTCATCCTCCTGTACCGCGTAATCGAAAATATAAATTTGAGTTAAGTACCCTTGCCGGCCGCTCTACCCGATAACACGGCCTTGTTAACTAGTTATAAGAAAAATAAACCTAAATTATATTTATATTGCAGACACAAGCTCTCTTTATGAAATATCAAACTTTAAAGTCGGCACTGAAAATTGGATACAGGCTGTGCTAAAGTGGGGCATCGGGTTTTTTCGTTGTTACATTTTGTTGTTTGTTTGTTCCTTTTGTTTTATATTGCTTTGGTCGTTCTATGTATATATGTATTTCTTATGTGTATACGTTAAGTAATTAATATTATGTCTTATCAGTAGCACGAGTATCATCGTAAAACATAATGTAAATACGAATACATGTATCATATAAGTAAGAAACTATTTGCATAATTACTTTGTGTATTTTTTTTTATTCTGGCTCGACACATGACATCACCCCACCTGGTGTTAAGTTGGAGTGCGGTCTATGGATGAGGTGATTAGATTATAACAATTACATGAACCATTATCATCAATTTAAGTGCCGCCTCTTCCACAGGGATTTTCCACTTTCCCCGATCCTGGCATAACCCCCTCTTTTTGGTACATTTTTCTTCGTTATTGTACTCTATGGTTACAATAACACTGCTTTATTCGCCTTCGATTTATACTCGTAAATTTATCTTTCGCCAATCATCATCTTTTATTCATTCTTTCGATAGGACCAAATTAAAATAAGCCAAAAAGAGATTAATCCTTAAATACTATCCTTTATTCTTTTCTACATTATTTAAGGAGTATTTGTTAATATTTATTTGTATTTTTTTGTTATTCAGTACATTAAAAATATTTTAATGTATAGAAAGAAACATCCTGTTTGTGAAGAAAAGCTACTTCTTTATGAAAGAAAGTTAAAAATATAATTAATGCTTTCGTAAATATTCATACCTCGGCGAGTTTCCAAGTTATCATTACATGCACCATACTTTTATTAATTTTTTTCAGGAGATTTTTTAAGTTGATTTTTTACAAAATATATTTTGTATCATAGTAAATACAAAATAGTTACAATTAAATAACTAAGTAGCAATCATCTCCATGCATGGACCATGCATGCGGGGTGTTGTCATATGTCGAGTAACATTAAAAAAAACAATATTTTTTTAAGTAAGGTAACGTAGTCAACTACCTGTAATATCGAGGTATATAAATGGGTTTAATAACACATTAAAAACCGTTTTATATAAGTATTTAAGTTCTGCAGGATTACAAATCACAGTATTATACAATTAAATACTACCACCCGTATTACTCCTATTTCGCACTAAAATCATATGGGCATTAGTTGAAAGGTTTAAATAAACCCTATCCCACAATAAACCTATTGTTTTTTCTTAACGGTCCATTTGAAGTGAAAACCATCAATTGAATGCGAATTAATTTGAAATTAATTAATTAAAGCTCCTATTAAAGTTTGGAGGGTCCGTTTGAATTCTTTTAGTTGTTCAGAGATTTTTCTTTAATTAAAAAGAACCTTCGATTTACAGTCCTTTAGATATTTCTAGAAGGGTTGCCCTTTAAATTCACAGCAGTCTTAAAGATTTCATTCTTTAGTTGCAATGACGTAAGTAGGTAGTTACTACGTATTTCACGAGTACTAATATATTAATATATAAATAATATTTTTGACAATATAATCTTTTATTGTTTAAATTAGTTGTGAAGGTAAGATAGAAAAGATCATGTGTGCAGAAGCGTTTTTGGCAACAAAATTCCGCTTTGATTCTGGGTCGCAATTGACGGCGATGCGCTCGTGTAATTTCATTGTGTAAAATATAATAAAAAGTATCAATAGATTATTGGAATATGCAAAAATAATTAACTTTTTTTGTGAATTGTTTATTCGTGACTTTCACTATGTCGTCAGTCCACCTAGTGGGCGGCCTACATACGCTGCGTCTGCCGTAGGTACACTTAAACAGGTCTAATTATTAAATAAGTACCGACTGCAAGCTATGGCGCGGCCATGCTGGCCGCAAAACTTTCGATATAAAACAGTCGTTGAACTAAATGTTTCCACGAGTCGTTTCTTTGTTGAACTATCGACAAGTTCAACAATCTTCCTATTCTATAACATTTGAAGGCGTGAGTAGGCATCTCTGTCAAACACTATAGTGAAGGCGCTTTTGGAGAGGTCCTTGCAAGACAGATGGAGCGTCATTAATTCATTCATTTTATTTTAATCGCTTTTAACCAAAGGAAATAAAATAAAATGAATTAATAAATAAACAACTAATCCGTTGTCAGCCGCAACATATCCCCCCAGCGTACCTCATTAATTCATTGATTAATAAGTCGGGCTCCACTCGACTTTGGAGTCAATTCTATTTCTCATGGATCACCCGCTTCACTGGGGGTCTACCACTTAATCGCGCTGAAATGTCCAAATTGGAACACAGCAACTATTCTAAAAAAAAACACAATTTTATTTATTTTCTGTTAAATAAAATTTTGTTTTTTTTTAAGAAAAAAAAGAAAAATATTAAGCAATTAAGGTGTTACATGAAAATAGGTTTACCAAAGTACTTACCAAGTATATAGTACAACTAGATAGAAAGATATATACTTATAAAAAGATATATATTATATAAGTATATACACTGTAGGTACTAATACAAAGAAAATAATAAATTGTATTCTATTATAAATTGCAGAAAGTATTGAAAGCAATCTCAACAATGTAAGTACATATAAGCTTAATATTTATAACTCTCTAATACATGACTGACTTATATATGGAGAGAAAAGAAGAGAAAAAATCCCAAAATATCCTTAGATATTGGTGCTTGCTGACATATTTACGATTGCGTAGACTATTAGGCGTGATTTAGTGTCGGCATATCGGGATGGATACGTTTTTATCGCTCTCAATATATCCACTACTTGCCTTGAAGGCTCTATTATTGCAGCCGTTTCGTTTATCCCGCGCGGGTTAACGCATGGACACATTTTTTTTATTATTCAAACGTACCACAATGCCATGTTTTGTAATTATGGTTTTTCGATATGATTTTATTTATTGTTAGGTGGCCGTGGTCTAGTGGTTATAGAAAGGTCTTATAAAACAAGAGACTCCGGTTCGAAACCACGAAACCAATCAGATGACGAGTTTCAATGTTAAAAATAAAATATTAAACAAATAAAAAATTGCACATGTTACTAAGTATATATTTTATTTTATTATTTTATTCACATTTCTATATTAAGCTACTAAAGTGCTTGCTTGTATCACAGAAACAGGACAACCAAAGTACATTATATATCAAAGATACATTGGTAGTGTTTTTGAACCCGAGCTCTCGGTTTGCGTAACTATTGCACTACCACTACACGACGGTCGCGTTATATAAACCAGGACTGTGGAAAATATTGCTCCATTGTCTCTAATAATGCCTGTTTATATGTTGGCGAGTGTGACAATTTATAATAATTGCTAAATATTGGTACTGACGATAATAATGCACGTGTTGTAGGTACATATATACGTACATACTATACATAGATAGATATGTATCTTCGTACGTACATAGATACATGAAAGGGAATACTTCAAGTGTTTTGTATTTATTTAAATAACTATTTAAGTAAATAAAATTTGTATTTAATAGATTATAATAAAACCTACTCGTATATTAATACAAAATTATTTGTTATGTACACAGTTGTATTTATAAAATAAAAACTATTCTTAGTTAGCAACATTAGTACAATAGAATGACCAACAATTAATCATATATTTATTTCAATAGGTAGAATGATGACCTGAAGGGAAACCGCTGAAGGCAGGCCACTGTGGTGATCGCTGAAGGAGGCCTAAGTCCTGCAGTGGATGAATAATGGTTTGAAAATAAGGATTATGGAAAACATCAATTGTTTCTGCCCATCCTCGGGTTAAAAGTATTAAAAAGTTACTAAACGTGCTTGTCTCATAGAAACAGGACCACCAGAGTACATATCAAATATATATCAATACCGTATATTAAGTGGTTTTGAACCTGAGGCAGGCTAGGCAGGAGCCTTTGTAGCACTTTTTCTGATCAATATCAGAAGCGACAATATAGACTTCTTCGTGAAAAGAGATTACCTGGCGTTAGTTAACTTAGCTTTCCACTTGCAGCACCTTGTAGTCGAGGTTTAACAGCAGTTAGATTATACAGGTTTTCTATTATCTATTATCTTTTTTTCACATTCTATGGCTTGGGTCAACAAGAAGCTTGAACTGTTATTTTTTAAGACTGTAGCCCTAGGCCGTTTGTCTGTTAAGCCTGTGTGACAGACGACGGATAGACGAGGACACGTGAGTGACAACAATAGAAATTTGGACACTTCAGGTACAGAACCCTAAAAGCACACATTTAAAGTGCCTCTTTATATGTATATGTATAAAATTATACTAATAGGTACCCTTAAAACATAATTTAAGTGTACGCCGTGCTCATAATCTTATCTACTTAAATAACCTCCGTAACAACGAAAGGCCAGTATAATTCTTCAAACTTAATCCCAGTTTATGTTGTCCTAACATTTGATATAACTAATCAAGGATTTTGTCTTAAGTCCTCAGGTTGCCGCAGAACCAGACCTTTACCTATCACAATGTCTTAGGAGATTTTAAATGGTTTATTGTTAGCTTGATGGTTTGATACCAGCGATGTTTAACTATCATAGAATATCATTCGTTTCAGTTCAGTCAGTTCAGAGAAGTCGCTTGTTTTTTTTATTTTTAATATTGCCTTATCTGTAAGGTATTAAGGAGGAGCTGACGTAGCGAGCCAGAGCCTCGGGATTGAAGAATCAATTAACCCGCAGCCAGCGAGATGGACAAAATACCTATAAGGCTATTCGGATGAATCCAGTAGTAGGTGTTCATAGACTGATTATGATGTCATCATTATTAATTATCATGCTTTAATTCCAACAGGGATAGGCAGAGACAACGGAGCGGTATTTTATTACTAACCTGAAACAACTCTCTCGCTTCTTTGATACCAAATTAATGGAACTATAAGTGTGATTTGAAAAAATATTTTCACATCGAATAACCTTGAATGTTAAATTACCTATTTAGGTTATATAACATTAATTTGTCGACATTACTCGAAAACAGTATAGGTACCTATTAAAAATTAAAATGGCTGAAAGTAAATCTCTTAATATTACCAAGCAGTAAGTCGTATGTCAAAGCCCTGTCTACCCCTGACTGCCATGTCTATGGCCTTAAATATAAACTTAAAGTTTAAGATAATATTGAGAGGAATATTTGACTAGGTTGTAGTTGTAACATTAAATGCCATGATCTTACGACGAACCGGACTAGTGAAGAAAGAATTATATGGATATGACATTGCTCATGTTCACAAGTAGGCATAATTTTAAACAACGTGTGCAGACCGTGAAGTGACTAAGTCGCGTTGGAATCAGCTTAAAAGTTGCCGGTTCTGACCAGCCAGGCGTAGTGGATGCGACTGCTCATTTCAGTCCCTCTAGCACGGCAATCCAAGAAGCAAGGTCTTCACTTGCAAGGTTATTTAATACGCGTTACAATAATATTACTCTTATTTCTTGGGTTACCGTACTTGATATCTAGAGGCGTGCTATTGTCATATGTTATGCCTCAATAAAAACAAAGTTTTCTTATGTATTTTTTATATTTTTTTTACATTTATATACTATGTTACTAAAGTGCTTGTATCCATAGAAACAGGACAGCCAAAGTACATATATCAAAGATACATTGGTACCGATGAGTGGTTTCGAACCCATGCCACTCGGCTTACGTAGTAGCCATTGCACTGCCACTACACCACGGTCGCCGTGTCTGTAATATTTGCTTATCCATTATATACCCAAGTATATAATGGTTATTAAAGCTTATTAAATAACAATAATTATAATAATAAAATTCTTTATTGCAGAGTAAAAACATAATACAATGGGCGAGCTTTATGCTAAATAGCATTTTCTACCAGCTAACCTTTGGGAGAGGGGTGACAATATAAGGGACTCATATCTAATATTCAAAAATTCCTTTATAATTTTTTTTATTTTTTTTTATTTATTTATTAAGGCAACAAACAGTAATCAACAAACAAGTAACTTAAAAATAAATTTTACAACAATACCAGATAGTGCCGAAAAGTTATACAGTTTGTGGTAGATATAAAACTAGTCATACAGTGTAAACAAAATAAAAATTGAAACAAAATAGGATACTGTGCTAAAAAAAAGAGAAATTAAAAGAAAATAAACATAATGTTAAATCCTAAATTTATGTTATTGAACACAACTTCTCAATTAGCATTTTTTTGAATCTATTAAAGGGTACATGAAACATATCTATATCACAGAATTGATCATTATAAGTTTTTAAGGAGCGGCATATAAATCGATTCTGCACATAGTTTCGCTTAGAGGTTGGAGGCACGAAAATTTTAAAAGATACTTTACGTTGGTTTGAACGGGGTGGTCGAATCAACGCTTGCGAACGGGCAATAAATGGTATTTTTTTCAACAATACAGGAGTATCTACTAGGCTATGAATAATTTTATATAAAAAACAAATATCTGTTAGCACCCGACGATTATTTAGCGATAGTAGTTTGTATTTACCTAGGGAGCTACTGTAAGTATTATTATATTTATCTTTGCTGTTATTATTTGTTATATCGTTGTAGTTTAAAATCTTAATAAACTTTTTCTGGACTCTTTCTATTCTGTTAATATGACATTTGTAGTATGGACTCCATACCACACTACCGAAATCCAGAATTGATCGGACAAACGCATAATATAGTATTTTTCGCGTAGTTGCCTGTTTAAAAGGTTTACTAATCCTGTTAATAAAACCTAAATTCCTAAAAGCTCTTTGAACTATTGAGTCTATATGATTATTAAAAGATAATTTGTCATCCAATATAATTCCCAGGTCACGAGTGCTCGTAACACGCTTAAGGCTGAGATTGTTTAAGGTGTACCGATAAAAAATTGGTTTACGTTTTCTAGTATAGCTAATTACTTGACACTTTTCAACGTTTAAGAATAATTGATTTTGGGAACAGTATTCAGATAAAGATATTAAGTCAGACTGTAATTTACTGCAATCGTTGGCGGTGGTAATTTCTAGAAAGAGTTTGGTGTCATCGGCATATAATAGTTGGTCGCTATGTTGAAAGTGATCACATAGGTCATTGATATATAGTGAGAAGAGCAATGGGCCCAAATGTGAACCCTGAGGGACACCTGACTGTATAGGAAGAAAATTAGATTGAAAACCCTTCAGACATACCGCCTGACTTCGATTTTTTATATAGGATTCAATCCATCTAAGTAGGTTTCCGTGTATACCGATTAACGAAAGCTTGTGTATTAATCTGTTATGGTTCAATTTATCAAAGGCCTTGGAAAAATCGGTATACACGACATCGATTTGTTTATTTTTCTCCATTGAGTTTAATAAAAAGTCAGTAAATGTAATTAAATTAGTATCCACACTTCGCAACTTCACGAATCCATGTTGGTTTAGAGAAATGTAATGACGAGTCATGAAGGATAATTGTATAGTACCAAATAAGCATAATTTAGATATAGGTCTGTATTCGGTGAGTAAATCGCGTTTAGCATTTTTAGGGATTGGGGTCACAAGAGTTTTCTTCCAAAGTTCGGGAAATTCACCATACATTAAAGAATGCTTGTAAATTAGAGTTAACGGTTTTGTGAGTTCGCTAGCACACTGCGAAATAAGTAATGGATGAATGTTGTCATATCCACAGCCTTTGTGTATGTTGATACGTTTAAGTTCGGAGCCGACAATTTTTTCATTTATATTGATTGTGCTAATGTCTACGCTTGATTTAAGATATACATTTGTAGCGGTACATCCATCAGTGGGTACACTGTTTTGTGATTCAATAAATACAGACTGGAAATAGGTGTTAAATGCATCACAAATCTGTTGACCACCTCTTAAGCTAACACCCTGGTATTTCATTTCACATGGTACAGTATTCCTGTTGTCTTTTTTTGATTTAACATATGACCAAAAGTATTTAGGACTTATTTTTATTTTGGTCTCAGTAAGTTCTATATATTTGTTGTAACATTCCGTTTCCATTTTCCGAAACCGACTACGTAACATAGCGAAAGTTTGGTAATCTTTTTGATTGCCATAACGTTTCCATTTACGATGATATTTACATTTTTCTTGACCTAATTTTATAAGTGGTTTACTGTACCATGGGGGATGTTTTGTCATTGAACTGACTATACAATACATACATTATAATATGGTTCTATAAATGTTTTATAATAAAAATTTGCTGTGTATTCGTGCGCGCTTAAACAGATCTGGAACAGGAAAAAATATTTATATTTATAACGAAAGTTTGTATTTATATGACTATGTTTATTATAATAGTAATATAATAGAATATAGTATCCTTACAATTCTTTCCCGCAACCACCTTAGAGTCTGTCCCCCGCCCGGCCATAATTCTTAACGGTGTCGCCCTCGTCGACACGCCGCGTTGAGGAATTATTATTATGCGAATAAATACTGGAAATGTCACGACTAAATGTTCCCCCCAAGTCCTCTAATCCAGGACCCCCCTCAGCCACCACCGGAGCCTCCCAAACACCCCTTAAGATAGGTGAAGTTCGATTTACGATGATGCTCCCCTAATAGTTTTTTCAATATGCTTTCTTTGTTTTGGTTTGTCTTTCTTTACTAATAAAATGAAAGATTTTTTATAAACGAGTAATTTACTACTCAAAAAAAAGTTGTATATAATTAATAAATCTTTAGTGTTTTTTTTATTGGGGCTCGACATATGACAGAACTTCGCATGATATTAAGCTAGAGTGCGGTTTACTAATACCTAACGAATGTGCCGCCATTAAAGTCCAAATATATTGTAAAATAATGTTTTTTTTTTTAAATAGAATGCTAAAGAAAGTGATAACCTAGTCTTTTCACTCCCGTGATACAGGGGAAAGCATCCGCATTCTATCGGCCGAATTATCAATCAAACTTAAGGTTCGGCATACCGTTTTTCAGTCGTCGACACTCTTGGATCTCCACCTGCTTCAGGCAAATCAAGGTAAGGTAAAGTTTTTACAAGACGTATGGTCGCATAATTAGGCTAAGGTGCTAACTAACCCTTGCTGCAAGCGGCTCCCTTTAGAAGAAGTTAATAAATACAAATGTGAAGTTTCATTTGAAGTAAGAAAATTATTTCTAGCTTTTTAAGAGTTATTATGCAATTATGCAAAGTAATGGCATATTAAAATGTATTAGCATAATGTATCTTTGATATATGATATACTTTGGTCATCACGGTTTTATGATACATGCAGGTTTGGTACAAGCTTAAGAAATATAAAAAAAATGATCTATTTTTTATTGTGACACAACATCTGAACTCGACCCGACTGATCATAGGCAAGAGGAGGTTCAAGAATGTCGATGAATGAAAAAACTGAGTCAGTTCATGGTTGCCTCAGTCGCCAGGCGGCATAGCAGACGTTTTATACTTTAAATTACAGTCTTATCTACTATTTCTTCTGACTCGTTCCCTAGCTCGTCATCAAGTGTTGTTATATTTCACTTATGTTTAAAATTAATTTAATTTATTTATTTTATATCTATAACATCCAAGTAGTCTCACCCAAAGGATTACCTTTGCAAAATCTGCAGCCAATGAAATTAGCAATTACTTCAAATCTTCGTATACCGCGCTATTATCTCGTAGTGGGGGGCGGAGAGGTTGCGGTATGGAGGGGTGACGAAGTGGGGGGGGTTTCCATAACTTAGCGTTAAGTGTTATTACCATCATTGTGGAGTTGATTTAAACAAGACGTTAACGCGGCGAGTTATACAAACTTACATATAAATATATTTGGATATCACTTATATTTCTTTACACGGATAAAACATACAATGTTTCTTTATTGTGGCTGGAGACAGCGTCCAGCCTGATGCGGTAGATGAATGGAGGTGATTGCTACTACTGTTGAACAACCTAGCCTAGTTGGAAACAGCATCTCTTGAGTGTATCCTTCACGGCCGATCTATATACTTAAAAGTGTTCGTACTTATATCCTGGGTCAGCTGACTGGTCACCACTGCGTACCACTCTTTAATAACTAGACACGGGCAAATATCCAGCTCTTTTTTTTATTATAATATATTGTAACCAAATTATTAAATATTACAAATAAAAGCTATGAAACAAATCTTTGCTCCGACCGGGAATTATATATTGTTGTGTCAATGCTAATAAGCTAATTGATAAGTTTTAGGAGTGGTAGGCAGTGGTACTCAGTCTGCCGATCCGGGGTAGTACCACCACTTACAAGTATACAGACCGTGAAGTGATTTAGTCGTGTTTCAGGATCAGCTTGTAAGTTGCCGGTTCCAACTAGGCCGGCATTGTCGAAGTGACTGCTACTTATAGGTATTTAACTGCAAGTAGCAGTTACCTTTAGTCTTTGACCGCACTTAACCCTAACATCAGGCGGGGTGCTGTCATATGTCGATCACAATAAAAAAATCCCACATTCACTTTATAGGTAATAAAAAATAATAGAACTATATATTTGAAGTTACCAAATATTTGTGTTAAACTGTTAAAACGCTATTAGGTTAAAATGACTAGAAACTACGCTAACGACTACGATATTCGTAGTTAATAATAACATCTGTTAACGCCATCTAACAGCGATCTAGAGAACTTATTTGTTGATTATTGATATTTTTTAATAATCTCTCTATCGGTAAATATTGGAACTATTAGTTTGTTGATACATAGATAGATGGCGCTACTAAATTTAAGAACTATAAATTCAGATTCAAAAAAGTAGTTTTTTTTATTTCCCCGACTCAAAAAGAGGGGTGTTATAAGTTTGACGTGTCTGTGTATCTGTGTGTATGTGTATCTGTGTGTCTGTCTGTGGCATCGTAGCTCCTAAACGAATGAACCGATTACGATGCGTTTATTTTTTGTTTGTAAGCTGACATAATGGAGATGGTTCTTAGCTTTAATTGATGAAGATCTAATCAGGGGTTTTAAGGTCATCAGCTCGTTTTGTTAGCTGTGGTAACTTAATGGTAAACCCAGTTGGTAAACTAAGTTTTGGCTCATTAGATTCGTCGCGACTGTAGGAAACTAAGTGTAGAAAAGTAAGTGCGATGAAACATACTAAATCTAAAAAACTGATCATAGATCCCTCTCAAATCAGCAAATCAACAAGAAATGGAACTATAATGGTTTAACTAAAATTGTTACTCACTATGAGCCCTTAGCTGGGCCGTTATCAAATTTAAGAATGGAGTATCTGAGGATGCAAGGGATATAACTATGGAGCCATGACTAATGTTGTTTCTTTATTTAAGGCTGGTGATGTAATTAAAGGTTTCAGGCGCTTCGTGGGTTTCTTTAAAATTCGAATTTTGATTTAATAATTCTAAATATTTTGTTTAATAGATAGATTAAAAAAATCAATTTGTTGACGAGGAATTATTGTTTCTATATTGTGAATTTGTATCGAGAGCAGATAAATATAAAAAATATACATATTTTTTTTACCAACTTAATAATATATTTTATCAAGAAAAAACTACACGTTTATAGTACCTTTAGAGCTTTTGCGTACTTTTATACTCGTAGAATGAATAGCCCATAAGCTAATAATAAATTCTAAGTGTATCTAACTACTGTAGCAAGTATTAAAGCTGAAAAAGAAGATAGCAAAGCAATATTTTCCAGCTTAATATATTTGGGGGCTACCTTTACGTCCGCAGAAGGACACATGTTGGTGTCAAGTCAGCGCTCCCTTATCACTCGCGTCGGGAGGCTTTATTTACGAGGTCTCCTGAAATATGGCCAATTTACAGGCAGTCATTAAAGCCTTAATGGCTGAAAAGGTGTCTCGACAGAAAAGTTTAGCAACGCTCTTTCTCAAATGGATATTAAGTCAGCAATTTTATTTTTGTACTATTCTATGAGGTTTTGTACTATTCTGGTTTGATTTCTAAATTTATTCTCGTCTATATTGTTTAAATAGAAATTTAAATACTTCCTCAAGCTTCCGTAGAGCTTGTATGCAGAGAATTGTGGGAGAAGCGAGGGAGTTGTGTCAAGATCGTGGCTAGTGGCGTTGCATTGTCTCTTGCTATCCCTGTGGGAAAAATACCAATTTGTTTTTTTTACACAATTTCACACTTGTTTATTTGATATATTATATTATATTATATTATATTATATTATATTATATTATATTATATTATATTATATTATATTATATTATATTATATTATATTATATTATATTATATTATATTATATTATATTATATTATACTGTCATATATTATATGAATAAAGATATTTATTTTTATGT
Organism: Tinea trinotella; assembly: GCA_905220615.1. Lineage (NCBI taxonomy): Eukaryota > Metazoa > Arthropoda > Insecta > Lepidoptera > Tineidae > Tinea > Tinea trinotella. The sequence continues at coordinate 604,909 of HG992308.1, read as the reverse complement.
ATGGAAGAATGGGTCTTTGTTTTGAATATAATGTTAGGCAAAAATTATTTAATTCTAAAAATATGTCACGACTAAATAAATATGCACCCAAACAGCGCTTTGAAACATTATTTTAAATAAATTTTATATAATATTCTGGAAAAAAACATACAATAAATTTATTATATGTTTCGGTCGACAATTACAATATTCTTACAAGAATCTAATGTACACCTGATTAGCAACAACATAAAAATTCCGCAAATAAAACGTTAAACGTAAAAATCTAAGGTAATCCTCTAAGTTAACTTACGGTGTATTAAATATTTACATAGTAACTCGTTTACACACAAACTATGCCCGATAACAATACAATAAATCTTAGAAGCACCGTTATATATAATAAATCCATCAATACATACATAAACACAAACATTTCTATACGTATTTAGATATTGCACACAAGGGCTTTTGTGTTTTTACTACATTGGGTTAGAGTTTAAAATTGTTTGAGCGGCAAACTGTAAACATAATTTTAGGATGGTGCTCTGCGCTTACGCATGTATGGTGAATATGCTTTTTAAATGATTTGAAAGACTATTTGTCAACTTGACAATATTCAATAAGATACTTATTTCACGTCGATTTTGTCTGTAACTTTAGAAGCCGTTAAATTTATTTTATTGTTACAATTTTATTAGAATTGTGGATGTGAAGGAAGTTGTGTAAGGATCGTGGCAAGTAGCGCTCTATTGTCTCTACCTATCCCTGATTTGATTGATTGATTGTTACAACTCTTCCTCATATTCTTAAATTATTTATTTATTTTTTTTACTCTTTAGAGCGTTAGGAAGACAGTCAGTGGTAGTTTTTCGATCCGGAGTAGTACCACCACTGTCAAGTGTACAAGAACGTAAAGTAATTTAGTCGCGTTTCAGCATCAGCTTGAAAGTTGCCAGCCGCGCTGGTTTGCTACTTGCAGTTATTTTATTGTAATAGCAGTCATCTCCATTAATAGGCCGCACTTAAACTTAACAGGAGGCGGCCTGCTGACATAATATAATATTATGTCAAGCGACAATTTAAATAAAAGTTAAAACTCTAGGTACAGTCTTTACTTTTAAACATTTAAATGTTTAAGGACATTACACAGTTTTGCTTATAAGACACACAATATTGGTCACCCCAAGATGCCTAAATGAGCTCAGTACGTCCACACTTAACAATTCGTCATCGTACGAATGAATCTGTCATCACCGATCGCCCGGTGTGAACACAGCCCTATGTAGGTATAGATTCGAAATTTAAATAAAGATAGTAAAGTTGCTCTACGTTTTACATTTTTGGAGATAGTTTATTTTATTATATTAAACATTTTAACCTATTATATAAATTCTATACAATTTATACAAAAGTTAATACTCTGATCTTTTAATGTACCGATGTGTACCAAGTGTACTGACCGAGAAGTAACTCCGTCGAGATTCGATTCGATCCGAAAAAACAAACACCAAGTGCCTAAAATTTCACTTTTAGAATATAGTCTAACCGTTAATTAAATTAGTGAACCGTACATTCTACAATGGAAACGTCCATGTCTATGTAGAGTTTGTAGCACCACCCAAAACCCATATTGCCGTAAAGCTGATTGCCCTATAGCAACATTGAATGTTGTTGATTGAGATACAGCCGACATATTATCTTAGACGTGATTTAAATTAAGAGTTAAAAAACAAACGTATGTCAAACTTAATGGTTTGCCGTATTTTTCACATTGAAAAAATGGGAGATGTTTTTAAAACTTTCAGAAGAGCAAATACACATAAAAGGTATTTAATGAATTTAGGCAAATGAAATGTATGAAAGCTAGGTTGCCTAGTGCCCATAACCTTAGAGCTTGCATGAAGAGAATTGTGGATGTGAACGAAGCCTTTTTTCCACAGGGATTAACAGAGACAATGGAGCGCCACTTGCCACGATCTTGACACAACTCCCTCGTTTCCTTTACAGTCACAATTCTCTTCATACAAGCTCTATGGTTATGGGCACTAGGCAACCTAGCTTTCTTGGGGATGTCTCCGATTTGATCGGAAAATACATCATCCACATCAGATTTACAAATTATTTTCGTCAATCTACTTTCACTCATCCTTTCCATGTGCCTCAACCACCAAAGCATCCCTTTGTCAATAATTGTCACTACATCCTCTTTCAAACCACATCTATCACGCACTGTGCTATTTCTTATTCTATACGCTATCGTCACTCCACATACACATCATTTTATTATAAAAATCATAAAATAGTTAAACAATTATTTTGTCTATATATGTATCAATAAGGCGGCACTTTTCTGCTATACTGGCTTGTAGTAATGTTGAAAAATACGTGACATCCGCAATAAACATACTAATGAGCAATTGTAATTAAATTGTGACAATATAATTATAATAAATAGATGTGAAATGTTTTATTTAAACAAGAACCGCCGCTGTCAAAATCATTCCCTCCACAAACCGCGTTATTTTCAACAATTCATTATCAGCAAAAATGAGGTAGTACAAAATAACATGCGTAGTTTATAGCGGGGCACACTTCCGAATGCAGCGACAATCTGTCATATGGTAAGGAAAAAATAAACGCAATACTTTCTTGCCTGTATTCCATTCAGAGATAAGGCAAAGAATGGCCAACTGTTATTACATGATCCTAACAGAGATCCGGGGTAGTACCACCACTTACAAGTATACAGAACGTGAAGTGACTTAGTCGCCGGCATAGTGGATGTGCATACTTTCAGTTATTTAACTGTGGTAGTAGTCACCTCCAGCTTATCTTCAGGCGGGTGCTGTGCTATGAAAAAAACACTATTTTTTACCTTTACTGCCTCTTTGGATAGTGCTGATCTAGTGAGGATTCCCTAAAATGTTCAACTGCTAAACTAAACTTCAAGGTCGACGACTCATCGCTCGTCAGACTATGTCAAAAAGGGTGAAGTGTTGGGATCCTATGTTGCTCTCTGGTACCCATGTTATGGAAGGTCAGTTACATCTCATTGTAATTAATGGTGCCCTGGTTCTTCTTCGATGAAAACCGAAAAATGATACTGAAGAGAGAGAGTGAATTATGGAGACATAGGGACGGCCTTGTTGGCCGGCATAGTGACGGTGACTGAGGCAGCTGTGAACAAACTTGATTTTTTTTCGTCGTCACTCTTGGATCTCCTCTTGCTTACCATCAGGTCGAGGTCGAGGTCGACCTGTCGAGGTCAGAAGCCGTGTCACAATTATTAAAAAAAGCTTTACCCTCTCATTAATGCCTATTAGCACCAAACTTTCGAAATTATAGAAGTTCATTAATATATATTTTTATTTTTTACTATTCACATTTCTAAATAAGCTACTAAATTACTTGTATCATAGAAACAGGACAACCAAAGTACATATCAAAAATACATTGGTACCGGTACTTACTGGGTACCACTGCCTCATTCGTCGTCATGCCTTTCTTTGTTGATTAAGACAAAGTGTTTGTAGTTAAATTAGGAATGATTGGCGAATGTGTTTATTACGTAAACATACCATAATATAATACCGCAAATGTCAAAACAACGTTTGTGTCATGCACCGCAAAAACTAGATAAAGTTACCATTAATCCACGCACATAGAGATAAATCTGTCATTTGGTGAAATTAGTTATCAAAATTGTGCATTTCAATTATTAAATTTACCTATTCATTTTTTATATATTATAATTCTGTCAGCATATTTTTAGTTCTTAGAATTATTTCTGCTAACGTTATTCAACAATTATTCTGCCTGCTATCATTTTCAGTCAGAAGGGGTCCACTGCTGAACAGGCCCTCCCCCATAGAACGCCATTCCGAACGACAAGATCCGTTTTTTCATCCGCCGTTTACCCGTGACTTTTACTATGTCGTTAGACCACCTAGTGGGAGGCCTACATTGCGTTATTTATAGTTTAATTATAGTATAGTTTAATTATAGTTTCTCAATATAGAGACATAATTAAATTAAATCAATAAATTTTGAAGGAAGCCTTGGAATAAGACATTTAAGAAGTTAAAAGTTATTATACTTTTAATTTAATTTAATTTGTTTTCTAATGTAGTTCGACATATTATGACAGCATCCTGCCTGATAAATAACTTAAATGAGTCCAGCCTGCCGATCCGGGGTAGTACTATCACAGACCGTGAAGTGACTTAGCTTTACGACTTAGTTTTTAATTATTATATAATTTTCATATAATGGAATTAACGGTGTTGGTAAGTTTTCGCGGAACAACCAAGCTGGAGTGCGCTCCATGACTGGGAGTGGATGCGACTGTTACTATAGTTAAATAATTGCAAGTAGCAGTTGCAATTATTATGCCAGTCTGGTTGAAACCGGCAACTTTTGATCTTGATCTTGAATCATCAGCCACTGTACGGCCTGTACACTTGACAAGTGGTGATACAAGTGGCAAATAACCATCATGTGTCTGCTAAGCACTCTTGACTACCAGTTTTATCCATAAATATGTAAATAATAAGTAAAGAGGTCTTTCCTTAGATTTTCGCGTTATATTGAATAATAAATTAAACAAAGGACATCATTAATTTTGTATGGGGACTTGAGCTTAATTGTATCAACAGTTTAATATGCATCTTAAAATAGTTTGATGTACGAAGATTATAATATAATTGGAATATATCCTTTATTTTGCATAGTTTGAGTGTGCGAAATGATCAATCTATAATTATGACAATTCAAAGCAGAACAAATATGGCGTTGATTGACAGATGATACAAAATTTATATCTTATTTTCTAAATAACTAAATTGCACAGCAATTAAATGCAAAATTATTATTATTATTATAGTTTTATCAATACAAGTATCGGAACTACCATTTATTTATTTTTTCATCATTAGACATTTCAAAAGTAGTACATAAAAGCCCAAAATGAATGATGTCCTTTTATGCGGCTAACTATCGCGTTGATTTTACATTTTTTATTATTCCGACGTTTCGAGAGCTTGCCCCCATAGTCTTTTTGTGACCACGATGGCTGCAAAGCTCTCAAATCGTCGGAATAATAAAAAATGTAAAATAAACGCGGTAGTAAACCGCATAAAATTTGTTTAATTCAAGTAAAGAGGTCGCTTGCCTAGTCTGACTGAGGTTGGTGATGGGAGCAACACATGCCAACACTTTCAAGTGTAAATCCTATTCATTGATAGGATTGGCTTAAAAGCTTAACATATTTCAAAATTAATTAATACTGAAACACATCCTAGACCGAAAATAATAATAATTTTCAAGCTGAAATTTATGAAAATATGAATTTCCTATACAGTTGTTAAACTAGATGAATATGTAATTAATTTACGTTATAGGGAGGCAATAACCAAAATGGCGCCGTTTGATTGTTATTATCACCATTGTAAATTCTAAATTTTCAAATTTATTTATTGCCTTTTATTATAATACGTTTGGGCATATATCATCAGAATGTCGTACTGTTCGCGATAATACAAAACATTACAAACAACGAATGGGGTAGAGTCGAACGTTTTTTTAAATATATTATATATATTATATTATAAAACATTCTTAAGGCGACCGTGGGGTAGTGGCAGTGCAGTGGTTACGCAAACCGAGAGCACGCGTTCAAAACCACTCACCGTTACCAATGTATCTTTGATATATTTACTTTGGTTGTCCTGTTTCTATAATAAAAGCACTTTAGTAGCTTAGTATAGAAATATAATAAAAAATATTATATATTAAAACAATTCTTAGGTCTTTTTACAGGTATAGGCAGATACAAAGGAGCGCCACTTTCTACGACCCTGACACAGCTCTTTTTTAAATATATCTAAATATTTGTAGTCCTTCCTAAATATTTGTACCACATTTTTAAATAGTTTTTATTTCTTATAAAACTTTTTTTTTTTACCTTTTATTTTTGTTGATGGAAAATTAATAGTCCATTGTGACGCTAAATCTCATGTCGATTCGCGTAATGGTAAGCAAGAGCGAGTATCAATAGCGTCGACGATTAAAAAAACCGTCTCATCTTGCGGTTGCCCCAGTCGCTATAACTACGCCGGCCAAAACGGGTGAAAAAGTTTCTTGTGATTTCCTTGAGCAAGAAACTCGAGCAAATGTATCCAAATCATTAGATTCTGTAAAAGAGCATAAGTAAGCATACAATATTTAGCTTTTGTGTTTGACCCCTACACAGTATACATCAGTATACATCAAAAAGTAATTTATTTATAAGCGTCGGCATCCAAATTATATAATTTTTGTATAATAATATCTAATATCATCTCTACGTATGTTTATGTTCTTAATAGTTAGTGGCCGCGGGCGCCGAAGTGTGCCCATAATGAGCGACGTCACAATAATTTTAGTCACGTGACAATGGTTTAATACGCGCCTGATTCATTTGCTATTTCGCGGCCCAAATGAGGTTATCACACGATGCACCCGCCACCGCTGCCACCGCCGCCCAATGTCCATCTATTCATTACACTAACAATGTAATGGCTGCTCAGCGATTCCATGTGTAATATGTATATATATATATATTATAGTATAATAACCGCACACTGCCTGATGTTAAGCTTAACATCAATGTACTTATTATTGTACCGATCCGGGGTAAGTACAGACCGAAAAGTGAGTGAGTCGTTATCAATTTATGCGACTGCTACTTGCAGTTATGCACCTGTACTAGCAGTCGCCTCCATTTATGTAGCTAAGGCACTGTTAACACCAGGCGGGGTTCTGTTATATTATGACAAGACTGAAATTTTACTTTTTGTATATCTTGATTCGGTACATTATACTAATAAAATCGCAACCCAGCTGGGTGAGACAATATGCTAGTTAAAAGCTAAATTCTTGCAAGTAATAAAAAATATGTTATTGTCGCTATTTTACATCGCTCGAAGAACCGACAACCGATGAGGAAGAAAGGTTTTAGAGTAGAGACCACGAACAGAAAGACGCAGCGTAGGTAGACCTCCCACTAGGTGGACTGACGACATAGTGAAAGTCACGTGTAACCGGTGGATGCAACTGGCATCTTGTTGTTCGAAATGGCGTTTTAAGGGGGAGGCCTATGTTCAGCAGTGGACGCCTTTTGGCTGATGATGTAGATGATGATATTGTATGTGAATTGTTTTCGAGAAAGTCTACCTAACCCACGTGTAAACAAAGTCGTGCTTAATCATAGTCCTATGCAAAAATCATGCGATAAGTAATAAATTGAACAAAACTTTAATGTGAGCTTTATTGCGCTAATAAATTAATGATAATTACATCCTACTTGAATGTATTACGGGCGGCCATGTCATTTTATGAAAATACTCGGATAAATCAAAATGATATAATGCTATGACATCGACACCCGTTTTCATTACACTCAAAATATCCAATTAATATGCACACTATATTTTTTATACACGGTTTCAGGGTATTTCAGATTTATAGAAAAGACAAGTAATGATATTTTGTACACTATAAGTTATTTTAGGTAATGCCTTTTTATTTTTGTACTTTTTTTTTTAATAGTCTCATTAGTATTTTTCGATAAGGATTCATGTATAGTTTTAGTTTTTTTTTCTTGATCACAATTTTTGTATAAATGTTGTGTACTATACTTGTAATTGGCAGACATATGTAAGACGCTGCGTTATCTTTACCTATCCCTGTGGGTATTAAGGCGTGAATTTGATAATTGAACGTATTAACTGTTATGAGTTTAATTAACGTTTATTAATGAGAGATTCTTATGAAATTGTTGATAATGAACAAAGCAATAAAGTTGTTTAAGAATCATTGTAAAAAGCTGCTCGAAAATACATCTGCCTATCCATGTGGGAACGTAGGGATTATATTTTAGTATTATGTTTGAGACAAAACTTTGCTTATGAAAGGAACTAACATGCAAGATTTTCATGGATAATACTTTATGATAGTCCTAATTACTGCATTGGTTTATTCTTCTTTATATAAATTTACCACATTAGAATGAATTTAACAATATAGTGTTAAAAGCAAAACTAAAACAATTACTTAATACAAACTAAAGAGATATTTGTGGGTGAAAAATGTAAAAGGTCACTCGCATATTTAGAATATAAACCTTTCGAGTTAGTCTGGGAAATGCTTTTCTGAATCTCTTTTAGCTCCGGACCACTCCTAAACACGTCCACTAACATTAAGCTCACTAACCACCCTCTAAATGGGGTTGCGGTCCACATAAGAACGAGCCAGTCTTAAATTTGGTGCACAGTGTTAAATACCGTGAGGCAAAAACTACGAGCTTTACAGCCTCTGTCCATTCACGTATGTACACATACTGTATGCTTATTTATATTAGGTAATTGCTCGCTTTGTTAATTATGCGTATAATTCCTGTCTATCGATTAATTCAATTATAATAAACAAAGCAGATTTATTTACAGACATAATAATTATTGTTGTACAAGAAATAGGTACAATAAAATTAGGAGTTTTCTTCTTATGTAATATGGAGTCCTTTCACAAACTTTACAAAAGAAAAATGCAGTAATTCAGTGATTACCTGAGTACTAGTTAATTTCTTAAAAATAGCGTTTCATGAATAAAAATTTGAATAGACACACAAAAATATACCATTTTTTAAAGTTAGGCGCGAATATTGTTTATAAAATAAAATATTCTTAAGCTTATAATTTATTTTGATTATTTTAATCCGACGTTTAGAAAGATTTTCAGCGGGGAAGCGGGGAGACACGATGGTTGTCTATAGTAAGCCGCAAAAATCTTTTATTTCACAAACAAAATAGTTGACAATTTCGTTTTTCATTATTTTAATTCAGCCAGTTCATCGGGTTTTCCAGTCCTGTGCGGGCATTATCTTAAATTTAAGTCTGTGTGCACCTAAATACGCGCCTAAGTACACTACCGGACTTTACTTTACGAGTATTGTCTTCAGTGAATGCGCTCGTGTTTTGCATGCAAGATCGCTTTGGACCCTAACTAAGCATGCTTTACGTGTCTATTGTTGGCCTTTTAAATTCTAAACCAGACATTGTTTAGATCTAGTATTTTACTAATGTTTATTAAAACCTCACGGAGGTTATTTAGAAATTGTATTAGTATATTAAAAAAATTAAATTATTTATTCATGATATGAACATAATTTAATTTTATATTTCCAATAATAATAATGATATCTTATAAAGAAATATCTATATGAAAATATATATAACATAAATTCAGAAAACAAATAAAACAACAGTCCAAAATAAAAGTCTTAACCCGAGTAAGAAAAAAGCGTTAACACATCAGCGAGTACAAATAAAACGGGAATCAAATCAACACTCAACATAAATCTGACGATGTACTGGCCGCGCATTTAGGGGTTGTGGGGTAGGTGGGGGCGAGTGGGCTAAAAGTTACGAGGCACAAGGCACCCGACCACCCTAAGAAGGAGCCATGAGTCCTGTCACGCGATGATGGACGGCGAGACATAAAACTGACGAGAGACGACTACCCGCGTCGGAATGGCTCTGTGGAGCCCACTATATCACTTTTATTACATGCCATCTTCATTTTCATATTTCATATTTGCATTTACCACCCTCGGGCCGGAGGGCCCCTACCTCCCCTTTTTAAGCGTTTCGAGCTTTTTCTACATAATCGGCCGGTAGCCTCGCGTTAACGACCAACCACTTGCCAGTTGCCTTCAAGATAGCTTTTTGTTTATTGAAAGTGTTCGCCTCAATTCGCGTTTTCACTTGATTGCAGAAACTCTACGAAGGTTACAGTTTTACATAACACTTTTTAATAAAAATATTTACATACTCTTTGGGGTGGCTATAACGTTAGGAATAAAGCTAACCTAGTCCAAGCTTATTATCCAACTATGTTTTAATAACCTAACAATGCTGGTAGGAATACACGTCGCGTTCTTGGTACCAAAACAAAATCCACGTGAGTAATGATTTTAATAACTTTAAAATGAAACCCAAAAACTTATATTTAATAAACAAGAGGTGTCACCCAATATATTCTAACATGACAAGAGCAAATTCTCGCACAATACCGAAATTAATTATTTCACGCCCGAATTCCCGATCATGGGAACAACACAACAAAATTTGGGCGAATGACAAAAACACTTGGAAAGACAGACACACCTTCCAAATATTTATTACCATCCTGCAATGCGCCTAATCTATAGACGGGAGGAACAAAATTATAAAGGGTAAATAAAACAGTAAGCTTACACAAGTCATAAATTTGATTTATAGAGATTAAAAAAGGCGCCTTTACGAACAGCTCGAACCGAAATTTGGAGGGATGAATCGGGCGACGTTAATGTACGGTTAACAAAAGCATTCCATGGCCTAAAATTTATTAGTTATACATACTCGTATTTTAATTTTATGGTTTAGTAAAGTAATTTTTTTGGTTATTTTTATAAATCTTTTTATTTATAAATGCTCTTGATTTATTTTCAATTTGGAATTTCTCTTATTTCAATGTGATTTTTCGTAATACAAAACATTCCGTGGGAGCCTAACCGAATGCTCTATATTCATGTGAATTTGAAAATCAATAACATTTAATTAATATTTTAAGTACACATATTTTACTTTTTTCAATATATTTAGGTACGTTTTAGCACGCGTGTTCTGCTGACGCTACATGTGTCCCTGTGAAGAGCGTCTGTCGAAGCACCTCCGCTCGGGGTTGGGAGGTGGTGTAAGAAAATTTAAAGGGACAAAAACCGTATTTCACCAGCGCTGGCGTTTTTCTGTTAATCTTGCTCGCTTAATGTTCGCTTTGTTTGTGTATACCTGACGTCCTGCCTGACCCTACCTTGGGACAAATGTTTTGGAATAATACCCACCTCTCGCAGGTTTACGTGCTCGCGGTCTGATTTGACGATAGTTCTTTTTTAATGTGCTTTTTTAGGCAAATTATTATTCTGACTTTTAAATTAATGCTAACCTTACTTTAGTTGAATTGTTTGTTGATTTTGTTTAAAAGTTGATAAGGATATAATTTATGTTTAAACATTTGAATTTTATTTTATGCTTATGGGATACGTCTCCTCTAAGCTAAAATTTAGTTTCGCCATTGCATATTGCAAGTTGTATTGTTTCTTTCCAAAATTGCATAAATGAGATCATCTTACTATATTTTTTAAGTTTTATTAATCGAACTAGGTTTATAAAATAAATATTATTAAAACGCGATAGTAAGCCTTAAACAATTAACTTTGTAGTTGATTTTAACAGTAAAAAACAATAAATGTCAGAAAACTATTCTTAATAAATTAAACTCTAATATTAAATATTAAAAACTAAAATATTTACCTAATTACATAAATGCGTTTAAAAATCCATTTATTTTATTGTGATTGAAAATTGAAACAAGTTCTCTTCACCCATCGCATACACACAGAGATACCGTTTTGTATAGTAACTTCACGTTTTTACCTGTATAGTAAGTAATGCTTGGCTATGCTGTCCGCTGGCCACCCCTTTTGACCGAAGGGGGATGGGTGAGATGGACAGTGTTCATAATAAGATACAAGTTTATATTAAATGTGCAAATAATTTTCCAGGCGGTGTGGTGGCAGTGCAAGATTAGCAAACCAAGAGCACGAGTTCAAGACCACCCACTGGTACCAAAGTATCTTTGATATATGTACTTTGTTTGTCCTGTTTCTATGACACAAGCACTTTAGTAATGTAAATAAAAAAAAATTAAAAACTTTATTACCATATTAAGAGCGGCGGTGTGATGGCAATTTCAGGTCGCGTTTCAGGATCAACCTGCAAGATGCCGGAATTTAGCAAGGTCCAAATAGCGGATGCGATTGTTGTATATATTTTAAATGTTAGACATAAGTCTCATGCTAAAGATGTCTATTGTCAACTTGAAATTAAATGTGCCGGCAATATTAATATTTACTATTATTTATCAAAAATATTTTAATATTAAAAAGAAAAAAAGAGGACTGGGTTGTCTAGTGCCAATACCCGTAGAGTTTGTATGAAGAGAATTGTGAATGTAAGGGAAGCGAGGGAGTTGTATCAGAATAGTGGCAAGTGGCGCTCCATTGTCTTTGCTTATCCCTTTGAGAAAAAGGTATAACAATTTAATTGATTGATTGAAAAGGAATACCGTATGCATCATGGGCATCGTATACCACTTCCTTTCAAGAGGACTGTCTGCTTGTTTCCTCTCACCTTATAAACGTAAAAAAGAATATCTAAAATATTTATGTCAATCGTGTATCCCAGTGCGAACACACATGTAGAGTGAACCTCACGTGTAGGGGTGTTAAGGGGACATTTTTCTGCTCGACATGTCCGAGAAAATCACCCTCTTCCGCCCGCCCAATGGCCTCTAGGGCGGAAGAGGGGACAGTTAAAGAGGTTCAGGGAGATGTCAATGTCTATATGCTTCATAATACTATGTCAATCATTTAAACGTAAAGGATTGTAGTCTTTATTTTAAGGCATTAAGGAATAAATTATAATGCTTTTTTGATGATACTCTTAAAGTTGTCTGAAGTAAGCATATCACACAATAAAATAAATGCATTCTCATTTATAAGTCAGATTGTTAGTAAAGATTATTTGTTGTGTGAATAGAATTGTGGATGTGAAGGAAGCTATAAATTTATGTAAGTAAGTATTGTAATTCGTGAGTTGCCATTATGTGAAATTATGTTAAACAGGTCACATTAAATTATTTGGTTTAGTTTTCTGTTTTACGTTTATTATTGACTTTTCTATAAGAAGCTACTAAAAGTGCTTATAATTAGTATAATAGAAACAGGGCAGCCAAAGATACCATGTATACTGCTAATATATACTCTAAACTCGTAATATTAATTAATAGCTAGCAGTTTTTTATGACATTCTTTTTTCTACACAATCTCAGAAGAGTTGTGCGTGTGAAGGAAGCTAGAGAATTATGTGAGAATGATAGAATGTGGCGTTGTAGAATGTCCCTCGTCTCTGCCTACCTATCGCATTGGAGATAAAGGCGTCACAGTCCAGTTAGTTTTTCATTTTATCAAAGGGCTTAAAACGTTAACGGCAATAGTTATGCAAATAAATTGGTCGTTTTTTACGTGAAACGTCCACAAGTTCAATAGGAAGTTCCTTATTTCTTTGCTTATTGAATAAACTTTAAAGGGTTCTGCGTTTTGCACAAAATTGCAACTGAGATGCAGTGATTTTGTATGAACTTTCATTATATTACGGATTCGCATCCTCCTGTACCAAACATGTAGATTTTCTTTAGGGTAACTACACCAGTTGTTGAGCAAAATTTGTTCACAATAAAAAAATATATGCACAATTTATAATATATATAAAAATGAAGACAAATATTTATTTTTAAATAAAAATAATGTGTGATAATTATGTATTTACTCCCGTGTAACTGACATTCTCACATACTCATTCTTAAAACAAGTATGTTTTAAAAACGATATCAAATCAATCAAATTGTCACGTCTGTTTCCCACAGGGATAGGCAGAGACAATGAAGCGCCTCTTGCCACGGTCCTGACACAACTCCCTCGCTTTCTTCACATCCACAATTATCTTCATAAAACGATACATTTATAAAAACGACCGTAAAACGAATTTGTTTTTCATTAATAAAATTTACTTCTAAACGTGCTTGTGTCGACCAATGTACGTAATTATATCAAAAATACATCTGTACCAGCTATCAATGTCGCTAGCTGCTACCACGGTCGCCTTATGGAATTAATAATGCGTTTTTCAAATAAATCACCCATTGATCTCTCCGTCCTATGACCTGGGTTCCTTCAAGCGATGCGTAAAGAAGCCCCTTTGGCCGGCAGAGTGATGGCGACTGGGGCAGCCGTTAACTGACTCGGTTTTTCCAGTTGTCGGCTCTCTTGGACCTCCTCTTGCTTACCATCAGGCGGGTCTAAGTCAGATGTCAAGTCACAATAAAAAAAAACTTTTAGTGTTTTTCTTTCCAATGTCCTATAAGAGGTGCGTTTACCTTTCCCAATAGCACATTAGGAAGGCGCCGATCGTCTTTCTATTGAGACACGACTTTGTTTTGATATTACTTACTGAAAATTTGTTTTCAGCATATCAGCGTATTTGGAGTATCTAGATTACGCTTTTAGTATTATATCTATGTTGAATTAAACTCTAAGTTATTCAAACTTAGAATTTTATTACGCTACTTACGTTTGACTATGGATGTATACTAGGAGTGGCGGTGGTGCCCAGTCTGCCTATCCGGGATAGTACCACCACAAGTATACAGAACGTGAAGTAACTCAGTCGCGTTTCGGAAACAGCTTGTAAGTTGCCGGTTTCAACTAGGCCGGCATAGTGGATGTGACAGCTAGTTGCAGTAATTTAACTGTAGTAGCAGTTACCTCCATTCTACCAGGTTAACACCAGTACTCCAGTTTAACATCAGCCACGACTACAAATATCGACGAGGATAAAAATTGCGGCGACAAAAAGAAAATGGTACCACCGATTGGCAGACTGAGAGAATGACACACAACTGCTTCATTTCTACTTATTGCAATTTCAATGTATCTGACCTCGACCTACCTGGAGGATCAACAGTGCCGACGACTGAAAAAACCGAGTAAGTTCACGGCTGCACCAGTCGCCCAAAGTGCTTCTTCACGCATCGCTTGAAGGATCCAAAGTTATAAGATGGAGAGAACACATGGGCTGGCAAAGCATTCTACTTGTCGATTCGGTCGACTATATGCGAATGTTTCCCCCGACCCGTGTGACTGAAGAGCTCCTCGGAACATTCTCCGTGATATAGGCGATAGAGAACGCACAGAGAATATACCTTGTTGATGATATTGTACAGAGTTTAGTTGTAAAATAGTTTTCAGTGTTATCCCCGTTTGAGTGCATTCTAAGTCCTCTATCCGCCGTGGCTATAGAATTTTATGAGCATCCGATGCGGCATCCATGTCTATTGTTTTGAGTGCTTCTACTATATTATGGGCTATTCTTGTTTACTATATTATTGTCTGGACTTAGGGATTAGGGTTAGTTAGGAATGTTGGGTACAGAAGTTGTTCCTTATATAAAAGTATGCATATCAAAGATATGCGCGAACAATTTTTATGCGGCTTAGAATCGCCAATCAATCAAAACCACAATAAACGCCATAGTAAACCGCATAAAAATTGTTTAATTCATCATAATAAAGATATTTGTAGGCAGGCGTGGCGCATTGGTTAGAACACAAGTTTCTTAAGCGTAAAGTTTCGGGTTCAATTCCCAGTTAGAGCAAATATTTGTTTCATGTGTAATATTTAATAATTTTGATTTTTTTCTTAAATTTTGAACATTAAAAGAAATTTTATGCGGTTTACTATCGCGTTTATTTTAATATTAAATAAGACCTAAACTTGATCCGTGGTCTGCTGATCACATTTAACAGTAGGCCTTTTGCGTATTTATTTTATAATTTGTACTTCATAAGATAATATTTTCTTAAATAGTAACTACTGCTCAACAAAACACAAACTTAAAACGTTCTTACCACAAAGGTCATATAGTTTTATATGAAGTATCCTAAGGTAAAAGGTACTGGCCGAACAATGTATAAACAATAACGATACATTGGATTTGAACCAAAGGGCTCGGGGGAGACCTTTTCACTACCACCAGACCACGAAACTAATCTTTTTTATTTATTTATTGTGACACGACCTTCGACCTCGACCCGCCTGATGATAAGCAAGAGGAGGTTTAAGAGTGACGACGACTGAAATAACCGAGTCAGTTAACGGCTGCCCCAGTCGCCGTCACTACACCGGCACAAAGTCTTTTTAAAAACAATTAAATATTACCTTATATAAAAAGAAAATATTATTATCTGCAAACATAACAATATAATCCTGTCAATTTTAATATGCGCTTCGTTCGAACGTTATAACATTTCCTATCCATCATTCACTTTGGTCGGGTAGCGTTGGGATCCGACTGGCACGTACTGTAGTATCTTTACGTGATCGATCTTTCTAAATATTAGACCTGATGTGGAATGCTCACTTTAAACAAGCAGAATTTTATGAAAATAAACAATGAAAACTATTGTTATTTTTGTAAAAAGGTTCTTACACCATTTAGTCGATCAATTTCATCAACTTTCGAGCTCAGAGTTATGGAGAAACATATATTTATTACGACTTTCTCTACATGATCGAATCGAAAATGTATATGTTCGTGTATTATTAAGTTCGAAACCACGGTACCAACATTGATATATGTACTTTAGTTGTCCTGTTTCTATGATACAAGCACTTTAGTAGCTTTGTATAGAAATGATAATAAAAAATAATAAAATAAAATACATTTATTTTAATATTGGAGACATCCTCAAGAACGCTGGGTTGCCTAGTGCCCATAATCGTAGAGTTGTGGATGTGAGGGAAGCGAGGGAGTTGTGTTAGAATCGTAACAAGTGGCGCTCTATTGTCTCTGCATTTTCTTGTGGGAAAAGGCGTGACAATTAAATTAGATTTGACTTTTAACTGTGTTAAAACTATATTAACTTTTTACAAACGATTATGGAACTCCTATACCTGCAACCAACAAAGCCATTCTCTGTCGGGCCAAAATAAATATTCAATAACAAACTGTCTAATAAACAGGAAAAAGGCGAGGCAATTTGATTGATTGATTGATTATTTATAACTTGCCGTACTATGGTGCATGCAGGCGGACTTAATGCTAGTTAGCATTCTTTACCAGCCAACCTTTGGAACAATAGAAGCAAGGCAAAAATGTGAGAAACAGAAAGAAGATTAGTTAGAAAAACTAGATATATAGATAACATAACAAAAACAATAATAATACACACTTAAATAAACATAAATATATACATACATAAATATCTACCTAAGATATTAGGAATTTATCATTCTAAAAGAGAAATTAGTATTATAGTGTTTGTTTAGAGAAATTAACACTAATTTTCTATCATATAATAAAACCTTGATGAAAATGGCACAAAACTTATATTAAAATAAGTTCTTTTGTTGTATATTATAAACACAGAAAACAATAGTAGGTAATATTATGTCCTATATTCACTGTGAAGCCTTTGTTCTAAGATTAGCTTTCAGTGTTCTAGGTCTTTTAATCCTAGACTTTTGCAAACATTCTGTGATTTCATAATCATACTTCTGATGTTTTGCTAGGAAATGTTTTTGTTTGAAATGCCTTATTGTGCCAAGGACTTTTCTATGCTTACATTTTACTGGTATATTCTAATTCTAACTTTCATATGTAGTGTCTTAATAGGTAGGTTATTAATGTTAATATTAATAATAAAGGAACAATAGTCATATATAAAATGCGATTCTTCGGTGATGGGCGTTGATAGGCAATTGATAGGCCTAGGCCCTTTTTTAGCTCTTTGTTTAGCTCTGTTTGGGCTAGGGTGGTGACATCAATTTTAGGTGTAAATACGGTGACCCTTTCAGATTCAAAGTTGCTGCAATATAGCAAAAATAGGTTGCAACCACTTGCAGATAGATATACTCTTTATTGTATGAATTAATTTACAAATTATTTGTACATAAGTAGATACAACACACAAATGGTGGCCAATCAAATAAAAAACAATATAAAATCAGAATTAAAATTTTAAAGGAACCCCCGAAACGCCTGGAACCACTTTGGTCATATCATCAGCTTTATAGTAATAAACAACATTAGTCATGGCTCAATAGTTGTATCCCTTGGATCCTTATGGTGCATCATCAGATAACTACTCCAGGTCTTCAATTTGATAATGGCCCAGCTAATGGCTCACAGAGAGTAACAATTTTAGTTAGAGCACTATGATATTATCTGTTATTGATTTGCTGATCTGAGAGGATTCATAATCAGATACTTCCGATCTTCAATTTGATAACGGCCCAGCTAAAGGCCTAGTTAAAGCACTACAGTTCTATCTCTTTTTTTGCTGATCAATTGATATCAATTTGCTGATCTGAGAGGATTCATAATGGTGCATCATCAGATTGCCCGGTCTTCAATTTGATGACGGTCCAGCTAAATGCTCTTAGTGAGTAACAAATTTAGTGAAAGCACTATAGTTCTATCTCTTGTTGATTTGCTGATCTGAGAGGATTCATGATGGTGCCTCATCAGATACTCTCGGTCTTTAATTTGATAACGGTCCAGCTAATGGCTCATAGTGAGTAACAATTTTAGTTAAAGCACTACAGGTCCATTTCTTGTTGATTTGCTGATCTGAGAGGATCCATGATCAGATTTTTTAGATCCGGAATGTTTTATTTTATCGCACTAACTTTTCTACACTTAGTTTCCTACCTTGAAGACAAATCTAATAAGTCCAAACTTAGTATACCAAAAAAAAGTTTGAACACATCCAGGATTTCGTCTCCTACCTTCGAGTTCCATCATCAGAGTAACTCAGTGGTACCAGTTAAAACACACATGTATTTGTATACGTTTTTATTTCAAATGTTAAGTCACAGATATGTTTAAAAGTAAATACCTATAAGGCTGGGAATACAAGTCCGATTTTCCTCTCCGATAGTCCGATCCGATAGTCACTCGTGCCATACATTTGTTTAAATACTTAATACACGTCAGATCCGATAGTCGGATCGGATGTCAGAATCGGAAACAACGCCAAGGCGCTTACGATTTTATGGCCGATCCGATTGTCTGAAGGTGCAGTTTTCATACAAAATACAGAAACAAAATAGACGTCCGATTCCTACTTCCGATTTGTAAATAATTTGCTCAGCAATATCGGACGTGTATTCCCAGCCTTATGCGTGTTTAGAACGGGCAACCCTTGTACGTCGCTATGCGATGAAGATTGTTATTTTATGTCAAATAAATATGCCATTGTTAAAACACGTAAAAAATTTTATAATTTTTCCCCTAAAATATTCAATCAAGGTAATCGATCTAAACTGCAAACCAACCTCGCCATATGAATATTTTAAGGGAAAAATTATAACATTTTTTACGTGTTTTAACAATGGCATATTTATTTGACATAAAATAACAATCTTCGTCGCATAGCGACGTACAAGGGTTGCCATCCTAAACAGCGCGTCTAATATCGCTACCGCAGCTAACAAATCGAGCTGATGACCTTGAAACCCCTGATCAGATCTTCATCAATTGTAGCTAAGAACCATCTCGATCACGTCAGCTTTCAAATGAAACAAACCGCATCGTAATCGGTCCATTCGTTTAGGAGCTACGATGCCACAGACAGACACACAGATACACAGATACACAGATACACAGAGCCACAGATACACAGATACACAGATACACAGATACACAGACAAGTCAAACTTATAACACCCCTCTTTTTTGGTCGGGGGTTAATAAAAGAAATTTAATTAAATTTATTTGTTAAATTTGTTACTCTGTATACAATCAGATCTAATAGGTACTATAATCAGAAAATTAAATAGAAAATTTAAAACGTGAAGATGATGGCTTATCTACCCTTTGCTATATTACAGTTACCAAAATATCAATCAATCAATCAAATTGTCACGCCCCTTTCCAACAGGGACAAGCAGAGACAATGGAGCGCCACTTGCCACGATCTCTACACAACTCACATCCACAATTCTCTTCACACAGGCTCTATGGTTATGGGCACTAGGCAACCCAGATTTCTTGAGGATGTCTCCGATTTGGTCAGAAAACACACTTCCTACTGCTTTTACAAAAATAAAGCCTATTAATTGAAAATATATCTATGGCAGCGGCCGTGGATCACACTCCAGCCTAACATCAGTGTACCAATGTAAAAAAAAAAAAATTTATACAAGTAAATCAAATACGAGCATAATAAGTCCGCCTCATATAGTTGCACCAAATTAAATTCGTAACAAAGACAAACACCAACGTAACTTATCTATAAACTACAATATTATAAACTACAATATATTGTCAAAGCCCTAAATTAAAGCAGCTAATTTTGAGCAAATCCAATTATATCAAATTTTGTCGTTATACTAACAAAATTATAAAATACATAATTATTCGTCTACAATAGCTTGCGAGCTGACGTGATGCTCATTTTCCAGCTACATGATAATTAGCAGTGGCGCGTGGGGCTAACAATCCACCCCCCCCACGCCCCCCCGCCCCCCACACATTCGCCTCATATTTCCCTATTGCACATATGACCCATACTTTAATAAATAAAAATTGTGACTCGACATCTCACCTCATCCTGCCTGTTGGTATCACCGTCACTATGCCGGCCAAAGGTGCTTTTTAACGCATCGCTTGAAGGATCCAAGGTCATAGATGTGGAGAGCAAAGTATTAGTTCGACTGCCGATTCGGTCGACAGAATGCGGATCACGGGTGTAAAATGACGAGGTAGGAACAAGTGTAAAGAGCTCCTCGGAACGTTCTCTGTGGTATAAGCGATAATGAACACATAGAGCGAGCCCCTTTTTTTATTGTGTCTCGTCATCTGACCTCGACCCACCTGATGGTATTTTAATAATAATATAAATAATGGTGGCGGATGATTGGTGACCGTGAAGTGACTTAGTCACTTAGTAGAATTATAAAACGTAAACTGAAAGAGCTAAAAGCTTAATATAGTAATATAAGCTTAATATAATATAGTTAATTTAATATAGTAAGTGAAGGTCTGAGCACGAACGACTTAAAAACCGACTTAGAATTTCATGCTTAAGTTGAACACGGTTAATTATAAGTTAATTAATTTAATTAGTGGTTAAACAGGGACTAAACTTTAAATAGCCTCTTCTCGCGGCTGTACGGTTGACAAAAATCAAGCGACGTCTCACTTGTAGCGGAATGCGCTGGAAAATTACATTTCAAATATTATGCACACATTTTTTTTGTTTTAAATATATGACAGAATTGAGATTGTATTATATTATAATTTAAATTAGTATATATTTATTAATATATATTTATTAAATCAAACTGTGAATCTATATTGGACAATAATATTCTAGATTTTATGTCGTGTCACAATAAAAAAAATACTCGACAAAACTCAACAATGATAACCCGTTAGCATTGTTCTTTAGTTCCGAGGTCGAGGTCACATCAGTCCACTACTTGTAGGTTCCAGGTTCGATTTACCTCCCGTTTATATATTTTTGCCTTCAATTTGTAAAAAATTATCAGTTTTTTATTATTTTATGTGACTCAACATAAATATGACAGCACCCCGCCTGATGTTAGGATTGAGTGCGGTTCAAGAATGGAAGTCACTGCTACTACTAATAATAACTGTAATAATAACTGTAAGTAGCAGTGACTTCCACTATGCCGGCCTAGTTGGAAACGGCAACTTACAAGCTGATCCCGAAATGCATCTAAGTCACTTCACGGTCTGTGTATTTGTAAGTGGTGGTACTACCCCGGATCGGCAGACTGGGTACCACTGCCTACCACAAAGCCCCCTATATATCGTATATTAAAATTCCCATTCCTATTCCATACAAATTGCTTCTACAAGTTAGAAAATACCCCTATGGTTTCAGCCTGTAACAGGACCAGCGAGAATGCAGCTCTTATCTAAACTTTATGCTATTTTTAGCATTAGTAATTAATTGTAATAAATCACTACCAAATTAGGTATTATGAATGTAAAAATGCTTCTTCGACATTGTGTTTTTAATGTATAAATGGACAATGAGACAAAAGCAACCAGGCGTTCATAAGAATGTAGTAGTTTAAACAAAACAACGACTCAGTAACTAGCCGAGAAGATAATAACAAGGATGTTCAAAACAGAGACGGTTTTGGAATTAAAAAACTGCTCAAAACAAAAGCTCACAAGAAAATGAACACTCTCTGTCAGAATGTGGACTGTTGAGAAAACTAGCTCAGATTTTGTGAGTTTTACTATTTTAAAAATATATATTTATGTATTTTACTGCTTTGCTAATAATTTTAAAACATTGTTAACGACTCTTAATAGATTTAATATAAAATGGTTTATAAATACCATCTGTAGATAGGATTTTGTACAGCTAGGCAGGTAAGTCATTTAAATGTAATCTGATAATCAAATTAATTTTACTTAAATATAAATTAAAAATCCTCCAATATGATCCAATATTTTAATATCATATTTAAAAACGAATTATTATTGTTAATTCTAAACAGTTAATTCTTAAGAAAATTTTTCTTAAGAAAAACCAAGAGATCCAAAGTCCAAGAGTGCCGACGACTAAACAACCGAGCTGTTCACGGCTGCCATAGTTTCTGACCCCTTCAACACCAAGACTCGAAGCAATTTTTTATCACCGCTTTCACCTAGGGATTAAGAGTAAATTTGACCACACAAGCATAGTGAAATCCTTTTACATGTGAACAAGTGCTTAGAGAATCATGTTCTAGACGTCTCTATTGCCTACGTTAAATTCACGACCACACTTTAGGGGTAGATAGAGAGGTGATAAAATGTGATCGGTGCATTATTTTCTATGGAAATGTGGACTTGTTTTTGTGTGTTTTATGTATACATATAATTTTATTTTATTTTGTATTGAAAAAGTAAGGGCCTGTTTAGTAGTGAGTAGCTAGCACCGTTTGTTGAATTTACCAATTCCTGTGGAAAAAATATTGGTATAATTCTTATTAAAATTTTGATTAGCGGAAACGTGACGTGGATTAGACAGATAAAAAATCCTTGTCTTAATCCCTAATAAGAGAGTTATGTCAGAATCGTGAAAAGTTGCGTTTAGTTGATTCTGCCTATCCCTGTGGAAAAATCTTCAGAAAAACATTTTTATTTGATTTTTCAATATACAGTACGTTTCAGACTCGTGCTCTCGGTTTGCGTTACCATTACACTACACCACGGTCGCCTTCAGAATAATATCAGATTCACAAATGCATTTCCACCTACTTAGTAGAGCACTTAAGTGTATTCTATCAAGGGAATATCAGCTGGCATCTTGCGGACGTTGGCTATTCATATAGAAGGAGCTCAAAGGCTGTATTGCAGTACGGTGGCTCCTAATATTTCAACTGTTAACCACGATAAGTGCCCCGTGTACGTGGGCTGATGCGGTCACCAATGAAATATGCAGGCGTTGGAATGAAAGAGACCGGTACAAAGGTACGCGACCACCTTAGATGGCGGCCATACGTGCGCCCGATACTACTACTAGCTTAGTGTGTTTCCATTGCCACGATTTTTTTTACGTTTCTAGCAACTAAGATATCGTAGCTACCACATCGTTTGAAGAACAGACAACCGGTGGAAAAAGAAGGTTCTTGAGTGGAAACCACGAAACGGAAGATGCAGCCACTAGGTGGACTGACGACATAGTGAAAGTCACAAATAAACGGTGAATGCAACTGGCTTCTTGGCGTTTAGAATGGCGTTCTAAGGGAGGCCGATGTTCAGCAGTGGACGTCTTCTGGCTGATAATAATGATAAAGATATCATAGAAACAAGACAACTAAAGTACACATATCAGAGATTGATTGGTACTAGCAAGTTGTTTTAATCCAAGGAATCTCGGCTTAGGGACACAACGGTTGCCTTAAATTTGCCGTTAAGATTTGTTTACTTATTATTATTTTTTGCTGTTTACAGCATCCTGCGGCCAGCTTTAAAAGTTGGTATTTAAATATAATTTTGCTTACACATGTATCGGAATTTACACATTTATGAATCTCATGTGAATGGAAACGTTAAACAAGTCAGGCTCAGGAGGGTATTCGCCTCAAGAAAGGAGGCATCCTCAAGAAAGCTAGGTCGCCTAGTGCCCATAACCATAGAGCTTGTATGAAGAGAATTGTGAATGTGAGGAAAGCGAGAGAGTTGTGTAAGGATCGTGGCAAGTGGCGCTCCATTGTCTCTGCCTATCCCTGTGGGAAAAAGGCGTGACAATTTGATTGATTGATATCGTTGTAAAATAATAATAATGATTTATTTAATGTAAGTTTGTTATGACGTGCCGTGTAACAATGCAGACTCACCGATATGAAAGCAGAGTGTCTGAAGCCTTCCCCATGGACGTTAGTACGTGTACAATGTGACCACGGACAGCTCAAAGTGACCGACATTAAACATTCAATGTGCAAGGTGTTAACATACACCGATTGCGACACTTCGTCTGGATTTTAGAAGATTACGACAAATACTTTTAGTGTAAAATTAACGAAAAACTACCTTAAGTTTTAGTATGTATAAATTGTATATCTAAAGGACATCATTTTTGGCTTCCATGTACTACTTTTGTAATGTCCAATGATAAAAAAATATATAAATGGAAGTTTTGATACTTGCCTAATAAAACTAATAACAATTGAGCTGTGCAATTGAGTTATTTGGAAAATAAGAAGGATTTTGTATCGTCTGTCAATCAACGCTATATTTGTTCTGCTTTGAACTGAAAAATCCCCGTTTACTCCCCTTCCCTCTCTTTGTAACATCTCCCTCAGTGCTTCGGACAGACTGGACATTCTTGGAATGTCCCTTCGCTGCGACCTGAATCACAGGGACCACATTGAGCGGGCCATTAAGACCACCTCCCGCAAACTTGGCATCCTGAACAAGGTGCGGCGGTTCTTCGCGCCAGAGCTTCGCCTGCTACTTTACAAGGCACAGATTCGCTCTTGCGCGGAGTACTGTTCGCACCTCTGGGACGGCTCTGCCAAGTATCTTCTTAATGCCCTGGATTCATTGCAGCGCCGAGCTGTCCGGATCATAGGTGATGCAGAGGTCACGCGAACTCTGGAGCCCCTACAACTACGAAGAGACATGGCGGCTCTGTGCGTCCTCTATCGCCTATACCACGGGGAATGTTCCGAAGAGCTCTTTAACCTTGTTCCTACCTCATCTTTTCACTCCCGTAATACCCGCACAGGTCGGGGAAAGCATCCGCATTTTATCGACCGAATCGGCAGTCGAACTAAAAAGTTCGGTGCGTCTTTTCTTTGTAGATCAATTGACAAGTGGAATGCTTTGCCTGCCCATGTGTTCTCTCCATCCTATGACCTTGGATCCTTCAAGCGATGCGTGAAGAAGCACCTTTGGCCGGCATAGTGACGGCGACTGGGGCAGCCGTGAACAAACCCGGTTTTCTCAGTCGTCGTCACTCTTGGACATCCTCTTGCTTATCATCAGGCGGGACGACGTCAGATGTCGTGTCACAATAAAAAAAATAAAAATAAAAAACTTTAAAATTATTTAATATAAACTATTTATATTGTATATTTTATTCCTAAGTATTTTTCTTTTGATATTGTATCTAGTTATTCAGATTTAAAACAACATTAAATAATTGAATTAGGTATAAAAATAATGTTTAAATGAATCAAGATTACTTCCAAAGAAAAAAATACATTCCAAAAATCAGTCGACAAGGGGGAAAAGAAAAAGGAAAATAGTCTCTCAACAGAATGGAAGTGTTGGTAACCTAACACATTTTTATTCCACTCGTCGGGACTAACGATTGCGAAGTGAACTGTCCCATAAATCTGTGGTTCCTGATTGATACATGGTAGTGCGTTGACGCCCATCGGGTAATTTACTGCCTTTTGCCAGCGCCCAAGTGCCGCCCTACTCCGTAAGATTGCTGATAACTTGCCTTCACTATTAACATAGCCTTTGTTTTGCATTTTCAGCTTAAAGAGCTTTTAATTACTACACTTTTTTGTTAATAGCCCCTTGCGCCTCTGTTTCCTTTTAAATGTTATTTTGGTTTTGGGAAAATTTAATTTTGGACGCTTTTCAAATTAGGGTTCAGTTCAATGCTGTACCTAATTTTACAGCATTATATTGAGGGTCTTGTTTTAGGATCGTGAAAAGTGACGTTCTATTTAGATTATAATTATGACAAATTAGTAACGTCTCAATATAAACAAATTAATTATTTTGAGTAATATAAAAAAATTGGAAAACAAAGATACAAATTGAAAAAAGAAAAAGTAATAAAAAAATTATCTCCAAAAATATAATTACATTTACGGCAAAGAGACACTGTCAAAACATTTACTCATCGATATAATTGAAAGTGTTTAAGTAACACGCTGGGAACATAATACCTCATTTATTTCCTCATCAGACAAGTGAGGAATAATTTCCTGGACGTCCTGTCCTCACCAGTCGCCTGATGGCCACACAATGGGATGCTATTGAATGATGCCTTTTATCTCCGTAATGACGTCTGGACAAACGCTTTAATAACGTTCACATAACAATATGACAGCGTTTGTGTGGTGTCGAATGTGGCTTTTTTGCAATAAACGCCTGATATTTCAATTCAGTAAACATTTTAAATATAATTACTTAGGTAACACAATCTTAAAAACAACTAGAACTTTCATTAACAAAATTATAGAAGCAATAGAGTTGTGTAAGTATCGTGGCAAGTGCCTACTAGTCTATTTTTATAAAGACTCGCCGTCTTAATGGAAAGCAAGGACAAGTCCAAGAGCTCCGACGACTGACAAAAAACAACTTAGTCTCAGGCTCCGTCACTATGCCAGTCAAAGCTGATTTTACAAGCATCTTTAGAAGGATATAAAATAAGAAGAACACATGAGCTTGTCATACATTCCACTGTCGGTTATTCTACTAGAAAAAGACGCGCCTAACCTATTGTTCTTTTATTGAGTTACGATTTTGTGCGTCTTCTATCGCTTTTACCACGGAGAAAGTTCTAAGGAACTCTTTAACCTTGTAAAGATGAACTTTTCACACCCGTGATACCCGCACAGGTCGGTGGGAAGCATCCGCATTTGGTCGACCGAATCAACAGTCAAACTAAAAGGTTCGGTGTGTCATTTCTTTGTAGAACAATTGACAAGTGGAATGTTTTGCCAGCCCATGTGTTCCCTCCATCCTATGACCTTGGATCGTTCAAGCAATGCTTGAAGAAGCATCTTTGGACGGAATAGTGACACAGCCGTGAAGACTCGGTTTATACAGTCATCAGGTGGGTCGAGTTCAGATATCGAGTTACAATAAAAAAAACTTTGTCTAGAACCTTAATTCTACGTAGGACAATAATTGAATAATAAGGTATGTATGTATTGTATGTATAAATTGTGTCGCGTAAACCGAATGGCTGATAAGAGTCTCTCATTACTTGAATGTCGCTGCGGACGATGGATGGCGACACGACAAATCTAATCTTACAGGAGTGAAATATTTGTCACCCGTTTGTTACTTTCAGGAGTTCTTGAAATATTTATAGCTTAACGGGTAATTGATTGCGATTGGGTGGCATGATTGTTTTGCTGTTTCATAGCTTTTGTACTCTGATATTGTTTTTAATGGGTTTTAGGGTGTTTTGCACTCGGATAACAGCACTTGATGATAAGCTGGAGTGCGGTCCATGAAAAGAGACTTCTACTACAGATAAAATACTGCAAGTAGCGGTCACATCCACATACTGGCCTAGTTGGAACCGGCAACTTCTAAGGTGATCTCAAAACGTGACTAAGTAACTTTATGATCTATTCACTCTATGACAACCATTTTGATTTGAACACTGATTTATATAATATTATAAATATTTCTGTTTTAGTTATTTTAACAGCTTTTGTATTAAGCGCTTAAACCTTGTTGTATCATAGAAACTGGACGACTAAAAAAATATTAAAGATACATTGGTACCAGCAAGTGGTTTTAAAACATGGGCTGGTGGTTTACGTGACCAGGTAAACGTGGTATAATGGTAACTATCACGGTATTCTATTTCTTTACAAAAAAAGTTGAGTTGCCTAGTGCCCATAACCGTAGAGCTTGTATAAGGAGAATTGTGGATGTGAGGGAAGCAAGGGAGTTAAGTCAGGATCGTGGCAAGTGGCGCTCTATTGTTGCTGCCTATCCCTGTGGGAAAAAATACGTGAAAATTTTATTAAATTTTACAAATTTCTTTACAAAAATAAAATGTTGCACTTAACCTAGAATTGATATTTGTCTAATTTTGTCAATCCCAGTTGATTAAAACAGCATTTCCAAAGGTCATGTCTATTCTGATTTGTGAGCTGACATTCTGTTGACCTGTAGTGGCACATTTCTATTGTTCATTTTCATTAGTCAATCAATGAATCAAATTGTCACGTCTTTTTCTGACAGGGATAGGCATAGACAATGGAGCGCCATTTGCCACAAGCCTGATACAACCTCCTCGCTTCCCTCACATCCACATTTCTTTTTATACGTTCGTCAATCTATTTTTACTCATCTCTTCCATGTTCGTGTGCCCAATAAACAATCCTAATTATTTCCATATTTCCAATATATTCCATATAGTCGTATTTAAATATATAACTGTCATTATAAGGAAACGAAGGAGTTGTGTCAGGATCATGGCAAGTCTCTGTCCCTATCTAAAGGCGTGACGATTTGATTTTTTTTTATTTTTAATAAAAGTCAACTAATACTCGTATTATAAATGTAATATTATACTAATTATTGTATTGCGTATTGTTACTTAGTTCTTTTTGCACCTTATGCAAAAAGTATCTGCATATATATAAACAGATGTTTCACTACCTTAATAATAATAATAGAGTTCTGTATTGCACAACAAACCTTACAAGAGGCGAACTTAATGCCTTTTTTTGTAGAACAATCGGCAAATGAAAAACCAGCCCATGTTTTCTCACAATCCTATCCTTAAAGATGGACATTTGGCCGGCATAGTGACGGCGTCTGTGAGTCGTCAGCACACTTAGACCTCCATCATGCTTACCAATAGGTAGGTCGAGGTCAGATGTCGAGTGACAAATAGATTAATTAAGAGTGGCAGACAAACATTTGCTGTTCATTTGTCCAGCCTGCCGATCCGGCTTGGTATAGACTTTCAAGTGTATAGACCGACCGCGTAGAGACTTAGTCGCGTTTCGGGATATGCTTAAAAAATGCGGTTTCAACTAGGCCGGCATAGTAGATACGACTGTTACTGGAGTAGGCCCTTTGCTTATATATGTCAAGTCACAATCAAAAACATGAATTCAATACATATAAATCAATCAATCAAATTGTCACGCTTTGATTGATTGGTTGATTGATTCAATGCATATGGTGTTTAAAAATCATTGAAGCATCGTATGTTGAACTAAAAAATGATCTAAACATTATAATATGAGCCATAATTCTCTCCATTAATACATCATGCATAAATCCATGCCCAACAATCAGAACACTCTAACCAAAACATTTCTGTCTTTTATAACCCTTACTTTACGATATTAACGTAAACAAATTAGATGTACGATGTAAATTGTTACTCTCGCTAATATTTTAGGAATAACATAAATTTACAAAGGATTTTTTATGTCATTAGGCAGCTAAAAGTAATAATAATAATAATATTTATCCAAGTATATTAGCCTATATACAACATTTGTCTCTGTACCGAACTGTATCTTTGATTACAATACATCTTAACTGAATTAAATAGACATTTTTACATTTAACTATTAACATAAAGTGCTTGCTTGTATCATAGCAACAGGACGACTAATGCACATAATAACAAAAATACATAGGTACCGGTCAGTGGTTTTGAACCGGGTACTCTCGGTTTGCGTAAAAATTACACCTTTGTCGCCTCAAATTAAATATGGGAAATCTGATGAATTCTTCAAGCGAAGCGTGAAAAAGCACCTCTTGCCGGCAAAGTAACAAGTCAAACAAACTATTTACAACGAAATGTAAATAAAATATGAATTAAGATTTATGTTATTGTGACTTGATATCTAGTAGCAGTCGCCTTCATTCATGGACCGCATACACATTTTATTGGATGTCTCAAGTAAAGCGTGACAAAGCAACTATGGCCGGCAAAGTAACGACGACAGAGGCAAAGTTGTTTACAAGAGTTCTAATTTTATTGTGACGTGACATTGGATTGGAGTAACTGAGTACGGAGGTTATAGCTATCTCAGTCGCTGTCACACCAGATTTTAAATTTGTGCAAATTATAAAAATCAATTATTAACAATAAACGAATTAACGTATTAATTTAAAGTTCATAACTTTTTAAAAGTTTTTATTGATTATTTTGGACATTTTACTAACAAAGTGACCTACAATTATCTGGAGCCCCTGCAACTACGCAGAGAAATGGCGGCTCTGTGCGTCCTCTATCGCCTCTTCTTTGTGGTGAATGTTCCGAGGAGCACTTTAACCTTGTTCTTACCTCGTCTTTTCACTCCCGTAATACCCGCAATGATCGGGG
Source organism: Tinea trinotella (assembly GCA_905220615.1). Classification (NCBI taxonomy): domain Eukaryota; kingdom Metazoa; phylum Arthropoda; class Insecta; order Lepidoptera; family Tineidae; genus Tinea; species Tinea trinotella. The sequence continues at coordinate 574,645 of HG992308.1, read as the reverse complement.
AAAGCATCCGCATTTTGTCAACCGAATCGGCAGTCGAACCATAAAGTTCAGTGCGTCGTTTCTTTACAGAATAATCAACAAGTGGAATGCTTTGCCAGCCTATGTGTTCTCTTCATCCTATAGCCTTGGATCCTTCAAGCGATGCGTGAAGAAGCACCTTTGGCCGGCATAGTGGCGGCGACTGGGGCAGCCGTGAAGACTCGCCTTTTGCAATCGTCGGCACTCTTGGATCTCTTCTTGCTTGCCATCAGGCGGGTCGAGGTCAGATGTCAAGTCACAATAAAAAATATATATCAAAACCTTAAATTCCTTATTAGGATATCCTGTTAGGGGTAAATAAGGTTTAGGTTTTTTTTAGGAAGCGATGGAGTTGTGACAAGTAGCGCTTCATTGTCTCTGCCTTTCCCTGTGGAAAAGTGGCGTGATAACTTGATTTGATTTGATTCGAATGTAAAAAAACAATTTAAATTTGATTGTGAATTTACGTTCTATGTCAGTTTGGTGCGCGCACGTCAATCCGTTTGTTAGCAGTTGTTTTGACTTTGCGGACGATCTATTGGTCTGTAAGTGAGATGTAGTGATTAATGAGTAGGCAAGTGGGTTCGTTCAAGTAATATTTCAAATAGAATTTTATAATGCCCGATAAAAAAATGGCGATTTATTGTCCGAATTCTTTGTATCTGTATAAATAAAGTTATTTTATTATGTTTTTTGAATGCGGTGAGATTTTAAAGGGTTTATCTCATCAACCTATAAACTTGTGTGCAGGTGTGAAAATCTAGTTCGGATTTCGCTTATTGGTTTTGAGTATAAACTTTGCCTTGTGTTTGGGGGGTTCTAATTCGATTCAGGGACTATTACCTGTGTAATTTGTATACCAAGTTTTACAGGAAAACAATTGAATAATTATCAAGAGTGGTAGGCTGTGGTACCCAGTCTGCCGATCCGGGGTAGTACTACCACTTACAAGTATACAGACCGTGAAGTGATACTTGGTCACGTTTAGGGTTCAGCTTGTAAGTTGCCGGTTCCTAGGCCGGCATAGTGGATGTGATTGCTAGTCAATTGTAGTAGCAGTGACATTCATTCATGGACCACACTCCTGCTTAACATCAAGCGGGGTGCTGTCATATGTCGAGTCAAATTTAAAAAAAAACTGCATATCACTGTATAATGATCTATAACTACATACGTTAACTACAATCTATAATATATACATATTATAGATTGTAGTTATACATATTATAGATTGTAGTTATAATTATAATTGTTATATGTGGGTTAATAAAATATATTTTCTAAGCAATTCCACTCGCGTACATTTTTATTGTATTAGTAGAGTCTGCATCAAAAATGCAAGAGCAATAGTCCGCAGTGTCAATAATCAAACGTTTTGCTAACCGTACAAAATCTTATTATAGTAAATTTAATAATGTTATTTCTAATTTTAGCTCAAGATAAATTTAAAGAATAACTTTCTTAGGACATAATACGAATTTTGTCGTAATTTGAAAGGGCCATAAACACCCTTTTCCATCGCCTTGAATTACAAATTAATAAACATGTTAGTGTCCGAAATTAAGCTGACATAGCGTGAAAGTTAGATAGGCAGTCTCTAACAAATTGGCCAAGAACTGCTACCTCAGCCTACCCAAAGTCCAGCTACTTTAATTCACTGACCGTCCGGGTGAACACGCCTAAGCTAAATTATCTATCTTATCCGGGTGTTGGTGGGACATATCCGGGAAAACGTATTCGTTATGATGTCGATTAAGTTTAGTATTTAAGTATTGTTGAATCAAGAATAGAGTTCCGGAGCTATTATGCTGGCTAACATTAATTAATAACATTTATAAATATTCGTATAATTTCATTAAATTATTTTAATGTTTTTTTGTCTAAATTGTCATCACATTGGTCATGTTTAGTGTCAGGCGAAAGTGTCAGGTTGATAAGTAATAATTTTAGAATAATATAGTATTAATATTTAAGTATGCTCTATGGAAACATTTTTGATAAGCTTAAGTTAAAAACAATCAATTAAAAATTTAATATTTGTAAAATTCTTTATTCGATACTTATAAAAATAGCGTTATACTTTTAAAACAGAACTCTAGAAAATAATATCAGCAACTATTTATAATAAAAACAAAGACAATCTCTAATGGTTCAATTGATTTAGGACACCAGCACTATCAATTAATTTCACAATAGTGTCTATGAAAAATGTGTATTTTAAAAACACATATGAAAAATGACATTTGGATAAAATAAAATGCTGTCAATTTTATAATTGACGTTAGAATTGACGGGAGTTTAGGCTTTTGTGAATGAAAATAGAGCTTTTGGGCAAAAGTTGTCATGTTCAAATTTAGTTAAATAGTTTTGATATTTTAATAGTTATTGAAAGATTTATAACTATTTTGAATACTCAAAAAACAACGATAAAGTCTATTTTTAATACCTATTCTTATAGTAATAAAAATATGTTTGCTATATTAGTATTCGTTAGTAAGTATAATGACTACTAGATAAATAAATATAAATATACTAGATAAATATATATACCTATATGATTGTCTTGAGTATTTTCATCTTTGCACCCACATAAATATAATATTACTTTCCTGTCCCCAAGGTGGACTGGCAGAGGTTGCCCAAGGGCATTATGTTTACCTACTGTATAAAAAGAAAACTTTAAAATTAAATTAAACATATTTAAGATTACCTTGCTTACTAACAACTGTAATATATAATATAATGACACGAATATACGTGTCATTTTGTGACATATTTTTTTTGTAAAAGTAAAATAAAATTGAAATAATTATAATAAACAACGATCTCATTAAATGTAGAAACAAGTAACATATCAAAGTAACATGTCCATTCCAATCATTAGGTGTATGTTATTACAGAAAGATACAAAGTCAAAGATATAAAATATAGGAGTAATTATGAAAAACCACCTGAGGCGATGCAGAGATAATCTCGAACCCCCGCTCCGGCCGGACAAACTCTGCGTTCACAAGAAACCTTTGTGAAATTCTATAAGGTTTTTTTAATATGAATTACTACATGTTAAACGTTAGATTTTTCTCCCGGTTGTATTCTTGTTTACTTTATGTGGTTTGGTTTTGAATTGTGGATAACTAAACATGAGGATTTAAAATAACGTTGGTGAGACATTTGAAGTGAGGTATAATCTATAACAAATCACACAGTGTTTTAATAGAATATAATTTAAATCAATCATTCGCCTTATCGATTACTTTTACAACGAATTTGCAATTATTAGAACTTTAGAATGTTTAACTATTATATTATTATATTAAATGTAAGTGAAATAGTTATTTTGTAATGTACATCTACTTTAATCTATACATATATTTAAATAATATAAGTTCACACATTATGAGCCACTAATCGTTCGTATGTTTAAAATTAACCAATTCCAAAAATATATTGTACTACTATAAGCAAATAATTTAAGTACTGGCTCTTGAATAAGAACGGGAGAAAATGTGTATGGTGCACGTGGAATTAAATCATTTTGTTATTCAATTAGTTGGTTAATATGGACAACAGAGGCAACCGAATGGAATAGTCTTTCCTCTGGTTGTGCTTTAGACGTCTCTTTGAAATGTTATGTAATTATTTTTGCAATTTCATGGAGATCCTTTCACATTTTACCAGAAGAAAAATATATCTGTTTATAATTTGGATAATTGACCGCATTTAAATCTCTTTTATAATGTCTCTTTTGATTTTAGATTGAGATTTGTTTGTAGAGTCTTTATATGGATATATATTTTATTAATTTTTTTCTTGTTTGTTTATACAAATATGAATCCTAAAATTGTATTCTTTAGTTCTTACAATGACTAAGGCCGTACTAAACAGTGCGTTACATTTAAGAGCTCAAACATGGAAAAAACTTTCCCATGACCTTAGACAGTAAAGGTTTAATAATTTTTGAGACCTTCAATATAATGACTAAATTATAACTTCAAAATATTACACTATGTAAAATTGTCAATAAATGTACGAGTATTTTGGTAACTATAATAATAATGAAAATTTTAAAACGTGTTTCTTTGTCGGGTGTAAAGCGCTTGCGGGTAACCTATCGCAATCTTGTGATAGACATATTTTTCGCACAAAAGGAACCATTGTTAATTTGATTAGCGACTCAAAGGCCGTCAAGGCCACGCACTCTTTGATCCAGCAAAAATTTTAGATACGAATATGTGGAGTGCCTTGAGCTATCCCCTTCTAACCCCACGCCCCCTCTCACTCTGTCGCATTTTCAATTGCTGAACTACGTGGGCGTATTTGTAACAACATAATTGCGACAATTATAAAATATTCCTAATTGCAAAAGATTTTATTTACAACCCGAAAATGTATTGCACTTTGTCATTTTAAATTGGATAAAATATAAACGATGGTTCATTTTATATTTTGCTCGTCCTATTTTATGTACTTTGGTCGTTCTGTCTATGATACAAGCAAGTTTAGTAGCTCAGTTTTAAAATGTAAAAAAAAATGAAAAACAACTTTTTTAAAACGAAACACATTAAATGGCTCTAAAAAGTTTAAAATCATGATTTATTTAATTATATATTTTAGTTCAAATACGTGTGTCAAAAAAAACGCAATCGTATTGTCTGAGTAGGATAAAACAATTCACGTAGGATGATGTGTCGCGGTACGTTAATGAGATGTCAGTACGGTAGAATAAGCTTTACTTTGCTGTGATGAGATTTTTGGTACGGCATCGCAGTGTACTGATTAATTTTGAATTTAATTAATTAATTTAATCTATGATTTTTGTCTATGATCATGTTTGCCGAAAAGGTAGCAGATATTTGTGTTTTTGGTACAGTTTCTTCTAACAGCAATAAAAGCAATTTCAAACAGTCAAAAAGAAAAACAGTTTAATGTCAGTAAAAACATTAAAGCAACAATTAAATTTTAATACAGAATCCCTCATAAGAGGGAGTCCTCTTATGAGCCTTCTTACTAGTTTGTTTGTCTTACTAGTCATGGCCACTGCCGAACCCTGTTTTTCAACAATGTCTCTGATTTGCTCAAGCAAGATTTCCTGGGTCGTTTTCATTTTACCTTTTCATTCACTTCTGATTTATAAATCTATTTCGTCAATCCCCTTTTATATTGATAATTCAACAGAATAAAGGCTTTTACTTAATAAATAAGTCTAAATAACATAATTCTATTTTTTAATCCTATTTACCAATTTACTCTACATTTTCTGTATTGGAAAGTATTTGACATTATGTTAACACGTAAAGACGAAAACATTTTAAATATATATATAAATAAATATATCTGTAAGCGCTATATTTATACTCATACACAATGGAGTATTATAGAGTACGGTTTACAAAATAGTCGATACAAAGTTAAAAATATTAAAAGAAAATATTGTCTAAGTAAGTTTTAACGGCATTGGCATTAGGTTTTTAAACTAATGGTAATATAAAAGTACAATACGGATCGGCAGACTGGGCAAATGATCACCAACTGTCTCTCTACCTCTCCCAAACGTATTGGAGAAATAAGTCAGGATCGCGGAAAGTAACTTTTTATAAATTGGTTTGATATCAATAAATCGTCAATTAATTGTCACGCCTTTTTTTCACAAGGATAGGTAGAGACAATGGAGCGCCACTTGCCACGATCCTCGCTCCCTCGCTTACCTCACATCCACAATTCTCTTCATACAAGTTCTATGGTTAATAGGCCTAGCTTTCATAAGGATGTCACCGATTTGGCCGGAAAACACTTCCCTGGAGGTGCCTCGTTTAACGCATTTACATTAAATTTATAAGAGGAGGTTTGGTAATTGAGTGATTAATAAAAATAGTTAAATAATCTACAAAAATATATAATTGTTTTGCTGATCATACCTCTTCACTAAAACCCTCTATATTTTGTTGTGTTACTGATTTAATGACGTCAGAGGGCGCCTTCTATCGAATGTCAACTGACATCGTTCAAACATTACACACGGCAAAGTGACGTAACCAACAAACGTGCACTAACAATAATAACCTCTTTATTTAATATAAATAAAGCTGACTTTTCTATGTCAGTTTTAGAGAATTTAATACGCACTTGTCTGAGAAAATGCAGGGGATTCGAGATTTTAGTCACGAAGCAATTTTATGACTAATTCCATAACTTTGTATGTGAATTTGGGATCAAAAAGGAGCCACCTGGATATACCAGTCCTGTTAATATGAATTAAATCATAATACGTTATGGCGTCTTAGCATTACATTATACATGACCGTGTAGTGACTTAGTCGCGTTTCACGTGTTTTAACGTTTAACCTGTCCGGCACAGTTAACCTATATTAATCAAATTTAAATCGCGTTCCTAAATTATTAACAATTTAACTATACAAACCACGGAACCCTTTAAAACATCATCATCATCATTATCAACTTCATGCTTTAATCCCCATAGGGATATGCAGAGACAACGGAACGCCACTTTTTACGGTCCTGGAACAACTCTCTTGCTCCCTCCACATCCACAATTCTCTAAATTCAAATTTTCATACGTTTTTTAAGAATATCCCGATTTGACTAAGAAATAATCTTCTGACCCGTCCTTCAAAACAAATTATTTTAAAACCTAATAACATCTTAAGCTTAAGATATAAAATTAAACTTAAGTGCACTTAAATTATGTCTGTGGCATCATCTCAAATATTTATTCAATGTCAGACAAAATATAAAAAATGATAATTGAGCATTTTTTTTTAACAAAAGCAACTTTTACTTTCACCGGTCATATCCATTCATTTATATCTCTATAGAGCTCGTTACATACTCTTCATTAATATTTATTTTTAAATGTGTATTTTCGTTTGTTAGTAAATTTTAGTTAGTAGAATCGGCTTATACACATTGGTTAAAATTGATTATTTTGTGTATTTGTGCATATAACTATTCCTCGAGGCAAAATAATACATAAGACTTATCAATTGAAATTACTTTAAAAATTTATTGATAAGTCTTATGTATAAAATTTAGTTATATAATTATTGTTGTGACATACTCTTAAATTATCATCAAAAATACTCGTATATATTTTTTAATCCTGACACAACTCCCTCGTTTCTCTCACGTCTACAATTTTCTTCATTTCTGCTCTACGCTTATGGGCACTAGGCAACCCAACAATCAATGGATCGTGGCAAGTGGCGCTTCTTTATCTCTGCCTATCCCTGTGTGACAGTTTGATTGATGGATATTTTTAAATTAAATATTCATTCTGGTTATGTTATAATACTAAATAGATTCTTTATTTTAAAATATAAATATAATAGTTGAATTTGATTGTACATCGATTAACTTGAGTACAATCTTGAAAAAGCAGATGGCTGCACTGCCATTTACCATAGGACTTGTATGAAAAGAGTTGTGGAAGCGAAGTATTTGTGTCAGGAACGTGGAAAGTGACGTATTCCTGTGGACGTATAAGGTGGTAAATTGATTGATTATATGAGCTCTATATAAATTCAAAGATTATTATCAACTAGACAATTCCCAATGTGTATTATTTTAAAATATTATTTCTGCAATGGCCTTTGGTATATTGTTTCTGTTATAATATTGCGTAGTAAGTAGCACTTTCATTTTATTAACAATAAATGTTTTGACTAATGTTCACTAATTTTACCCGTCTATTTAATTTTATTACTTTTGTATTTTTGATATTTATTAGGAAAATAGTTGTTTTTTATGCTAGGGATGGATTTGGGTTGAAGAAGAAGACGATTCAGATTAAGGCAGCCTTAAATCAGTTTTTTCAGTTAACAGACTTAAAGGTAAGCCCAGGCAAGCTCCAGACAAGTAGGAGTCAGGTGTAACATCTCAATAAAACAAATGTTAAACAGTTTCTGGGGCTGTGTAGAATTAGCCTTCATGATCACCTAAATATGAATTGGTGCCCAATCAAATTGCTAATTCTGAGCCTAGCTATTAATTTTGTCTCAGATTAAACGATTTTCTAAAATTTATTCAAGTATAACTAAAAGTGCTCTTGTATCATAGAAAATAAGTGACCAAAGTACTTATGTCAAAGATACGTAATACAGATTTAATGTCATGAGTATTTAATTGTATTAACTTGTAGAGAATAGAGGAACTGAGGCAAGCGAGGGAGTTGTGTCATGATCGAGGCAAGTGGCGCTCCATTTGCTCTGCATTTGCCTGTGGGATAAAGGCGTAACAATTTGATTGATTGATTGTAATAATGTATCTATGTGGACCTTTGAACTAGAGGGAGTGACTTTTTAAGTGACAATACTTAATAATGGGCTGATACCTGTACCTCCCATTTCCAACTGGTGTCAATCTGTGTTTTTGACGTTTGCATAACGTTGACCTGTTACATAAAGTGTGGATATGTACTATTTGTAATTTAATTTTAATGTATTTTTTTGTCATAGAATACATTAAACACATTAGCTCGATAGGTTGGCTGGTGATAGATAATGCCAAGCTTTACGCTTTACATTTATGTTTGTACAGTGTTTATTATTTTTATTAATAATAAACTTAATTATTTTTAATAGAAGAGAAAATTATGTAAAAAATCAAATATGATTATTTAGGCGATCGTGGTGTAGTGGCAGTGCAATGGTCATGCAAACCAAGTGCAGGGCTTTGAAACTACTTACCGGTTCCAATGTATTTTTGATTTTGGTCGTTCTGTTTCTATGATAGAAGCACTTTGGTAGCTTAGTTTAGAAATAAATATTATAGAAAAAAACATGTTCGTAATGAAATAAATGCTAATAGATAGGTTATTCATTTTATTATTTTATTTTCTCACGATATATTAGCAAATGAATGTCTGCAGCCCCCCTAGCACGACAATCCAAGAAGCAAGAAACCGTTGTTTGTTTGAAGTTTTATTTAACCTTTAAATATATTTATTTGGACATTCTGTTTTTGGTTATTGAAAATGAGTAGCAATGATGTTCTTTGCAGGTCTTTATCTTGCTTCTTGGATTGCTGTGCTAGAGGGGCTGCAGACATTCATTTGCTAATCAAGGTAAGGTATTGGTAATAAAGTGGTGGCATAATGTACAATTATTGCTATTTCACTAGTCAATAATTGTAGGGACTATAACAGCTATTTTTTATTATGGATAAATAGGTATAGTCGCATTATAGCATCCCGCCTAATGGCTGGACTGTAGCTCACGAACGAGGGCGACTGCTACTACAGTTAAGTAACTGCTACTTGCATCCACTATGTCGATCTAATGACAACCAGCAACTCTCAAAAACGCTGAATCATTTAACGGTCTACCTACCTTCGCCAACATAGTGACGGCGACTGAGGCATCTGTGTACAAACTCGGTTTTCTTAGTCGTCGTCACTCTTGGACCTCCTCTTGCTTATCATTAGGCGGGTAGAGGTCAGATGTCGGGTCACAAAAAAAATACACATGTAGGTGGTGGTACTACCCCGGATTGGTAGGCTGGTCAAATAAACAAAAAACAGTCTGCCTATCACTCTTAATATCTAGATTACCTAATAAAATAAAACCTAGTTTTTTTTTCATACGAATGAATGTTTTATAAGTAGGTAATATAGTTACTATCTATTAGGTAAAAGTAGTTATAATCTTGGAGGTCATTAATTATGAATATTGCAATATTTAATATACTTAAATTAATATACAAAATGATTAATGTTTCCATTCGTAATGTATTCATTACTATTAGAATTAATTTAAATAAATAAATTCTAATTATGTACATTAATTCAGTTTTTGCATATTCACACGTTCACCTTAAGATGCGGTAGGAAGTTAAAAGGAAAAAAACTTGCAACGGGTGTTTTAGATTCAACTTGAAATTTGTCGGAATTCATTTAGCCGGCATAGTCGATGCGATTGCTCCTTGGATTGCTATGGCAGCACAGATTCTACTCATAGCCCGAACTCTACTTTTAATAATAGTTTTTTGCACTACCTATAAATTTAATTATATTTTTGTTTTTACTTTGAGTGCCTGGAAGAGATCGCCATGTTAGCTATAAGGCCGCCATTTATTTGTTGCATCTACTTATGTATAGTTTTATGTTTTTAATTTGCACAATATTTGCACGTCCAATATTTGAAAATATTGGATGTGCGTTCATTTGTCGTGCCACAATAAAAAAAGAGAGACGTCATCACTTTTGGCCGACATAGTGACTCCGTTTCAGTCGTCAGCAGTTTCAGAACTCCATCATGCTTACTATCAGGTAGATCGGCTCATAAGCCGCCTTTCTGACGTACTTTCAGGTTTTCAAAAATGATTCACTTGTTTTGTTGGGCGATATCAGGCCATAGTATGAATCATACACTAAAGTTATGAACATCGTGAGAAAATTGTTAGTCATAGGAACAACTTTACAATATCAATTATCTTTGCAATGCTAAGTATTGCGTTAATGCCGTACGTAGAAGCTTCAACTTCTAAAAACTAGGTTCAATGGAAAATAAATCTTCCATCTCTTTCTTTTAGCCATTAGTCGTCTAGTGATGGACATAGACCTTCCCCAGTGATCTCCAACTGGTAAAGTCCATCTAATCTTTCTATACTTTATATATCTATATATCATCACACCAGCTATATACCAGCAGCAGCCGGAAGACCTTCACTGTTGACCATAGGCCTCCACCTTAGAACGCCATACCGTACGACAAGATGCCAGTTGCATCCACCGGCACTCTCTCTGCCAATCCGGGTAGTACCACCACTTACAAGTATACAGACCATGAAGTGATTTAGTCGCGTTTCGAGATCAGCTTGTAAGTTGCCGGTTCCATCTAGGCCGGCATAGTGGATGTAATTGCTACTTACAGTTATTGAATTGTAGTAGCAGTGGCATGCATTCATGGAGCACACTCCAGCTTAACATCAAGCGGGGTGCTGTCATATGTCGAGTCACAATAATAATTAAAAAATGGTACTTTGCATAATATATATTATATTGTTATTGTAATATATAAACCAATATATTATATTGGTTTCTGGCAGTAGTAATAAATTACCACAGCCTAAAACATCAAGTGCTAATTTAAAAATGGAATGCAATATTTGCAACCCAAGTGATAGTTAACGAGATTTGACCGCAAAGTAAAAATGACAAATGTAACCTTGACTTGACCACAGATCTACTCAACTGCCCCCCATATTACGAGATTCTTATTGAAACTAGATCACAAAAAAAATTGTCACGCCTTTTTCCCATGATAGGCAGAGGAGACAATGGAGCGCCACTTGCCCATATCCTAACACAACTCCCTCGCTTCCTTCACATCCACAATTTTCCTCATAGAATTCAATTTAATTCAATCAAAATCAATTAAATTGTCTGATGTAGATGGATGCGTTAATGAAGAAACTCAGGATGGTGTTCTCCGACAAAATTGAAGACATCCTTAAGAACAAGGCTTACCTAGTGCCCATAACCGTAGAGCTTGTATGAAGAGAAATGTGGATGTGAGGAAAGCGAGGGAGTTGTGTCAGGATTGTATTAAAGAAATGAAATTGAAGTGATTCGTAGGTATAGCTGGGATTATTTTGGAATCTAAAGGGTTATATTTGGGAGAATCCCATTTTAAATATTTTTCATTTATTTTTATTATACTAAGCTACCAAAGATGTTACTAATAGACCAAACATGATAACCAAAGTACAATCAAAAATACATTGGTACCGGCAAGTGGTTTTGAAACCGTTCTCTCGATTTGCGTAACCATTGCACTACCACTACACTAGTAAAGGGACATTTGCAAGGAGACAAAATGTCGGACAATTGATATGTTAGATGTAATTTTGTAATTTTCCTCTTCATACAAATAATAAATTTGTTATAAGGAGTTACTTGTTAGTGGCGTAACAATTAGAACATTTATGTAATCGAGATGATGTTTTATTACTAAGCACGCTTTGAGCCAACGTTTGGGCATAGACTTAAAGAAAACACAAGAATAATAATAATAAATAAATAATACTTTTAATTAGAGAATAATAATTTAATATATGTATATTAAATTAATATTCTCTAATTAAAAAAAACACAAGAATAATAATAATAAATAAATAATACTTTTAATTAGAGAATATTAATTTAATATATGTTCGCGCCTGAATTCATTTATGTTTTGATTTAATAATACGCATTTATCGATATCCCTTTTATCCTTTAAATCCCGCATCCGCAAAGTATTAACTTAAAAGTGAATCCCGCGAGCGCCACTAGATGGCGCGCCTGTTGTACCGCCGATGTCAAATCAAGATGTCGGAGAGACGTTCTTGCACCGCAAAACAGTGAGTACCTTTCCTATTTTCTTCCATCGACAAATGCATTTTGCCTATGTCTAATTAATAGAAATATCGTCTAATTAACCAGCTACTTACAGTCCACTGATTTAACCGCACAATATATATATATTAAATTATTATTCTCTAATTAAAAGTATTATTTATTTATTATTATTATTATTCTTGTGTTTTCTTTAAGTCTATGCCCAAGCATTGGCTCAAAGCATGCTTAGTAATATATATATATAAAATAGGTTCAAAGACAAGTTTGTTACTACTGAAAAGTTTGCAACAAGAACATAGATCAGTAGAATGCTTTACCAGCCCATGTTTTCTCTCCTTCCTATAGCCTTGGATCATTCAAGCGACTGGGGCAGCCGTGAAGGCTTGGTTTTTGCAGTCGTCGGCACTCTTGGACCTCTTCTTGCTTACCATCAGACGGGTCGAGGTCAGATGTCGAGTCACAATAAAATAATACATGCCGGTCAAACTCAAAACCAAGGAGTCGGTTAAAAATATCTTATGGTGCTGATTGTGATCGAAATCTCATAAAATAAAAAAATACCAGTTGTAAACGTTTCTCATCCAGTTTTTATTCACTCCATGTTTGTCTACTTCGAATAAATGCGTAGCGGAAGAAATTGCATCTTAGCTCAAAGCATTAATTATTGCAATAGTAATAACAATAATAACCGGTATATTACATAATATTATGCAGTTATGGACTTTTATATTTTAGTAATAATTCATCCATATATCATTAACCAAATATCAAAGATACATTTGTGGTTTGTGTGGTTTTGAACCCGTGCTCTCGGTTTGTGTAACCATTGCACTACCACTACACCACGGTCACCTTAAAGCTCGTATATACTTACTTAATATATACGAGTATTATAAGTCAATTTTGAGGAAATTCCGTGTTATAATTCGTAAGTTACAGGATCATTTTTAGTGCATAGTCGTCGATTTAATTTGATTGGAATTTAATTTGACTGGATCCTGTAACTTACGAATTATAACACGGAATTTTCTCAAAATTGACATATATGTATTTAATTTTTTATTTTTTTCGAATTTGCTCTTCAATTTTCTTTATCAATGGACGTTAATAGTTATTTTATTAAATGACTAAATAATGCACTTGCAAACTATGGCTAACTAAACAATGGAAAATGGCCCCCAAATTAATTTATAAATTCCTTGTATTGAGCCCTATTTACACAATTTGCGAAACATTTTTAGCTGTCGTAGCTAGAATTTTTTGTAATATTGCACAATAAGTTTCTACTAAACTAAGCTGTCTCGTCGTCCTGACATAATTCTCTCAGTTCCTTCACATCCACAACTCTATACAAGCTTTACGGTTATGAGTATTGCGGAAGACAGGTTTTTATTTACAGTAACTCCGCTTTAATTTATTTATTCGCCGTTCATGTTATTATCGAAAAACGGGTGGAATACTTCTTGGTGATCCCCTTTTAATCCACCCCTAAGATGGACTGACGAACTGCTGACAGTAGCAGGATATTTTAAGGCGACCGTGGTGTAGTGGCAGTGCAATGCCTACGTAAGCCGAGTGGCAAGGCTTCGATACCACTCACCGGTACCAATGTATCTTTGATATATGTACTATGGTTGTCCTGTTTCTATGATACAATATCTAGTAGCTTAGTATAGAAATGTATAATAAAATATATATATTGCTAGATGCAAGCCCCTGTGGAGATCGCTGAAGGAGGCCTATGTTCAGTAGTGATCGACTTATATGTGACATCATAGTCATGATGAACAACACTAAAACATAACTATTACAAAATATTAAAACTATTTTTATATAAAATTATATTTGTAATAAGAATAATTGCATTTTGTGTTTAATTGCAAAATCATATTGCACTAGATGGCATCACGGTGCATGGTTACATATTGCAAAAACAGAACTAAAAACCACAATGATTAACCTAAAAATACAAGCAAATATCAATTCTATTTACCAACATATATGGATCAAAATCGCGTAGATTTTTTTTAAGATCGTAGAAAAATGAATTAAAAATAAAATCATACGTGTTAAGTGCATTTTTTACGTGTTAACTATGATGAACGGTGTTATGCAATATAGATGGTTTATGTTATTTGTTCCATTTGCTCACTTTGATTGTCCCACTCGTACTGAGTGTGGGACAATCAATACTGAATCAAACAATTTATATAATAAATTAAAATTTATGCCAAAGATATCTAAAATACATTTTTTTAATATATCTAATATAATAAATTATTAAATAGAAGCTTATGCCTGTAGACTTGACAGGAAGCATGGCTAGTCTATAATGCTTTTGAAACTAAATATGGACGGTCTGTCCGTCTGCTCGCTAAAGTTTTTTAAATATATTTTTTATGTTGGTTTGACATCTGACAGCACCCCGTCTGATGTTAAGCTATAGTGCGGAGGCGACTGCTACTACAGTTGAATAATTGCAAGTAGCATCCTCTATGCCGGCCACTTTGGAACCGGCTATATACAAGCTTATCCCGAATCATTGTAAGTGGTGGTCCCCGGCTCGGCAGACTGGGCACCACTGCTCGATGCGGAGCAATTATCTGTATCTTTTTTTAATAACAAATATCTCTAATATTCAATTTAAATAATAAATATTACAAATATTACTTTGAAACAAATCTTTGCTCCGACCGGGAATCGAACCCCAATGCGCCACGCGTATCGTCCAGTTCTCAGAGTTCGGTTAGGCAGATAAGTGCAAAACATCACTATAAAAAGTATTATACAGTTCACAAAAAAAAAAAATCACTGAGGTGGGATAAAAAAAGAATACAAATGGAAACAAATATTTTTTATAGCATGTCATTCAATTTATTAGATGTTCTATTTTGATAAGATGTGAGGTAATTATATTTGTTTGATTGCTAAAAATATTTGTTATCATTAATCTTTAAGTTTTAAAATAACTAATTTTGTTTTTTTTTTATATTGGCAACACTGTAGATAATTTTGTTTATGAAATTAACAAAGACATTAACAGTGATCTATTACTGACCTACATTATATTTAGAGCTTTTATGAAGAGAATTGTGGACGTGAGGGAAGCGAGGGAGTTGTGTCAGGATGGCACAGTGTGGCAAGTGGCGCTCCATTGTCTCTGCCTAACCTTGTAGGATAAAAAATGATAATTGATTGATTATTTTGTGAATGGTAAAAATTATAAAAGTGTACATTAAAATGGATAAGTTGTATTTCAGGATGAGCTGGAAAAGTTGCCACATCCTCTTGCATTCATTGTAATATTGTAATATTGGCGTTCATCAGACGTGGCACCAATAAAAGAAAAACAACAATTTTAGTCAATTGATACAGTAACAATCCTAGAAATTGTTGTGACAGAATCATGGAAAGTGGCGCTGTTTTTGCATATTAAATAATTATTGATACATTTTTTATTGTCCGCCTGATGTTAGGCTGGAGTGCGGTTCATGAATGGAGATGAGTAATATATTGTAAGTAGCAGACACATCCACTATGTCGGGTTGAACAACTTACAAGTTGATCCCTAAATAATACGTCTAAGTCACTTTACGGTGTGTATAATTGAACTGGCAGACTGGGCACCAATGCCTACAATTCTTTAATAACCAGACTAGGAGCAATTATTCACCATTTTTTATTAACAAATATTTATAATATTTAATTATTAAATAATAAAATAAAAGCTATAAAACAAATAAACAAGATAGTTGCTCGGACCAAGACTTTATCCCGGGACTTTACGCGTAACAAACTGGATGCTTACCAATGCGTCAAGTCTGTCTTCAAAATATAATAATATTTTTCAATATGACCTGGATATCCGTTTAAGTTTGAAGTAATGAATAAAAAAGACAAATATTTTATTATGTAAGTAATAGAGATTGGTGAACGGATGTGTGTGTCTGTCTGTCTGTCTTACATTTTAACGTGGTATTGCAAACACATTGCCAATCCATCCGTTCTTTTGAGAAAACTTATATTTTGGTTCCATTCGCAGTTACGACACGTTACTAACTTTGTTTATGTTTTAAAGTAAATTTTACTACGGTTTCAATTACTCTAATTTATTAATAATGATTACCTTTGTTTAGAATTATAAATCGTATCTCCTAAATATTTTGGAATAATTGTAAATTATACCGTAGAGCTTATATGAAGAGAATTGTGGCTGTGAGAGAAGCAAGGGAGTTTTCTGAAGACCGTGGCAAGCTTCATTGTTTCTGCCTATCTCTGTGGAAAGTAGGCGTGACAAGTTGATTCGATTTGATTGAAATACAAATACTGAATAGGGGACATACGCAAAAAAAACAGGGATTTGCAGTGCCCATAACCTATGGTTAGTGATTGTATACAGAACAATGCATGTGAAAGGAGCGAAAAAAAGAGAGGGAGTTGTGTGAAGATTGTGAAACGTGACATTCCATTGTCTCTGCCTATTCCTGTGGGAATTAATGCTTGATAATTGATGTTGATGAATCATTAAACCGTTTTATGTATAATATCGGAATTAGCTTATAAGTTATTCTAATATTTTAGTAAGTGAAGATTGTACTTATCTCGTCTCGTAACGAGTTGTAAAATGGAGCTGCATTCTAATTAAAAGGTGGTCATAATCTGTGTGAATCTTGAGCGGCCGCACCTTTCTCTCGATGATATGCCCATCCGTTGCAATTGGGTAACGAATCTTATCAATCATCCACCTTTAAATATTCTTATATGTATATTATTGTCTAAACATTTGTGAGTTTTAACTACTATTATTAAATTTATCAATTGCCCATTAAATTATTGCATAAATTTGGACATGAAAGACTGTAAGCATGGAGCACTACTCTTTTTCTCTTCCTCCACATATACCTTCTCTTCTTATAAGCTCTATAGTTAGGGCACTGTGGGATTTTTAAAAGCATATCCCTGATTTGATAAAGGAACAATCTTCTGGGTCGTCCCAGTTTTTTTATTTCCAATTTATAAATATTTTGTCAATCTTGTTCTAAACATCCTTTCAGTTATTAATTATGTTTATAACACAGTCATAAAAAAGGAGGAGGTTCTCAATTCGACTGTATATCCATTTTCTGTATTTATAACTCGATAACTCATATAAAAATGACAGACGAAAATAAAAATAAATATAGAAAAATTCCAAACAGCTGAAACTATAGTCAATTGGAAACTATAGTATTTTTCTTTATTAAAAGTATCCTATGTTACTTCTAGTACCTCTAAAAATACGTGTACAAAGTTTCATGATGACCGGTTAAGTAGTTGTTGCGTGAAAACGTAACAAACAGACTCACATTCACAATTAAAATAATAGTAGGATCAATAATGTTATATTGTCAAACAATTGAAACAATAAATAAATTGATACTAAATATTTTTCATCAGTTTTCAAGATATCGCGGCAGGTCCAGGTAGAGATGGCGTCACAAAATGTGAAAAAATGTAAATGAATCAGAACGACTAAAGTACCTCGTTCGTCATTCTTTGGTTTCTATTATACAAGCACATTTAGTAGCTTAGTAAAAAAAAATTAAATTAAGATTGGTTTTAATGTTCATCCTTACATCCATTGTAAAGTAACAGATGTTATATAATAAGATCGATCACATCAACGGTTGCAACTTTAAAAAGTTAATTAATCATATTTTGTGAGCAGTTTTACATGCGTGGTTTAACAGGGGTCATTCTTCAATGACCATGTGGATTTTGAAGCCAACAACTGCTAAATGATTTTAGTGACTTCTGCTTAATGATATTAAATAAAATGAGTAGATACGTCACCTACCCGTGTACGTGTCCGCAAATGAACGATCAACCATGACTAGGCACAAAAGTAGGACAAAATGTGGCGAAAAAGTGACAGATATATGTTGCTCTGCATCGTGACACTGAGTTCCGGTTTGCTTATTAGCATAGTTTTAAAGTGCCTCGTTTGGAGCGCGTATAACATATCTACGTCTTTTCTTCTTAAAATATCATTGCTTATGCTAGTGTTATTTTGACTATGAATGGTAACCCATCGTATTATATTTACCTTTAATATATATAAAAGTAATATTGGCGTTTAATAAATATAAGTTTACGTACGTGCCCATAATCATAGAGCTTGTATGAAGTGAATAATTGTGTCAGGATCATAAAATGTCGCACTCAATTTTCTCTGCGTATCTCTCTAGAAGTTCAGTTTTTTCTGATTGTATTTTCCGATTGTATGTAAGTTTTTTAGGAGCTTCTCATTGTTCATTTTTGATTCGAAGTTAATAAATCAAAATTTCTAGTATAATTTATAGGAATACGATAAATTATGATGACACACGTGGCGTAATGGTTATATTAGCACATCTATCTGTTTGTTACGCATGAAGTCGCGGGTTCGATTCTCGGAACTGTAACGAAATATTAAAACTAATATTTTTTCATAGCTTTTATTTGTATTACTTAATACATACATACGAGCACATTAAATGTTACAAATATTACAAAAAGGAGAAGGATATTTTTATGCTGGGAGAAAATATTTTTATGCTCCAGGTCTGGTTGTTCAAGAGTAATAGACAGAGCCCATTCTTCCGATCCGGTGTAGTACCACCACTTACAAGTATACAGACCGTAAAATAACTTAGTCGCGTTTTGGGATCAGCTTGTAAGTTGCCGGTACTAACTAAGCCGGCATAGTGTAGACGCGGTTATTGTCGACTCCAGCTTAACATCAGGCGGGGTGCTGTAATTTGAGGAGCACCAATAATAATAAAAAATATCTACCTAAATCATCATTTTCTCACAAGCTTATTTTTTATGTGGCATACGACCGCCTGATGTTAACCTGGAGTGATATACGTGAATAGAAGCGACCACAGAAATATAAGTCAAGGCAGTAGCTCGGTACGTATTGTCACTCCATGGAGAGACACTACCCTGGTTAAGCAGTTAATAAACACCAACTGTTTGCATACTCTTCTACCGTGTTACGCATATAGCCTTATATACTTGCATAAAAGTGAAATAGCGGTTAAATAAACAAGCGAGGTATGCCCAACTTTCTACGTGCTTTACTACTACTTAGGTTACTAAACCTTACTACAGGCGAAGACAGGCGTGGACGAACGGTCAGCGATTAGTTTGTTGCGCGTAAAGTCCCGGGTTCGATTCGATTAGGAGCAAATACTTGTTTCATAGCTTTTATTTGTAATATTTAAATTATATTAAATATTGCAAATATTTGTGTCGGGTCTGGTTATTAGAGTGGCAGGCAGTGGTACCCAGTCTACCGATCCGGGGTAGTACCCACCACTTACAAGTATACAGACTGTGAAGTGATTCGGTCGCGTTTCGGATTCAGCTTGTAAGTTTCCGGTTCTGACTAGGCCGGCTTAGTGGATGTGATTGCTACTCACAGTTATCGAATTGTAGTAGCAGTGGCATCCATTCATAGACCTCCAGCCTAACATCAAGCGTAGTGCTGTCATATGTCGAGTTACAATCAAAAAAACCCTAGGTACGTTGATGATCAAAGGCAGCCGTGGTGTAGTGGCAGTGCAATAGTTACACAAACCGAGCGCCCGGGTTCGAAACCACCCACCTGTACTAATGTATCTTTGATATATTATGTACTTTGGTTGTCCTGTTTCTATGATACAAGCACATTAGTAGCTTAGTATAGAAATGTAAAAATGATACATGATCAATCAATAATTTAAATTAGCCGACTTTCAGTGCTCTAGAAATTAATTTAATAGTTGCCTCGAGGTGCAAGTCATCCTTGGAGTAAGAATCTATTTATTTATTTCGCAAATATTACATACAGACTCGTTTTAAAATAGTTCTTCTTTAATCTGTAGTAAATCAAATATTGACTTTTATATTGATTTAAGTAAAAATGCCCATAAAAGATTATTTTCTTTTTGTGTCTCGACATAAGGCGACCGTGGTGTAGTGGCAGTGCAATGGTTACACAAACCGGAGAGCACGAGTTCGAGACCACCCACCGGTACCAATGTATCTTTGATATATGTACTTTGGTTGTCCTGTTTCTATGATACAAGCCCATTAGTAGCTTAGTATAGGAATGTAAAAAAATATATAAAAAATATGACTTATAAAAATATGGTAACCTGGAGTGCAGTGCATAAATGGCACCTGCTTCTACAGTTTAATAACTGCGAGTAGCAGTCGCATCCACTATACCGGATGAGTTGCAACCGGCAATTTTTAAGTTGATCCCGAACCGCGATAAAATCACTTTGGGGTCTGGACGCTTGAAAATGATGGTATTATACTTACTACCCTGGATCGGCAAATAGACTGGGCAAATAACTACCCTTCATGTCTATGTACTACCCTGTAGACACCACTTCAGGCTGCACTAGGACGATTTAAGATTTTAGGATTCTTAATCTTAATCCTAAAATAATACTTTTTTAGTATTTTAATTTTATTATCCCTAAACATGTAAGTTTTTGAAAAAAAGTCACTAATTTAGTTGCTAAGCAACAACGTCGCGTTTAAATTTAGCAACAATGCATTAATAATAAAATTGTATAATAAATTGAAGAATAATTATGTTAAGTTTTAAAGTCACCTCTAGTTAGATCACACGTTTACCTATTCATAAACCTAAAAATAATTTTGTTTGAAAACTTTTATTTCACACGCATTCAATGTCGAATACAATCAGATGACATTGGCAAAGACGTGCTTATTCTCTATCATAAGATCGTCGTAATGATACGGTTTTTTAAATCCGTTTTTTGTTGTAAATAAAGTATCTCTTTCTTTTTTTGTGATTTGAGATAAACTACAATATGAGTATTTATGTCTTTATTTACTCTGACCTTACTTTCTATCGATACACGATCAAAAACTTGTTGAATTCGAATTCGATTAAGAAATAAACTATAATATTATCTATTTTAAATTACCTATAATTTTGTGATAAAAATAATATTTATTTAAACTATTATTTTTCTGCTATTAAAATTTTATACAGTTCATATTGTACATATTGTACATCTATAAACCTGTCAGTACAGCTCATAGAACAAACGGATGGCCGTTAAACCTGAAAAACATGAAATTCCATCTGAAGATCGCCGAGGGAAAAAAATCTTCACCCAGCATAAAAATATATAAAATAATTATACCTAAACGAACCTAAAATTAAGACGTTAAGACGTAAAAACACATTAAAAAGTGTTAGAAGTGACAAAAATAGTGTCAGATTTTAATTACGAATATTAAGTGTACTCATACAAAGAGACCATTAAACCTACCACACACACCTCCAGTATTAATGTGTGATGTAAAAATACATTTGAAATTATGAAATACAGTTTTTTTATTCTTCTTAATGTCTTATACTTAATGGTTTTTAACTGGATTCATGATATGTCCTCATTTTTCTTAATTGCTTTTTGAAACGCCAGCAAGACCATACATTATTTTGTCCTTGAGTGTAAAAAAGATAAAGAGATATTTTTTTTTAAAATACTTTTCAATACATGAACGCATTACTTAATTGATTGCGAAGAGATTTTTATGAAATTATTTTGCGGATTCTCTGCAATATTCTGAAGAAACCCTTCTTTAATATATTTATAATAACCCCATGTCTTCCAAAAATATTTAATATTACTTATATAATACTGGTAATTATCATCAATTGTCAAGCCTTAATTCCCACATGGATAGGCAAAAACAACGGAGCATTCTTTTTACGGTCCTGACACACGATTCCTTCACATAATGTAAAAATACCACCCGGACCAACAAAAAAACGCATTTACAAAAAGTGGCTTTAGAGTGTTATACGAGTAGTTTGCATAAAAAGAATTGTGGATGTAAAGGAAGCCAGAGAGTTGTGATGGGATCGTAAAAAGTGGCGCTTCATTAAATAATTAAAACATTCATCAAAATAACCATTAATAATCAACAAACCATAATTTGTTTACAAATAAATTAGAATATTATGTCGAATTACCTTTTTTGCGTGACACTAGTTCCGTGTGTTTTTATGTGTGGGTTTTAATGTGGCTATCTATTATGCCCCTGTACAATTTTATCCACTGTGAGTATTATTGAAAATAGGAAATTATATTTATATTTATTGTTTAATATAAGTCTTCAATTTGGCATTTAAACTTTAATACATTTTAATAGGTCATACAATTCAAGAACTTGTCCTTTACCTTCGACAGTTTACCTCATATTAAAAACAAGAACGCAACATTGATTTTAAATAAATGGTTTATATTTTTATGTTGATACAAACAAGATCTTTACAATCGTACTTATATTAGTTAAAAATAAGTAAGGAATAAAACAATGAGTTAAAATAATTATTACGCATACGGAAAAAAGAAAAAGAGTTCTGTGATAAGACATTAATTCACAAAGAAACATTTTTGACAGACACAGAGCGCCGCTTTCCATGATCCCGACACAATTCTGTCGCTTCCATTACATTCACAATTCTCTTCATACAGGCTTTATTGCGCTGAGGAACGTAGCTTTTTTGAATGTCCCGGATTTGATCAAGGTCGTCTCTAATTTACACACTTATCCATTATCACTATTTTCATCTTATTTTGATAAAAAAAAACGCGCTACTAATTCAAAATATAAACTTTTAAAACGTCTTCCTTGTATAAAAAAACATAATTTTTATGAGAAAATTATCGCAAGACACCTATCGAATATCAACCTTATATAAATTATTAATAAAGGTCGATTGTAATTGATTCACTCCTAATAAAATGTGTCCCTTAAAGCCCCGAAAATGTTCAAGATTTTTTAAGAAGTAAAAGTAGTGTGGCGAGAGATGCTTCCATGCAGATCCTCACTATAAAAGTTGACTGGACGTTAACTATAACATCACTTCGGACGAACATACTGAGTGGAGTGTGTGCCTTTCAATTTATAATAATTTTAAGAAATAACAATGGCAAATTGGAGCATTGTAAGTTGAATTTTGTGTTTGGACGGACTGCAGTGTTGTGATTCTCATTAGTAAAATAAGTGCAATTTATTAGTATATTTATAAATTAAAATTAATAAAAAATGTGTTTTTCAAAATGGATTTAGAAAATTGTGTTAACATCAATGTGTGATTAAGCTTCAGGATTAACATTGCTTCGTAAAAAATACGTAATATTAACGCACGTGTTTATTGTAATAGGATGGAAAGAGATAATGGATTTTACTTGCCCTATTTCTCCACTGTCTCTGCCTATGCCTGTGCGAAAAAGGCGTGATAATTTGATTGATATTTCTGCAAAAAAAGTACAATTAACAAAAACAGATTGTATTTTATGTAAAATAAAAAAACTGAGGCTACATTAGTTAAAAATAAACAGCCGGTAATTTTTGTAGGACCAGCCGCTGAGTAGCCCAAATAAATGTGCATTTTAGTCCATAATTAACTTAATAAGTGAGAATTTATTCGAAAAGGTCAACATACTTAATTAAATATAAAACATGCATCCGTACAATAGTAGACATTCTTATACATAATTACATAATGCCATCTCAACACGCATTCATTACCATAATGACACGCTCTGCTTACACAAACATACAATTTAGTGCAAATTATGTCATGTTCGTCTCTTTGCAGTTGGTGTTGTCTGCCGTTCTCGGAATCGCAGCTGCTGAACCACCAGTCGGATACAGCTACTCAGCACCATCCCCATCATATATCATCGTCGGAGGCGGACACGGAGGTGGCCATGGAGGATACAGCTCAGGTGGACTCAGCAGTGGCGGACACTACACACCAGTGCCCATCGGACACCAGACTTCAGAGGGATACCACGTAGACCACCATTTACTCGAAAAGATTAAGCACATCATACTTAAAGACGAAATCCAAAACCAAGCCATCTCCTCATCTCACGGTCACGGATCCCACGGCATCTCATCTCATTACGGGCCACCTGCCCCAGTATATGGCGTACCTCATGACAGAATCGTCGGAATCGAACTCGGACACATCCAACAAGGAATCCAAGTAGCTCAATATCACCAAGCCGATGAAGGTTATTCTGGCGGTTACGGCGGTGGCTACTCCAGTGGCGGTTACTCATCTGGTGGTCACGGTGGATACTCAAGCGGAGGATACTCATCAGGCGGTCACGGTGGATTCTCGAGCGGCGGTCACTCATCAGGCGGTCACGGTGGCGCCATCTCATACACAACTATCGGCGTTCCCTCAGGCTCTTACGGCGTGCCCTCCCCCTCATACGGCGCTCCACACCACTAAGTCAAAACGTAACCATCATAGTCATCTCATCTCATTGTTATCATGTGATCACCCCTAGAATGTAATATGTATTATTATTATTATTTGTTGATAATGTATTTCTTTTTGTAAATAAAAAAAGGCAAGACTTGATTTTGTAATGTGAAAATTTATTTAATTGGTATAATTGAGTTGATCGTTTAAGCGAAGTAATGATGATGCAACGAGGACGACCTTTGTTGGACATTATAGATGCCTTTTCAATAAACATTCCTCTGGAACCAGTCTGCTCTGGGTAATGATCGATTAATCGAATTGGAGTGTACAATCGAAAGTGCGATGATGCCATCGATGGTAAACCATTCGTGATCGATCGAGAGTGAGCGGTAGTGACGTAATGGTTTGTCGGAAATCCTCGCTGACCGAGCTAATTTTCGCTCCATTATGCAATATGAACAAAAGTGCGAATTGCAGAAATTTGCGTAGAAGCGAGTTGCAGGTGGGCGAGCTGCACTTTCTCCCGATACGGGTCACCTTTTCGGATGTGCGGTGTGTCGTTGCGTAATGGCGAAGCCTTTCTTACTGTAGATTGTAGTAACGCGAGTTTTGTTGAGATTTAAATTGTATAATCGGAGTAATACACGTACTTAATGTAGGTTTATGTCGACTCACTTCACTTGACCCACGATACAGTTTTGACTTTCAAATTTCGATTTAGGTAATTAATATATTACTTGTATGTGGTAATATAATAGTTATTGGACTCATCTGATTGAAATTGAGACTTTAGTAGCGAACCAATTAGAACAAGAAATTTAGCTAGAAAAACGATAAATTGGATATATTCAATTTGAATTAAAATATATTAGAGATACAAACTGTTGACATACTCAGCTCCGCTCCTAATTGACGCGCACAAAATTTGTGTAAGATTGTATTTGTTTTTTTTTTTTTAATCTACATTAACATTATTATTTTCACATATTATTTAATTTAGCTTTTTACCATTATTATTTACTAGTGTTTTCTATTGACATTTTATGCCATGCTTTTATTTAATTTATGTTTAATCTGTTGTGTATGATACTTTTTTGAGCTGTAGTCCAGCAATGTAACTATTACACATTTTTTAAAATTTAACCCAGATTATATATCCTGTTGTATCTACTTATGAATTTAAATAAATAAACAAAATTACAATATGTGAAACACTGGTAGTACTTGTATTACATTTGAATGATTACATGAAGCTGTGCAATAATAATAAAACAGATTCTTAGTTATAAAGGAAAAGTTAATATTTATTTTTATGATTGTAATCAAAGAAATAATAACAATAAACCACAGCGCTAGGTTAAATAATAAAAGAAAGCACTTGCACTCGTAAACCACAATTTGTTTCGTCTTATAATAAATAAATATATGACTTCCCACGGCCATGAAAATTACGCACAATATCGTTGCACTATTTTTAACATGGTATTTTCAGCATATGAACAGTAGTTAAATACTTAAAGATACATTAGTGTCATTGGTACTTCGGGAGCGACTGCTACTACAGTTATATAACTGAGAGTAAAAGTCGCATTCACTATGCTGGCTTTTTTGGAATCGGAAACTTTCAAGCTAATCCCGCAACACGACTAAGTCATTTTTCGGTTCGGTTCGGCAGACTAGGCAGATGATTTAGTGATCTTTTAGGACTCACCTTTTAGAACTCAATGCCAAATTTCCGGGTTTGATTACCAGTTGGGAAAGTTATTTGCTTTATAGCATTCATATATTATATTTGACAACAGATTACTCTGGAACTAAATCTGGGTTTGGATTTTAAAGTCCTTGGTTGGCAACTTACAAGCTGATCTCGAAACGCGACTAAATCACTTCACGGTCTGTAAGTGATGACACTATCACGGA
The DNA here is from genome assembly GCA_905220615.1 of Tinea trinotella. Taxonomy (NCBI): domain Eukaryota; kingdom Metazoa; phylum Arthropoda; class Insecta; order Lepidoptera; family Tineidae; genus Tinea; species Tinea trinotella. The sequence goes on along the minus strand of HG992308.1, from coordinate 548,069 downwards.
TCGGCAGCAGTGCCATAAATAGGGCGGTGCCACCGGTGCCCAGGCACAGGGCGTAGACTCTGGGGGGCGCAAGAATAAAATGGCCAGACCAGGCCCAAAAATTTATTTTTAAATTTTAATTAAAAATTTAATTTTAAGTGGCCCAAAAATTAAATCTTAAGCATCAGGGTGGGCAACGCATTTGCACTAGTGAAATTGCATTTGAGTTTGAATGAGCGAGACACAGTGGGTGGTATAGTAGGCGAAGAGTTCACTTAACATCAGATGGCTCGTTTGTTTGTTTGCCCAGATCAGTTCTTTAAAAAAATAGATTTTTGTTCCAAAATATTAGATAATTAGTCCACCAACACCAAGTTCCTTATACTTTATTTTATCACCCTGAATGAAATAAAGTAGGCCTATACATAGCATTGCCCTAGGGTACCTATTATATCTAAAAAAAAACAAGGACGCAGTTATAGATGCTCGCACAGGGCGCAGAAAAGGCTATTTACGGCACTGATCGGCAGACTGGGTACCACTTCGTATCACTGTTTGAAAGCACTCTTTTGCCGGAGTTTAATTTGGTCATTACTTAGCCGTTGCAACGTGAGATGTAAAAATAAGATATCAAATCTGGAGTAACAGATACAGCCTTCAATGTGTGGTATCTGTTTGATCCATTATATCTCCCTATCCCTGTTGGTGTTGCGTGTTACGAGCGTATCACATTATCAAATCCAATCTTAATTACAAAATGCATTGCCATTGGCCCTGTTAATTTTTATTGGGAAACATGTTTGTTTCACGTGTTTTGCCAAAATTACTCGGCATTGCTTCGCTGTTCTACATTGTATTGCACTTTAATTTGTCGTGGTTCTGTAGGAAAATATATTTTTTAATATTTGAAGGATTTTTTTATGGACTTTTAATGGGCCCGTAGTGCTCTTATGAGATTCTAATTCTCTTCATGCAGATTCTATAGTTATCCATAGAATCTGCATGAAGAAATCTGTGGAAGTGAATAAGGCAAAAGAGTTGTGTTGAAATCAATGATATTAAATTATTAGATACGTCACCTACTCGAGTTTTGACGACGAGGCATACAAGTGGAAGTAGGACGGCATGATAGTTATTGAGAGAGAAAATGCATTGCAACACTGAGTTCAGGTTTGCTTATTAGCATAGTTTTAACGTGCCTTATTCGAAGAGCGTATTACATATCTACGTCTTATCCTTAAATATCATTGGTTTGGATTGTAGAATATGGCGCTTCGTAGTCTCTGCCTATCTTAATGGGAATTGAGACGTGAATCCAATTATCACGCCTTTATTCTTTAGGAACAGAACGCCAATTTCTATGATCCTGACAAAACTCTCTTGCTTCTTTCATATCCACAATTCTTTCCAAACAAACATTATGGTTATGGGCACTGCAGATCTGAGCTCTAAAAAGTGGTAAATCATGGAAAGTAGCGCTCGTGACAATTTGGTTGATTGATTGATTGATTGATTGACATTATGTGTAATTATGAATGTTGCTTTTTGCATATATTCCAATGGAACCCTAAAAGAGCCAATGACATTATGCATAAAAAGATTATGTAAATTGAAGCCAATAAATAATATATATTTTTATTAGCTATTTGTAATAATGTTTCTTTTATTATGATTTAAATTATAATATTATTAAGGAGTTCCTAGATGTTATTTTTTAAATTAACTGACAAAGTATGACATATACATGTATAACTGCATCCCACTTGATGGTAAGCAGGATGAAAAACCGACTGCTGCTTCAGCAGTCTACACGAATTATTTGCATCCAAATAGCGACCTGACAAGATAAAATATACTCCTAAATATTCCTTTATTGTAAAAAATATACAAAGGCTTTCTCTGCCTGTCATGCAGGTCTGGGTTACTCACAATACATATAATCAAAATAATAAAATATCTACAATGATTAAGCTGATGAAGTTCCTGATGATGATGTTACCTGATTAAGATCGCAATTTTTTGGATTTTGATAATTAATGAACTACTTTTTTAAGGAAGTACAAATGAAAAAAAAATTCTTTTCCAATGAAGTGATTATTCATTCATTTGCCTCAAATTATGTTTTGCTTGTTACAAAGTCAAAAATTTCAAACACATTTATTATACACGTATATTTTCCTTTTTTTACATATCTATAAGACAACCAAAGTTATATCAAAGCCGCATAAAATTTGTTTAATTCATTGTTTAATGTATTATAAATAGTAATCTAAATGCGTCATATATCCAGCTAAGTGTGTCAAATGCAAGTCTAGTTTTATAACTAAAAGCCTTAACTTTCACTTAAAACTTTATGTCAAACTTATATATTCTAATCACAGAACCTCATACAAATAAGGATATTTACGTACGAAAAGTTGCTAACACATATATAAACACATGCACACACTAAATATACATAGATATTGTTTTTATTTTATTATGGAAAAAAGAGAGGGAGGCTTTTGCCCAGCAGAGGGACAAATAAATAGGCTAATAATAATGGATAGACATGACATCACCTATTTTTTTTATTGTGACTCGACATCTGACCTCGACCCGCCTGGTGGAAAGCAAGAGGATGTGCAAGTGTCGACTACTAAAAAAACAGAATCAGTTTACGGCTCCCCCAGTCGCCGTCACTATGCCGGCCAAAAGTATTGCTTCTTCACGCATCGCTTGAAGGATCCAAGGCTATAGGATGGAGAAAATACATGTGGTAAAGAATTCCACTTGTCGATTGTTCTACAAAGAAACCAATGATGATTTGGTTTCAATGATTTGATGTTAGACTGGGATGTGGTCCTAGAATGGAACGATTGTTTAAATTTCAGCAAGTAGCAGTCGCATCTCGTTGTTAATATTATTATTTAATATTTACAAGTAGTTTTATATTTGCTAGTACAGGTTCTCATACTTGTTTGTATCTATTAAGGGATTCTATTTTAGTACAGCATTGTCACAATTATTCCGTCATTTCTTGAAATACATGTATGAAAGTAAAAAGGTGTTTCTATTGCTCCCACACTGAATGAATGAAGTGACTTAGTCGCGTTCCGGGATCAACTTGTAACATGCCGCTCTATTAGAAACTGGCAGCTTTAAGCTTTCACTTGAAGGACCTGTAATTTTCATCAAAGTCTACTTATCAAGAAAAACTAAAATAGCATAAGGCGACCTAGGTGTAGTGGTAGTGCAATGGTTACACAAACCGAGAGCACGAGTTTAAAACCACCCACCGGTACCAATGTATCTTTGATATATGTACTTTGGTTGTCCCGTTTCTATTATACAAGCACTTTGATAGCTTAGTATAGAATTGTATTTGAATAAAGTATGTCGTAATAAAACTTTGCTTTATATTTCAATGTGTGGTAGCCTTTATAGTCCATATGTGTACCTACGCGATTCTCATATTACAAATAATTATGTAATATTTAACTTTATTATCTAGTAAAATATGAGAACCTGTTCGCTTTATTAATTATCTTTACATAAACATCTGGGTACATTCAATTTATTGCTTATAAATAAGTGGGTTTATTACGTTTATTAAGATTGACAATTGCTTTTGAATTTATTCTATATATATATTTATTTATTCTTGGAAGATTGTTATGTTGTACTAGCTCATATAATATTCTCCCTTCTGATGTTTAAAGCAAGGCGCTATATTAAAAACTATTGTGACGCTAAATGTGACCTCAATTTGCCTGAACGATAGGAGACTAAGGCGCCGATGACAGTGAGCCTTTTAATTATGCTTAATGTGAATAGAAAGAATAGAATTAAATAATAAATAAATGCATGTAAAAATATCTTTGTATTTTTAATAGTCAATTAATTCCTGCCAAAACTTAAAAATATTTATAACATTGACATAATAATAAAAACCAATTTGAGGCCTGAGGTTAGGTCACGCTACAACTGAAACATTCGACTCAGTTTACAGTTGCCTTAGTCGCAAAGTGACGATCCAAGGGAAAGACATACGAGTATGGGTTGCTAAAGTATTCCAATCGTCGAATATTCCAAGAATAAATATGGAATAATAATTTCTTAGATTTTGCGTGAACATTGATTAATGAATTAAACAAATTTTATGCGGCTTACTATCGCATATACTACCAGTCTATTTGTGACCACGATAGCTGCAAAGCTCTCGAAACGTTGTAAATCGTAAAATCAAAATCAAAATAAACGCGATAGTAAACCCAATAAAATTTATTTAATTCTTAAATATGGAATACGTACATTTAAAATTTTGCTATGAAAATGTAATAAAAAACATTTATTTATGAAATGTTTACGTAAAAGCAATACATTGTAGTAGGTAAGTACAGTTGTTTATGTAAAGGTACCTAAATAATAAAGTGAACAAGTTTTCATATTTCACTAGATATTAAAGTTAAATATTACATAATTATAATGACCATGTTGAATTCGTGTAGCCGGTAGCGCAATTACACGTGAATTTCCAATGCTGTGTGTTCAAAATCTATGATTTTATCTATGGGCTAGTTTTATTCTTCTTGAAGTCAGAATAAGAATAGTTTTTAGTTACAGATTTTGTTTTGTTTTTAGTATTTTCTTATAAAATATATTATAAGACTCTCATTGTAAAAATAATAATATACTAAATGCATTTAATGTGTGACTATAATTTATAACAAACTAAGAAATTAATTTTGTACACTATGTATAAATAGACTGCTAACAGCTAACTTAATATAAAGAGAATTGTGGTTGTGAAGGAAGCGAAATAGTTGTGTCATGATTATAGATTATCTTTGACCCGCATAGCGGCGGCGACTGAGGCAACCGTAAACTGAAACCGTTTTTCAGCCGTCGGCGCTTTTGGACCTTCCCTTTCTTGCCATCAGGCAAGTAAAGGTCAAAAATATAAAAAATAAAGTAGCCTTCTTCTTGCCACTTAATTTTTTTGTTGTTGTTATGATACGTCATATGGCAGCACATTGCCTGATGTTGAACTAGAGTGCGATCCAAGAACATGTGCGATTGCTACAAGAATGTCTGCAAACGAGGACTGTTAATAAAAAAACTTGAGTCACTCATACCCCATTCACTTATGCAATGTTGTCAAATAGTACTTAAATATTGGGTAACGGTAGAAATGTATTTAGTATAATTAGTACTTTTGCGATGAGTGGTTTTTTTGGAGAAATCATATACTAGGTATTAATTTTGAGGTTAAGGTCATGTAAGATATAGTCACTTTTATTTTTTTATTGTGACTCGACATTGGACCTCGACCTGATGGTAACCATTTTAAAGGTCCAAGAGTGCCTACGACTGAAAAAACCGTGACAGTACACGGCTACCATAGTGCCATATAACTAATCAATCAATCAAATTGTCTCGCCTTTTTCCCACGGGGATAGGCAGAGATAATGGACCGCCACATGCCACGATCCTGACACAATTATAATAAAAAGCCGTAAATAAAGAGTGATAGGCAGATTGTGATACCATTCCCGAACTCCAGATAACCGTGAGGCGTCAGCTGCATTTCGAAAACTATCAACCTCTAAATCTGCGTTTTTTTATCTGAAAATAAAAAAAAATTATTGACGTCTTAGCATTGACATACTATATCCGCCATTTTATTATTATTTTTCTACGATTGTAAAACTACTATACACTATACAAAACTACTATACAAATACGATACTTACAAATCGACTTATAATTATAGTATTATAAAATTCTTTTATAAATTCGCGATCTTTGTGAGCAACGGTTACTTTCTTTTTTTGTATTGTCGAAATTTTTGTATGAGTTCGAATACAATTATTACCAATCTGTTCACATGCCGGCAACATGCGAGTTATGGAGCTAGAAGTACTAGCCTTGGAAATCCCTAAATGCGGTTAAATATTTCCGAAGATCATTTTATAAGGCCTCTACTTAATAGAAAAGGAAGAGCAAAATAGGTTGAATTTGAAAGACGCTGAATTTCCATCATAAACACGGCGAACTAATTCACAATCCAGACGAATTTTTGTTAAATCATTAGATATCAGATTATTGAACATATTTTCTTAGAGTGGCTTACTGTCGCGTTTATTTTGGTTTCTATTTTACAATTTTATTTAATTTTATTATTCCGACGTTTCGAGAGCTTTGCAGCCATCGTAGCCACTGAGAGACCACGATGGCTGGTGGCCAGTCTCTCCGAAAAGAAAACAAAACCAAAATAGCCGCATAAATTTTGTTTAATTCATTATTGAACATTGTAAAAGATTTTACAATGTTTTAATTTATTTGTCTGCACTAATATTTCCAGTACATTGGCGAGCCATTAGGCATTCTCTTAGAGGATCAAATTGAGCGGACATTGGGACATTGCATACTTACGAAGAAAATAGATTAATTTAACAAATTATTTTCCAAGGACATTTAACAATAAAACTATGAAAGGACACACGCAGTTTATAGAGTTCCCAAAACCTTGTAACACACAAAAGGCTGTTAATTTGAATATTGCGTAATGCATACAATACACTTATGGTAAGTATAAACAATTGCAACATTCAGTGTTAAGTAAATATATCAATCAAATTGTCACGTCTTTTTTCCCTAGAGATAGGCAGAGACAATGGAGCGCCAGTTGCCACGATCCTGATACAACTCTTTCGTTGCTCTCACTTCTACAATTCTGTTTACTAGGCACTAGGCAACTCAGCTTTCTTAAGGATGTCTTCAATTATTAAAACTACTAAACCTATCTTCTAATATAGCCTTATAATTCTCAATTTAAATTTTAATGTAATGATAAAACGTGCTAAAAATGAACGCAAATATTATTTCACAGCCTATATTTGTTCGGCCGTAAAACTGTTTAAACCATGGTGTTAAGTTAAATGTTTGAGTTAAGAGGTTAAAAATCCAAGTTCAAGGTTATTATAGAGTTTAACTGGACACGGATGTTATAACTCACAATACATTTATTTAAAACAAATATGTATTATTCAATTGTCTCTGCCTATCCGGGTAAAGATTGTGGTGTAAAATTTGATTGATTAGCTAGTAATTAAATAATTTAAATATATTGTATTTATATAATAATTTTGGATGCGAAATAAGAATCGTCACGAAAATTAGAATCAAAGCACATTCTTTTGAATTTTTTAAATTTTTATTGTGACTCGACATCTGAGCTCGACCCGCCTGATGGTAAGCAAGAAAAGGTCCAAGAGTGCCGACGACTGCGAAAACCGAGTGAAGGTTGCCCTGGTCGCGGTCACTATGCCGGCCAAAGGTGCTTCTTCACGCATCGCTTGAAGTATCCAAGGCTATAGGATGGTAGCGAATAGGAAGATTATTTTCAATGCTGGGGTTATTTTCGCTCAGATTTAAAAAAAAATTAGTATAGTTAGAAATAAACAAAAGAGTGGTAGGCAGTTGGTGGTCATTTGTCCAGTCTGCCAATCCGGAGTAGTACCACTTTAGTACGCCTTTTCGTAGAACCTTAAGTACCTTAAGTAGTACACCTTTAGGTGTATTATGTATTTAATTCTTTATTTTGTAACATAGTACAGTCAGCAGCAGATATATCTGAGCACGCAATGTGATCAAAAGTATCTATACATTCAGGGTGATCATAAATATCTACACACCACTAGTTGTCATAATAATGTGAGCATTCAATGCGTCATAAATATCTACACACGCAAATAGTCAAAAATATCTACACACTCATATAATATGTAATATTTTAAAACAAATTTACTGAATTGTCTGTTGACATATTTTTGACAAGTGAGTGTGTAGATATTTTTGACTAACTGATTGTATAGATACTTTTGATCACATTGCGTGCTCACATATATGCTGACTGTACCTAAACCTGCTAATATACTCGTACAATCGTACAAAAGTGTACTTAGCGTTTTAGGATTAGGTTGAAAATTGCCGGTTCATAGAGCATGCCGTTATTTAACTGTAGTAGCAGTCGCCTCCGTTCATGGACTACACTCCAGTCTAACATCTGGCGGAATGCTATAATATATCGAACCACAATAAAAAACCTATTTTAATTAGTATAGGTATTGCATTGTATTTTCTTAGATTTCGCGCAAACATTGATAAATGAACTAAACAAATTCCGTGACCACGATAGCTGCAAATCTTTCGAAACGTATGAATAATATTTTAAAAAAATGTAAAATCAAAAACCAAAATAAATGCGATAGTAAGCCGCATAAAATTTGTTTAATTCATTAGTATATTACATACAAGACAATTCATTTCAGTTTGAAGAGATCCGTCAAAAGTCACCTCATTAATATCAATAGCTTTCAATTTAAAAAAGCAGCTCGAAACAAAAAGGGGATAATAACAGGAATAAACTGAGTATATTTTTCATAACAAAATCTGCAGTGGAGGCTCCAATTTTCCGGCAACCTGTTGATAGGGCCTCCCGTCCCTGCCGGCTGTCCCCCCTCGTTCCCATTCGCTCCTGTCTAAAACGTTAAAGTATACATAATATAGAGCGTGCATGTCTCTGTATGGCTGTTGTTTCGAATGTATGTCCTTTAGGTCCGGTATTTTATACAGCATTAAAATTATCATGTATATACAAATAATGCATACCTTATGTTCAAATTAAAATTAGGACGAATAAATATTTGACATAAGTTTGACGTTATCAATAGACGTGAACCTATGAATATCAATAATACCCACAAAAACAAACCGAAATAAAAACGTTATCTAATCAATTAAGAATATTAGCCAATAAGTGTCCATAGTACCTAATAGTCGGTATGAAAAGAATTGTGAATGTGAAGGAAGCGAATTAATGGTGCTCCGTTGTTGTATTCCCGTGATATTACAGGCTCGTTTTTAAAATTGATTAATTTAAGGTCTACGCCACACAAGACATAGCCATGACATTTAATAATTTTAAATTATTGTTTTTTTTAACAAGAACGTGTCCCTTAATCAAAATTAAAATTTGGCAATAATTTAGATATGAACATGAATTCTATTCATACACATTGTTACTGTTCGTACTCCGGAACGCTTGCTCTATTAATTTGTTGTCTAAGTGAAAAACAAAATTGATGTAGACGCGCCTGTCTGTGAGCTCAAATGGTTAAATCATTGAGGTTTGTCAAATTGCCTAAGCGATGTTAATGGTACAGTCATTTGACATTTTTAAGGCCGATTCATACATCACCGGCCATATACACAATTAGACAATGTAATAACGGCATAGAGACGGCGACTGGGGTAACCTTGAAGACTCAGTTTTACATCCGTCGGATCTCTTGGACCTCCTCTTGCTTACCATGAAGCAGGTCGAAAAAAAAATGAAAACATTTGAAGAAATTAGTTGAAGGCGGAAGAAAATCATTGAGGTGATTCTGAGTATTTATGCAAACTAATTACTAAAATAAAATTAACGCCTTAATTTCTACAAGGACAGGCACAGACAATATAGCACCACTTTCCACGATGCCATACAACTAAAGAGTGGTAGGCAGTGGTACCCAGTCTGCCGATCCGGGGTAGTACCACCACTTACAAGTATACAGACCGTGAAGTGATTTGGTCACGTTTCGGGATCAGCTTGTAAGTAAGTAAGGCCGGCATAGTGGATGTCATTGCTACTCACAGTTATTGAATTGTATTAGCAGTGACATTCATTCATGGACCACACTTTGGCTTAACATCATACGGGGTGCTGTCATATGTCGAGTCACAATAAAAAAAAACTCTCTAGCTTGCTTTGTAATCCTCTTCAAAGCACTCTATGTTATTTATTTTATTTAGGCACCCTACCTCATATTAAGCTGGAGTGTGGTCCAAGCTGGACTGTAAGTAGCAGTCACTTTCACATAGTTAAAACCGACAATTTACAAGCTGATCCCGATACGCGACTAAGTGACTTCATGGTCTGTATACTTAGTGGTACAACTGCCTACCAAAACTCTATTTTATATAAAAATATAGTTTTGATAGCATTTACTCTCCACTCATAGACCACGCTCCAGCTTAACATCAGGCGGGGTGCTGTCATATGTCAACACAATATTAGCAACAAAAAAGATGCAATAAAGTATTTCACAGATTATCATGTCTTCGTCTTTTTCTTTCTGGTACCTTTTTTTTGTTATCGCAGGAGAATCCTTTCGGATACCCCGCCACTTAAGGGGAGTGACGGGGTTATGTGGTGCACGCTAAACTCCTGCGGTGACCATCTCAGCAGCAAACACGGAGGGGGTTCGGAAATACTCGGAGGGCCTTCTACGGATCCCCCTCCACCCTTCTCTTTTTACGGCAGCGCTATGGTCACCCTGCGCTGCCGTCCTCTCGGGGGGACCCCTCGTCTTCTTAGGTCCGCCCTCTCTCTTTCGCGTTCAGTGGTCTCCTTTACAAGCATAATGTGCTCGCAAAAGGAGACCACCGCCGCCCACGCCTCTCTGCTGTCCACCATGGCAGCGACGACGGCTGGCAGGGACAAATCCACCCCCACTACGCTGCGGAGTGTCTCCCTCTCTATAGCCCAGGCAGGGCAGTCCTTCAGGGTACGCCGAGTCGTCAGGGCATACGGAGCAGTGGTGGCACTTGGCACTTTCCTTCTTACCCAGCCAACACAGGTATCTGCCGAAACAACCATGTCCCGACAGGACCTGCGTCAGCCGGAATGTGAGCGCACCGTGAAGTCGGTGCAGCCACTGCTCTAGGACGGGGGCAATGGCACCCACCGTCCTATGTCCCGCGCTCGGGTTGGCCAGCCGAAGCGCCCAAGCCTCTTCTGCCACTTCCTGGAGTTGAAGACGTTTCACTGCAGCCTCCCTCAGCGTTGGCCAGAGACCTTTGTTCTTTCTGGTACCTACAACAATATTACATTTTATCAATTTGTAAATAATTTGTAATATTCTAGTGTTACATTTTTGCCTAGTTGTCGGCTATGTTCGACGAAGAGTTGGTGGAAGGCTATAAATAATAGAATTAAAGGTAAAGGTATAATTGATATATTTGAGTGAACTGCACAAGTCAAAGGTTGGCGAAAGAGTGCCTTAGAAATATACATGAAGATTACAAATTACATCGTTACCATATTCGTATTTAGCACATAGAACAAAGAAAAGATCTTGTATCATAAATGGCAACTAGGCCATAGCGACAAATACAAAATTATTAGTAATACATGAATTGGCACAATACTTCCCTTCCAAAAAAAAAAAATTTTTACTTCACTGAAAAAAAAAATACTTAGAGTAAATAAAATGTTAAAGTACTGTATAAGTATAACAAAACAAATTATTGCCTCTTACTTCATTAAAATACAAGAAAATAATATGTAAATTTATATAACTACTGTATGTATTGAGTCGGGTTCGGTAAAGATTGTTATTGTTATTATTGCCCGATATGTCTGCAGTGTTTGAATTTGAGATTGTTCATCGTTCATCGACTTTGTGCATTTGTGTCATCTGTCCATTTTTGTCACTTTGTAATTGATATGTTATTGGTTCATCGACTCTATGAATTTGTGCCATCTGTCCTTTTGTGTCACTTTGTAATAGATATGTTTTAGGTTCATCGACTCTTCGCATTTGTGTCATCTGTCCTGGTAGTGCGATCTCTGCAAATTTGAGGTTGGCTTTTGTCGTCAGTGTAACTAGTAAGCAGCTAATTTGTCGCAGAATTTTGCTTCATCGTAGTCCTTATGCCGGGGTGACATAGATCGTATTGCGCTTTGAAGGCGTCAAAAAGATATGTCGGTGGCAGGTAAGGTCTGGGGTATGTTGAGTCGCTGCAAGGTGACGCGAAAATGCCTTGGGACTTTCGTTAAGTCGCTACAAGGTGGCGCGTAATAGTGCCTTGGGACTTTTGTTAAGTCGCTGCAAGGTGACGTGACAGTGCCTTGGGACTTTCGTTAAGTCGCTGCAAGGTGACACGTAAAAGTTCCTTGGGACTTTATCTAAGCTGCTGCAAGGTGACGAGTTCGTGCGTGTATTACATTTATTAAGCTTTCCAAGATCTGAGTACACAGGAGAGAGAGAAAGAAAGAAAGGACAACATGGTACGTGTTAGTACCGTGAGACTGCCGCCAAGTCGCTGAAAGGTGTCTCGAACGTGCACATGGCTGAGTGCAGAAGTGAGAGAAAAACACTATGGTACTGGATGAGAGAGTGTTGTTGCTTTGAGATGCTCTGTCAGCATTTATCGAAAGCAACATTAGCGCTTGGCGTCTCAATAAATTAAATTAAATAAAAAAGTGTATGTTAGTATTCCGCAAATAACGCAATTTCATGATGTGTGTTGGAGTTGGCACGGAGAGCAGGGCTGCGACACGACGGTTGTGCGTCCGGTTGGTCGCACGAACGCAGGAATGCGGCTCAACGCGACAGTTGGGCGTCTGGCATGTCAAACGTACGACAGGAACGGGGCTCGACGCCACGGTTGTATGTTCAATGATGTGTGTGTCGGTGGCGCGCACAATTATAAGCGGGCACGAGACACAGCGGTCGGCACGACTGTGGGTGCCAGCACGTTGAAAGGTGTTAAAAAGTAATACCTGGCTAACCGCTAGTAGAAAGTGCAGGCGTGCAGCGAGAAAATCAGCATCGGCAGGCAGCACTATGGTCGGCGACGGCAGGCGGCGATATGTTCGAACGTCGCCAACGTACGTTCGCTTGGCGTCGACAGGCAGCTATGCGTGTGGCGTCGACCAGCGGTGGTGCGTTAGGGCGTGGACAAGCGGGCGGCAGTGAGCTGGATTGAGGCGAAAGTTCCTGGGCCATTTTATGCCTTAAAGTATCTTGACTCTTCGTATGTGCGAAATCTAATCTCCGTGACTATGCGCCTCTTGAAATCTGGAATCAGTGAGATCCGCTGGTGGAAAGCTGATTCAGATGTGCTATCACGGAGATCACGTCAGCATCACTGGCCGTAGCGGGATTGAGTCCGCTACGGCCATCACGTCGGCATCACTGGCCGTAGCGGGATTGAGTCCGCTACGGCCATCACGTCGGTTTCTATCACGTCGGCATCACGTCAGCATCACTGGCCGTAGCGGGATTGAGTCCGCTACGGCCATCACGTCGGGGTCACCACTTTGCCTAGTTGTCGTCTATGTTCGCCGACGGTGTGGAGTTATAAATAATAAAATTATATGTTAAAGTATATATTGATATATTTGAGTGAACTGCACAAGTCAAAGGTTGGCGAAAGAGTGCCTTAGAAATATACATGAAGATTACAAATTACATCGTTACCATATTCGTATTTAGCACATAGAACAAAGAAAAGATCTTGTATCATAAATGGCAACTAGGCCATAGCGACAAATACAAAATTATTAGTAATACATGAATTGGCACACATTAAATACATAATATAGATAATATACAATCAATAAAATCGTCACGCCTTACAGGGATAGGAGCGTCACTTGCCACGATCCTGACACAACTCCCTCGCATCTCTCACATCCACAATTCTCTTCATACAAGCTCTACGGTTATGGGCAACTAAGCTACTAGAAATTTGTGTTAGGCTGACACAGGCTCATCTTTCATAATTTATAAAACACATTAAAGAAAGAATGTCTAAAGTAATATTGTATGTAATATTATAAGCAAAATTGTATTTTCATAGACAATATTTTAGATAAAAATTATGCGTTTCTTATTTCTAAAATATAATGCTTCGTTGATTTATACGAAGACGACAGAGCGTGTCGCATAATTTAGGTTTTTCATAAACGTATGCCTTCAGCCTGTAAATAAACAGTTATGATTTGTTGAAGGGAGAGATTCACAAAAAGGTACACTGAAATTTCATGTGTTTTCAGGTGAGATATTATAATTATATATTATCCAACGTTAAGAGACTATGTTAGCTATGTGTGGTTATTTTTTTGTATTGGAACTATAATACATTTAACCGCAGCCGGCTGAAGGTGCGGTCCATAGTTTGAGGCGACTGCTGACACAGAACTACGTATTACTTACATTTGTATAATTATAAATATAATATCATTTGATATTATATTTATACTTTTGTACTTTTGGGTATTAATTATAAAGTTGTTTATTCAAGTTGGGTTTTCTATCAGGTTACCTTAACTTGTCGGTGGATATTGGAGATAATGGATGACCGAGGTCAAATCAAAACTTCTATGTAGTTATATTTTTTAGCCAGCGTGGCGACTTGGGTAAAACTGAAACTGTTTTTTTTTACCATTATAAAACTTGCTGTCCATCAAACATGTCGTTTTCAGATGCCGCGTGAAGAAAAAATAGTCGGAGTATAAATATATTACTAAAAAATATATACAACGAATACGCAAAAACAAACAATCAAAACATTCTATTAGGCATGACAATATTTTGATTGATTACTAGCATTAACCAACGGACGTTAATATTAACAGCATCAAAGGTCATCATTCATTCTGTATGGGGGACTTGGGCTTAATTGTATTAACAGTTGCATATACATTTTAAAATAGTTTAATGTACGAAGATTACAATGCAATTAGAATTTATCCTTTATTTTGCATAGTTTAGGTGTGCATAATGATCAAACTATTTTTATGACAGTTTAAAACATAACTGTTATTATGGCGTGTCTTTGAGATTGACTGACGATACAAAATCTATATCTTATTTTCAAAATAACAGCTTAATCGTTATTAGTTTTGTCATCACAAGTATCAAAACTACCATTTATATATTTTTCATCATTGAGCATTACAAAAGTAGTACAAAGAAGCCCAAAATGTATGATGTCCTTTATTATTGTGGTCAAAATATTATTTTTACGAGTATATAGTTTAACTTGGAGAAAGTACAGCGTTTTTTTAATAACATGAATACTCTATAGCAAAACTTATTTAACTCACATAAGAGGAGTACCTACATCTTCATTCGAGCAAAGAATCAAAGTAAATCCAGTTAACTATCTCTTGCAATTCATTTCCCGGGCGTTTGGGTGCGACCCGTCACGTCGGAGTTAGTGCCGATATCTCGTCTTACGAGAAGCAAATCCTCCCCACCATAAATCTGCCTAATCATTTGAATTACTTCCCGGCGAGCTCTCTTAATATCTTGCGACGTTTCTACCCATTTGTGAGATATATAGGTCATTATAGACCTTAGTCACTCACTGGGATATGTGGACACTAAAGGCAGACAAACAGGCGAAATTATTTAAGGCACAAAACAAAATACATAACAAAAAACAATACGGAAAGAGAAGAAACAGAAAACATAATGAAGTATCATTGGAAGGCTTATCACTAAGAAGCAATCTCTTCTAGGCGATCCTCTTGCAACCTTAATGTAGTGAAACAGGTATGGGCAGGAGTGCAAAAAAGTACTAAGATATTATATTTATTATAACAATGCACAATACATTATTATTAATGAATTAAACAAATTTTATGCGGCTTACTATTGCGTTTATTTTGGTTTTATTTTATATGGTTTAGATAGTAAGCCGCATAAAATTTGTTTAATTCATTAATCAATTGCGCAAAATCTAAGAAAACATTATTTTTATATTGTGGGGCGATATACACACCCCGCCTGATGTTAGGCTGAAGTGCGGTCCATGAATGGAGGCGAATGATACTACAGTTAAATGACTGTAAGTAGCAGTTGCATCCCCTATGCCGGCCTAATTGGAACCGAAAACTTACAAGCTGATCCCAAAACGCGACTTAGTTCCTTCACGGTCTTGATAAAAAGATAAAAATGATTGGCAGACTATCTAGCTAGAGGCATTAAGTTCGCTTTTGTAAATATTTTTTCATTATAATAACATTTCTATACTAAGCTACTAAAAGGCTTGTATCATAGAAACATCACGACCGAAATACATATCAAAGGTACATTGGCAAGTGGTTTTTAAGAAAATGAGCTCTTGTTTTGTCGACGATTTATCTACCACTAAACCACGGTCGTCTTTGATCTATGTTCTCAGCCGACTAAAGTTCTTAATGGACATTAGGCCTTAAAGTTCTGTCTCCCCCTGACCGTTAGGATTATGAGGCGTGAGTGTACAATTTGAGCTCTAAATCTCATGTAATTCTTAATAGCTTCTAGTTGCAAGATATATGAGTTTTAAGTATCATAAATTCTACTAGATAATTGTTACCCCCAAATCCCATGCACCTGTATCTGGTATCTCTGCTTATCCCTTTTATGATACATTAATGCAGCAATAAAATGTTTTTAAAAATACTAATGTATTAATTTATAAAAGCTACTAGCGCACCCGGTAGACGTCGCACCACATTAAATATGATACTTTACATTTTTTCTTCGATTCCATGATCACTTCTAACGAACCTACGATTGAGTTAACATTTAAAATATCTCACTGTTTAATACAGTATATATGTCAAAATTATTTAATTATTAATCAATCAAATTGATGAGCCTTTTTCCCTTTTTAATAATTATTTTTTCTCGATATCGTCTATGGTGGAAGTATAGCCGGTAACTTATAATGTTCTATTATTTCTAACTAGGCAATAAAAGTACCTCTCAAATTTATGTAATGTCAATTGTTCAGCAAATTAAATTTGGTGACATACCGACAGCAACGCCACCTACCTGGTCCAAATGTGTTTTTAAACCATTCAGGAACTCATTGAAATATACACACTAAATTTCAGCCGTTTAGGAGGAATTAGGTGACAAACACATGTACAGAAGAATTATTAATATATTAAGATTGTATAATACTTTCAGTGCTTTAGAATCGGAAATTTGTTTTTACTTTTGTGAAAGGTAGACAGATTCTTTAGTGGTTGTTTTCACCGACTGTTGATCAACACACTCAGACGTGACGACAGGCGTGGACGAACGGTTTAGCGACTGGTTTGTTACGCGTAAAGTCCCGGGTTCGATCCCCGGTCGGAGCAAATATTTGTTTCATAGCTTTTATTTGTAATATTTAATAGTATTAAATATTGCAAATATTTGTTAATAAAAAAAAAGAGATGGATATTTGCTTCGGGTCTGGTTATCAAAGAGTGGTAGGCAGTGGTACCCAGTCTGCCGATCCGGGGTAGTACCACCACTTACAAGTATACAGACCGTGAAGTGATTTGGTCACGTTTCGGGATCAGCTTGTAAGTTACCGGTTCCATCTAGGCCGGCATAGTGGATGGGATTGCTACTCACAGTTATTGAATTGTAGTAGCAGTGACATTCATTCATGGACCACACTTTGGCTTAACATCAAGCGGGGTGCTGTCATATGTCGAGTCACAATAAAAAAAAAAAAAAACTTATACTCAAAGACTTGACGTAGTTTTCTCCAGAGAACTTTAACATCAGTGCCGAAACGTAGCGCTAAATAAAATACGTTAAATAACACGTTAGAACCTGCTTTAATTTATTCTAATCATCAATAACCATTAACCACCAAGCATCAATATTGGGAAATAAAATGTATTCAAAAAAATATATTATACAATACATTTGTATACTAAGCTACTAGAGTACTTGTATCATAGAAACAGGACAACCAAAGTACATATTTCAAAGATACATTGGTACCGGTGAGTAGTTTCGAACCCATGCTCTCAGCTAGCGTAACCATTGCACTGCCACTACACCACGGTCGCCTTAAATGTATGAAAGGTTTAAAAACTAAAAAGATTGTCATTCTCAAAAGCGCATTCAACGAACCTTAAATGTAAAACAATAATAACTTGTAACAATAACAGGGAATTATATTTGTACAGTAATGCCATCAAAAATTCATTTTGCAAAAAGCATCTGCGAACACTGGCACACTAATTAGTTTAGAGGGAATATTAAAATAAACGATAACAATGCTTATTCAACACCTCGCGCATATTAATTGTTATTATAATAATTATTTATTTGCAATTATAATTACAATCTGTTGGAGGTTGACATGTAGAATGCTTCACCAGCCCATGCGTTCTCTACATCCTATAACCTTGGATCCTTTAAGCTATGCGTAAAGAAGCACTTTTGGCTGGCATAGTAGCGGCGATTGGCGCAGCCGTGAAGATCTCTTGGACCTCTTCTGGCTTACTATCAAGCGGGTCGAGGACAGATATCGAGTAACAATAAAAAAGGTTCCTGTACTAGGTCTGCGTGAGAAACTGTATGCCTGTACAAGGCAAATTAAGTCTTGGAAGCGTTTTGATGTTTTTCAGGTATTAAAATAATATTTTAAATAATGGATAAAGAATTGCTCTCATATCAAAAGTACGCATAGCCATAAGGATTGTTTGAAAACAATTGTGGATGAGAATGAAGCAAAAGAGTTATAATCATGACAGCAAGAGAATTGTGTGTTACGGCCTATCCTGGGAATGGAAACGTTTGCATTCCCTAAATAAACTAAACAAAAGAGTATGGATATGGATACAATATGGAGGTAAGATTTTTTTAACATAATAAAAAAGGCATTATAACCTTATTTTAACCTATTAAACGACCATTAGGATCTCTAAAGTATATAAACCCGTGCGTGGAAATGTATTATAAATGTATCCATGTATTATATAATAGAGCAAGTAATATTATTGTTGTTGTTTATGTAAAATATTCTAAGGCAATATTAGTAAGAAAATTTGTTAAAGCAAATGCAATAACAATAAATAGTAATAAATAAAAGGATTCATTCCTTACTTGTATTGTCGGAGTATGATACTAATCCATGGACAAAGTTAACCATGGAGTCGGTATTCATTACATAATTACTTAATTATAATGATTTAAATATGTATAATAAATTAGATGAAAGAATGTAAATATTTACCTCTGACAACGACCCTGTCCGTATAAGCAATATCCTCTGCTTTTGGTCTGCATTCTAACTTAAAACACGACGAGGCGCAAACTACGAAAATATAATTCAAAATATAAATAGGAGGTGAGAGAATAATGAGTCCGTGCTATTTTTTTATCATTATTGAAACGCGTCATCTGATCCCGACGTGCCTTGATGATAAGCAAAGGGTCGAGAATTGTAAAAAGTTTAAAGTTAGGCGACTATAAGTGTATAGAAAAATGGTAACTTTTGAAATTAATAACTTCAAGCACTTCCTGTACATACCTATTAGATATTCTTTTTATTGCTATAGCAAGGACTAATGCGCCTAATCGTAAGCCACAAATTAAATTCAACATAACATCACATTGTGTTTATGATCATTTATTTACCTGTAATTTATTCCTACTAACAAATTATGAACCAATTACACTAATTAATTAATTATGATTATGTAACCACATGTTTTTGTTCCTAGAGCGTTTCCATAGTTGTTCATGTCCACTAATCCAAGTAGCGTCGACTGCTGGCGCGATTACTTTAATTGGCTCAATCTCCATTCAAAACCACCTCGGCGCGGTTCTACTAAGGGGGTGTGGGTAGGCAGAACAGATTTATGGCGAAAGGGTACCAAATACTGATCCCTGTTTATGAGCAAGCTTCTGGAGAAAAAAGAATGATTTTGTGGTTAGATAGGGATATATTCAAACATATGATAGTCTGAAAGCTTTTATGTATCTTTGTATTGCTTTGAGCTTTGTAAAAAGGGTAGGTAGTTTTTATATAATTATTTTATTTTATTTATACTATTATATTATGCTACTAAAGTGCTTGTATCATAGAAACAGGACAACCAAAGTACATATATCAAAGATACATTGGTCTCGGTGGGTGGGCTCTCGGTTTGTGTAACCATTGCACTGCCTCTACACCACGGTCGGCTTGAATCATTAAAGTGGGTTTTAATGTGATTGAAAAGTTAAAAGATTTACAATTGATTTACGTTATTTTTAACAAAGTTGCGCACGTTTTATTTTTTTATTGATTATTTATTTTATTTGAGTTGTGCCAGTTAAAATTGTTACATTGTCTCCAGTGTAAAGACAATGTAATTCCACTCGCTATTTCTGTGTGGTAGGATAAGCTGTGGTAATGAAAGCGTTTATTACCACTTTTTGACGTGACAACGTCTTATAAATTGGTTTGCCGGGTGACACTTCAAGAAACTGCGTTACGCTCCGCTCACGTTATGCGCTCACAATGAGAGCGAGTGAGAGGCACGCGTCCCTTCACTCGGGCATGGTTAGCCCGCCTAAGAGCGAGAGAGACAGACATAAAAAGTGAAAGGCACGCGTCCCTTCCACTCGAGCACAGTTAGCCCGCCTAAGAGCGAGAGAGACAGAGCGAGAGAGAGAGAGTGAGAGAGATAGGCATACACACCGGTTCATGTCTTGCGCTTCTATTTCGCTATTTCGTTTAATCTTGATTGCGTATCAAATACGTCTAAGTCTACTACGTTAAAAGGAACAACCATTGACTTGACATTTTCTAGGCACATTACAGCAGAAACACTTCCTTTCATTTCATATTTCTCCTATCATCGCCCTATCCTCAACAAAATCACTCAGATAGGAACAAGTTAAGTTGTAGTAAACGCTGTTTCATTGTACGCAAATGTATTGCAAGTTATTGTATGTATATTTGTATATAAATACGTATGTATGTGTAAAGGTAAAAATAAAATTTTGTTAATATGAAATTCAGTGCGAGATTCTTTGTATAAATTAATGTTTTAAATATAATTCTTTGTATAAATAAATGTTTTAATTTGTTACTATTATTTCATCCTTCTTCCTACTATACGAATGAATATTCACATTAAAATTATTTTACCACTCAAAGTCGTTGTCACGTAAAACTTTCGCCCGTATATCGACTTTACAGGCAACCAATATTTTTTTTTTAACTGATTTGATTTAACTGATGTAAGCACATAACTATAGAGTTTTTTTTTTATTTGAACACGCGCTCTTGCTTTGCGTGACCATGGATCTACCACTACAGCACGGTCACCTTCAGTTTTAAGGAGTGGTAGGCAATATCTACGAAGTTCCTATTTTGGGAATCAGTTTAAAAGTGCCAAAATTAAGCGAGGTCAGCATAGTGGATGCGATTTCTGCTGCTAACTAATATTTATCCACAGCATTTATTAGTGCAGTGATATGTAATCCAATCAATTAATCAATCAAATTGTCACGCCTTCCTCCCATGGGGATAGGCAGAGACAATGGAGCGCCACTTGCAACGATCCTGACACAACTCCCTCGCTTCCTTTACATCCACAATTCTCTTCATACAAGAAAACAGGGACCAAATAGTTTGAAAATGTTTCTGAAACACAGAAATATTTAAACTTATAATCGATTCCAATACTTGTAAAAGCTCGTTAATTACAATAGTCTTGAATATAGCAAGTGTAGTATTAAGTACTTTCAGAATGATGGTCGGATCAGGCTATATTTCAGTCTGTGCTTTCCTAACCCCACTGAAAATGATTGGCCGCTGAATAAGTACAGTAACATAGGACTTTGAGGTATGCTCTACTTTATTTAAAAAATAACGTGGGTATAGAAAGCACTCTGTCCGATGTTAGGCTGGAGTGTGGTCCATGAATGGAGGCGACTGCTACTACAGTTAAATAACTGCAAGTAGCAGTCAAATCCTAGTTGGAACCGGCAACTTCCAAGCTGGTACTGAAACCCGACAAAGTCACTTCACGGTCTGTATACTTGCAAATACGAGTAGTGGTACTAACTCGGATCGGCAGATTGAGCACCACTGCCTTCCACTCATTGATAACCAAACCCGACGCAAACATTAACATAAAGGCTTTTTTTATTAACAAATATTTGTAATATTTAATCTAATTATTAAATATTAAAGAAAACTGAAACAAATATTTACTCTGACCGGGAATCGAACCCGGTACTTTACGCGTAACAAACTGTTGAGCTAAACAATGTGCCACACCTGTGTGCCGGTTTTAACTAGGCCGGCATAGTGGATTCGACTGTTAATGCAAAAATAAACTGTCTATTTACGGACACTACAGCTAAACCCCGGGCCACGTGCAGTCATACTCGTATGTACGAGTATTAAAGAAAATTATAATAATAATTAAAATAGAGTATATTTTCGTTCTCATTGTCTGTACAGAAGCAATCTCGAAGGCTGATAATTTATTTCTCACGATCATGAGATGGTTTAGTTTTATATACGTTCGGTATTAGTTCATATTTTGGACAGACAAACAGACAGCAAATGTGTGTTATGAATGATGGCGATCCATTTATGTATTTTAGAATGTTTCTATTATATACAATAAAGTTTCATAAATACTTGTATATGTGAGATATTTACATACTAGTATACTGCAAATAGTATAAATAGTAATAATTCTTATTTACATTTCTAACCTAGTATAGTACATATATTGGTACCGGTGAGTGGTATTGAACCAGTGCACTCGGTTTGCGTGACCATTGCACTGCCACTAGACCACGGTCGCCTTTTATGGTATTTAAGCTAAACGCTTCAACGTATGCTCTGTTGTCTTTGTCTATCACCATGGAAATGGAGGCGGGAAGGATTTGTTTAATTAGGTAATTTCTTTTTTTTATATATTACATAGCTAGAAATATCAATATGTAGAATAGCATTAACTGTCTCCAAGCTTCAAAGTTATCCCACAACCCTTCACCACACGAGAAGTGTAAGAGACCCTTATAAATTTTAATATAAACTATTTTCAACCTACATCAGACAAAACTGAAAAGGGTTAAATTTTAAAACAATTAAATTTTAAAACTTGCCACAAACATCAGTTTATATCCAAATATAAGCAGGAACTTCTCATCCCTTATCATTTAATAATTGCACTAGAAAATTCACAAAAGGCAGCCGGGGGACGCGTAGACTCCGCAAGACTGTCCGATATATCAACATTAGGGACATCACGAGGTCACTCGTCCCAGCCGGCACGGACGCGTCTTTACAAATACTACTAGCATTATAATTGGCACAATCCTTACTTGGATTGGATTTTAAGGAAACTTTACAATAATAAATAGCTAATACATCAGAATAACACATAGGCTATAATTTATAAACAATAAACATATTCCCATACAAAATTGCGTGCATTGTCAATTTTGGCATATCAGTAAAAATATAATGCTCAAAAACCTATGTTGTATTATTAATAAAGAGAAACGATTATATGTAGTCACATTAAAAAAAACTTAATTCACAACAAGGATTTAAATCAATTTCAATTTTTGATTCACGCAACTTAAGTTCGACTAATCTGTAACACAACATTAATTGACTTTTGGGCGGGTATGAAGTTCGCCGAAGCTTGAAATAATATATGTTCAATAAACAATATGTAATAGCTTTTTAGGCAAGAAAAAATTCTATAAAGTTTAATTTGATATTACGCCAAAAGCATCATCAATAATTAAATACTCTAACAAGTGACTCCTCAATCAATCAATTACATTATTACGCCTTTTCCCCACAGGGATAAGCTAAGACAATGGAGCGCCACTTACTACGATTCTGACACAACTCCCTCGCTTCCCTCACATACACAATTCAACTCATACAAACTCTACGGTGATAAGTGACTCCTAAAATGATAAAATATACATAATTATTAGTAACTTAGTTATAGTAAGTGAAAAGAAAACACCTGATATTATTTTTAATAAGAAACTATAGGTCGTTGACATTATTCGGTAGATTAAAATAAATAAAGGCGTTCCTATCCGAACTAAAAAAGTGCGTCTTTTCTTTGTAGAACAATTGACAAGTGGAATGCTTTGCCTGCCCATCCTATGACCTTGGATCCTTCAAGCGATGCGTGAAGAAGCACCTTTGGCCGGCATAGTGACGGCGACTGAGGCAGCTGTGCACAAACTCGGTCACTTTTGGACCTCCTCTTGCTTATTATCAGCCGGGTCGAGGACAGATGTCGTGTCCAATAAAAAAAAACATGAAATATAAACTATTTTCAATTATAACATACCAGACTACAAGTAATTGTTATAAGGTTTTGCGCGAACACAGTTTGTGAGATACAAGGTCAAGTTTATTTTGATTGATATTTATACATTCCTATACTAAGCGATTAAGAGTCCTTGTATCATAGAAACAGAATGAACAAATATACATTGATACCAGCAATTATCATTACCGCTAGACCACAGACGCCTCTTTTAAAATAAATGGTTTTAAAAGTTTTGCAGCAAAGTTTAGGTTACACAATTATTTAATTATATTCAAATTGTCACGCCTTTTTCTCACAGGTGTGCCACTTGCCACGATCCTGACACAACTATAAAATCGAAAGAACAAAAGATAACCATATAAAAATATATATATGAACGGAAATTATCAAAATATTTTTAATTGGGTTTTGTAAAATGGCAACGTCGGCATATATTCCTCACGGGAGCGATGCGTCCCGTCACCTGGACGCTCAAAAATGAAGATTTAGTCCCTCGCCATGTCATACGTTAATGTTAGCTAATGAATACCCCGGGCTGTGTCGACGGTTGATGTAGTGCTGGGGTCAGCCGGGCCACGTCTCAACTTTACTACGACGCTCGCTATTCGGGGGTTAGGGACTTTAACATTAGAATATTATGTACAATTTATATCAATGGTTAAAACTTACTTCACAGTATCGTATTGTGGTATTGTGGTATGCCTGTATTTTATTAATGAGTGTTATTAAAATAATTAATTATAACCAAAATTAATCATGATTTCATTATTACAAATCAGAGACATCTTCAAGAAAGCTGGGTTGCCTAGTGCCCATAACCGTAAAGCTTGTATCACGAGAATTGTGGATGTGAGAGAAGCGAGGTAGTTGTGTCGAGGTAGTTGTCCATCGTGCCACGTGGAGCTTCATTGTTTTTGCCTTAGCCTGTGGGTAATAGGCATGAAATTTTAATTAATTGATTACATATAATATCAATATGTTATGATATTTTTCATATACATGCCTCGAACAAATAATGTAATAAATATGAAATCCCAAATTATTATTTGATAATAAGCCTAAATTTTTCATCTTCAATATCTTCATTTACTGAATATCAAACTCGATTATTGACTAACAACACATAAACATATCTAAGTTCTAACACGAATGCGATTGCTACAAAATAAGAAAGCACTGAAATAAAAAACTTACCTTAAAGAATGAACAGATAGATTGTTAGGTAAGTAGAAAACCTCTGGTCTATCGATGGTTTCGACGCGTGGTTGCCATCACTCACGTGTTACCATTCATTCCCTATGGGCTGGATTCACATTAGGGTTCACACCACACACAACAAAATGTTACTTAAAACATATATTAAGAGAAACTAATCAACGCAATTGACTGTTATCATTGATTTAACAAAAGGGGAAGATACGGTACGAACACAATACTACGTCTAACTGACGCACTTGAATCCAAAGCACGTCCTGCTACCGTTAGAGCACACCTACTCTCATGCATTCTCGCTGATGTCCCACTGTGACAAAATTTTCTATTATATCTCTTTCGTTAAATTTCTCGTTAACGAAATCTGTGATGCAACTGTGGGTGTGACTTTGCGTGTAGTGGGGGTATCGGTTTTACATTTTGTAGTAAACAATAAAGCGCATGCCGTATCTGCTCTTTTTCTTTAAATCTAAGTTTGTTTTAATTTAGGTTTACTTCTCTGCTAAAGATATAAAAAAGATTTAAATTTAAGTTTACTTGTTGTTGCAGAGATGTAAACTATCCATTTGATTGAATATGGTAACGTTTGACTATTTTTTATTATGACTCGATATATGAACGGGGGTGTATCATGTTTATGTTTAGCAGTGGACGTCTTCTGGCTGATGATGGTGATGATATACCGGCACACCCCACCTAATGTTAAGCCAGAGTATGATCCATGAATGGAGGCAACTACTATTACTATTAAATAATTGCTGGTAGCAGTCTACTAATCATATATTCAAGCTGGTCCTGAAACGCGACTGAGTCACTTAAGTTTCAATAATTTTATATTTTATCCATCGAAATCATATTACGGATACTTAAACAAAATATTAATATTTAGCTAATACGTAAATTAGTACCTACTAAAATTATTATAGTCAAAAAGACTAAACTTACTTTAGTATTTTCAGTCATTTCAATAACAAGTATACAGACCTTGAAGATATTTGGTCACGTTTAGGGATCAGCTTGTAAATTACCGGTTTCAACTGAGCCGGCATAGTGGATGTGATTGCTACTCACAGTTATTAAATTGTAGTAGCAGTAACATCCATTCATGGACCACACTCCTGTTTAACATCAAGCGGGTTACTGTCATATGTCGAGTCACAATAAAAAAAATTAACAATGAGTATCTAACTATAATACGTGGTAACCCTAAGACCGATGCGTTTCTCCAATTCCCTTTTCATTTCCATCTCAATTTGCTTCGTCCGTTCGCCTCGGACACTCGTCTTACTTGAACCCCCTCGGATTTCAGAAAAAAATAGCCACAGAAAAAGCAATTCTAAACTTACAAAGCTACGGGCTATTTTTGCTGCGAATTTGGTGTTAGTGACAGAAAAAAACAGCCGTTTTTTTACAGACTCAAGGGAATAAAAATTATGGGCGTTTAGTTAAGTTTAAGATTGAGTGATTTTTTTTTACACGGACAACTATTGTGTTTAGTAACTTCTTATAAAACTTTAGTACAGATTGAAGATTTTTTGGTTTCTTTCTCATTTAATCTGAGATATTTATTTTAATAACTCTATCTCTATCATAGGTATGACCTATATATACGGGAGCACTAGTATACATA
Source organism: Tinea trinotella (assembly GCA_905220615.1). Classification (NCBI taxonomy): domain Eukaryota; kingdom Metazoa; phylum Arthropoda; class Insecta; order Lepidoptera; family Tineidae; genus Tinea; species Tinea trinotella. The sequence continues at coordinate 521,331 of HG992308.1, read as the reverse complement.
AATAAATATGTTAAAATTTTATTTAAAGAAAACTGTGTTACACAGCCCGTGGCTTCTGTACTAGGCAAGCCTGTGTCGCGAGTACCAAAACAAGACCAATAAATTTTATTTATTGTATTTTTTTATTTTTTTCTATACTAAGCTACCAAAGTGCTTGTGTAATAGAAACAGGACAACCAAAGTACATATATATCAAAGATACATTGGTACCGGTAAGTGGTTTCGAACCCGTGCTTTCGGTTTGCATTACCATTTGCAATTTGCACTGCCACTACACCACGGTCGCCTTTTATTTAGGGTAATTAAAAATTGTTAGAATGGCTGGCTGTAACATTGTAAAAATAAATAGTAAAACTCCTTATTTATTTAAAATCTCTCTTGATAGTTAGAAGCGAACAGTAAATCTTGTAAATCTTCCGATCCTGACGCACAGTGAGCGATTAGGAGAAATAATACTCCCAATAGGATATATGTCTATGCCCTCTTCATGCTGGCTAAAAAGCTGGCACCACTGCTTCATTCCGGATGTAGTTATCTAGTTGGTTGGTGAACCTCAAGGGACTACATTCTATGCCTGATATAGGTATCAGAAAAGATTTCACTATCTATTTAAACTATAATGTTTTGAGTTCTCCTCATCCTTCTTCAAGTGATGCGTGAGAAAGCACCTTCGGCCACTGACGTGTACTGAGTCAGTTGCTAAGTATAAGGTAAGTCGGTGTCCCAATAAAAAATGGTATATTAATGTATGGATGGAAGATGATGTGATGGAAGCAGAATAGTTATAATAGCATCGTGAAAAGTAGCCCTTTCTCTGTGTCTATATCTGTGAGAATAAATGCGTGATAATAGTTAGATTATAGTTTAAGTAGTTACACTGTAACAAGATAAATTTCAATTTAATTTTAATGTGTTCTTAGGGTTTTCTGTTTAAGTTAATTTAATGTTTATATTAAATGCTTGGCCTACGTATGATTGTATCATAAAAGCCCCTTAGTAAATAAAATAGGAGCTCACTTAACGAAAATAACTTATGTCTAAAATATAGTAGAGTTGTTAGGTTCACGGAGTGGACCATAATTCAGTGGTTTCGTCATTACAACTCGTGAATTATAAAGGGGCCACTTTGTTGGGAGTTTTTAACACCGATAATGCTCCCATTCATCATCACACGTCCTCCGCACCAGACCATAAGTTACATTAAGCTAAATTACTAACACCTGTTTTGTATTTGACAATGGAACTACTCTGGTTACTTCTTAAAAAAAAAACATAACATTACTTGTTCGTTTTCTAACGGATAATTTATTGGTTAAAATAGGACGCAAATTAATTTCTATAAATTAATTTCAATATAATTCTTATAAACTCCTAAATGACCTAAGAAGTATATAACCTAGGTGACATGGACCTAAGAATTTAATACAAGTGACTTTAGTAGCTGACTTGGTCTCTAGTATCTACATAATGTAAGATTAAAATTTAAATTCATTATTTAAATAGATTTAAATACTTTTTTATTATTTACATTTCTATACGTAGCTACTAAAGTTATAGTTATTATATAGTTAAAGTTAAAGTTAAAGTTAATATCATAGCTTGTTCCTACCTCGTCTTTTCATACCGAATCGGCAGTCGAACTAAAAAGTTCGGTGTTACCGTTGTTTTAAAAAGTTGTTTTACCAGCCCATGTGTTTTCTTTATCCTATAACCTTGGATCCTTCAAGCGATGCGTGAAGAAGCACCCTTGGCCGGCATAGTGACGGCGACTGAGGCAGCCATGAACTAACTTGGTTGTTTCAGTCTTCATCACTCTTGGACCTCCTCTTGCTTATTACCAGGCGGGTGGAGGTCAGATGTCGTGTCACAATAATTTTTATTTATTTATTTTATTTATTTAAAAACTTTATTGTATTTTTTTTACAAAAGGCGGACTTAATGCCCCATGGCATTCTCTACCAGCCAAACCTACATATATGGTGAACGTTAAGGTGATAGTGGGTAGTGCAACAAAGTTTAAAACATGGCTATATAAGTAACAAAATGAAAATGAAAATATATATATATATATATTAAAGATACAATGGTACCGGCAAGTGGGTTTGAACCCGCGCTCTCGGTTTGCGTGAAATTTCACTACCACTAAACCACGGTCGATGTCGATGATTATCATCATGTCACCCACTGTATTCCACTGCTGCACATATCTGTCCCCTAGCGATCTCCAAAGTGGCGTGCATCCAGCGGTTCCATATTACCTTTAAATGGTCGCCAGTTCATTTTGTAGGTCTTCCTACGCTGAGTTTTCCACTTCGGACTAATTTAATGCCCTGAAATTATCTTCTATATGCAACTTTTGTCAATATGATGAATATTGTTCCTCATGCTTTGAAAAAACTAAGAATTGGTGCGTTTAGAATACTATTGTCTTCTTTGTTCCTTTAGTTAATCATGTTTATGACGTGAGTTCTACATAGATTAATGTCTTGCTGATGCATTTACCGAACAGAAAGACAATAAGAGTGAAAATTGAAGTGAAAAATCATTAATTAATAAAAGTTTCGCTATAAATATGGCGGTGGGTTAGGGAGGGCGGTCACAAAAACTCCTCAGATCATAAAGCTGTCATCGCATGAGGAAGTGCCTTTGTTACGATGTTTCGTCGCCGCGACGTCCAATAAATCTAATATGAAAACAATTTAGAAGGCTTTCGCTTCTGTATATAATTTATATGTTAGTCGATGCCATACTGTGATAATATCTATTAAAATTATTTATATATATATACTTACATATATAAACGACCTTTATTACCTTTTTATGTTGGTTTTCGTAATAGAAAATGAATGGTGGAGGATGCTTTGGTAGAATGTATTGTTTACACATTGATTTCTATGTGTCCTTGCCTAGTTTGTATGATACTGCGTGGGGAAGAAACTGGAAACATCGCATGCAACGAAACATTCACAAAGAGTGGTATCCAGTCTGCCGATCCGGGGTAGTACCACCTCTTATAGACCGTGAAGTGATTTGGTCACGTTTCGGGATCAGCTTGTAAGTTGCCGGTTCCAACTAGGCCGGCATAGTCGATGTGATTGCTACTTACAGTTATTGAATTTTAGTAGCAGTGGCGTCCATTCATGGACCACGCTCCAGCTTAACATCATTTTGGGTGCTGTGATATATTAAGTCGCAATAAAAATAGAAAAAAAATGCTCTGGCTTTCGGTACCAAAATCAACGTAACCCTTATAATATAAGTTTATATTACGAGTATAATAAATCACTAATTGTTTGTATCACAGACACTGAAATTCCAATAGGAACATATTTTACACGTGGTATGTATAGGTATTATAGGTGAAACTGGCTGAATTACAGTCTTTTTTCTATATGAACAATTTCATACCGGAATCCCTACAATGTAATAAAATTAGTTGATAATGCGCGTTTAAAAATCGAAGGAGAAACGCCTAATAATGTTAAAACTCACGCGAAAATGTGATTTGACCTAAGATCGATCTGCTTCCCTCGGCTGCGAATGACAAAGGAGGCCGCGCGCCGATCAGTGTCATCCGCAGAAGTAAATTTTCTTATGAAGCTGATGAGTGTCATTCCCAGCCGAGGGGTATAAGGCGACCGTTGTATAGTGGTGGTGTAATGCTCACGAAAACCGAGATCACGGGTTCGAAATGGATCTTTTTATATATTTTTTATTGTGACTCAACATTTGACCACGACCCGCCTGATGATAAGCAAGAGGAGGTCCAAGAGTGACGACGACTGAAAAAACCGAGTCAGTTTACGGCTGTCCCAGTCGCCGCCACTTATATATGGTATATATACTTTGGTCATCCTGTTTTTATGATACAAGCACTCTGGAAGCTTAACATAGAAATGTAAAAAAAATACAAAAAGTTATGTAATAATAAATATTTGAACAGAAATAACTTAATTTGTATTTTAATATGTCCGTACACAATTCACGTAAAAAGGTATATTCATTTCAGAGTTAAAAAGTAACGCAATAATAAACAGTTAATTTTAAACTTCTCACCTATGAGTTAAATTATATAAATCTATCAACGGTCGAATAATTCCATCGACACGTGCTGCCATCTATCAAGGAAAACATTTAATAGAAGTAATCTAATGGTCGACTATCATGACCGTTCATGATCAAGTAGGAATTCATCATAAGAAATATGTTTATGTTTTAAAGCTCTGGTTCTTACGGCGGGCCAGGCGGCCGGCTCTAACTCGCAAAAAAACTGTTAAATTAAATATTGTGAGATTCTTACCTTACAACTTCTAGCATCTGTAGGTCAGCGGACAGAAAGTGGGAGAAAAAAAAGAGTTGACAAGAAACTTAAAATGAGAAAAAAGTCATTTAAGTGAACAGCGAACTTGAGAATATGACTTAAAATATGGATACTAGTTTCTTGCTAAGATTTATTGACAGATTATGTTTTGACATAACAGTATTAAAAATATAAATACATATGATAAGGTCCTTTCGTAGACCGTATCAATACAAATATCAGTTTTGTGGATGGTTTTTTATTTCCTTGAAAAAAAAAACTAAAATTTTTAGGTACTAATTTTTGTAAAAGCGTGACAATTTGATTTGTTGAATAATGATTTTTGACATTTTTTTTAAAGTTAATAGAATTTAATGTACATATAAATAATGAAAATAATTTGTCGAATAATTTTTTTGAAATATTTTATTAGATTTACCAACTATCATGGTATACCCTTCACCAAACAGTATAACGTTTTAATGTTGTTAAATGAGCTTTAACACATTGCAATAGAGTTAAAAATCGTTTGTAAATCCAACTTTAGTACAATGCGTATGTAATGTTCCTTTGTTGACAGATTGCGTTTTGTGATTATAGGTGAAGGTGTGCGCCCGAGTGGATTTTGTTTAAATTTGGAATTTTCGTAACAAACGTGACGCTATTGGTTGAGCGTTGAAAGCTATTGTTTACACATATTATTTAGGTATAAATGGACCAATGTTTGGACATCCGAATATGACTAATATGATTTAACGTGCCCATTACCATAGAGCTTGTATGAAGAGAATTGTGAATGTGAAGGAAGCGAGCCTATCTCAGTATGAAAAAGGCGTGACAATTTGATTGATTGATTGATATAACGTTATACAATATGCCGTGAACTGACTGTTTTATAGACTTTGGCACTCTAGGACCTTCCTTTGCTTACCATTAGGCAGGTTGATTAACAGGGACAGCATCAAGGAGGCCATTAAGACCATCAAACTTGGCAACCTATACCTACTTCCTAAAATGTTCTTCGCGCCATGTTTACTATACATAACTGAAAAGTACTTTTCGCACCTCTGGGATAGCTCTGCCTTCCGGTAGTCCACCTAAAAATATTTATGTGTCATTTCTTTGTAGAACAATCGATTAGTGAAATGTTTACCCGCGCTCCCGTGATCTCGGTTTGTAATCATTGCATTACCACTACACAACAGTCGCCCTAAATTTAAAATATAAAAATATTAATTTTAAATTCAATTTAATTTAAATTTAAAATATATAAAAAAATATAAAGTGTTTAAAAATATTATTCCTAACTAATTGTTATTTAATTCGAATAATAACAAATGTTATTTTTAAAAATATTGTTGTTATTCTATCAAGAATAAAAAAACAAAACCTAAATCAACACAAAAGTGAAACAAAAAAACGTACATAAATATAAACTCACATAAAGCGTACCGATCGACAGCTTTTAACCGATAGATGTCGCTCGCAACGATTTGACGTCGAGCGAGCGAACATAAATTACCATTATCTAGAGACATTTGGTACTAGTATTTATTATTTATGAGTGGTGCGAGTCACTGCCGCGGGCTCACCAAGATACGGGGGGCGGAATTTTTCACCCGGAGCGAATATTTGCCAGCTTTTTTCACCGGAAGCTTTATCGGTTCTGGTGACATGTTTCGCTCTAATCGCTTTTTGCAAGTTTAGAAATTTTATTTTCAGAGTTATTTGATTTAATAAGTCAATGGAGGTGTATGTAGGTATTTACTTTTTGATAAAGTTATATTACTATAAAGTATTTTTACTTGAGTAATTTTAATATTAATAATTTTAATAACAACACACTTCTATGCTATGCGTAAGGTTCGATTCCCAGTCGAAGCAAAGATTTATTTGTAATAATTAATTAATTGTGATGGAAGCGAGGAAGTTGTGTCAGGATCATGGCAAGTGGCGCTCCGTTGTTTCAGTCTATCCCTGTGGTAAAAAGGCCTGACAATTTGATTGATTAATTATTAAATTAGATATTACAAGTACTTATCAATAAAAAATAAGTCAGACATTTGCTCCGGGTCTAGGTGTTTAGGAATGGAAATGAGGCAGTTCTTGGTCATTTACCCAGTCTGCTGATCCGAGGTAGTACTGACTGTGTAGTTACTCAGTTGTAATTCGAGATCAGATTGCGAAATGCCGGTTTTACCTAGGCTGGCATAGCGGTTATTAAACCTGTACTATTATTGAATATATAATGATAATAAATAAATTTCCCAAAAATATTACTTTAACTTCTTCTATATTTATCTATATCATGTGTCATAAATAGAGATGAAACTCGTTAAAAATTGTAATTACGCCAACTCACATTAGCACCGGAATAAGTAACATTTATCTGGGCGATAACTCATAACTGAATACGTCGAACTGCCTCTGAAATACGGACAAACATTGTCGGGAATCGAATAAATTATAAAGATATATTATTATTAAAATTTGGCCGCGAACTTTGGGGCATTTAACTTTGAGCAGTAATCATAGGAAGCGTGGATTGTGACATTTTCGAAATTAATGAGAACGCGTTCCAGATCGCTTTCCCGCCAACGTGCGATCTCTTCGCTGATAATAACATCAATTTAGTTAGGCATCGCATTCAGGTTTCGACCTTTCACAATTGATAATCTATATCTACGTACATCACTAAACCTTAATTTAAAGTCATATTAGCATAAAGGTGCGATTTGGATGGCGACTATAGACTACGACTGCAAACCGCACTACTGGTTTGTATGAATCTGCGTGAGATTGATTCCGTGCCGGGTGACACTGCAGTCTGCGGCCGCAGTCTAAAAGTCAGTTTTTTTTTCGAAATTTTTATTTTTATCAAGATTTTTTTTACGATTTCATTCAAAATTTTCAGATAAATGCCACAATAAACACACGCACTAAAATTATTTTAAAATGAACGTGCATTTAATTATTTTAAATGCACTTGTTACATGTTCTTTTGATATTTCTTAATGATAAATAATTTATAAATTATTCCATATATCAGGGATAGGCAGAGATAATAGATCGTGGGGTATGTATCTACTTTGATCATGTCTATTCCTAAAATGCTATTCTATCTTAAATTGTTGAAGTTTAATTTTAGAATGGCAGCGAGTTGCATACAATTAAATAACCTTTATTCAGTTTTTTTTTTTGGCGGTCTAAATGTGAAGGGTAAACAGGGAATTGTTATAATAGCGAGGTCACAAATCTCAGTTCCGTTCGATAGGTACACAACGAAAGATTTCTTAAGAAATTTTCAGCCTAAATTTCAGTGGTTTTCCGGCATAAATCATCGGTTGTTATTTACAGTTTATTCACTGAAGTTTATATTCAAAAGATTATTATTTACTCGTTTATCTTTGTTTATTTATATATTTTTTGTACTTTTTTGTGTTAATTTCGCGGTTTGTTACTAAGTAAGAGTAAGCAGACTTTTTGGATTTGAAAAGAGTCGAGGGAAGATGTGAAGGATCGGGGAATTACAGAAAATAAACTTTTGTTTCATTCGTATTTTTGTCTCGATTGTGCAAAGTAACATTCTGTTGCCTATTCATAATCTCAATCAAGGCGTGGTTTTAAAAAGAAATTATATCTATGAAAATGTGAATAATTTGTTTATGATCAATTTTTAGAATTGTTACGCCAACATTAAATTAGGGAACGGCACACAGCCCAGATCGGCTTTCCCAAAATCGTGGCACAACTCATGAAATAAACAAAAGTATATAGGTATAAGTATATATTAATCAATCAAATTGTTACGCCTTTTTCCTACGGGGATAGTCAGAGACAATGGAGTGCCACTTGCCACGATCCTGACACAACCCCCATATAAAAGTATAAGTATTTTAGTACTCCCATATAAGTATTTTTTATAAGTATATAAAAATACAAATTCCAATCTAATCGAATACATGTTAATGATGAATTCCAAAATCGACTGAGCGATGGCGCTTTCATAACCTTTCGAAAATATCAAAGCATCTCTGGTTGTAAATCAATGAACTTTATTACATGTAGGCCTTGCTTCAGGAATACGATAACCACCCCACGAACAACAATGTATAGGAAATATTGGGAAACAGATTATTTGGAACAGTTTGCCGTTTTAGAAATCAAAATGTAACTAAGCGGCATAGTAGATAGATTCTACTAACAGTTAATTGGCTGTAGTAGCAGTCACATCTATTCCTGGACCACACTCCAGCTTAACATCAGGCGGGTTGCTTCATAATATGTCGAGTCACAATAAAAAACAATATCTTCAAAAGAAAGTAGGTATACGAAGAAGTGATTTTTTCAACATATTGTATAGAGAGTTGTGTTTTGCGCTGCCTTCCCTCACGTTACTCTAATATATGAGGCAGTTAAGGGTAAATGTTGTGTGTTTTAATAATGACCGATTAACATTCCCTTTTCTTGATTCTTTGTTTTTTGGGGAATCAAGTTAAAGAAACAATGCTCCTTTTATAGATAAAGGTTTAAGGTTAAGGTAATATTATTGAATTATTGTAATATATTACATTCTAGTCTAGGGATATACAAAAATTGATTGATTTATTAAATATTCATTATTTTGAATGGATGCGTTAAACGAGGTAGGCCCAAGAGGGTGTTTGCCAACCAAATCGGAGACATCCTCAAGAAAGCTAGGTTGCCTAGTACCCATAACCTTAGAGCTTCTATAAAGAGAATTGTGGATGTGAAGGATGCGTGGGAGTTGTGTCAGGATCGTGGCAAATGGCGCTCCATTATCTCAGCCTATCCCCATTTGAAAAAAAGTGACCATTTGATTGATTGATTGTTCATTATTGTTGTTTATTACTGTGGTAATATTAAAAGAAAAACTATACTTCTTATCTTAGGAAGTCGGGTATAATATTTTTAAATTTTTTTCTTCGCTACAATTAAAAGATAGGAGTCAATAGTAGGAAAGACCTTTGTTTGTTTAAATAAAATAATGTTTTTAGTGTAAACTTGTACCGCCATCTAGTGTGATCTATAGAAACTACTTGGACCTTATCAAATGGTCATTGACCATATGTGCGCACGCCATCTATAGCTGAGTAGTGCAACTGCTTGTACCCTAAGGTCTGTGGCACAAATAAAATTGATGTAAAAAGATATTTTATTTAGATTAACTGAAGAATAATAACTTGTTTTTTATTACTTTTTATAATATTTTTAGTGTATTATTAGCGGGTAATATTCTAATTTAAATATTTATATATTAAACTGTAACATGAAAATAATTTACTAGATGGCAGCACTTTTAATTTTAAATTAAATAACAGGGTTCTTAAAATCACAGACATTTTCGAGAAATTGAATTTCAAAAGTTTTTTATTATCTATTCTTTGTTGTGACTCGACATATGACAGCACCCGGCCTAATAGACCGCTGGAGGTCCAATAATGACGGTAATTGCTACTACCATCAATTAACTGTAAGTAGCAGTCACATCAACTATGCCGGCCTAGTTGAAACCGGCAACTTACAAGCTGATTCCGAAACGCGACGAAGTTACTTCACGGTCTGTATACTTGTAAGGCCATAATACCTAACTAGACAAATTAGGTATTATGGTATTTTTATATTTCCGCGCTGAAATTATCTTGCAATGAAAGAAATAACTGTTTAATTAGTATATTATCCATGAATTATGAATAAATTAATCTGAATGATTTGATTAGGATCTACCTACAGTAAAAAGCCCCTTGGTGCAGACTGATAGTGCTTTTTAATTCAAATAGATAACTATAAAAGCTCACTTAGTAATTTGGGTGTGTACTTAGCAGGACTTGGATATTATTTATTGCACCATTAAGGAATGGTGGTCTTAAATCATTACATGACAGCGCCCTTTTCGCGCGGCCACATTAACTCCAACAACATAAACCGTAATGAATGCCAGCTTTTTGATATTTTATTATAGTATAGTTCATAATCTAACACATCTAAGGGTAACTTTGTTTTGGGCAAGAGAGAGCTACTAAATTAAGTGCTTGAATACAAAGATACTTGAATCATAGACACTAGATTGCCTATGATTCTCATTCGCACACTTGTACCGCCCGCCCGCTTTTGGATTTGGGCCTTACTAGTCCAAGAGCGCCTTTGGAGAAATGGTGATCCTATTTCTTTAACCTTATGCCGTCCACACATGTCCCCCAATTTTAGAGTAAAAGACATTATTCATTTTGTATGGGCACTTGGGCTTAATTATTTTAACAGTTGCATATACATTTTAAAATAGTTTAATGTACGAATATTACAATTTAATTGGAATATATCCTTTATTTTGCATAGTTTAGGTGTGCAAAATGATCAAACTATAATTATGACAGTTCTAAGCAGAACTTTAAATGTGGTGGGTCTTTGTGATTGACAGGCGATACAAAATCAAAATAACTCAATTATACAGCAATTAAAAGCAAAATTGTTGTTAGTTTTATCAATACAAGTATTTCAACTACCATTTTTATATTTTGTCATCATTGGGCATTACAAAAGTAATACAAAAATAGCCAGAAATAAATGATGTCCTTTAAAATCAATGTTTCATGAGACATTGTCTCGAGGCTTTATATCACCTTCTTTTATTTACCATACACCTTACACCGTCTTTATATTGTTATTTATTTTGATTTTTTAAAACTCTACTTTTGTCTTATTCGGAGATTAACTATTTCCCCAATACTTAATCTGATTTAATTGATTGGCTAGAACATGAACAAGAACATGTTTCGCGTTGTTTATTAAAAAATATTAGATATTTATAACTATTATGATTTTCATCCGATGCTTCCCCGTGGATCTTTTATTTCAAAACATGAATATATGTTATTATTCCAATACTTTTCCAATAGGTCTATGAAAGGAGCACTTATCATAATAAATACTGGGCAAGTAAAGATCGAATAGATTGTATTTTTACGTGATTTAAAACCTTCTCATGAGAACAGGGCCGAAAACATCGAAGTAAATAAAACATGTTTAACAGCTCGTTGTGATCCGTTTTAAGCCATTCTAATTATAAAGATCGATTATCATAGATACATTGGTACACTGGATGCAATAATTCTTGCCCCACCAATCTACTCGTATGATCAGTAACTGTAACTCAATGATTACCTTCTCGTGGTGCAAAACAGTTTAATTACATAATCCATATCCCTTATAAACAATAAGATCACGTACCTATTGTAAATCGTTAAGACATTCATTAAAATATCTTTGTAACCCATCTGTCTTATCACGTGTCATATCAGCAACAAAGAGGGATTATCAGTAGTCGTTTTCATGATTTATGCGTAGAATTATTGGTAATACCTCCCTCGAAGATTATTGGCCAATAGACATCACAAGGAAGAGAAGAGGAGTAAAATGTCAAATGGAGGAGTAAGCACGTGTTATAATTTTGGTTGGCCTTTTAGCGCCTATATATACCATGAAGAAGAATGTATTTAACCTTTGCTAACTCGTCTTTTTATTTCCGTGATGGCCGGAGAAGACAGGACTGCCGAACAATAAACAAAGAAATTTTATGAATTTCTTTGTCCGCACAGGTTCTCCCTTATCCAATAAACCTTGGATCCTTCAAAAGAAAGGTCAAAAAGCCCTTTGACCGAGGCAGCCGAAAACTGTAAACTTTTCCGTTGACGGCGAACTTCGACCTCTTCGTGCTTACCATCAGGCAGTCGAGCAATCAATCAATCAAATTAATATAAAAGTTTCTACGAACTCTCTTGTATTATCGGCATTTTTGAAATATATCAAACGTATATAAAGGCGACTGTGGTGCAGTGGCAGTGTAATGGTTATGCAAGCCGAGAGCACGGGTTCGAAACCACTCACCGGTACCAATGTATCTTTGATATGTGTACTTTGGTGGTCCTGTTTCTATGATACAATCACTTTAGTAGCTTGGCATAGAAATGTATAATACAAAAGAAAATTAAAAAATATCTATGTATATATATGCGTATACTAATGCGTAGTAAGTTCTAAAGCTAAGTCTATTGGCAAATAGTCTGTGAGTTTCCTCCTTCAGGTGAGAGAGGGTCGTGTTTTGTGCTATTCGATTTAACTTCGGTAACGGCCGATTGTGCAAGTTTGAGAATTACAATTTATGATGTTTTACGTCTTTACTATTAAATTTGTTTGGCTGGTGAAGGGTACAAGTTAGAGATATTCGTGGCATTATAATTACACGTGTAAAAGTTACAGAACGAGAGATAGAAGAAGACAATGGTATCAAAATGTACCTAATAACATAACAAACATGTAATAGATAAAAAAAGTTTAGCATGGTTATATTTAGTAGGTTCAACGTCTCGAATTTATACCTTGTGAGTATATTTGCTGTCAACCGTGTATGGTTTCCTTAGGTTTACACTTTCTCTATTAGCTGTTTTACAATTGGCTGGTAAGTAAACAAGCTCGGGTGATATCACTATGCGCAATTTCAGTTTAAGCGATACTTCTTCACGAGGATTCGTGATGTCGCAAAATAATCGATTACTGCATAACTTTTTTAAACCTTATTAATAAATATTAATCAGTAATTTAATTAAATTGTCACACCTTTTTTCCACAGAAATAGGCAGAGATAATGGAGCGCCACTTGCCACGATCCTGACACAACTCTCTCTCTTCCCTCACATCCACACATCTCTCATCCTTTGTCCTCATTCCTTTGTCAATCCTTGTCACTACATCCTCTTTTAAACCGCATCTATCGCGCACTGCGCTATTCCTCCCGCTAACGTCACTCCACACTTTAATTACCGTCTTACTTTGAATCAACAGCTTTGAAATAACCTTCAAGATTTTTTAATTGCTTCTTCATTGACCTATCTAACCTAGACCTACATCGTCCTATATAGACCTATATAGTCCTATATCGAGCCACAATGCAAATAATAAAAAAATAACTGTAGAAACATACAATTAAATAGGTACCTTTAAAATATATCGTGCCATTATTGCATGAATAAAAGAAAACAAGAAGTGTCAAAGATCTTGAACCATTTATTTCTTCAACAAATAAAATGTAAAGCAAATCACAATAACAGGTAGTTATAGTATTTTGACATATCATTCTGAATTCGGCATCGAAATCAAACGTTACAAGCCTCAACAGCTATCGAGTCACTTAAACCCCATGGGACACCTACCCCATATTTGAAAACATAGCTACTTTGCTAACTCGATTCATTATAATTCAGTTTGAGCAGTGTAGTTGGTGGAAAGTAATGCATGATATCGTCTTGTTTTTTTTTATTGACATAGACTTAGCATACACTTGCTCATTGTCTGATTTTACCATAGATTTGGAAAAGCGTATAACAAGAAGAAGGCTACAAGAAACTCGTCAATTATAGCTTGTTTTAATACTTAACAAATTCGTAAAAAAAATCAAATTTTTAATTTAGAAAAAAAAGTAAAAATTATTTAAATAGACTTTTTGTTACATTTAGGTTTCTATTTTATTATGTAAAATAACAGTTTTTTACTACTAAACAATTACCATAATCGCAATACATTTATTAGCTTTGCAATCTCGATTGGAATTAAAGTAAAATTTAAAATACAGAATAATTTATTTAATAAAATTAAAAGACCATTGAGTTCTCGAAGGTAACAAAGTATAAGATTGGGATTGACTTATGAGTTGAGTTGTAAACTGGTTCGAGTTACGTGAGTGTACACTTGAGATTTGTGAACGACAGGTTCTATCAGCAACTGACAAGTACATAGTGTTGTACCTGAGAAAATGTTATGTATTCACCAAAACATTTTCTTTGACGTGTACAAATGTCACATTTTTATTGTTATGTATTATTATAGAGTGTTGTTTAGTTTTTTGTATTTTTCGGTTAGTATTGACGAGTTTTATATTAACCTGTAGTATTTTACAGCACGAACACTGGTATTAAAAAAAAAAGGAAATTGAGGCTTACTATCGTATTTATTTTTAGTCTTGGATTTATAAGTATTTAGTAATGGCGTCGCGAAATTTAAATAAACAAACAAATATTATGATTTTTATTAGTACCTTATTGTATATTATTACTACTAATTCTATAATTACATTTCGTAGAGAGAAAAAATGGTTTTTTCTTATTATTTAGCTTCAGATAAGTTTTAACAATGGGATATAGAACATTTTTATACTAAAAGTTGCAATAAGTAATTGTTTTAGGTCGGTCCAAGTGAGTTATTTTTTTTTCTATTCTTTTGCTCTATAATTTTTGTCTAAACAGATTTTATATAATAGTAATTTTTAACTATTCGCGGTTTAGGAGATGACATCAAATGACAATAGAATTCTAACAAATTTATTTATATATTTTGGCATGTATTTCAATAATAATAAAATAAGGGAAATATGAAAAAAAGGGGAAGATTTTGCAACGAATTTAATTGCAAAATGGAGCTTGTATGTGATATTAACCTGGCATTGTGCGGCGGATACGCCAGTTAAAAGAACTGCACGATGAAAAGTTAAAATTACGCGCTGTGTAGCTTAGTGGTCAGAGCGGTCGTGCGATCGCAGGTTTCGATTCCCGGTGGCAGTTGATCAATTTACACGCTTAAATTTATTCTATCCAATTACAAGTTGTGGAATATGAATTATGATTTTCCATGATATTAATAAAGTTCTTAAAAGGTTTTTTTTAATCTGGTCCTTCGTTTTCTAGATCATATTTTTGTCTTGCTTCTATTGTCCCAAAGGTTGACTGAAGATTGCTTTACTTACAGCTACAGGCGGAGCGGGTACTTTAGTACCTACGGCAAGCTTTAAATGAATAAAAGTTATATTATTAAATCATATTGATTTATTATATAATAATATATGAAACATTATTCTAATAACATTTCTTTATCAAAGAATCAACATAAATCTATAAAAAAGTATGACAAATAGACGAATGTCGGAATGCCCTAACGGATTACAAACGTCATCGAGTCTATTATTATTCAAATGAAAAAAAAACGGCAATCGAAACCTCTCGATTTATGGTCTTCTATTGTTTTTGGTTAAGGGTAATTCATTGTTGTACCTTTAGATTTGCAACCCCTGTTTTCAAAATATGGTGATGTGTCTAACAAATAAATAGTTTTCGGTAGAATATGATTTATTAAAACATGTAACAGTTTTTATTATTATACTTATGTAGTATTTTTTTAAATTATGCTCGAACATTGATTAATAGACGGCCAACACTTCAATTTCTCCATGACCACGATGGCTGCAAAGCTCTCAAAACGTCGGAATAATAAAAAAATGTAAAATCAATAACGATAAAATCGCGATAGTAAGCCGCATAAAGTTTAGTTTTTAATATTTCAATAAACAAGGTATTAGAACAAATCAAATGAAGTTTCATTCAAGTAGGCTTCAAGTAATTTTGAACGTCACAACAATATAATAAATAATTTATAATAGATAATAATAATAATAATAATAGACTGAAGTGAATGTCAGTAATTTTGTATCCCAAACGAAAAAAATCTTTTAAAATTATTTTTGGTTTGTTATATACTGTAATTTTTAGTTAAGTGTAAACTATATTGTTTAAATTTAATGTAAAAGTGTTATTAGGACAAAATTGAGTGAAATTTAATAAAAATAATATAATAAAATTCCTATGAAAATTCATTGACATTTTTGACATATTTTGAAATTAAATGTAATATAAAATTATTAAATATGCTTTCTGGGCAAGCTAATTGCAGCCAGAATAAATGGAAAGGAAAGTGTGCAGCGAGTATAGCACAAATGGCCGCCGCTGAAGTGAAGGCCGCCATGCTGCTCCAAACGCAGCCGGTGCACAAACTATGATTTAGGAAGCCAAGAAAATGCTGACAAGAAGCCGGGCACGCCATCAAAGAACACAGTTACCATCTTCGGGTTCGTCGCTCAGCTCCGCCTCGCAGCCGCCGGAATCTATGCCAACCGTGAGTCCGGTGATATCAGTTGCTGCAGTTGCGTCGAGCTCGAGCGACGAATGTTTCTCTCCACCGACGATATCACCATCTGCACGTCGACGGGGAGGAGGCCGACCACCAGCCAGCTTGGAACCTCGAGGCCCATCGGCTTCAGGTGGGGTTCCCGCTACTAGTGGACGTGTGCAGCGCATGCGATGGACGCAATCCATTAATGAAAATGTCATGCGCTCATACTTTGGGGCTACAGAGGGGGGAATTAGCCTGACTGCGTACCGTGGTCGGATGCTCACTCTGTTTCAGGTGCTTGAGCCAGCTGTCAACGTATCGGCCCAACGACTGTCGGATCAGGTACGGGTCATCCAGCGTAACCGTATGCTGGATGACGTCGTACTTGATCGACTACGCCTAGAGTCACGGAGTAGTCATGTCTCACCTGTTTCTCCACCGGTCGCGGTGCAACTGCAACCCAGTGCCTTACCGCGGCCCAATAATATTGAAGAAAATGATGATGACGTGACTATATCCGTGAGTAACCAGTATAACGAGCAATTGAGGAGTGCTTTGGAGAATGCGTTCCGGGAGTACCGCTCCACACCACCTGGGCTTAGACCACGAATACCTCGTTTGCCCATGCATAAGAAAAATAGAGCGCTAGTGTGTGCTCTAGATTCACAGCTGGCGAATCAATTTGAAAGCAGCAAAGATCTTGCCGATACCCACTCGATTTTGTACTGCGCGGCTGTAGCGGTATGTCGTGTGGCTCATGTCAAGTTTCCCAACAATGACAGAGCTGCACGACTTGCTGTACCAGCTTGGCAGTGCAGGATCGAGCGTCGTATCGGTGACGCTAGAGCACTCATTGGCAAGCTTATAAGCTTCAGGGAGGGCAACACTCGTCCTAGAGTAATGCGCTTTGTGAGGCGGGCGTTCTCGGGGACTGATATTAGTTCCCGAGATTACCAAACCCGCGTCACGGAGCGCATTGACTTCCTGAAGCAGAAAATCTATGCATGGGCAAACCGTATTCGTCGGTACAAGCGGCGAGTGGAGAGGTACACTCAGAATCGTACTTTCGAAAACAACGAAAGGTGGGTTTATAGGGCTTGGGAACGACCGGACCAAGATGTGTCTGATACGTGCCTACCGGATGATGACGCCATGAGTTTATTCTGGCGCAACATCTGGTCGGTGCCTGTCGGACACACCGAGGGTGAATGGACTCGAGAGGTCGAGCGTGCGTGTGATCTCATACCAGAAATGGGGGCAATTAACATTAGCCCCCAAGATGTGGCTTGTGCAGTCCGTCCGTTGCCTAACTGGAAATCTCCAGGGCTTGACGGGCTGCACAACTTTTGGATAAAATATTTTCAAAGATCACACGCTTGCTTGGCAGCTCAGTTCCAGTCTGCCCTTGAGTTGGGATCGCTACCCCAGTTCCTTACAACAGGAATAACTCACCTTCTCCATAAATCAGGTAGTACTGCGGAACCCAAAAATTATAGACCGATTACATGTTTACCGACGGTCTATAAAGTTCTTACATCCATTTTGAGAGCCAAAATTAACAATCATATTGATGCAAATTGCATCATGTCTGCCTCTCAAAATGGATGCAGGAGTGGGTCCCGTGGTACTAAGGAGTTGCTCCTCATTGATGTTGCCATTAGCCAACAGGTTCGTCGTTCTCGAAGAGATCTGTCGACATGTTGGATAGATTACAAGAAGGCCTATGACTCGGTACCACATACATGGCTCATGAGGGTGTTGGAGCTGTATAAAGTTGATGCAGCTCTACGCACCTTCCTGGTGTCGTGTATGGGGCAGTGGAGGACGGTCCTTCACTATCCAGGATGTCGGCGGATTCTAGGGAACGGCGAACCGATAAAGATAGAGCGTGGCATATTCCAGGGCGACAGTTTGAGTCCACTGTGGTTTTGTCTGGCCCTCAACCCTCTCAGTACACTACTGGATGGTTCGGGCCAGGGCTACCGGTTGAGAAGAGATGGTCAGGTCATATCACACCTCCTTTACATGGATGATCTGAAACTCTTTGCCCCCAACAACTTGCAACTGATGAAGCTTCTGAAGGTAACAGAAACCTTCAGTAGCGCTATCAGCATGGAATTTGGTGCGGACAAATGTGCAACCATGCATGTAAAGCGAGGAGAGATTATGGAATCCGTGGGAATCCAACTCTCGGATTCCATACACCTTAGATCCCTCTGCTCAACCGAAACCTACAAGTATTTGGGTATGTCGGAAGCGTTAGGCATCAATGCTGTTGATGTGAAGCAGTCGTTGAAAGACCGCTTCTTTGGCCGCCTGAATAAAGTACTGAATAGTCTTTTATCAGGCGGGAACAAAGTCCGCGCTTTCAACGGCTGGGTCATGCCAGTATTGATGTATTCTTTCGGCATACTCAAATGGACTCAGACAGAACTTGACGCCCTGGATAGACGGGTCCGCACACTGCTGACCGCAAATCGAATGCATCACCCACGATCATCGGTGATGAGGCTGTATATCCCGCGGAAGTGTGGGGGTCGTGGCTTTTTAAATGCTAAGACCCTACATAACCGCGAGGTGTGCAGCCTTAGGGAATATTTCCTTAAAACCGATGTGGGTATGCATCGTGATGTGGTCGCTGTGGACAAGGGCCTCACCTCGCTTTCCTTGGCAAACGAGAACTGGCGCAAACCAGTAGTACTGGATACTAATGACCGCAGGGAAGTATGGCAGAGCAAGGAGCTTCACGGACGCTTTTTCCGGGCCCTACATGGGCCCGATGTAGATTTCTTAGCGTCCGTATCTTGGCTGCGATTTGGTGACCTCTTTGGGGAAACTGAAGGTTTTGTCTGTGCGATTATGGACGAAGTTATGATGACGAATAACTACCGGAAATATATTGTGAAGGATGGTACGGTTGACATTTGTCGGGCATGCCACCGACCCGGGGAATCAATCCGACATATTATTTCTGGCTGTTCTCGTCTGGCTAATGGAGACTATTTGCATAGACACAATCTTGTAGCCAGGATTATCCATCAGCAACTTGCTCTTAAATACAATCTTGTGGAATCAGAAGTACCGTACTATAGGTATGTGCCCGACCCAGTTCTCGAAAATGGAAATATCACATTATACTGGGATCGATCTATCATCACTGATAGGACTATTGTTGCCAATAAGCCTGACATAGTGGTGATAGATCGACTAGAGCGTCGCACAATAATTGTTGATGTAGCGGTCCCTCATGACGAGAACCTCGTGAAAGCTGAGAAAGATAAGCAAATAAAGTATCTTGATCTGGCTCGCGAGGTTGTCGACATGTGGGAGGTGGACGCAGCAATTATTGTGCCAATAGTTGTGACTGCCAATGGTTTAATAGCCAAGAGCCTCGATAAACACCTAAAGAGGCTCTCGTTAGGTAGCTGGATCAAGCGTTTGATTCAGAAAGCAGTACTCCTGGACACGGCGCGTATTGTTAGGAGGTTCCTTGCTCAGGAGCCCTGACCACCGGTGGCTTGGACCCTGTTCCCGATGCCGGTGGACAACTATTTTTTATATTTTTAATTTTTATTTTATTTTAAAAATATAAAAAATAAGAATCAAAATAAATAAATGTAATAATAATAATAATAATAATAAAATTCTTTATTGCACAGTAAAAACAATACAATGGGCGAGCTTAATGCTATGAGTTATGTCAGGATCATAGAAAGTAGTTCTTTCTCTGCTAATCATTGTGAGAATATGAAAATGCCAGAACTTTGCAGAAAATTGCAAAGTACACTTCAAGCTTGCCAACGTTTTACACATCTTGGTGAATACACTATATAAAATCTTGTCAGTAGATAATCACTAATAACAATATCTAATAAATAATCAGGTTTTTTTTTAAATTCTGGCTCACCATAAAATATGACAGTTAAATAGCTGCAAGTAGCAGTCGCATCCAAGTTGGAACCGGCAACTTACAAGCTGATCCCGAAACAGGACTCACGGCCTGTATACTTGTAAGTGGTGGTACTACCCCGGCTCGGTAAACTGGGCATATGACCACCAACGGTATTTTATTAGTTTAAAACAACGGGTCACAATACTAAGGTCGAACGCGAACTGAACTTGTATTCGTAGTCCTATCTCGAGTGAATCGAGTTGATTCGTATTCGATTCGGTGAAATATTGAGTGATGCTCGTTCCTCACCTTTTGTTTATTGTCGCTTCAGAACAAACTTTTTATTTGTTGAGTGCTTTTTATGCCAGATATATTTTGTACATGCGATTGGGAGTGTATGGTTCTGTTTATACATTCACTTTTGAAATGAAGTGATTCATAAAATATTTAAAGGTATGATTTAATTGTAGTTCAATCATAACCTTTAGTAATTAAAACATGTAGGTAAAAGTAATTCTATATGATAATATTGTATATTATAATGTTGGGCCATGGAAACTTGGCAGGTCTTTGGTGTGGGATGCGACTTGTGTAGACACATTAGCCCCATCTCACATCCAAGCGACTTCGTTAAGCGCGGGAAGTGCGGCGATTTCTGCTGAGAACCTCAAGTTGCGCAAATACGCTAACCCTCGGTATTGGTTACGAATTTGCGCCGTTTGGGGTCGAGACGATGGGCCCTTGGGGACCATCAGCTAAGCGCCTGGCCAAGGATTGTCCAGGCGGCTGACGGAGAAGTCTGGAGACAGGAAGGCTGGCAAATATTTCTACCAACGTATTAGCCTTGCTATACAAAGGGGAAATGTTGCCAGTCTCCTTGGGACTATCTCTGATGCGACGTCATTAGATGATATATTTTATTTATAGTTTAATTATTACTTTTATATGATAATATTATTGAAGTAGTCAATAATATTATCATATACTTAATTTATATTATTGACAAATAAATCTGGAACAATCTTTAGAAAAAAGGAATCTGTAGTGCCCATGACTATAAAGATTGCATAAAGAGTATTTTAAGCAAGACAACTGTGTCAGGATAGGAAATGTCGTGGGAATGGATTTGTTTTTTATTCTATCTTCATTTCTATATTGATTTGCTAAAGTGCTTGTATCATAGAAACAGGACGACCAAAGAATATATATCAAAGGTACATTGGTACCAAAGGTTTTGGAACCGTGTTCTCGGGTTACGTGACTGTTGCACTACCACACCACGGTCGCTTTATAATTGAAGTTGACTGTTTGATTTGATTCCGTTTTATTTTAAATATTTATTTTATTAATATTTAACAATGTAGATCTCTCATTTAGATAATTAAGTAAAACTAATTTATTACATATTTTTACAATATTTATGACAACTACAAAATAATATCCTTCTAAGTAATATAAGTAAAATATTCATAACATAAAACGCATGAAAGTTAATAATGTAACATCAACTAAATTTAAAATCACACAAACGTAAACCGTGGAGCAGGTAGAAAAACAAAACAGTAATAAATAGATGTTCATGCCTTTAATTTGAATATTCCTCACACGGGGATATAAATAACGCTTAAAACTTATCAGATTGGGCGGGATTGAGTTTAATAAATAAGTAAAAAAAGTGAAGGAATTAATAATAATATGAAATAAATCAATAAGAGAATGGAAACATTTCAGAATGGCCACTCCGGGGTTGAATGATTTGTTGTAATGTGCCGTACGGTGCCGTCTGTTGCCTTTGCTCGAATTACGTACACAGAAACGTCTTGATACTTACTACAAACGTTATTTTAAATATTATAAACACAATACATTTTATTTACGTGGCTATAATAAAAAATGTACATATTTGTGGTTTCATTCCTGCCTAATAAAAAACAATACCTACTATCTTAGATTAAAACAATGGAAGTTAAATCAATTGAGACTTTTGTTAAATCAATGAATATTTCCCGGCGGAAAGTCTCGTCTCAGTCACAGATCTAGAATACGTAAACTAAATCTAACTCTAAATCTATGCTCTAAACCTATGTGACGTAGAATCGTGCTACTTGCGGGAAAGTTTCCAAGCCCAACTAGCTCAATATCTCTCTCGTAGGACCGTTGTGCTGTGCATTGCTTACCGCTGAAATTTTAACCTATATTAAAATTTCAACGATACTACTCCCGAGAATTATATTTATTTATTCACTATTCTTAAGCAATCAATCATATTGTCACGCCTTTTTTCCACAGGATAGGAGCGCTACTTGCCACGATCCTGACATAACTTCCTCGCTTTCCTCATATCCACAATCCTCATCATACATCATACAAATTACCTATTGTAATTGGATTACTCTTTGTATTTTTGTATGAACCAAATTCTCATTTATAAATAATCATCTTTAATATTCATTTTATATCAATCTCTATCTAAAATATTAAATATAAATAAGTTTTTTTAAATCTAAAATTTGACAAATACTAAAATATTTATCGTTATATGAAAGTATCAAGATTGTTGCATCTTCGAATCCAACCACTAGGAATATATCAGTAGATATCTACGAAGTAAGGCCCGCGTCTAGATCGCGTCGCCCCACCTCCCTATAAAATACACCCATCAATAAAATACTTTGATGTTATACCAAACGATTACCCGAAGCAATATTAAATAACTAATCCCTTTTAAAAAAACAATTATAACAATTTGTTATTAGGATTCTGCTTATTTAATCATCGTTCACATTATTGACAACATTTGACAATCGACAAATGAAATGCTTTACTAGCCCACGTGATCTCTCTATCCTATAACATTGGATCCTTCAAGCGATCTGTAAAGAAGCACCTTAGACCAGCATAGTGACGGCGACTGGAGCAACCGTGAAGACTCGTTTTTACAGTCGTCGGCACTCTTGGACCTTCTATTGCTTAACATCAGGCGAGTCGAGGTATATGTCGAGTTATAATAAATAAAACATGTTCAGAATGAGCTCGTGAATAAAATGTATCAGTTTTTATTAACTACTACTTTGATTTCCTTTTACAGTTCATACCATGTTTAACATTTTAATATTTTTTACACTAGGTTACTAGGTCAGGGAGCAATCGCCAGGAGCTGAGTTGACTTTGCAAAGATAAGATGTTCCTACCTCATCTTTTCACACCCGTAATACCCGCACTGGTCGGGGAAAGCATCCGCATTTTGTCGACCGAATCGGCAGTCGAACTAAAAAGTTCGGTGCGTCTTTTCTTTGTAGAACAATCGACAAGTGGGATGCTTTGCCAGCCCACGTGTTCTCTCCCTCCTATAACCTTGGATCCTTCAAGCGATGCGTGAAGAAGCACCTTTGGCCGGCATAGTGACGACGACTGAGGCAGCCGTGAACTACCTCGGATGTTTCAGTCGTCGTCACTCTTGGATCTCCTCTTGCTTATCATCAGGCGGGACGAGGTCAAATGTCGTGTCACAATAAAAAAATAAAAAAAAATACTCTTAGAGCTAGGCCGGCATAGTTGTTGCAACTACTATTACAATTATTTAACTGAGTTAGCAGTTTCCTTCATTCATTGACCGCACTCCAGCTTAACGCCTGGCGGGCAGCTTTCACGTGAAGAGCCACAATGAAGAAAAAAGCCAATTGTTCAGCTTTTTTCAATGGTTCTGCCATTCTCCAAAATAGGAATAAAGGTGTAAATACGAGTATGTACCATAGAGAAAGGCAAATACAATTCCAAGCACGACAAAATATGATACATTTTTTTAAGTTACATCTTAAAATATTCAATTTTGGCAAAGGTTTTTGTGCGCCATATGTTTGTGACGTGTTTACGTCACTCCTGGCAACACTATTTGAATGTTGATGCTCCACCACATCTTGGGGTTACCAGGATAAATTTTAAAACCACTTCGCTTTTATGGATATCTACTAAATCACAAAAATATTATATATTGTAGGATTATATGTAAAAAATTAGGAAATATTTTAAAGAGTGGTGGTACCCAGTCTTCTGATTCGGAGCACAGAGCGTGAAGTGACTTAGTCGCGTTTTAAGTTTTAAGTTGCCGGTTCTAACTTGACCTGCATAGAGGTGTGACTACTCATGACTGCTACTTACAGTTATTGAGTTGTACTAGAAGTCCCCTCCATTCATGGACCAAACTCCAGCTTACCATCAGGCGGGGCGCTGTCATATGTAGAATTACAATAAAAAAAAAGATATGTAGCTCATCTTAATTTATTGTCTTAAGATCGATTTAACTCCACTCCTCGACAACAGATGTCGCTACTAATCTTTTCTTCATATTCTTGTTGTTTAGAAACCTTAAACATTATTTCTAAGGAAAGTATACGTTAGAAACTTTATGCAGTATTCACTTAAATTTTACATTCTTTTAGCGGCTGTGATACCACTAAAAGTTAAAGTTGTGCATCTATGTATGAGTCTGCGAAATTGCAAATACAAAGTACAAATAAAAAATAATTTACAAAATTAAAAGTACAGAGTAGTATTTTCTTAGATTTTGCGCGAACATTGATTAATGAATTAAACAAATTTTATGCGGCTTACTATCGCGTTTATTTTGGTTTTGATTTTACATTTTTTTATTATTCCGACGTTTCGAGAGCTTTGCAGCCATCGTGGTCACGGAGAAACTGAGGTGTTGGTCGTCCTATTGGTTGATGCTGTTATTGTTTCCAAAACTACCCCGTTTGATATTTTGTTTTTCTGTTCCCGGTTTTATTTAGTACAGAGTACCTTCCCGTCTTTGACTTAACTTTCTGTACTTTTTTATTATGGCTCAATATCAATAACTATACCCGCGACCGGCGCTCTACAAATAAATTGTTGCAAGTAGTAATCGCATCCTATATGCCGGCCAAGTAGGAACCGGCAGCTTTTTAGTTGGTCCCGAAACGCGGCTGTGTCAATTCACGGTTTGTACCTATACCTAAAAGTGGTGGTACCCTGGATCGTCAGACTAGGCAAGACCTCCAACTGTCTACCATTCTTAGTTTATTCTTGTGAACTTTATGATTATTTATTTACAATGGGGATTTCTGGAAGAATGAAAAGCAAAAACGTCTAATTTTTCCCATTAGACACTTCAATGGGGAAAATTGGTCTAAAAAGTATCTAATAATCCCCATCAATAGGGATTTCTCAATGAGGATTATTGGACCATAGCAATTATTACATGTGTATGTATTTGAGTAGAACACAACCCTCACACGCGCACCCCTATCCCGCCTTTGTCTTAAGTTACGTTTGACTGATTTACGCGGCCACACGCGCGGACAACCAAACTTAGTAATTAAGGGTGCAATAAATTACTTTAGGGCGGGGATACTTCTTCAGTAAATCATTATGTCCAACTGATGTGACGATTGGCGAAAGTTTTTTTTAACATGTTTTATTACTTCTTTGTTTCTTTTTTAAAGAAGATTTATTAGTAGAAAGTTGTCTATCTCAATCTAACTATTCTATATAATACCTACACAGTGTTGTATACAATGTTAGACTAATATTCGGTGCGGAATAATAGAATAATATTAAAGGCGACCGTAGTGTAGTGGCAATGTAATGGTTACGCAAGCTGAGTGCACGGGTTCGAAACTACTCACCGATACCAATGTATCTTTGATATAAGTACTTAGGTTGTCCTGTTTTTATGATACTTTAGTAACTTAGTATAGAATGTTAGAAATGTTGGAATATGCATTTACGTTAATTTGAATACCTGTTTCACAACCCGAAGTTTTCAGCTGAATCTTTGGTTGTTAAATAAACCGTATTATACATTTTCAATATTAAATATGTATATGCATAAATATTAGAGATCGCTTTTAAGTAATACTGATTGTGCATCATCGTGTTAATTTAATGTATTTCTATGTATTCTGCTTTGTGTAATAAATAATTGTGTCTGTCTTATGCTGTTATGAAAATGCTGTATCTTGTGCTTCTATAGTGTGTTAAACAGCAACAGCGATAGTGTATCATCACACTTATTCCTACCTGGCCATTGCAGATGAATTAGAGCGCTACCTTCCACGATGCTCACACAGCTCTCTTGCATCCTTCACTATCTATTAATGGACACTACTAAGCTCCTAATGGATATGGTCTTATGTCCTTTTAGAGCGACAACAATCGATATTATAGTTAAAGAGCTGGGATGGTACCACCAATTTTAGTTATAAATAGCGCGTAAATACTGCTGACTATGGCCACCAATCATGGTTCGCACTCCAGTTTAACGGCTGCACTCTGTGATGCAAAACATAAGCTTCTACAGGAATGAAACAAATATATTTAAACAATGAAACTAACAAATTGTTGAATTGTACATATAGACAGCTAACCTTTTAGACAGCTGTTTCCCTCCCTTCAATTTATGACTTATATTCTATACAACAATAACAATAATTATATAACTAATTGCACGTCTATACTTTTTATTACAAATGGCGGCCACTAAATCCAATCGAGATTGTGATCTCGAACAGAACGAACGCGCGTACGATTGCTAATGATAATGTGGCTCTGAGCACAATTAAGTTTCATTCAAACTGGGCTGGAACATGTCATTATTGATTTGTGATTGATAATATATACTGCATATCGATCTCGCATGCAGAATACACCTTATTTCAATGCACAACCAACAATTAACAACTCTATTTTGCATACAAATAAAACATTAAATCGCTTACTGACCACTTTTACTGTAGATAAAAATATAGTCAATCTAATATGAGCATTATGTGCGTGTGTTTTAAAGTCACATTCGTGTGCAATTATATGAACGAGTTATGATAAAATAATATTAAAGTTAGATATAATAGGCTGTAGATCATAGTAAGTAGTTTTCTGGTAGGCGATGCCGGACTATGGAGATTTTTTTGTTGGTAACTTGAGTGAGGGGTACTGGAAATTAAAGTTGTAACGGAGATGCACATATTTTTATCCTTGGTCTAAAGTTGTGTCAGGATCGTGGAAAATGGCGCTCCGGTGTCTACCTATTCCTATGGGAATCAAGGTTTAATTGATTGATTGAAATTTGAAAATAATTATTACCGGCGGCGACTGAAGCAAACGTGACCAGTCGTATACACTGTTGGACCTTCCCTTGCTTATTATCAAACAAGTCGTGGTCGAAAGTAAACTCGACTTTTAACCCGTTAAGGCCTAAACCAAGATAGGCAGAGATAATGGAGCGCCACTTGTCACAATCACAATTCCCTCGCTTCCTTCACATCCACAATTCTTTTCATACAAGCTCTACGGTTATGGGCACTAGGCAACCTAGATGTCACCGATTTGGTCAGAAAACACCCTCCTGGGCTTGCCTTGTTTAACGCTTACATCCACATCAGATTTATAAATTCCTTTTGTCAATTTTCCCTCATCCTTTTTATGTGTACCTTGTTCCTACCTCGTCTTTTCGCACCCGTAATACCCGCACTGGTCGGGGAAAGCAAAAAAAAGTTCGGTGCGTCTTTACTTTGTAGAACAATCGACAAGTAGAATGCTTTGCCAGCCCATGTGTTCTCTCCCTCCTATAACCTTGGATCCATCAAGCGATGCGTGAAGAAGCACCTTTGGCTGGCGTAGTGACGGTGTCTGAGGCAGCCGTGAACTGACTCGGATGTTTCAGTCGTCGTCACTCTCGGACCTCCTCTTACTTATTATCAGGCGGGTCGAGTACAGATGTCGTGTCACAATAAAAAAAAAACATCGCAGCATATACATACATATTTAAATGTAGTGGCGTTCGCAACTATGGCTGAGTTTTAATTCTAAGACCCCACTGAGTGAATCGCTCTGGACATTTAAATATGCAATAAATCCTTCAATTGCCGCCCATTGGCCGTGTGGGGCGTTACCATGGCAACGGTGTTTGTTTTTCAACAATTACACAAAGCTCAGTGCACTCGCTCTTATCACGTTTGTACCCCAAGGCATACACTATATTATTATACTTGGGAATTATACTAACTTTGTCTTTATTGACAAACAGATAAAATTAAAAGTATATTAACGATAATTAAACTATAAATAAAAAAATTATCATCTAGTGACGTCGCATCAGAGATAGTCAACATTGCCAGCCTTTCTGTCTGCAGACTTCTCCGTCAGCCGCTTGGACAACTCCCTGGAATTATACTTGTGAATTATATTATACTAAGCTCTAAGTTGAGTTGCCAAGATCTTATAAATGTTGAGCTTGTATGAAGATAATTGTGGATGTGAGGGAAGCGTGGGAGTTGTGTCAGGATCGTGGCAAGTGGAGCTCCATTTTCGCTGCCTATCTCTGTGGGAAAAAGGCGTGACGGTTTGACTGATTGATTTGACTTGTATAAATTCAATACGCGAGAAAATAACTTCTGGAAAAGCTAGAAAGTTTCCTATATTCTATCGGAAATACCTTATACATAAATATATACATAATATTATTCATAAATATCTACCTCTTTAAAGTGTCAGTAGTAGGCAGAGATATGGTGTTTATGTTTAAATTTTATTTTATTTTGAATCGACATAAATCAGCACCACATCATCTTCATCATCATCAGCCAGAAAGCGTCCACTGCTGAACATAGCAGTGTTCCTTAGACGCCTCCCCCTTAGAACGCCATTCTGAACGACAAGATGCCAGTTGCATCCACCGGTTACCTGTGACTTTCACTATTTCGTCAGTCCACCTAATGGGAGGCCTACCTACGCTGCGTCTTCCGGTTCGTTGTCTCCACTCTAGAACCTTTATTTCCCATCGGTTGTCGGTTCTTCGAGCGAGCAGCACCACGCTTGGAGGTAATCTGGATTGTGGTCCATGAATGGAGGTGACTGCTACTACATAACTGTAAGTAGTAGTCACGTCCACTATACCGGCCTAGTTAAAACCGGCAACTTGACATCAGGCAAGTGCAGTCATATGTCGACTCACAATTAAAAAAAAATAAGGCACAATAAAAAAATAACATCTTTGAATAAGTGTTCTTACTTTTTTACTTTTACCTCAGGTGGGTCAGGCAGGCGTCACATTTTCCCTTCTCATTGATAACATTTAAAAGTACTCAACACTTTCATAACAAATAACAATAATAATAATTAAATGTAATTTTTATATTTAAAATTAAAAAGCTTTCAATATCGTAAAATGAAAATAAAAATTGCTCTGATTTTAATCAAATTGTAATCGGAATTGTTTTTATGTAAACAGCCTTCCTCTCTCTTTTAAAATATAATATTACTTATGTAAAATATATATATAATAACATATTATATACAAATTATCATTACTATAAACACTTGTTAACTGTTCACCAGTAGTCATATACCCAATACCTGCACTAAAATAACAATTTTAAATACTATTACTGTATGTTTCCATTGCTATATAGGTAAGAACGCTCTTTAATCATCATCATCAGCCAAAAGGCGTCCACTGCTAAACATATTCCTCCCCCTTGGAACGCCATTTCGAACGACAAAATGACAGTTGCATCCACCGGTTATTCGTGACATTTAGTATGTCGTCAGTCCACCTAATGGGAGACCTACCTACGCTTCGTCTTCCAGTTCATGGTCTCCACTCAAGAACCCTTCTTCTCCATCGGTTGTCGGTTCTTTGAGCGATATGACCCAGCCCGTAGTCACTGGTTCTTTGGCGGATATCCTCATTCCGGATTCTATCGCGCAAAGATATACCAAGCATAGCTCTCTCGATTGCCCGCTGAGCGAATCTGAGTTTTTCCAACAGGCCAACATTTAGGGGCCACGTCTCAGTGCCATATGTCATCACTGGCAACACACACTGGTTGAAGACTTTTGTCTTCAGGCACTGCGGGATTTTGGACGAGAAGATTTGACGCAATTCTTTAATAATATGTTAATATATATTTATACAGTAATAACAAGTTTTAATATAAAGGTAATAAATAATCTATAAAGTCATCTGTAATATCAAATTAGGAAACTACACATCTTGCTTACTGGCAGATATCGCGTCACAATAAAAATGTTTGAGATATTTGTTATTTAATAAGGCAGACTTATTATGTTATTTAATAGGTGGTAATGTAGAGCTTGTGAATGTAGAAACTGACAGACAGTTTTGTACAAATACGTTTATACAGTTGGTACAAATGCTCAGTCGGTCTGCCTATTCGGGGGCTATTGAATCGTACACTTGCGTTTCGAAATCACAAAATCAGCTAGGTCGGTATGGTGGATATTACTGTAACTTGCAGTTATCTAACTTTAGTATCTGACACTTGAGCTAACAGGTGAAGTGCTGTCATAAATATTTTGAGACACATTTTTAAACAACAGTGGAAACGTACAGTATTAGCAAAAACGTAGTGTCAAAAGTTCGCGACATCGAAAAGAGCCGATTTAAAAATCGTTAAATCTTTTATTGGTCGAAATCTTATATATTTAAAAGCATAGTATCATCTTCTTTAAAGATTAAACGTTTCACTGATTGTGTATTGAAGGCCAGTTACATCAATATAAACTAAATTGTCATTTTGTCGTTTGTAAGTTTTTTAATTTTTTATTATACGTATTTATACTAGGCTACTAAAGTGCTTGTATCATAGAAACAGGATAACCAAAGTATATATATCAAAGATACATTGGTACCGATGAGTAGTTTTGAACCCGTGCTCTCGCGGTCGCCTTAGTAAAAGGTTTATATAGTATTTTATACTACAGTGGGTTGTGAATATGAAGGAACAAGAGAGTGGTGGTATCTCTTTGAATAGAATATTTTATTAGCAGGACCTGAGGCAACCGTGAATGTGACTAAGTTTTTTAGTTGTTGCCGCTATTGGAGCCCTCCTTGTCCGTTATCATGTCGTTGAATCATGCATGTCGAGTCATAATTTAAAAAAATTAAAATAATTTATAATTAACGACTGATTGTTGACACCGGCCTTTTATATTTAAATCATTATTTTTGACTCATCGCAGTAAAATGTTCAGTCACTTACAGTTAATTCAGGTCATCAGCCATTTAGATAACAATCGTTTTTGCTCAAAACACATAATCATAAGTTTATAATATTATTAAGTAAGCTTTCATTTCAATGCTTACCTACTATCCACCTCTTATCAATGTTTTATATTTAATAATAGGGGCTCATTCATAGCATCAAAATTATCCTAAACTAGTACCAATGTATGTATTATACACTTCAATGTATGCGTCCTTTGGCCGCCCTGTGTCTATGATACTATGGGTATCTAAGAATTTGTTTTCTATGATATTAGGTTTAAAAAAATCGATTACGTTTAATAATGTATTTAAAATATATATGTGCTTGACATGTTAAGGGAAATATTGAAGTATAATAGATTGACGAAAGGAATTTATAAATCTGATCTGGATGGATCTGTTAAAAGAGGCATGCTATTCCAGGAGTTTTTTTCCGGCAAAATAGGAGACATCCTCATGAAAGCTGGGTTGCCTAGTAGTGCCTATATCTATAATAGTAGGGCTTGTATGAAAAGAATAGTGGTTTTGAGGAATACAAGGAATTTGTGTCAGGATCGTGGCAAGTGGCGCTTCATTGTCTCTGCCTATCCCTGTGGGAAACAGGCGTGACAATTTGATTGGTTAATTGATATTGAATTCAAATTATCACATATTTATTTTACGAGGACAGACAAAGACAAGAAAGTTTCACAAGGTTCAATTTCAATTTTCCAAAGGCAAAGCCGGATCATACATCGTTTAAACCATACAAGTGCTTGAGAAACAGGACGACCAAAGTACATATATAAAAGATTCATTGGTGAGTGACCGGTGAGTGAATTTTGAACCTGTGCTCTCGGTTAGCGTGACTATTGCACTGCCACTACACCACGGTCGCCTTATTAATACAATAATCTACTTTATTATCTACTAGTAAGGAATTAGCTTAGCATTTTTAGGAAGCATACAGTAATTTAGTGCAATAAATTCAGTTCATCATAAACATTGTTTGTTGTGCTTACGCTGCTGTTATGACATGTCAATCTGTCAGCCATAGAAGCATTGTGTGTGTGTCATAAAGTAATGTCATTAATTTATGACACAGGATTAATATGGCGGCGGAGACACACTTTAAGCTTAAGTGACGAAACCTAGATGTGTACATATAATAAATTACATTTATATCTTCAGCCAATCTTGCCTAGATTTATGAACAATATATTTTAAGAATTTAAATTTATTACAGAATGAAAAGTTATGAAGATTAAAATGATGAGCTCATTCAGTTACAAAGATCTCTTGAAAAGGAGATTTCATATTTCGTGTGTTGATATTTAAATGATCATCAGCATTCTTAGTGACTGTTGCTAAGGCAACCGTTAAATGTATGGATTTTTCAGTCTTCTGCGCTCTTGGCCTTTTCCTTGCTCACTATCGAGATGTAGAATCTCGGTCAAAAACACATGTTATCATTGAGACGCGACTTCCTGACGATAAGAAAGAGCAAGTGCAGACGACTGAAAACATAAAACAAAAAAGTCGCTACATATTACACATACATAAAAATTCTTTCTCTATCTTGTCTTTTATCTTGACTTACGTGATACCGACAAAAGCAAGAAGATCACGAAGAAGACTACAAAAATTAATTCTAAGTTGAACTTCTATCAATTAATCTATCAAATTGTCACGCTTTTTTCCTATAGGGATAGACAGAGACAATGCAGCGCCACTTGCCACAATCCTATCACGACTTCCTTGCTTCCCTCACATCCACAATTCTTTTCATACAAGCTCTACTATTGTGGGCATTAGACAATCCAACTTTTTCGAGGATGTCTCCGATATGGTTTGAAAAAACCCTCCTAAGTCTGCCTTGTTGAACTTCTAACTTTTAATGAAAGTGCCATACACTTGGAGATTTGATCTGCAACTGTTATCACCATTAAAATAAACGATTTGAGTCGTCGCAAATAAACAGATAAACATAATCAAGTAAACAGTGGTGGTGGGGGGGGGGAACATCCCAAACTCCATTACTGTGTGAAGTGAAGCTCAAAAAAACAAGTATCCCCATGGATATAAAACACTAAGCGAGGCACTAATTCAGCGAGTAGACGACAACGGGCACTAACTGTTACTCTACCACGGCACAAGTTACTTACAAACCGTAGTTATATACTAGCGCTTCACTCGTGACATTCCGCAGAAACCTACTGAGTTAAGCGCTAAGCCTTTAACTAGTAGCTGAACAAGTGATTGAAGATGGCCATCATGGTTTAGTAAATCAAATACACCTAAGGTAGTTGATAATGTAATTAGTAAATGACAGCACTCAAACAGTAAGATATAAACATTTTTATTGTGGCCAGCATACTGCCCGATGTAAAGCTGGAGTGCGCTCCTTGAATGGAGGCAACCACTAAATAACTGCAAATAGCAGTCGCATCCACTATTGCCGGCCTAGTTGGAATCACAACTTTTAAGCTAATCCCGAAATGATACTTCACGATCTGCATTCTTGAAAGTGGTGGAAGCCTACTACCCTGGATCTGTAGACTGTGCAAATGATTGTCAATTGTCTGACTGCCATACTTTCACACCTTGAGCATATTTTTTTATACATCCATACTAAGCTACTAAACGCACAAAGAAACCGCAGAGGCCTTAAGTGCGGAAAGAAGCCCGCACATAACAGTATTACTAAGCTACTTAAGTGCTTATATCATAGAAACAGGACAACCAAATATATATCAAAGATATAAATGAGATTTATTGAACCCGCTCTCGGCTTGCGTAAACATTACACTGCCACTACACCACGGTCGCCTTACAGTCAGATCATGTGTATCGTCTCAATCGCTCGCGTAAATAGCATTAACTCATGGTAGATCTGATGAAGTCGGGGGCACTTCGCTCACTAAATCACTGACTCCACGACGTTCGCAATAATGCGAGGGTGTTTGCTTATTTCATGAGGAACCGGGCACTGTCACCTTATATCACTCTGACAAACGGTCGCTCAACTTCTTAGAACATTGTTTTTAATTGTCGCTGCCCCCTTACTCTTTTTTTTCGGAGGAGGTTTTTGTACCAACTTCCACCCCCCTTACTGCGCTTCGATATCTATAAATCTTTGAGAGCGCGTATATTACTCGCTGAAACTGAAAATAGGCACTGAACTTTTGTTTTAAATTAAGTAAAAGTATTAACATCTAAAGACAGATGTTTTGCCAGGTTGCCTAGTGCCCATAACCACAGAGCCTGTATGAAGAGAATTGTGGATGTGAAGGAAGCAAGGGAGTTATGTAAGGATCGTGGTAAATGGCGCTCCATTGTCTCTGCCTATCCCTGTGGGAAAAAGGCGTGACATTTTGATTTGATTGATTGATTGAGACAGATGTAATCGAATAATGTACCTATTAATAATTTAATTAGGTACTGACAGTAAGTTATAAATAATTAAATTAAGAAAGACATTTCTATGCTATATTTACATATTTCAGAATGAATGTATTCAGAATCTAATGTTCATTGTTGTTTGCATTACCTTTTCTTTATGTAAGAACTTGTAATAAATATTTATTTACATTTGACCATAGATCAAAACAGCAGAGTGGCAATGTAAAATCCAGTGGAGTTTCAAAAAAAGGGTCCATTTCTTAGGCTACACGAGAGCACACAAATCATTCTGATCCCGATATATAAAAGTAGGTATATATAGCAATTTGAAATATGAACCGAGCGGGCCTTTATCACGCACGACCAAAACATGATATTAGTTTGTGAAGAATAATTTATAGGCCCGAGGAGTAGGAAAGCTTACTTGTGTCAAAAGTTGACCGTTAAATCATCGGACACTATCTTTTCGGTGCAGACTGGACGACTAGTGGACGGTGGCGCATTCCCACTCGACCTATACCATACGATACGGAAATCACGAACACAATTTTACTACTCAAGAACTTATTGTTTTTGTGTTATTAATATTTTTTAAATATTTTTTGCTTTTTTTTATTCGTTTTATTCACATTTCTATACTAAGCTACTAAAGTGCTTGTATCATAGAAACATATCAAAGATACATAGGTACCGGTGGGTGGTTTCGAACTCGTGCTCTCGGTTTGCGAAACCATTGCACTGCCACTACACCACGGTCGCCTTGATTAGCTAGTATTTTTTTCTATTAAAAAGCATCATTTTTAGTTTGTTTTTTAGTACGTTATTGTTTGGGCATGCCCATTGCCCATGATTTATATTAAATGTAAGTTAGATTTAATTAAATCGTAAGCATATTTATGAATTTGTTTACTTTTGAGAACGAAGTTTTTAGAACAGTTAGAAAATAAAGGGTTGTCAAATGACGCTAATTAACAGTAAAAGTTTATTAGTGTTAAAATAATGTTAAAAGTAATCGAATCGTTGGACAATGGAAACAAATAAGTAAGTGAAATGGTTCGAACACAAAATATGATTTACGTATGTGTGTCTCTCTTATAACACGAAGAATAAAAATAACCAATGAAAATTTATTAAAATTTTATATTAGCTGGATTAATGTTATAGATTTTGGAATTTTACATTTATGACTTTCATGCCATTTTCATTTGTTTATATAAGACTTAAATTAAGTATTATATTACCTAAATATATATTTCTTTAAAAGGTATACAAATATAAATCAAACAAATCATATTGTCATGCCTTTTTCTCACAGGAATAGGCAGAGACAATGGAGCGCCACGATTAAAATGGTTTTAATACACGATATTTTAATAGAAATAATAGAAAAATAAATTCCAAGTATTCATAAAAAATATAACAATTTAGAAGATAAAACAAAAGGCTCCTTCACTATTATGAGAAAACATTTTATTTTATTATAATTTTTTCTATTGTAAAGAAAATAATAAAAAGGATTGGATATATATATTTTGATGTCCTCCGTCCATCCAGAAAACTATTTATGTATATATTTTATACTTAAATTGTGTATTATATACAGCTCTATACATACGCACATAGAGTTCATAATCATTTTACTTGGATGCGGCAATTCTACACAGATAAACTTTATTTGAATGAAGTAAATCATTTAATACTATAATAAAATTGAATTTAACTAATAGCTGAGTTGCCTAGTGCCCATAACCGTAGAGCTTGTATGGAAATAATTGTGGATGTGAGCGAAGCAAAAATTTGTCAGGACCGTGGCAAGTGATGCTCCATTGTTTCTGCTTAACCCTGTGGGGAAAAGGCGTGATTGATTTGAGTAGAGATTCTAAAATAATTAAAATAATACTTGTTTTGTAAATATGAATTATTACCATAGTTCTTATAATCAAAAAGCTTCTATAATGATAGTTGAGTACAGCAGTAATACATGAATTGGCACATTGCGAAGGAATCGTTGATGGCGCTCTGTCAGTGCGACTGGAATCGTACCTGACACAGCAAGTGAGTTGTGTCAGGATCGTGGCAAGTGGCGCTCCATTGTCTCTGCTTATTCCTGTGGGAAAGAGGATTGAATTGATTTGATAAAAATTGTGTTTCCATCGTATACCTAGCTACTGTAATATTTGCATGCTTTGTCGCATCCATTTGAAGTTATGTTGAAACTCGAATATCTTTGTAGCTGGTCACCCCTTCAAAGCACTTTCGTCGCAATAAAAAACATTCACTCAAACATGATATGCGCGAATACGCAATGAATTTGTGATTTTAGTGCGAGCCTTTCGTGTGCGATGGAGCGAATAAACTCCCTAACTGTAGGAGATGAACGCACATTAAATTGGATCTATTGATATGAATTACAGGGTTATTGCAATTTCACGAAAATTTAATGATACACTATGATTTTTTTTTATTGTTTTGCAATAGTCATCTTGACTTGCATGATAGTAAGCAAAGGAAACTCCAAGAGTGCCGACGACTAAAAAGCCAATAATAGACATATTGTAAATAATGCGTCCGTGGTGTAGTGGTAGCGCAATAGTCACGAATTCCGTGAGCCACCAGTACACAATCACTTCGGTACCCATATATCTATGATATATGTGCTTTGTTTCTATAAGAAAAACACAAGCAAAAAATTATATAAAACATTATTGATTTAATAAACTATTTTATTCATTTACATTTCTATCTTAAGCTACTAAAGTGCTTGTATAATAGAAATAGGACAACTAAAGTACATAATATATCAAAGATACATTGGTACCGGGGAGTGGTTTCGGTTTGCGTAACCATGGCAATACCAATACACCACGGTCGTCTTAAATTAAATATATTTTATTATAGATCGCGCCAATGTAATGACTAGTATTGCGTATAAAAATACCGTTGACGATGATATGTTTATGTTGAACCTAAATAATATATTTAAAATGAATAATAAATTGTGTAGGCATCTCCTAGAGTACATTGATATGTATCATATGACCCTTCATTACCTTTCAATTTATCTTTTCGCATAATTCGTTCATCATTAAATTTCACATACAAGTCTTTTACATACATTTATTATTTCCATTTATCTAAATGTTTGTCGTTAAAATGTAGATTTATTTTAGGCCCGCACAGTGTATGAGACAGCTCCTTGCTGTTATTCAACGCTAGCAGTAGTCGCCTCCATACTTGGCCTGCACTCCAGTTTAACATCAGACGAGGTTCTGTCACATGTTTAGGCAAGCAAGTGAATGAGACTACATTAAAACTAGTCTTAAAGCGTTATTAAACATTAATTATTTATAATTATAATTTATACTTAAATTTGAAAACCTACATATTTGTTCTTATTTTATTGTGACACGAGATTTGACCTCGACCCGCCTGATGATAAGCAAGAGGAGATACAAGAGTAACGACGACTGAAACAACCACGTTAGTTTATGGCTGCCTCAGTCGCCGTCACTATGCCGGCCAATAGTGATTGTTATTATAGAAATAAATGCAATGAGCCATATTGAATAAAGCCAGCATGTTATATAAAATTATCTTATTAACCTTAGTATTAAACTAAGTTGATCTTAGACCATGTTTAATTAAATCTAGACACAGATTATATTAAAGTCTAGGCATTATTATTAACTCTGCCTCGCGTTGCTTATTCCACTCGCATGAGATTTGCTTATTAGCAATTTAATAATTCACGCTTCTGTTGTTAAAAACGGTAAGCAGAGAATAATATAGATTTTAAAAATAATTTTGGAACAATCCATCCCCTCTAGGGAATTAATTTTTTTAAATTATTATTTTATTGGCGTTGATGTTAAGGTGTAGTGTGGTCAAAGAATGATTTTCACTGCTACTACAATTCAATACCTGTAAGAAGCAATCATATCCACACTGCTGGCCTAGTTGGAATCGGCAACTTACAAGCTCCCGAAACGCAATAAGAACTGGAACACATCAATCAAACTGTGAATGATCCCACAAGTATGATCAGCGCCACTTACTACGATCCTTACACAATTCGTTTGCTTCCTTTACACACACAATATACCTTCATGGTAATCATTACTTTTTCAAGACTTAGGCGAGAGTCTTTCAGTCTTTTTTATTATTGAGGCTCGACATAAGACTGCATTCCGCCTGATGTTAGACTGAAGTGCCGTGAATGAATAGAGGCGACTGATAATACAGTACCAATCGTATTCACTATGCCGGCCTTGTTGGAACCGACATTATTCAAGGTTATCCCGAAACGCAAGTTACTAGTTACTTCACAGTCTATATATTAATCAATCACAAATTGTCACGCCTTTTTTCCCACGGGGATAGGCAGAGACAATGGAGCGCCACTTGCCACGATCCTGATACAACTCCCTCGCTTCCTTCACATCCACAATTCTATATATTCGGGTATTAACCCCGGATCAGCTGGCTGAGCAACTTACTTCCTACCACTTTTCTAAATCCGGTAAATAATTCAATATATTTGTTCTGAAAGTTCACGATCTAAATCTCTAACAAAATGTGAGCTAAGCCATTTTACGTTTTCGCCGTCTAACAAATAAACAAGCTTCGCTGTCAATTTATCACTGCGCCCTGATTGACATAAGATGTGACGGAGCTGACATTGATAGGCATCCTTATCGGGAACAAAATCCATACAGCCTTACTCCAAAAAATCACTGAAAACAACTCCACATATCTCTTTCTAACATAATAGACTATTGTAGAATGCAATGAGCGAAAATTTCAGGTCACGTTTCGGGATTAACTTAAAAGTTATTGGAGTTCAGGGAGGCCGGCATAGTAGATCTGCCTGCTGCTTTAATACATTTATCTCGTCTCCAGCTTAACATACGACGGTATGGGGTCAAAGACACTAATGTAAAAATTATATTTATAAAAAATATAACAGTTATTTCGGAGTAAGACTGTTGTGAAAACAGCTATTGATACAAGAATGATATCATTAAGGCGTCTGGGAATAGACAGTGAGCTTTTTCGGTTTAAATAAAAGTTGACTTAAATAAAATTGTTTTTCCTTTACGAAGTGTACTGTAGGACGCATGCACTATGCACGCCTATTGGCGGGCCACTATTGAGGCTTTTTATAATTGAGGATATAACCTTTGTTTGGGCCAAATGTGTGTCCTACGCAAAATAATAATTAATTTTTAATATAGAGTACTGCCGGCAACCAATAATTTAAACAAATTTGAATCTTATTGTCTTACGACTAAGACACATAAAAGAATGCAAACTAGTTCATTATTGACAAATGGTCACTACAAAAACACAATTTTACGACAAACTTTATGTTTAATCAAAAATGACCTCTAAAATTATTATTGTTAAGTTACATTATTGTATACATGACAGGTATGGTCATTGAAATCTTGAAGAAAAAATGAGAGCTATAAATAAATTGTGAATGAAAAATACGAGATAGATATTGCTGGCCCTCCTGATTACTTATTCAGGATATGCGTAGGTAATCCTCTAAGTTGGGAATCAACTCATGCTGGCTTTGTATGGAAAACGCTTCTTTTAACATTCATAATAATAAATGACATGGCACCATCCCACATCCAAGCGACCTCGTTAAGCGCGGGAAGTGCGGCGATTTCTGCTGAGAACCTCAAGCTGCGCAAATACGCTAACCTCGGTACTGGTTACGAATTTGCGCCGTTTGAGGTCGAGACGATGGGCCCTTGGGGACCTTCAGCTAAGCGCCTGGCCAAGGAGTTGTCCAGGCGGCTGACGGAGAAGTCTGGAGACAGGAAGGCTGGCAATTATTTCTGCCAACGTATTAGCCTTGCTATACAAAGGGGAAATGTTGCCAGTCTCCTTGGGACTATCTCTGATGCGACGTCATTGGATGATATTTTTTATTTATAGTTTGATTAAATAATTATATTTAATATACGTTTAATTGTATCATAATAATAAATGTTATTTAAGTCTTTAATAATTAATAAATCAATAAATGAATCGATACATAAGATATTATTTAAAATGTTGTATCTTTAAAAATAACATGTTGTAGGCTATGTGTTCATGCTAAAAGTTTCTAAGGGTGTATTCATGTCATCTATTTTATTATATGGTTATCAAAGAGTGGTAGGCAGTGGTACCCAGTCTGCCGATCCGGGGTAGTACCACCACTACAGACCGTGAAGTGATTTGGTCACGTTTCGGGATCAGCTTGTAAGTTGCCGGTTCCATCTAGGCCGGCATAGTGGATGTGATTGCTACTCACAGTTATTGAATTGTAGTAGCAGTGACATACATTCATGAACCACACTCATGCTTAACATCAAGCTGCTATGTGGTGCTGTCATGTGTCGAGTCACAGTAAATAACTATTGGTAGTAAAGTTTTCCATGGACCAGGGCCCGAATTGATATATTTTGGAAATGTTTTTTTTATAAATTTTTGTAATATGCGTGGTGTGGGTATAGTAATGTGCGTCTACTTTGTATAAATAAATAAAATAAATACAAAGGTGCAATGTACCTTTGTTTATACGTTAAGCAAGAAAAAAAAATGAAACATCTATATTTGATTATTTATTTTCAATGGGGATTTCTGGAAGAAAAAGCGCAAATAAAATATGTACACACTAAAACGTCTAATTTTTCCCATTAGATACTTCAATGGGGAAAATTGTCTAAAAAGTATCACTTGTCTAATAATCCCCATCCATGGGGATTTCTCAATGCGAATTATTGAACCATACCTATAATCCGTTAATTACATTTTATAATTTGATTATAATAAAAGATAAGACGTAGGCACATAAAAGTCCGTTTCCATATGGAGCGTTTATCTTATAAGAGTTGATAAAAGTACTAAATAGTAATGTTTATGCTCTATAAAGTGTCCGAGTCGACCGCCACTGAGGTAATGCCGATAAAATACATCAATAAATATATCAAAATGTATTTTTTGTATGTGATTCGATCAGTTTTTTAAGACTATATTATTAGGCGGGTAATATCCGAGCTCAGATTTACGGCCGAGGTACTACGTGTGGGTTTTTTTTATCTTATATGCATTTTTGATCGTAATATTGAGAATTCATGTCAATTGGTGCAGTATTTTTTTCATTTTAATTCCGACTTTGTTCGGAGTTAATTAGTTGACAGTTTTTATTTAGATGGAGTTATTGAGAGTAGTTTTGACGACAAAGGCGGATAGTTGCTCCGGGTCTGGTTCTCCAAGGATGGTAGGCAGTTGTGCCCAGTCTGCCGATCCACCACTTCCAGTGTACAGACCGTAAAGTAACTCTTGAAAGACAGCTTGAAAGTTGCGTAGTGGATGTGAC
Source organism: Tinea trinotella (assembly GCA_905220615.1). Taxonomy (NCBI): domain Eukaryota; kingdom Metazoa; phylum Arthropoda; class Insecta; order Lepidoptera; family Tineidae; genus Tinea; species Tinea trinotella. The sequence goes on along the minus strand of HG992308.1, from coordinate 479,321 downwards.
TGGCAATTGCAGTTATGTAACTGTAGTAGCAGTCGCCTCAATTCATGGACCTCGCTCCAGTTTAATAAGGCGACCGTGGTGTAGTGGCAGTGCAATGATGTAACCGAGAGCACGAGTTCGAAACCACCCACTGATACCAATGTATATATCTTTGTTATGTGTAGTTTGGTTGTCCTGTTTCTATGATACATGCACTTTAGTAGCTTAGTATAGAAAAGTATAATAAAAAATAAAAAATATATTGAAATATTATAAGTAAGTATATTTTTGTTTCAGATATCAACGTCTATTGGTTTTTGGGACACAACTTATATTTACGGCACCTGAACTCAGTGTCGCGATGCAGAGCAACATATATTTGTTTCTTTTTTGCGCTCAGTAACTATCATTCTGTCCTACTTCCATTTGTTTGTATGCTTAGTCGTGGTTGATCTTACAAACTCTTGCCATTTGCAAACACTAAAACTCATGTAGATGACGTATCTACCTCATTGAATATCATTGAGCTCAGTATAGAAATGTAAAAAGATAAAAAAAGACATAAATGATAAAATTATTAAGCCGTATGATCTGTTAACGGAATGTACGTATGTATATTTATAAAGACAGCATGTATTAAAATCAAACGCGTCCTAAACTTGTAAATATGTCACCGGGTGTGTCGGCAGCTAGCTTCATAAACGCATGCCTTCAATCATCATTCGATGACATTCATAATGCTGCAGACAAAGTTGAGATTTGCTTTATTAACTTACGCGACGATTATTGTTTATTAAACGTGAGTTCGTTCTTTTCAATTGAATAATGTTATCAAAATTTCATGATACAGTTCCACACACAAATTCTATATAGTCATTTTGATTTTTCCTTTACCTCGTATATTAACCTATTAAAATATTTTTATACATTTTATAATGCTAACGAGATAGTAAAAGTCACAAATAACCTGTGGATGCAACTGGCATTTTGTCGTTCGGAATGGCGGGATGGCCTATGTTCTGCAGTGAACGTCTTCTGAATGATGATGAGGTTTATCATCTTTTTGAAATATACTTTAATAAGTCTAAGTGATAAATAATAATAATAAAAAAAGTTAGACTTATTATGAAAAAGCTGACGTTTGCATTTGGTCTGTGACACGATGTAGGTACTGTCGGAAGCATAAATCGTTCGCCACTTTCACAGACCATTACAATTGAATTAGCATGGCCGTTCATATGCGATAGCCACTGTTCATTAATATAACACACGTTTTTGGTACTACATTTAGATTAGACCACTCAATTCATGTATGGGACAGGATGAAGTGTAAGTTAAAGAAAAGTCATACATTAATTTAATAGAAAACATAAAGAAAATCCCAGATTTTTATTCTAAAAGGAAAAAGCTTCAATATTTCGTTTCTTGTGATGTAAAAAATTCATTATTGTCAACTTTATATTGCGATAAAGTCCTCTGTTACAATTTTCAGTTTTTTACAATAATTTACATATGGAATTCTCAAATACTAATTTATTAATTACTTATTTAATTTAAATCATATTTATTTACATTTTATTCTAATGTATACATAATCTAATATACTCGTATATTGTATAATAAGATGCGGTGAGTTTTGTCTGCATTATAATGTCGTGTTACGCATTATAATGACTAACTAAATGACCAAATGACACGTGAAATAATACTATGGATAAATATTTTTATGTTTTTTAATTGGGACTCGATATATGAAAACACCCAGCTTAATGTTAAGCTGGAGTGCGGTCCATGAATGGATGTCGCTGCTACTACAATTTAGTAATTGTAAGTAGCAGTCACATCTACTATGCCGGCCTAGTTGGAACCGGCTGATCCCGAAACGCGACTAAATCACTTCACGGTCTGTACACATGTGTATATATTTTATGTTTTTATTTTCTCTATCGCTCACGTTATTCACTAGTGATACATACTTTCATAGAAATCTGAAAAAACTCTTTGAATTTATAGAAACTTGACAATTTGATTGATTGATTGAATATGCAAAGACAATATTATCATTCTTAATTATAAGCTTTTAGAATATCTCAACATAATGCTATTTTAACAATTATTATAGTATGTTCTCTTTAGTATACAACCAACAACCACGCTATATTAAATGACCTGTCATATTTCTCCCTTATGTATTTCTCCTTATATATTCTCCCTTAAGCCATGTCCATATTATTCTTTGGTAGCTATTAACATTAAAACGCAATAGTAACGGGTCTAAATTTATTGTTTTTCATCTGAGAAATCTTAGCGACGTCAACTTGTATAAATCATACATTAATGCCGTGGTATTATACAAAATTAAATTTATAACCCCAACCCCCGGGTTTTTGGGGGAGGAGGCGGTGCCCAATCGGCTTGGGGTTCATTGCGCTAATCTATTTTAACAAAGCGCAATAAATTAATACAATAATTAGAGATTTTAATATAAAATTATGAGTTGATTTTTGTTTTAGATAGTGTTTGGGGCTTATTTTTTGTATTATAGTAGGTAATGTAAGGAGTGTTAATCTGATTAATGAAAAACTTTATGCCCATCTTCTCTGCTTTACGATCTATAGAAATCATCTACGATATCAATGTACTTTTTCTTAAAGGAATTTTTAATACTAAAGGTACAAAAAGCTAGTTTGCCTAGTGCCCAAGACCACAGAGCTTGTATGAAGAGAATTGTGAATGTGAATAAAGCGAGGGAGTTGTGGGAGAGAGGAAGCAGAATCGTGGCAAGTGGCGCTCCATTGTCTCTATGTATCCCTTTGGGAAAAGGGCGTAACAATTTGATTGATTTTTAATAACTTATTTAAAACTCTGTAGTGTCTGTGTATTGCATAGATAGCGCTTAACTGGTGTCGTGTAAACGAAAACGAGGGGTCAATTACCTAAGTCTCTTCTATTAGGCTCTAGTAAACAGGTATATCTGAGGAAAAAATGTCCCTCCTATTTTTACTTTACCCTGGTGACACTCCAACAAATGTAGGCCAAGCAGCGGTTTGTGATGAGCACAAATGATTGTCCGTCGAATAATCGCCATTGATCATTTCAATCAGTAAAATAAACGAATTCTATTATCTTTTTCATAAAAAAGTGCCGATTTCCTTTCGTCTTTGTATCATGGCGCCCGAAAATTCTTTTCATACAATAGAAATCCAAAATCTATTTGAATAGAATCTTGATAAGAGACCATCACTGAATATTAGGCAGGGAGGTGGTAGCTCGATTATTACACAAAAGCAGTACACAATTATTATATTTATATTGTAAAAGTTGTGAGATTTAAATATACCAGCCCATTTGGTTTCACCCTCCTACAACCACGGATCCCTCGAGCGTAGCGTGAAAAAGCACCTCTGGCCGGTATAAGTGACGCTTACTTTGGCAACTGTTAACATTGTTTTTTCAGCTATCGGAAATCTTATCTTGCTGACGATGGTAAGCAAGATAATGTCCATAATTGCGGAGGCAAGTCGAGGTCAGATGTTGCGTCACAATAATAATAATGATTATTTACAAATCTATATCAGTATTAGCTTAAAATAATACATTAGTAGATGCCACACAAATGGCCAACATGGCGATCTCTTCCAGTCAACCAAACGAAAAACAATACTAAACAAATTAAAATAAATAATGGGTTATTTATATTTAATTGGAAAATATAATTCTAAAGAAAATAAAACTAACCTCATCAGGCACAACATCAGCATCATATGTCAAGCCACAATAAAATAAAAGGCGAATAGAAAGAAACGAGGTGTTTTTAGCGCCTTCATCTCCTATAGTACAAGTATTATAACCGCTAGGTAATTACGGCCGTTTGATTTATAAAGACTTGAGCTATAAACCTCTTTTGCTTGGCCTCAGATATAATTGAATGATTAAATCGAGTGATAGCTATTAAACGTGGAACGATTTTGGTGTGAACGAGCCCTTTGTCTTCCCCTCACTCAAACAATGCTTATGTCTGCATTTACGACAATAAGATTTTTATAAAACGAATAATTAAATAATGATTTAGAACAACGTTTTTTTATACAACGCCACCAAGATACTTTGGGGATGTTATGGATATGGAATTTCAAATTTAGATACGGATATAGGAATAATAACATACCGGTTTCAGATACGTTTACGGATATGCAATTATTTCTTAGAGAATTTAATTCTGCATGAATTTATTCTTGCAATTAATTTTTAGATTGAAAGCCTGTCATAACATGTTTCATTTAGCCTCTACCCTATCCGCCCCTATCCAAAATGAACCGAAACTTTTAATACGGATTCGATTACGAATAGATTTTTATTTCGAATATCCGATAGTTTCGGTTACGGAGCTCAAAACCATCCCTACTTCACAGTCCGTACACTTGCAAGTGGTGGTACTACCTGTCCAATGACCACTAACTGTCTGCCTACCACTCTTACTTTGACTCAATTTCGATTTACCACTCAGTCGACTTTGGTCACGCATTACATTTGGTGTAATATTTATGGCCGGCATAGTGATTGCGACTAAGGCAGACGAAAAATTAAACAGTTTTTCCAGTCGTTTGCGCTATTGGAACTCCCCTTGCTTAATTTAGGCAAGTTGAGGTCAGTTGTAGCGTCTAAATAAGAATAATAACATAAAACGCCCTAAAGACAAAGACGTCCTAAATTTCCGTTATTATTTTATTCTTTCCAAATTTTCTGTTATTTTTTCATGCCCAAAGGCTGTATGTAGTATAACCTACAAATGCATTGTTAAGTTTCTTGTTAAATCTATGTTGAAATAATTCGTATCCAAAGCGATGATAATTTTATCTATAATACAAATCTGTCACGATTCTTTTTTACAATGACTTTTAGTAATGTTATCGATTGTTCCACTTATATTACTGTTTTATGAAATTTTATTTTGTTTAAGCAGTTAGTAATAGTACATCCTTGCATCCCGAGAATAGACCACCAGTGAAAGAAATAACATTTTTTTGTATTTTTATTGTGACTAGTCATATGACAGCTATGACCCGGCTATATGATGTTCGTGCACACTTAAGATAGACTGATGGCATGCCAAAGGTGGCAATATACAGCTGAATATAGGCCGCTTTTGTGGAGATTGCTGGGAGAAGCCTGTATCCAGCAGTGGACGAGAGTGTGGTTTATGAATGGAGACAACTACTTCTAACTTCTACAGTTAAATAACTCCAATTCGATACCGAAACGTGATTAGGTCCCTTCACGAAACCTAAAACAAATGATTTCAACTTTCGGTTTTATTCCCGTGGATGCTGTTCATATTCTCGAGTCTATTATTAGTCGAGCCAGTTGTTAATTTTCTCTTTGCATTGGGAAAATTCCAAAGGCATTCTAGAAAAATCGCTCTCTTTGTGGGTTATACTGACTGCATATAACAATACATAATATGGCTATTTTAATAGTTAAATCGTGCTTAAAAATTATTTTTTATTGAACTCGACTTTTCTTGTGAGTTCAATAAAAATTAATTTATTTACAGATTAATTGAAATATTGAATCAATTTGAATTTGTTTATGAATATTGGCACAACATACTGATGTCTGATGTTAAGTTAAATTGAAATCTAAGAAGGGAAGCGACTGCCGTCACAAATATATATGAGCATTGAGCCAATTCACCAAAGTGGTCAAAAAACTGCACTATCTGTTAAAAACATCGTCAATCGAGAGTGGTATTGTATGAAAAATGCATCAATCAGTATTAACAAAAGACAACGAGGTCCAAAGCCCAGCCACCCCATACAAAAGTTTGCCCATAACTAATAATTAGATACGCGATGCATCTAAATGAAATATAATAAATATGTCCCAATGCGCCCATGGACAAGCAGAACTACGTGCACATAAAAGCACTCATTATACAGATAAACACATTCGCATACACAGAATATTACATACTGATATTCTAGGAACATTTTGTATAGAACAATTTTAATCTATGGTGTTCATAAGGGCTGTATAGTCATTGTGTGTACAGTCATATTACTCCTTTGTGAACTGACCAACTCACACCCCAATCTGTTAAGATTGCACCATAATAATACACCATAGATGGTGTATTATTTGGGCGATGGTGTATTATTTGGGCGAAATAATTTGTGGCTTTGTGTAAATGGGTGATAAACTCGTAAACATACAAAGTACGTAATTTCAGTATTTTTCAGTATCAATAAATACACAGATCAGCGATATCAATGTAAATTTACTTAACTCTGTTCTTAACGATATCACCTATTGACTTAATCAGAAGAAACCAAATAGACGACATTACGCGCCAGACAAACAAAATCCACTGCGCTATAGTCTATTCAATTAGACATTTTAATAAATAAAAATAATATCATGTTACTAGAACTGCGGTAAACTGATCGCACAGTAAATATAACTTAAAAATTTTAAATTAAGTTCCTTAAAAAAAAATCTATTATTTTGTGTTACAGTTCCTCAAAACAAATCGTTATGCCTCAATTATTACATAGGCAGATATAACGGATCACTTTTCACGATTTGGGCACGGATTTCTCGATTCCTTCACTTCCATAATTCTCTACATACAAGCTTTATCGTTATAGGTACTATGAAACCTTGCTTTTTATTAAAGAATGTTCCCGATTTTATATGTATATGAACAATATTCCTGGTTATTTCCTTGGTGTTTTCCGACCAAATCGGAGACATGCTCAAGAAAGCTAGTGCCTAATGCCCATAACCATAAAACTTGTATGAAGAGAATTGCGAATGTGAAGGAAGCAAGGAAGTTGTGTGATCGTGGCAACTCCATTGTCGCTGCTTATCCCTGTGGGAAAAAAGCGTGACAAATTGATTGATTAATATCCTTTTTATTCATATAAATCTTTTTAATGAAAGAAGATTACGAAATACTTTTTTAATCATTTATACTTTTTAATTAGAATAACATAAACATGATGTTTCAATTGCAAATAGGATATTAAACAAACAACATTTTCCCAAAGAGATAGACAAAAACAATGGAATGCCACTTTTAAATTTTCTTTGTGGTTTTTGTTTACATTTTATGCGTGTTTTATTGTGTAAACTACATGTATTTTATATTGTAAATCTCGTACAAAATTAATCCAGCGTTTATTTAACAGTTATTTACCAGAAAAATCTTATGTTTTATCTTTTAATGGTGGTTTTCATTTCATATCTAATGTCATGTTTGGTTATGTATTAAGTTTTTAAGGTTATGTACAATAGTAAATATTTAGAGTATCTGCTTTCAAAGTTCTAATAATTGGGATCAGAATTATTTTTGTTTTCTTAAATGAAGAGATAATATTTTTATAAGAAATGTTTAATTTTAAGTATATCTAGCTAAGATAATATTTTGGTAATTATTAATGAAATTAAGTAGATTTTTAAGTCTACAGTCGACGTTTTTGATTGGGGAACATTTGAAGGAGTCTTTCCTTCAAATGTTTATGTAATATTTCGACATATTATATACTATTACGGGCGTCTGATGTTAAGCTGCAGTGCAGTCCATGGATGGAAACTACTTCTTCAAAAGTCTAATAACAGCACTGATCCTGAGTCGTGAGTACTATCAATCAATCAATCAAATTGTCACGCCTTTTTCCCACAGGGATAAGCAGAGGCAATGGAGCGCCAGTTGCCACGATTACATAAATTCCTCGCTTACCATAACTTACCATACATGTTTCTAAAATAATAACCTGCCTACACTATTTGAAAATAATTGCATGAAAGTTGAATGTAAAAGTATATTTTTGGTTTTAATAAAACAGGTGCGAGCTATTAACAAATGTTTAATATGCGATTTGAGTGTTGACATTAACTTAGTTGTGAACTCAAACAGCTGCTTTAATATGAACCGTCTTGGATTTTTGTTATCTAGCTGTTTGTAGTTTACCGGTTTTTTTTTTGGTATTTCCTAACGCCTTTGTTATAATTTTTGGAATAGTTTTATGTGTGTTTTTGACAGTGGTTTAAGAGGCCTAGTCCACCAGAGTTCCCTCTCCCTCCCTTAGCCAACTAGTTCCCCCAGCATACCTCACATTCATTGACTCCAATTTCATCACCCGACTTTGGAGTTAATTTCTCATGGATCACCCGCGTCACGGGGGGTCCACCACTCAATCGCGCTTAAATGTCCAACTGGAATACAGCAATTCTCTTCACAAAAAAAAGGAGTTGTTTACCAAGTCTGCCAATCCGGGTATTACCACCGCTTTCAAGTGTATAGACCGTATAGTGACTTAGTAGCGTTTCAGGATCGACTTGAAAGTGTTGAATTGTAGGCCTGCATTGTGCTTCTTGCAGTTATTCAACTGTAGTAGCAGTAGCCTACATTAATGAACCGCATTCCAGCTTAATATTAGATGAAGTGCTGACATATATTGTAGTAGCAGAGACATCCAAATGGACCGCACTCCAGCCTAACATCAGACGGGATGCGGTCGTGTCCAGTCACAATAATAATAAAAAAAACGTAATCTAGGTTTTATTATTAGATAGTGTTTTAATAATAATTGTTGATAAATACGTTGTTTTTTGTTTGTTGAGACTTGCCCAATTGTAAAAGTCTAAAAGCGCCGTCGACGAAAAGGCACTTCACCTCAGTATACGATTGCATTTATTTTGATATTAATTTAAAATCAAAATTAAATCGAGATCTTGATATTTAAATAACGATTCTAAGCCGAATAAAATGCTCAGTTTAAAATAGAAATAGTAGCATATAATTTAATAATTTTGATATTTTCCTTAATCATTATTAACAGTAGCCAAAAGACGGTGAACTGCTGAACGGAGGCCTTCCTCTTAGAACACCATTTTAAAGGATAAGATGCCAAACTGATCATGCCAGTATTTTCTTTATAACTTTCATAAAATATTATTTAAAATTATATAGACGACCGTTGTCTAGTTATAGTTCATTTAATATGCACTTTGGTCACTCAGTTTTTACGCTACAAACATGCTTAATAGCCTAAGTATAAACACTCAATAATAAAAAATAAGATAATACATACATTTAAATATGGCAAAAATTATATTTGAGTATTATATTATAATAGGAATTACTTTTTATTATATTTATTAACAAAATAACCACAATTGTATAACATTTAAACAAAAAAAAAGTATTGTTAACGTTGAGAAATTGAGTTATTTATTGCAGCTTTGTTTGCAAAAAGAATTCACTCAAATTGTGATTTTGTATTACGATATAAATCATAGTTAAAATTGCTGTTAAAGAAATCTATTCATTGTAAAAGATTTACGAGTTAGTGGAAAGTGATATAGTGATATTTGCATAACAAGTAATTGTCACTTTTAAGGGTAACAACTTTTACGTTATCGTTGAAGAAGTTTTTATCTGTTACAAATCAAAGATTAGAAGTTATTGAGCAATAAATATTAAATATGAAAACATTTTTTTCATGAATCACAACGCGCTTGACTAAAACAATGACAGCCCGAAAGAATGTTGTTCGATCAAACCGAAGTATTTCTCAAAAAACAAACATCTTTGAGTGTCTATAATCATTGGTCTTGAATGAAGAGTGAAGCAAGCATGAAAGTAATGTCAGGATCGTTGGAAGTGATGCTCATTTGTTTTCGTTTATTTTTATACAGTATGCCATACGGCATATTATTATTTCAATTACCTATGGAATATAACGACTTGTATACATACGTGTATATGATTTGTATATATTAAAATAAAGTGAGCCGAACAATCATAAGCATACATCAACGACACTAAAGTGGTGTTTTTTTGAGAGTTAATGATGTGATTTATATCTTCCTTTCCGTCGGATTAACGTTGAATTATGTGACGCCGAATGTTTCGCGTGTCTCCGATGAGGGCGTCTCATATGGTACACTTTTCACTATCATGTTGCTTTTTGACATTAAGTTTTTGTATAACTTGGATAAGCAGATTCATAGTATTGTGATTGTGCAAATTACTGTGAAAGTCTGGGTGTATAATAATAAGTTTATTTTTAATAATGTGTCATTTTATTTGTATATAATCATTCAATGAAATGAGTTTGTATAAAGATACTAGTGAAACATGATTTGTCTAAGAGTCAGTTGCACAGAGACCTGTTAAAATTATTATTGTAAAGGGACATAAATGTAGGCTATTTTAACTATAGTAATGTTAATTGAAGACTGACAATTGATGATAATTTGATAGATCTTTATGAATCTCAAATAAAAGTTTTACTGCGCCAGTATGAAGAGAATTGTGGATGTGGACGAAGCGAGAGAGTTTTGTTAGGATCATAGAAAGTGTCTCTGCCTGTGTCAATTAATTAGGATTCTGAATTAAGCTTTGATTAAACGTATTATATCAATATTTGTTTATTTTGGAAGCTAAAACCCTTTGAATTTATACTAAAAATAACAAATAAAAACCCAAGTTTGTGACAGAATGGTGTTATAAAGCGTCTCTTGATGTAAGTGTGTCTTGCGAGTAACATTTTTCACACACATCTAACAAATCACGGTTGAATGATGGTTTCCTGGGACGAGCCTAATGGCGCGCCTGTGAATTTATTATCTCAGCCAATCGACATGTTAATGTAGTTTATATAATGGGTTAGAGTTTTACAATTAAATGGAAAATCATTGGAATGGAATCTATTTTTATTGGAAATGGGCCGACAAAAATTATAGCAAAATAAATAAAAATTAGTACAATTTTCATCCTCTTTTTTACGTTATGGATAATTAAATAAAAAATACAAACTCGGCACCAAATTCACTATATGAAAACAAAAGTTTAAGAAATTTAGAATTTAATTCAACTTTAAGCTATTTACTTGTTTTCTTCATAACATGAATAAATAATTAATTCGTTCCCTAAGAAAACTCTTTTTATAATATGATTACATTGCTTGTGCCAAATTAAATGCTTTTAAATATTTAATCTGTGAGGAAACCGCAGCGTGACAAAGAGATTAATATTGCAAAATATAACTCCCTACATTGTCAGGGAGCTGTTATGCCAAAAACATGTCAATAAGTGAAGATAAGTATCTTATAAAATAAAAATAACTAGTTTTATGTTTGATATTGTTTAATTTTGTCAAAGAAACATCAAACTAGTATCATATGGTTTTATCTCGACAGAGTCTTTCCTAAACCCCAGTAATTGTTTGTAGATTCATTTTAAAATAGAAAAGATGTCAAAATAAATTATTTTTTATTAAATAACAATTAATAACTTAAACAGTAAAACAAATTGTCTCAAAAGGTTACAATTAGATAGGTAATATGTTACAATAATATTTTAAAAAAACAAGCCATACATAAATGAGATAATGAAGTAATGAGTGATTGAATTGAATAACCTTTATCGAATGAATGTACTATTGAAGTTTGAATGCATTAACTCCCAGAGTATATTGATAGCACTCTGGGGGTATATGAGAAGCAGATGTCGCCTCACTAAATCATAATAATGACGAATGGTTAACGCGTTTGGTGTGTGCTATTATACTTAGTGACGTTAGTTTTAAATAGGTTACTTTTGGGGGATCACTCGCAAGCATGTTGAAATGCGTTGCTAAAAAGACCGCATGTAACAAGTGGGTCTTCTATGTACTTGTATATTTGTTTGTTAGGGGACAATGAATATTTATAAGTTATTTAGTCATTGGAGTCTTATGAATTTTTACAATGTAAAATACATAATTATTTCAATGTATCATTGCGTTTAAATTTAACCTAATTGATAATAATTTAGGTTAAATTATTATTTAGGTTAAATTATTTATTGATTAATAATTACCCGTGACTTTCACTATGTCATCAGTCAACCTAGTCACGCTGCGTCTTCCGGTTTGTGGTCACCACTCTAAAACCTTTCTTTTCCATCGGTTGTCGGTTCTTCGAGCGATGTGGCCAGCCCATTGCCACTTGAGCTTGAGAATCCTACGGGCTATGTTGGTAACTTTGGTTCTTTGGCGAATATTAAATATAATCAGCCCATTTGAAGTTAAAAGTTTTCTTTTTAACTTTAATGTTAAAGCGACTATGGGGCTGGCCTAAGCAGAAAATGAAACTTTAATCTAATTATTCATTGGATTTTAACATTATAAATAGATTTTTTTTCAAATGCGAATAGCACCAAATGGTTTAAATCATGGGTGTAACAAAACCGTGCATTTTTTTTTAACTGGGAGAGGTCACTTGGAATGTTTTTAAGTGTCTTCATCTGGTTGCAATTGCCACTTTATACATATACGATGTCTCCCACAGTGACAATGTCGCGTTCGTGTCTATGTAGCTTCCGTCGATGTTTTTATAGTAAGAGTGTTATTGCCTAAAATGTGAGAGGAAATTATATCAAATTATCAAGCCTCCATTTTATTTGGGATAGTCAGTTATAACAGAGATCTTAGTAATTGCATTTATTTAACTGTAATAGCGAGTTAGGGAGTTGTGTCAGGATCGTGGCAAGTGGCGCTCCATCGTCTCTGCCTATCCCTGTAGGAAAAAGGCGTGACAATTTGATTGATTAATTCATGGAGTGCTCTTCAACTTGAGTTCAAGTGGAGTGCTGTCATTATATCAAACCACAATAAAAGAATACACATAATTATAGTGTATGATTTAATTGACGAGTGGACAAACGGAGTTGTAAACCAGTCATATAGTTTGGGCCGGCATAGTGACGACGTTCAGCTTTGAACTAACTCGGTTTTTACAGTCGTCGTGGTGGACCTCCTCTTGCTTATCATCAGGTCGATGTCAGATGTCGTGTTAAAATAAAAAAATAAACATAAAAAAAGTGCGGAACATGAAGTTATCTATAAAGACATTGTTTTTTAATAAAGCCGCAGTTTTCATTTCAACATAATACCACCGTCTCTATCATATTGCATTAAAAGAAAAGAGATAAAAGTTCACATATTTCGGCTCCTTTTTAAATGTGGAAATGTTAGTATTTATAAAAGATACTTTTTATTTGTTTTTCAATTTTAATTTAGGTTGTGCATATCTTTTTTTTAAGTTATGCCGCACGTTTGTTTTGTAAACGTTACAAACTATGATAGTAGAGCCTTTATAGCCTGACATTACCACTATTCCTACATAAGTTTTGCAAATACTAAACCGATAAAGGTCAACCTAACCAGCAAAGTTGAGGTCAGATGGCGCGTCGCAATGAAAAAGGTGTTTTTTGAATCTTTAATTATTATAAATGTATGTTGATTGGTATACTCGTAGTAATACTTACTTAAGGATGGATTTAGGGAGGTTGACTAAATAGATTTATTAATCAGAGGTTAAAGGGTGATGATACACAGACCTAGAGTATCAAATTATTTTTAAGAAGATATTCTTAAAAGCCAGATAAAATTATTGTGTTTACAAATGCTTAACTTAATGAATTAAAGAAATTTTATGCGGCTTGCTATCGCGTTTATTTTGATTTTGATTTTACAAATTAAATTTTACATTTTTAGTCTATCGTGGTCACGGAGAGACTCATAGTAAGCCGCATAAAATTTGTTTAATTCATTAATCAATGTTTGCGCAAAATCTAAGAAAATATTATGCTTAACTTAATTTAAAAACAATAATAGACAAAGAAAATGTTCGGCAATAAATTCACTTCCAAATCGCATTTAGTAAATACAGTGTTGCTAGCTAATAAATTTTGTTAAAAAAAAAACAATCACTAAAAGTATTCAAGGGAGGAAACAAAAGATCCGTCTGAAATCCGACATCTAAACTTTACGAACAAAATAAGGTTAGTGCCTATTACGACACGTTTTGAATAACTCACTATTATTTCAGCTCAATCAGGCCAGCATAGTGGATGCCGCTTTTAGAAATGTAGCAATTTATGTATGGTAGCAATTTCCAGTTATGGATTGCATTTTATCTTAACGGCAGTGTGTCGTATTTTTTTTTTGTGACTCGACATATGACAGCACCCCGCTTGATGTTAAGCCAAAGTGTGGTCCATGAATGAATGTCACTGCTACTACAATTCAATAACTGTGAGTAGCAATCACATTCACTATGCCGGCCTAGATGGAACCGGCAACTTACAAGCTGATCCCGAAACGTGACCAAATCACTTCACGGTCTGTATACTTGTCGGTATTACGTCGTGCGAAAATAAAAATGATTCCCAAACTACCGTTTCCCTCTACTCTACTAAACTACTCTACGTTACGATTTCCGGTCTATGTTACGAGCCTCTATCCATTGTGTATAAATCTAATGTGCTTACTTGCTTCATATTCAAATATAATTAGTATTTCTTGATAACTATGTTTTTATTATCTTCAGCAAATTTCGAGATTAAGTCCAATTTATTTACATTACATATCGATCGTATCGTAAAGGCGGCATTGGCGGTGTCTTACAAAATTTGGTTGGAAAGAGGGGATAGTGAGGGCAGGGAAGGTGAGTGTTGACATGTCGCAAAAAGCCTTGAAACCTACATTTCGGTCCTGAACTTTTCGTTCCTTTACTCTCCCACTCTGCCCGGGTGCCCGGAGAATCCATGGATGCTAAGAAATTGTTTCATTTTACTAGATCTAATACAAAAAATACATTTCGATTTGATCACAACTTCGCATGAAATCAGTGGCGTAAAAAAAATATTCTTAGATTCTAATAGGTTCTAACTAAATTGTTACATTTTGGTATTGTTTCAAAGTAGTGACCAAATCACACTAAAATGCAATAATTAATTAGTATATGCATATATCAATTAATGTGCATATATCATAAAAAATCTGGACGATCAAAGTATATGGGTATCAAAGATACATTGTACCGGCAAGTGGTTTTGAACCAATCAGTTGTTATTAAATTATTGTGTTTTTAGTCTAATTTCGTCACTACTTTCAAATAATACCAAAGTTACATCTTTGGTATTATTTAGTTAGAACCTATTAGAACCTAAGAATATTTTATTTACGCGACTGATTTTATGTGAAGTTGCGACCAAATCGAAATGTATTTTCTGTATTAGACTGTGACCTTTTCGGCACAACCCGAAAACAAAACTTTATTTGAATCGTCTCCGTTTGGGGCAAGTTTGAAACGGTTTAATTCGCCCCCCTCTAGGCCCACGACTGGGCCATAATTTTCGGGTCTCAACCCCACTATCAAAGTTGGATGCGTCATGAAACAATACGTTGTTTCACTAACATTTGAAAGGCCAGTTTTGACAAAAATGTACTAAATAGGAATCAGTTTAGTTATAGCCTCCAACAGTCATTGGCCTGAGAACCTAGTAATCATGCTTTTAATTAAAAAGGTCTATATGATTCCAGCGGCAACAATCCAGTAGCATTGTGGCTATGACACAAGAACACTATGTTACTAATTAAAGGCGACCATGGAGTTAGTGCAATGGTTACGCAAACCGAGAGCACAGGTTCAAAACCACTTACCGGTACCATTGTATCTTTGATAAATGTACATTGGTTGTCCTGTTTCTATGATACAAGCAATTTAGTAGATTAGTATAGAAATGTATTAAAAACAAATTAGTAAGTATACATACTTGTTAAGTATATATCATTAGACGTGTGTTTCTTTCACAACAATGATTTTTATGTAATGTAAGCAAGAGCGACGAAGACTGAAAAACTGTCTCAGTTTACGGTTGCCTCAGTCGCCGACCATGCCAGGTATTCGAATCTGAAACTGTAAGGTAAATAACACACTAAATCTAGATTAGTAAGCTTTCTTCAAGGTTGAGAAGGTTATACATTGATTATTTCATTAGTTCTAAACAATATGTGAAAAGAAAACAAAACTCTATGTCTAACGAATTAGAGATTAAAATAGATCTTGTATTATATAAAGAAATGTTTTACATTATGGTGGACTAGAATACTTAAGATAACAATTATGTCTTTTTCATAAGAAAATGGTCGCTCGTATATAATAATTGCTTATTTTATTACAAATATGGAAAGAATTTTATCCATCAAAGCTCTATAAATTTCCACCATATTTTGACTCCGATCCAGGTTCGACCAAGAATCGAACCCGGGCCTTTACGCGTTACCAACTGTAGTAACCAATGCGTCATGCCTGGCGTAAATCTTTTTATATTTTTATATACTCATATGTTTAAATTTTTGTTAATAAATTCCGGTTCCTGTTGTTAAAGAGTGGTAGGTAGACTTTTGTTAGTCACTTGCCCAGTCTGTCAATAGCACCACCACTTTAAGTGTACAGACCGTGTTGTGACTTAGTCGCGTTTCAACATCAGCTTGAAAGTCGCCTTCACAACTAAGCCTACTACTAAGTGGATGCAACTACTACTTGCATTTATTAGACTATAGTAGCAGTCGCCTCTATTCTTGGACTGCAATAAAAAAACTGTCGAAAAGTATGTATACACAAGTCGTACACCGGTACCCCGCAATTCTTTTTAAAACCTAATCTTCATACAACTCGTTAATGGGTAACGTGACCTTAATCATTCACCCTCTGCGTGATTGTGAAGGGTTGAATTCGCGTGTCAAAAATCACTGAAATATTCATCACAAATAAAAAAAAAACAATAAAGCTCATTTGTAATTATTAAGTAATAATTCATTTTATTATTTATTACAACGGTGACAGGGTCAATAATATACTTGGGCTGAAAATTGGAAAGAAATTAAGGTCATTTTTATATACAAAATGAAGGATATTAGACTATATTTAATTTTCAGCAACTTTATTCAGCAAATCCACCATAGAGGATATGAGAGATTTATATATTTTTGTAAGCAAGGGGAGATCCACGAGTGCCGACAACAGAAAATACCTACTTACTCAGTTTACGACTGACTCAGACGCCGTCACTAGGGTGGGCAGAGGTGCGGCAGAGGTGGTCTTTGTAGAACAATCGACAAGCGGGATGCTTTACAAGCTTATGTGTTCTCTCCATCCTTCCTATAGATGCGCGAAGAAGCACCTTTGGTCGGCATAGTGACGGTGACTGGGGAGCCGGCACTCTTGACCCTCTTCTTACTTACCCTTAGGCGGGTCGAGGTCAGATGTCAAGTCACAATAAAAAAATGTGCTTTTTGATACTTAGCTAGAAGGGTCCAAGGTTATAGGATAATGAGAAAACATGGACTGGTAAGGCATTCTACTTTGTTTGGCAAAAAACGACGCATCGACCCGTTTAGTTGTAATGCCGTAATGCCAATTTGGTCAGTAGAATGCGGATGCTTTCCCTAACCTGACTGGGTATCTCAGGAGTAAAAAGATGAGGTAGGAACAAGGTTAAGATTATCTATATATAGATGGCGTGCGGTCATATTCTTTGTGGTGAATGTTTTTAATATCAAATATCATTATATTCTTGATATGGTTAAGCCTGGGCATCACATTCGAAGTAATGCCAAACGAATTGTTTGTTCCATCAACTTGTCCAACCATTAAGCATCATTTTTCTTTAACAAAAGCAATTACTAAAAAAACTACTTGATTACCTCTTACTAGCAAATACTTCCACTACAGTTTTGCAATGTAAAAAATATTTTCAACATACATTGATGTTTATACATGATTTGTTTTTCTATGTAGTAAAATAAAAGCTACAATGTATTACAATCAGTTGTAGGATTATGTGCAATTTATTTATTTAGTAGAAGGTTCTGGATGAAAATTGTGAGGCGTTACGGACAGCTACGAGCGAACCAAATGTTGGGAGAGTGAACGCTGTCATAAAAACTCAGCACATAGACATGATTGGAGACGATTGATTATTTTCAATAATAAATGATTATTTTAAATCATAATCGAGTTATATTAAATTTTACTAATTTTAACCACCACTTGGTGAAGATATATATTTTTTATTTTATAATATTGTGTTTTGTTTTTATTTTTATTTTTTCTATTGAATGTCGCGTAGATTTAATATAAGTCACAGTTGCGGATTTTAGCTATGACTAACCAATTTTTTTTCTTCAAGCTTTGGATTACCAATCCAATTCAAGCATAAATGAAAATTATTAATTATTTCACATGTTAAATAACCATCAAAATCACACATATCCTTTCTATATATCCTCATTTATTAACATTCCACCCATAGTCCGCGTCCTTTTTTTTTTTTAATTTTCTCCAATTTTCTCAAAAATCTATTTTTAATTGTACATTTTCATGACTTCTTTTGTTAATCTCATTTCATTTGCCCTTTCAATGTGTCCCTTAATCAAAACAACATACTTAAATTATTATTAATTCCTAAAATAATGGCGACTTAATAGTTTTTAAAACCCAAAAGCGCAGACAGACCATCTTGTGTTTTGTTAACACGCTGAACCTCCTATCTTAGCATATTGCTACACTAAACAACTACATTATTTTTCACATCTACCCTCTGAAAAATAGAATCGTATCTAAAAAAAATGCACAATTTCAATTTATTATTTAGGAATTATCAGGTGGGATGTGTAAAGGTAGCTTTTACAGCCTGAAAAGCTTGCATTTTTAAACTTACCATTGACGTTATATGAAACTTGAGACTTTCAAGTTTTTTACCACTGAGTAGAATGAAAATCTTGACAAGTGTGTGAGCTATATTGTAATAGTACAGTCTATGAATGAAATCGAACTATCAGATATTTACAAGTAGCAGCCGCACCCACTATGCTGGCCTCGGAACCGGTACTTAATCCTTATTTTGTCAGATTATTGGAACAGCAATTCCAATTCCAGGAATTTTTGTCCGGTATAGCGGATGGCACTGCTACTTGCACGCCTCCACTCATAGACTCTGCACTACAGCGTAACATCCGGGAAAGTGCTATTATAAGTCGAGGCACAATAAAATAAAAGACGAATAGTTTATATTAATGTATTTTTCGGCAACGCATCTTTGATTGGCCAGTGTAGATGATACGACCAAGTTTAGTATAAAATTCCAAATTCAAATAGGTCAACTGTCTCAAAAGTCAACCAAGGGATGATACACAGTTATTTGTATAAGTCAATTCACTCCATTTTACAATAAAAAAATACCAATATTATACAAAATTTAATAACATATTTTAATTGAATAATTTTTTGAGTAACACGCACACCCTTAATATCAAATGTCGCTATGATATGGGCCTAAAACATTAAATCAAACAACTGCTTACACACGCCTTATTACTATAGTTATAAGGTTGTTTTTTTAATAGAAAAAACGGGTACAACTGAATATGTGTGGTATAGGAGCAATAAATTGTGAAGTTTACATCGATGGCGGATAAATCATTGTGATGTATTAGGAGTCAGGGGTGCGAATTAAAAATATTATAAAGTACAAAGTAAATCTATAAAGTAAAGATTTATGTACAGCTAACCGATGGTTATCAACACCTGGAAGTGATTAACTTGCTTCTGTTATTTTTTAGAAACTTTCCTTTAAATATGTTTTTATTTTATTATTTTGTTTTCATGCTTCGTGATCACTTCTGTCTTATAAAGCTGCTAAGCAAAGTAATTTGGAACTCACTAAAGTTCTTATTATACAATTCTTTAAATAATTTGCCAGATTTAAAATCAATATGACTATATAACACGAGACTCGTAAAATGTTATCTATTTATTTAATTATATTTTCGTTCCTCTTTATTTTACATGCAATAAGAAAACTTAGTACCCTTGAATATTTTCTGCCGACTGGTACCTTCGGGACAACTTTAGTGACAAGAACAAGAGATATATCTATCTATATTTTTTATTTCTATAGTGCTTAGCTTCTAAAGTGCTTGCTTGTAGCATAGAAACAGGACAACCAAAGTACACATATTAGGGATACAGTGGTACTGGTAACTGGTTTTGTACCCGTGCTCTCGGTTTGCATGACCATTGTACTGCCACTAGACCACGGTCGCCTTCCAAAAAAAAGGTTTAAAAAAATCAAAACTATCATATACCATACACTGATATTTATACTTGATTATATTATTACTTGCATAATAATTAAATTGTTTTAAAACGATTATTAAAATTTTATAATAAAATTTAGTATCAATTCAGAAGTTTAGTTTTTGACTTTGCGGGTCAAACGATAACAGCAGACATATTTTCATTAATTATTTTACAGGTCCTTAATAATGCTTTTATTTACATATATAAATATTCTAGGTGATATATAAATACTTTTTATACGTATTTATATATTAACTACAGCCTTATATATTTATGTTTCACAATCGGCAAAAAATAACGGCTACTATTTAACAATTGATTATTTACGCCAATATTTGATATTTTGTACAAAGAATAAATATATTTAAAAAACAGTTGTGTATTGCTTTTTATTATAATCCTAGTTAACAAATTATAACATATATATAACATGAAATTGTTACACTCATTGCGTATAATTTCTCTAGGAATACTGCAACGGGTTAGTACCTGTTTCACCCTATATTAAATTAAAATATATTTCATGTACACACTGTGTGCAATCTGAGTGGACTGCTAACATACTGAAACGTATGGTAAACGTAACGGTATGGTCCAAAAAACCCATTGAGAAATTCCCATTGATGGATTTATTGTTTATTTTATTTTAGGAGGAGTTATGGTTTAAAAGAAGATGCAGTGATAAAGATTTAGAAAAGTATGTTGCGATGATTGAATTAATGGATAAAAGGAAATTTATAAATTGAAAAGATAAAACCTAGAAGTTTGTTCCTTGATTAGGTCGGGGACATTCTTAGAAATGCAGGAGTCCTCAGTTAGGGGAATATGGTCATGAAATTGCTGATGGTCATGATGATTTAATAGGTATCCAATATACTTATTTTTTAAATTCCACATGCAATAAGTGTGTAATCTTATAAAACTGTACCAATTGGTAACATTGCGTATGTGTATCAGCCCTCACCGATCGGCCGTCAAGCTGATTAATGTTGCTTGTAAATCAACGGATTACGACAATATAAGAAATGACGAGACGCGAACTATGGATCGAATTATTGAGTAAACATACTGTACTCACGAGGGGAACCAAAATATATATCACACTATTAATAAAGGCTTGCGAATGTCGTTTTTTATGCTGCAATTTGTACACATTTTTTTATATTTTGTATTTTATGTACATGTGTTCACTTCTTCCAAAGACATATAATTTCCAAGAGTTGAAAGTATAATATGAGTTGAATCAACCTTTAACGATAACAAATGCCAATATATATGTATGTTGCGTTTTATTATAATTATAAAATCTTGTCTAATGTTGTGTAATCTTGTTGAATTTATCACCATTCATTCTATGTGCTTTTGTCTAGCTATAGCTAGTATAAGCTAGCCCCACTTTCCCATTAAGCTCTCTGGGTATGTGCCCAGGGCTCCGCGATCTACAAGGCCCCCATATCGAACGATAACCGATATTTATTTACTTTTCAAAAATATTATACGATAATTCTAATTTGCCTAAGGCCCCCAATAGGATGAAGACGACACTGCTGAAAGAATTTTAAAGCATTAGGATCGTGGAAAGTATAAAGTATGAAATAAGGTATGACAATTTGATTGTAACTATTTAAAGGCTACATATCAATTACGTTATCGACACAGGTTTTCTTACGATTGTTTTTTTTGTTAGAAAGAAGGTCGTAAAACAACTGTCTCACCATTGGGTCTAAGACCATTTTATCGTTTAATGTC
Source organism: Tinea trinotella (assembly GCA_905220615.1). Lineage (NCBI taxonomy): Eukaryota > Metazoa > Arthropoda > Insecta > Lepidoptera > Tineidae > Tinea > Tinea trinotella. The sequence continues at coordinate 457,613 of HG992308.1, read as the reverse complement.
TTACTTTAAAACATGGAGACGACACCACTAGTTCGCCACGCCTAAGTCACATTTGTTTTGTGTGTGTGTTTATCCAGATCAAAGCAAAAGTTTTTCGGGATCAACTTGAAAGTTGTCTGCTCCAACTAGGCCGAATAGTGCAATTTGCATTTATTTAACTATAGCGGCAAACATGACCACGCTTAAAGGGAATTTAAAAAAATGAATGGCAGAGGATACTTCTAAGCCTTAAGCATTTCGTAACCATTTCGTCAATGACTATATCGTATTTTGTGATCTCTTTGCATAGGACCAGTTGCATCTGCAGGCCCGCATAGTTTAGACAATTCTCTTTATTGTGTACTATGCAATCTTAAAACGCTTTTACCATTAGAATCAAAGTATTGGAGATCACATGTCCAATATAAAAAAACTCGTCGAAAACTATATTTTTATTACATTATGGGTGGGATCACGTATGATTGGTGTTCGTGAGGCCTTGGGTCGTAAAACAACTGTCCCTTCATTGGGTCTTAGACCTTAAATTTGACATTTAATGTGTCACTTAAAGAAAAACATATATAGTCGTAAATTTTTATAGCTGTTTGTTTGTTTATGTGTTTCTTTGGGATTTTTAATTTGATTCTCTTTTTGTTAGCATATTTTTGTATTATGATTCCATTTATATTCGTGGATTAAAGGTTACATGAACTATACCTATGGCCGGCATAATGATAATGACTGAGGTAACCGTAAACTGAGTTGACTTCTTGGTCCCATAAGACTGTTGCTCTGCCTAGTATGGGTCCACTTATATTTGTTTCACAGTACCCCGCCTGATGTTAAACTGGAGTGCGGTATATGATTGGAGGAGACTGCTACTACAATAAAATATTTCCAAGTAGCAGTCGCATTCACTATGCCGGCCTCGTTGGAACCGGTAACTTGTAAGCAGAACCCGAAACGCGACTAAGTCACTTCACAGTCTGTACCTACGCCTGCTGGTATTATCCTAGTCGTACACGCTCTTGGACTTCCCCTTGACAAATATAGCTCAGATGGCGTTACAACAAATCCGTATGTAGGACAGTCCATACATATTAATTCTTATCAGAGCAGAACCCCTGTTAATTATAATGAGCAATTATGATATTTAAACTTAATAATTATTTAAATTAATTTAATTAGGATTAAGTTTGTATAATGTTCAACATTACATTCAAAAATGGTTAACTGCAACGATTCACTAAAAATCGAATGCCCAAAAAACAATACACTATCAACTGCGAATATTCACTCAATTTTGATACTTATATAATTGTCGTTAATGCTCAAATTGTTTTTAAAAAAATCCTGGTTTCAAGTAAATATGTAATGCATTCCAAATGGCTATTACATAAGAGTACAGTAACAGTATTATATGCTTTAAGCGCGTACATATAAAGTAATAATTAGCGTAACAATCGCTTGCAACATAGAGCGGCAACTAAAGAAACTTATTCACGAAAATGTTAATACAATAGTTGGTTCAGTACTACGGGGGTTTTGTTAGCGTGAAAGCATAAATCAATTTTATGGCTCCATCTAAATCAAACGCGTTTTAATGGGCGGCCCCCGTCATATCATGACAACGTATGATAATTTACAGCTACTATGTGACGAATGTTAGAAATAAAACCCCTCTTTACCCCCCTTCTAAAAGGCCGTTGTCTTCAAGGATTAGTTTCGGGGCGAGCTCACGATGTCCCCCCCTTCACTCGTAAATATGTCAAGCGTATCTCGTGTCATTTCAAGATAATTCTTGTGTATAAAGAATGCAAGTGACATGTTTATGATGATGAAGGTTTTTTTTGTTAACAACCCCGCTTTATGTACTCACGCGTTTTAAATTATATCTATGTTAAACAATCCTCCCGTTTCGCCTTTAATTGTTATAAATCTTCAGGAATATTGTTTATTAAGTTACTTGGTTTTTACTAAAATATACTTTACAAATTATTGAGTGTATTAAAAAGTTTATTTGTAATTTAAGTCTAAATTAGTTATGCTAGACTCGTCTATTGCCCCACATTCTATAAAAAGATCTGAATATTTTTTTTCCTAATGAAATATGACCATTTATCGGGTCTAATGGATCAGATTTAATTAAAATCAGGATTAGAAGCAGCTTGCATCCGGTGGTTTCTTGCCACTTTTAGCAGGTCGTCAGCTATTTTATAAGTAAACGTCCTACACTGCGTCTAACACTGTTTGATATATGATATATGTGACAAAAACTAAATTAATTACAAATAAAGTCAGTTCAATGAAACAAATACACTAATAACTGTATGTACAACTATAAAATGTATAGTTATAGTTTCTTTTTAAAAACACATACAAAAGAGCAATAAAAAGTAATAATAAAATTAAATGACTGCACTGGCTCCCTTCCTGAATGACGTTATCAGCTATTGACAACTGGGCATTACTCATTTTGCCCCAAAATGACATCGTGTCACAGCATGGCACACACACACAACCAGTTAACAATACACGAAACAATAATGAGCTCTATTCATGCTTACATAGAAGTAATAATTCCTTGTGTTTTTCGTCCTGTGTATATAATAATGTGTTTTATTGCAACATGATCTATGGAATGCGTTTCATGCATTTAATTTCGCTATATTATACTTTTTATAGGTTATCCGAAATGTTTTTGTCGCTTTTATATTATATTTTTTTAATTTATTGTTTATGAAATTCGGTTACATGCTCACAATACAGTAAATAGCCTGTCTTAGCAATCTTTCTAGAAGCATAAGTAAACCTAAATTAAGTACAATAACAATAGCCTATCCCAACAACTGTCTCATACGCAAAGCCAGGCTAATGAAGCATATATAGAAAAAAACATTTCATAAAAAAAATAGGTACCTTTATCTTAATTTTTTCAGAGTGTCACCGCTCAATCAGAAATCTGAAAATCAACAAAATATATGAAAGAAAATTAGTGTTGAGTTCATGAAATGTCACGAAAATACTCTCTAAAGGGTGTTTTACCTTCGCTTGACCTTTAAGGCTTCTTAACGTTGAAATGAAATGTCAATTGTCAACTGAAGACAGCTTAACGTGTCATGTAATAACAGTATTAAGGGCAGTGTCTACCTCATGAAAATCAAATGTCAGTATTGTGAAAAATTACCTGTAACCATGAAATACTAGTACAGCAATACATGCTTAAAAATATATGACAAATAAAGTAAAGATTACTACAAATTATTATAAATTCTTAAAAAGAAGTAGGTACTGTTTCTCGAAAACCGTACTTTATAGAATAAAAATCCAGAACGTTGGTTGCCAGTTTTCTAACCTTTTAAGTGTAAAGACCGTAAAATATCATTTCGGAATTGTTTAAAAGTTGCCGGAGATCTAGTGAGTCAGTTGATCAGTTAAGCCGGGGTGTAGTGGACGCGACCGGTGCCTGCATCAATGTACGGCTGCAGTTGCATCCACATAGATATATACAAAACAGTTTTCTGTTTATACGAGTATCCATGTACTTCATCTTAACATCAGGAGGCGTGCGATCGTTTATCGTGCCAATATAAGCTAATTATTAGATTTTTTTATTGTGACTCCACATATGACAGTACTCACCTCATGTTAAGCTGGAGTGCAGTCCATAAGTGGAGTAGCAGTCACATCTACTATGCCGGCCTGGTTGAAACCAGCAACTTACTAAATCACTTTACGGTATGTACACTTGTAAGTGGTGGTACTACCCCGGATCGGCAGACTGGGTACCACTGCCTAAAGCAACCGAAGCAAAATCTGCCTTTTTTTATTAACAAATATTACAAATAAAAGCTATGAAACTGGCTATGAATATTTGCTCAACGAATCGAGATAGTATGAATCGACCACTACGCCACGCATGTCATGTCTGGAAGCTCTAAAATAGTAGTAAGTAAAACTTTATAAGATGCAGCGTAAATTATCTATTATTTTCGTAAAGCTTTTGATCTGCTGGGGGCAAGTCGGTTGCACAATTTAATTAAAATTTGAAAATTTTGCCACAAAACATTAAGTACTGTGTGACCGCCACGCGAAACATAATTAACATCAAGCCTTTGTAGCGTCAGCAGAAACATCTGAAATACATAATAATGGTGTTATAGAATTAATTAATTAATTATGCTATATATAGTCAGGATCATAAAAATCGCCACTCTCTTGTGATAACAGAGGTCCAACATACAGTTCAACATACATTTGACGTGATCCATCAGCCTATTTCAAATATAAGGCATAGTGGCACTCAGGACGGCGATAGTGAAGGCGACTGAATCGTTATTTTCTTAGATTTTATGCGAACATTGATTAATGAATTAAACAAATTTTATGCGGCTTACTAAATTAGGTTATTTTGGTTTTGATTTTACAATTTTATTTTATTATTCCGACGTTTCGAGAGCTTTGCAGCTATCGTGGTCATGGGAGACTGTTTTACAACTTTTCATTTCTAACATAAATCCATTAACAAATTGTGACCAGACGGCATTTCTGGTCATATTGTAAAAATGGTGCATTGATGTATTTCATGGTCTCAATCACGAGTGCACATGTGTTATTTTTTGCTGTCGCTACCATCACACCCTAATGTACAATATTTGGCCTATTACTACACCCCTGGCCCATTGATTTATAGGTTATGAATCAACGCTGTACCTCCCTCATATGACCCATTATGAACACACTTCCACTTATACTAGAACACAATCGTAACAAACTACATTTAACTCTATCCTATAACAGATATAGAGTTGTTTTTCCTTTGTAATGTTTAAGCAGATTAGTTGTTTTTCATGGGGCCAGGTTGTTTGATGAATTGGCAGGATAATGATTTTTGTTTGAAACGTTCTTGGATTTTTGCTGCGAGCATGTGATGGAGATATGGTTGTATGTAGGGGGTGTTTGAATTATGACTGAGTTTTTATACAGCGAGTTCTTTTTGAGTTCTGCCATGTTGTTGCGATCATTTTATTCTTTGGGAGTGTCGAGTTACGTTACTTCACAGATGAGTTCGCTTTATTTGAAGTTAATGTTGGGAGTTTCTTGTGATACATTCAATTCGATTGGAACGAAATCATAGTAGAGTCTAACAACACGCAAGTGAAGAAAGGGCATAGTCATTATTTTAGTTTTAAAATTATTGTCTCTGCCTATCTCTGTGGGGAAAAGCCGTGACAATTTGATTGATTGATAGTTCTAACAAATATTTCTAATTAGTAGTTTAATATACACAGTTCTTAAATATGTACTAAATTGAGACTTAATATGTAACCACAAAAGCGCCGACGACTGAAAAAACCGTCTGATCCTCAATCGCCGTCACTATGCTGGTATGTACGGAATGTATACAAAATTGACCTATTATGAGGGCCACAACAAGTAACTGAGTATACAGAAAATATCATGTATTATTTTTATTAGGCAAATACATATTTTTTATTGTTCCTTTTTTGTTTTTATTGAGGCTTGACGTTATAACAGCACCCCGCCTGATGTTACGCTGGAGTGTAGTCTATGAATGGAGGCGATTTCTAGCATAGTTAAATAACTGCAGGTATCAGTCGCATCCTACAACTTTCAAGCTGATCCCATTATGCGACTTCACGATCTGTAAAAGTGGTGGTACTACCTCTGGTCAGCAAACTGATCAAATTAAGCCACTACCACACAGGCGCGTTATAGCGATATCTGTTTTTAGTACAATATGTATTAGGGCGGCTACGAAGATACACACGCTATAATAATAACAACGCTATAGAAGTAGGACGCAGTTGTGTGCAAAAAATCGGGACGCATTATCGCAATAGCGCATCCGATATGATCGACCGATAATAACGCGCCTGTGGTAGAGGCTTTACCACTACCTGGTGGCTACCACTCTTAAATAACTATAAATATTAACCATTGAGAGGTGTAATCAGTTAATTCTTAAGTCAGGTAAGAAAACTAATCTAAGTCTATTAAAAATAATAATTATTATTTCATTTATAAATAAAAAGACATCTCTTCAACATCTATACTTCATTCCATTTATTTAATTTAACAGACTCTTTAATAATAAAACAAAACCTTGGCCCAGCATTAAATTTACGAAAATTTAATAAAACCGAAACGGGTTGCTACAATGGAGATTTCGCATCAGACCTTGTCGTGGTGACTGACAGCTGTCAATTGATAAACTCCCGATTGACGGAGGACATCCGATCGACAATTTGCTGACGAAGCGCCCCGGCACAATCAAAATGTCTTTTAAATTATTTATGGCTTCTTTTTTTTAAATTATGTATTTAGCTCAATGTATTTGAACTGTTTTTTATTTCTTACATTTCTATACTAAGCTACTTAAAGTGCTTGCTTGTATCATGGAAACATGACAACCAAAGTATCAAACATACATTGGTACCGGTAAGTTGTATTGAACCGGACGTTTTCGGTTTGCGTGACTACGTATGCAACACGGTCACCTTAATATGGCTTAAGTTGTGTTATTTGATTTAATAAACTAAATAAATTAATACTTTTAGTTTTATTTTAATAGAAGAGCTTACTAGAGTGATAGTAATGATAGTTGTGTCAGGATCGTGGCAAGTGGCGCTCCATTGTCTCTGCCTATCCCTGAGAGAATCAGGCGTAACTATTTCATTGATTGATTGATTGTTTTTGATAATGCATAATTATATAATTGTTCACATAAGAATAATCTAAAGCCACGAACATAACCTTTTACTCACCATGTGTTGAAAGCCATTAGTAGTTTAGGCAAAATTTTATAAAGGAAAAATAGAAAATAGCTCATAATTGTAATTGCTATTTTTTCCCTATTGCTATCTATCAGTCATTGTGTCAGGGTTCGTCAATCATTCCCCCAAAACGTCAAATGTCAATGAAAATTAATGACACAGCTTATTGTTAATTTTAGTGGCAAAATGATATATCGGCTGCACTAATTCAACATGCATTGGCCATCTTTTATAGTAATTCTTTTTTTATTATCGGGTTTCAGACTCGACATTTGACCTCGTTTCTATGAGCCATCTTTATTGCCTTTAACTTATTTAGCGAAAACGAAAATCTTTCGCTGGACTTTGGATATATCATGCGGTCGTCGTCGGTCCAGTGTCGGACTAATTTTAAATATTTCAAATATCGATTGCGACTTTTTGACTAACAATATTGTCATGAAATCTCCTGATAACGTCAATTTGCAAGCTTATTTAAATTTTACTAGCAACAATTTTAAAATTCACCTAAATGAACTAAGAAATATTTTTTATTGTGGCTCGACTTGCCTGATGGTAAGCAAGGGAAAGTCCAAGTGTGCAACAACTGACTCAGTTTAAGGCTAGCTCAGTGGTGCCGGCCACTTTTTAGAGACTAAACCAATAAAAGTGGTAGGCAGTGGTACCCAGTCTACCGATCCGGGGTAGTACCACCACTTACAAGTATACAGACCGTGGAGTGATTTGGTCTCGTTTCGAGATCAGCTTGTTACTTGCCAATTCCAACTAGGCCGGCATAGTGGATGTGATTGCTACAGTTATTGAATTGTAGTAGCAGTGACATCCATTCTTGGACCACACTCCAGATTAACATCAAGCGGGGTGCTGTCATATGTCGAGTCACAATAAAAATAACAAAACTAGTTATTGCCAAAAAATATCCTCAGTGTATTTTATGTTTGAACAGCCCTTAGTATCGTGTAATGCAAATCCGGGCATAGTTTGTTGGAGACACGGCTTCTTTTGTTGCACATTTCTATGACTGATTTATGATTCAGGCGTTTTGGAAACGTAGGCGTTTAAAGATATTAATTTATTGCTATTCATCACAAATTATTTGTGTTTGTCATATTTATTTTAGCAATTTTAATGGGGCAGATGTATTTGTAGAGCTTTTATGAAGATAATTGTGAATGTTAAGGCACCAAGAGTGTTGTGTCAGGATCGTGGAAAGTGATATACCATTGTCTCTACAAATCCCTGTGCGAATTAAGGATTAATTACTTTATAAACCCTAAATGATGATGTAGTGACAAGTATTGGCAAATGAATGCTTCGATGGTTTGGGCACATGAAAAGGATTGACTAATGGAATTTATAAATCTCTTGTGAATGGATGCGTTAAACAAGACAGGCCCAAAGGGTGTTTTCCGACTAAATGGGAGAAATTTTTAAGAAAGGTTGAGTACCTAGTGCCCATAATCGTAGATCTACAAGAATTGTGGATGTGAGGGAAGCGAGGGAGCTGTGTCAGGATCGGGGCAAGCAACGCTTCGTTCTCTCTGCCTATCCCTGTGGGAAAAAGGGGTTGACAATTTGATTAATTAATAAAACCTTTTGATTTAAGTAAATCGTAGGCGGTTACTCGGATAATCGTTTCCTTTAGGATTTCCACAATTAGCTCTATTTAGATTTTAACGCTTAAAGTTCAAAAAGTAATAAGCTACAAAATAATAATAATAAAAACACGGCATCTTTTTAACGCAATTATTATGTATTATAATTATTATTATGTAGATAACATGTATTTCATAAATAAAAACAAATACATATATATGGATAATTATTTTTATGACGCGTCGCGTCGCCTGTTTGATCACTATGCACTCAAAGTGATTTAATTGCTTGTTATCAAACTAGGTCTTCTAATCACTAAAAACCACCTGCATTTACCCATTGTCAGTCATTTTATATGACACACGAATGTATGTTTAATAAAACTCCTATAAAATATAATCAAAATAATAAGTTACCAAAAATTATATTACGCTCAAAACTTTTGATGCGGGTGACCATAAACTATGGTTACTATTTTTATTATTTATTTTATTAATTGGTACTAATATTATAAATAAAGGTGCAAAAATTGTTTGCCTGTTGGACAGCGCTAATTTATGTAAATAAGATAATATGACAATATTTATATTCGCATCCTATATGATATTGTTAAATAACATAAGTTTTTGCTATTCGCATTGTCTCTGCCTATCCCTGTGGGAAAAAGGCGTGACATTTTGATTGATTGATTGATTGATTTTGCTATTCGCTTTGGAACTTACTGATTTTATCTCACGATACGATTTTTAATTTTTTTGAGACCTTATCTAAATTCGCCCAAAACTGAAAATAGTTTGCAAGTAGTAAGTAATATAAATTTCCTAAAACATTACAAAAAAATTAAGCTAAAATTTGATCGGTCGCAGTTCTGTTTAATTTTGTTTACTAATTTATACAATATATAATCTATCAATATAATAAGCCAAAAAAATTAAAATTTTCTAAAGCAAAAAATCCATTAAACTCCATATAACATAGTCACCATAAACACAAAGACGCGTGATCATTGTCACAATTTCATTAGGGCGCCTGTCTGCGACGTTGCTGTCACATCCCTGTCAACTGTCAAACTGTCAACTGTCATTTACCTGGCAACCTGACCTGAGTGACGGGTGACGTGACGAGTTAAGGAATAATTAAGAATGAAACTCAGTTTATATGAAGTAATCCGATTCCATTGTGTTGGTATTTTTAACAAGACCGCTACTAGTTTATTGGTTATGTTTTGTGTGTGTTTTTTCTGCGCATATCTCAATATACGTCATATTTTTTTCATTGTGATTTAACATCTGAACTCGACCTGCCTGATGGGAAGCAAGAGGTCCAAGAGTGCCAACGACTGAAAACAATCTTGCAGTTCACCGTTGCCTCAGTCGCCATCACTATGCTGGCGAAAGGTGCTTCTTCACGCATCACATTTAAGTGGTTATAGCATTCCACTTGGTGATTGTTCTACAAAGAAACAATGACGGAACCGGAACAAACCTTTTAGTTTGCATGCCGATTTTTTAAATACTTTTTTATAGATTTTGCGAAAACATTGATTAATGAATTAAACAAATTTTATGAGTCTCTCCGTGACCACGATGGCTGCAAAGCTCTCGAAACGTCGGAATAATAAAAAAATTGTAAAATCAAAACCAAAATAAATGCGATAGTAAGCCACATAAAATTTGTTTAATATATATTATATTTATTTGTCTAACTGACATATTTTCTTTGTGGAATAAACCGGAATGTTAATAATTATTCCGTTTATTTTTATTTAATTGACAGATTTAATTTTTGCTTTTCTGATGGTTACTTCTAACGGTAAAGTTCAAGGCTTCGACGGCTGAAAAAATTATTCAGCTTACAAGTGCCTTTACTGTCCACTGCTGGCCAAATTATCGTAATAGGGTCATGGAGTTGTATCGGAAGTTAATGTGTTGCGTATTTGCTATCACCTGACCACGAGTGCTAATTGAAAGAGCCAATACAGATTTTATTGTGCATACATGAATATTTTAAAGCTACTAATTGCGATTTACGAGAAAATGCAAGACTATACGAGTATTAGTTACATTGAAAATGGGGCAAGTGTATCGTGGGAGTTATTACAGTGCGTTTCATGTCACTTACACTTACTTAGTAAGACTTACTTTACTTGCGCACTTCCTTTGCTTGCTTTCCATCAGGCAAGTAGAGGAAGTTGCGTACCTATAGTACATTATACCTTACTTGGCAAAAGTAGTAAACAAACTTTCTGAATAATGACGGCAAAAAAACGATGACGGTATCAGTAACGATAAAAAAATAATAATTGACGCGAATCAATACGAATATAATAAAAAATATATATAAAAAAACTATGAATTACTGTGAAAATGGTTATTATTATTATTGGTTTTTAAACCATATAAATGGTTTTTGATTTAAAAAATAATGTATATATTATGTATGTGATTTTAATAACTTTTGTGCATTTTTTACAATGTGCATGTTTATTCTATAGAATAAAACAGTAGTAAACAGTTTTCTTAGATAAAGGGCATCGGAAATGGTGATTTTCATGTTTGTTTACTACTTGTTCCGAGAAAAAAAACACAGCATATATTGTATGTATAGGTACAATATAGGATGTTAGATTTTATATATATTATATAAAATCTCTTTTCTAATGATAAACATCTTTGCCTTGTATTTTGTATTGTCAAGAATTGACATCTTACTTCAATTCTGACTTGCATAGTAAAAATATATTATTATATATATATGAATGTTATTTATTCTTTTTATTACGGAGAAACCTAGTAAATAAAATAGGACATACCTACTAGCAGACCAAAAAGACTGTCCTGTTGGCAGGAGAAGGAATTGCAACGCTACTTATCCTACCGCTACCGGATCCAATTGTGATAAATTTACCAGGGGGCCCAATTAAACACACACAAAAAACTTTAAAATAATCTAGTAGTAAGAAATATACAACGGACAGAAGAAATATATATAAAAATCAAAATTAAAATTTTAAAGGAACCCCCGAAACGCCTGGAACCACTTTGGTCATATCATCAGCTTTATAGTAATAAACAACATTAGTCATGGCTCAATAGTTATATCCCTTTAATATCCCTTGGATCCTTATGGTGCATCATCAGATAACTACTCTAGGTCTTCAATTTGATAATGGCCCAGCTAATGGCTCATAGAGAGTAACAATTTTAGTTAAAGCACTATGATATTATCTGTTATTGATTTGCTGATCTGAGAGGATTCATGATCAGATACTCCCGATATTCAATTTGATAACGGCCCAGCTAAAGGCTTAGTTAAAGCACTACAGTTCTATCTCTTTTTTTTGCTGATCAATTGATATCAATTTGCTGATCTGAGAGGATTCATAATGGTGCATCATCAGATTTCCCGGTCTTCAATTTGATGACGGTCCAGCTAAATGCTCTTAGTGAGTAACAATTTTAGTTAAAGCACTATAGTTCTATCTCTTGTTGATTTGCTGATCTGAGAGGATTCATGATGGTGCCTCATCAGATACTCTCGGTCTTTAATTTGATAACGGTCCAGCTAATGGCTCATAGTGAGTAACAATTTTAGTTAAAGCACTATAGGTCCATTTCTTGTTGATTTGCTGATCTGAGAGGATCCATGATCAGATTTTTTAGATCCGGAATGTTTTATTTTATCGCACTAACTTTTCTACACTTAGTTTCCTACCTTCAAGACAAATCTAATAAGTCCAAACTTAGTATACCAAAAAAAGTTTGAACACATCCAGGATTTCGTCTCCTACCTTCGAGTTCCATCATCAGAGTAGCTCAGTGGTACCAGTTAAAACACACATGTATTTGTATACGTTTTTATTTCAAATGTTAAGTCACAGATTTGTTTAAAAGTAAATACCTATAAGGCTGGGAATACAAGTCCGATTTTCCTCTCCGATAGTCCGATCCGATTGTCTGATCAGACAATCGGAAAGCACTCGTGCCATACATTTGTATGAATACTTAATACACGTCAGATCCGATAGTCGGATCGGATGTCAGAATCGGAAACAACGCCAAGGCGCTTACGATTTTATGGCCGATCCGATTGTCTGAAGGTGCAGTTTTCATACAGAATACAGAAACAAAATAGACGTCCGATTCCTACTTCCGATTTGTAAATAATTTGCTCAGCAATATCGGACGTGTATTCCCAGCCTTAATGCGTTTTAACAATGGCATATTTATTTGACATAAAATAACAATCTTCGTCGCATAGCGACGTACAAGGGTTGTCGTTCTAAACAGCGCGTCTAAGATCGCTACCGCAGCTAACAAATCGAGCTGATGACCTTGAAACCGCTGATCAGATCTTCATCAATTGTAGCTAAGAACCATCTCGATCACGTCAGCTTTCAAATGAAACAAACCGCATCGTAATCGGTCCATTCGTTTAGGAGCTACGATGCCACAGACAGACACACAGATACACAGAGCCACAGATACACAGACAAGTCAAACTTATAACACCCCTCTTTTTGGGTCGGGGGTTAAAAATATTTGTTTAACTTTCAACTAAAAAAAGAATGATTAGTCACACTGAAAGAACGTATGAAAGAAATTTATAAATCAGAGGTGAACGGATAAAAGAGACGACCCAGAAGATTGCCCTAGAACAAATTCTATGTTTTCGACGTTGCAGTGCCCGTAAACAGAGCCTGTATGAATTGTGGATGTGAAGGAAGCGAGACAGTAACGAATAAATCTAAAAGCGTAAAATTTCTACAGAGGGTAGAGTAAAACTAGAGTCTTTTTATTATTAATATTTTTTTTCCAAATGTCTCGTTAGCCATGGCGCCATTAGTCTATTTAAAGTAATACATTAATTTACATCTTTGATAAAATAATCGATCTGCTCCCACGAGTTGGTGTGTACATTTTATGATGGTTTTTTACATCTCCACTTGGCTTTATTAAAGTGATGTTGTCGCTCGCTAACACCCCTGTTACTGAGGTATTGAAAGAATTGTATGGATATTCCTTATTATTTGGAGTTATTTTGTTTTTGTATATTTATAATAAGTACCTAATATAATTTTTAATTATACTTAATATTAGTATAATAAATGATAATTTAAAATGGATAGAACCCAGCATCGCTCGAAGAACCGACAACCGATGGGGAAGAAAGGTTCTAGAGTGGAGACCACGAACCGGAAGACGCAGCGTAGGTAGGCCTTCCACTAGGTGGACTGACGACATAATGAAAGTCACGAATAACCGGTGGAAGCAACTGGCATCTTGTCGTTCGAAATGGCGTTCTAAAAGGGAGGCCTATGTTCAGCAGTGGACACATTCTGGCTGATGATGATGATGATGATGAGAACCCAGCAATTTTCAAAGACACGGCGGCTGTAGGTGTCCTATATCATCTACACTACGAAGAATGTTCTAAGAAAATCTTTAACCTTCTCTTTACTTCCGCCAGGGTCGGGAGAATCATACACATTCTGTCGACAAAAAGTTCGGCGAGTGTTTTCTTTCGCCTATCGCTTGGTTACTTCAAGCGTAACACACTAAAGTCTAAATTAAATCCTTTTTTTGGTCGTGAATGTAAAATTTAACACAATTTTACGAGTATTATTAGACATTTAGAAAACAAAAACAAATATAATATTTAATTGTGTATTTTAAGGACATATACATTCACTGAATCGTAACAGAATTTTACAAGAATTTTGTTGTTATTGCAAAAGCCACGTTAATAAGTTGAACATAAGGTTGTTTTATTGTTTGAACCGGGGGCAAATCCATATTATGATAACGTGGTTGCCTATTAGTTTTAGAGATTAGTTGGTGCTCTTGACAATTGATTTATGTGTGTCACGTCTCATCATAACGACCGGCGTCTGCACATCTGTACAACTCACCCGCTCATTCTAAGAACAAACAATATTCAGTTAAAATTATCAAGTGATATACCACTGTTTAAACTATGTAAAAAAATAGACTGAAATTCCATGTAAAGGCTTTAAAAGTCAATAGAAAAAGATTGGTTTACGGGCAGATTCAAAAAAGTAGTACTATACACGACATCTGACCTCGACTCGCCTGATGATAAGCAAGAGAAGGTCCAAGAGTGACGACGACTGAGAATACCGAGCTGCCTTAGCCGCCGTCACTATGCCGGCTAAAGATTTAACTTTTACGCTTCTTCTACCATATCCATTATTTACATACGATGTGATATATTTACATTTCTATACTAAGCTACTTAACGTGCTTTTTCATAGATACAGGACAACCAAAGTACCTGCATATATCAATGATACCAAATGTACATTGGTACCAGCAAGTGGTTTTTGAACCGGAGCTCCCGGTTTGTGCCACTATTGCAATACCACTACATCACGGTTGCTTTATTGTACTAATTAGATACTAATTAGCTTTTATAGAGGATAAAAAAATTGAGATATTATAGATATCCTTTATATTATAAATAATAAATGTAAACGTCGTCGCGGTGACAGAGGCAATATTAAATTTTCATTTCAATTAATCAAACTGTCACGCATTTTTCCCACTAGGATAGGGCAGAGACAATAGAGCGCCACTTGCCACGATCTTGACACAACTCCCACGCTTCCCTCACATCTACAATTCTCTTCATACGAGGTCTACAGTTATGGGCACTAGGCGACCAGGCTTACTTACTTGAGGATGACTCTTATTTGATCGAAGAACACCCTCCTGTGATTAAATATAATTTATATCACCCTTTAAAATAATTGTAAGATTTACACAGCCTTATTCACTTACTTCAAAATGTCTATTCTTCACGTGTGGCTGACAATGCCACAATTAGACATAATGTTTAAAACTAAATATTATCATAGACACGTGTTTTCAATAACAAAATGTTGTATACATATATAGTTATAAATAATATGTACTATAAAACCGATAAATCTGTCACTTCATACTGAACACAACTTTAAAAATGGTCCTCCATGTAAATTTACACTTTGGTACACAAATAATGTGTCTCCTTTATTATTTATTAATAATACACGCACTGTTAACTTTTGACTTTTAATTCTCATTTACTGCGTGGCGCCTCTACTTATTATCTAATAGTATATAATAAGATTGCTAAATATAAGTTTTTTAAACCTAGGTCGTCATATTATGACAACGATCCGCCTCACGTTAAGCTAGAGCATTATATAGCAGATAGATAACTATAACTGAGCATTAACTGTATGTATTGCTCACATCCACTATGCCGGCCTAGTTGAATAAGCCTAAGTTATAATACTAGTTGAGATGCCGCTTTAAGCTGCACTTGAAGTATCCAGGATTATAGGATAAAGAAAAGATGAAATGTTCTCAAGCATTTTTTAATGGAACAACAGAGAAAGGACTATCCTAATTTTTTCCTCAAGAAAGCTGGATTGGATTGCCAGTGCCCATAACCGTAAAGCTTGTATGAAGAGAGTTGTGGATGTGAGGAAAGCAAGGGAGTTGTGTGTCAGGATCGTGGCAAGTGGCGCTACATTGTCTCTGCCCAACCCTGTGGGAAAAAGGCGTCATAATTTGATTGATTGATTGACAGTGAAAATCAATTTTAAAATCCACTAAATACTTTGTGGTATTTTTGTTGGTGAGTGTAAATGTTTTTTTAAACTTGACAATAAAGTGTGCGTTAGGGACGTACCGAGTTGTGGCCAAATTCCGATCTGTCTGTTTTGTAGAAATTTATTCGAGCTTCTACTCTATCGATGTGGTTGATTTTTGATACTAAAAGGCTTAAGTTAAATACTTTTTATGTGACTGGGAACTTTTTGAACGAACGTAATAATGCCCAGTCTAGGTTTGTAGGTGTAAATACCAAATCGGTGACCTGATAACAGTCACTGACGTAACTGAATCATTGGCTGTACTCGTCTCTACTAATGAATCGTACACCTAAGCAAAATAAACAAATACAAATGACGTCAAACTTAAACAATACTTTTCTTGATAATTGTAGGTACATAATATCCAAAGTCACAAACAATCAATCGGGTAACATCTCCCTCTAATACATAAGAGTATAAAAATAAGAAAAAAAACTAAACAAGTGGCACCAGTTTTTTAATCACACTTTTTTCCTCTCAATGACATATAATCTACTATAGCTGTACTCATTAAAACCTTTATTCAGTAAGTCCTGACAATTTACGTCAAAACGTCGATAACGTCAAACTGTCAAAATTGACGTTTGACTGACATTTGGAAAAGGGGCGACTTTTGTTTTGGCCACTTGTTAGGTTCTATCTAGAGGCGATTGTACAATACTTTACTACGTTATTTCATTTATTTTTAAAATAAAATTCTTTTTAATGCTACAATTATTAATTTGGCTGGACAGCTAGTCTTATGTTAACTGGATCCAGAAATGATTTTGTATTTATTTTATTTACATTTCTATACTAACTAAGTCTTGTATCTAATCATAGAAACAGGACAACCAAAGTACATATATCAAAGGATCATAGGTACCGACACGTGGTTTTGAACCTGGGTTTGCGTAACCATTGCACTGCCTCTACACCACGGTCGCCGAATAAGACTGCTACTTGAGTTAAAATCAATAACTGCAAATTGCAGTCACATCCACTATGCGGGCCTTTTAATCCGAAACTTTGAATGTGATTTCGAAACGCGACTGAGTGCTTTAACAAATATATATTTATAATATTTAATGTATTTAATATTACAGCCTTTTCAAGTTCGCATAAATATGTTTTATGAATCATTTTCCTAAAAAAGCGTGTCCATTTTCAAGTTTATTTTTAAACAGATTTTGTATACAAAAGTAAATATAATCTTCATTCAATTTTTAACAGAACCTTATTTCTTTTTTGACCAGCAAGAGTTAAAATTTAGGTATTTGCTTGAACCGGGAATCAAACAGGGACTTACGCGTTGTGGACTGGTGCATTGATCAATGCGCCACGTGGTTCGTCAATTGATAATAACCAAATTCATTATCGTATCAGACCTATGTGTATATGGCACTGATGGACATCGGCTACCGAGCGTTCTCCACACATAACCGTGGTAGAAGCGGCCTGCACCCAACAAAATACTAAATTGTATTTTTAATATTTAAAGTGAGTTATGTATAAACGCAGCCGAATGTCTGCTAACGCCTTTATCAATCAGAATTTCAACGATGACGTTTGATCGCTTTCAAAAAGTTGATATTATTATTTTAATTTTTACGTTCCCATTGATTTTTTCCATAATTCTCTTTTATAATTTTAAAAACTGATTAATTTCTATATTTATTTATGAATAGTTTTAGAGTTATAAGTGTATCTACTTTATTAGGAAACATATTGAGTGTCTATAATGATTAGTATAAAATACGAATAATATTGACATCTGCACAATGAATATCATCATCAAATCAAACATAAACATGGCGAGCATTTGTGCAGCATAGTGACGGCGAATGGGGCAATTATAAAAAGAAACAGTATTGTCAGTCGACGGCGTTCTTGGACCTCCACTTGCAAGTCCAGGTAAAATGTCGTCTCCCAATAAAACCTTTTAACCTCGTCTTCATGCCCTCTATCAGGAGTGTGATACACACTCGCCCAGGTCGAGAGCAACTTCCCCATTTTGTCGACCCAATCGGCAATACAACTAAAACTGTTTAGCATGTCGTTTCTTTTGACAATCATCAAGTGAAATTCCTTCCTTCCCATACTACTATAATCTTGGGTCATTCAATAGAGGCGTGAAAAATCATCTTTAACCGGCTTTTTTTTCAGTCCTCGGCGCTCTTGGTTCTCCCCTTGCTTACCATTAATTAGGTGAAGGTTAAAATGTTGCCTCTCCATAAGCATAAAGTAAATAAGCCTCTAAATTAATAAATAAACATACAAACAGGAAAAAGACATAAATAAAAAACTACAGTACATTAACAAGAAGCCCTTTGTTTTCATTTAACCCGTCAAAGTCACACTGAATTGATAGGCTAGAATACATCTAGAATGGGTGACGTGAACCCCTGCATTACCCACCTTGACCCCCTCCCTCACCGCCGCGGGTCCCTTTCTCCACCCTTCCATCACACACTTCCGTGCGCGCGTCCGTCTGTCATCCGTCATCGTCAAACTGCTGCACCATGGCCACAGTAATCCTATGTCTAGACAAAATATACCTTTCCAAAAATACTTGCATGTACTAATGTATGAATAGGGATTAATTGTTCAGTTTATAGGATTGTGTGGAGGATACGCTAAGAGTTCGATCTTGCTAATGTCAATGTGATTCTTTGTTTAGAAAGTGATTGAAGTACAAATTGTAAACTCACGTCATTAGACCGATAATACTTAAAAATATACGTGTAGGTAGGCAGTTGGTTGGTGGTCTTTTTCCAGTCTGCCGATTTGGGCTAGTACCACCAACACTTTCAATTCAATAGTACCACAAACGAACGTTCTGTACCGTTAAGTTAACATCGAGAGCTTTAACAAAATTGCTTACCCTCTTGGTATTAAATATTATTCTAATAAATTCACACAGCACAAACTATTACTATTATCCAATAAAAGTTAACGTATAAATCAATAAATCTTCGAATGCCATAAAGTAAATCTGTATGAAGCTACGCATCGCACGTCATTAGCAAAATCCTTAAAATTTGTACCATACATGCGTATCAACAATAGAAAGCTACGTTGCAAATATAATATCCATCATGCGATCCCCCTACACCTGATTAATGATCTGTCCAGCATGAATAAAAGTGACGTTGTCTTTTGTCCGAGACTGTTGCATTTTGAACCACTGTGCATACCATAATGGACACATGTCCCACCATCCATCAAGGCCGACAGCTGCCGCGGAGTGGACGCATTTGTTTTGCCAAGAGTTATCGGTGGCGCGAGAAAGTACGCGACCACTTCAAAAAGCACCCCCGCACTTTAAAATGTACGGTGAAAATGTTGTCTTTCCAATTTTGCTGAGTTACATGACGTCTTGCACGTACGACTTGTAGTTTGAAGACTGATGTGTTCACTATAGATGCTCCCCACCTTCGAGTTCGTTACAAATTGCCTTCAATTCAAAAAATATATCAGCACCTACTTATATATTATTTTAAAACCACTCCTTACTATCAAAGAATTATAATTATATTTCAGCCGGCATCCAAACACTTAAAAAAGCCAATTCGCTTATTGCTTACATAAGCTCAAAACTTGAACACTAAATGTAATGTTAATTAATTCACAAACATAACGACAATTATTAATATTTCAATTACAAAATAGTTAAGCTTGAATAACCATCAAATAGGCGAGGTCAGAGCGACTACTTTTGTTGAACACCGGGGTCTCGGGCGCCCGAACGCCAAGACAAATGGAGGGGGCGCTGAGAGACATCAATCTACTTATTACGCCGACCTCAAACTAAATCATTTATTGTGCGATCCAAATCTACCTATTTACTCAACGAGCGGGTCACGGAGACCCATCACTCACCGCTGAGTGGCGATTTTGGGCGATTCTGCAAATAATGCCACAGCCCAAGTGTTTTAGATGCGAACTTAAGATGACTTTCGTATTTGATTTTCGATTCATTTCTCTTCTTTTTTACGCTAAGAGAGTGAAATTTGTTACAGAATGGACTGAGTTTTTCGTATACATTGCTACGCTTAGATGTTATTGTGCTGATAATACTGTTATTTTTAGAAAAAAATAATTAAATTATATTGTCAGATAATACAAAAAAAGCGCGAGTTGGGAGAGTTTCCACGATATAATATAACATTATGCTAATAACTTTATTGGAACACAATTTTATTGAAACATCCTTAAATATAAACATCACCAAAACACAACAATAACACAAAGATTAATAACAACACTCAAAAGTAATATGGCAATAAATCAAGCGATCATCGTTATAAAACCTGCCTACCCTTAATGTTGCGGTATTCATTAATTTGATGAAATAAAACAAAATGTCACTTTAATTAGCAACCATTATTATGGAATGACAGACAACGTCGCGTTGGGCCCACGAATTTAAAGGCACGTTTGTCTTGCTCAAGAGCATCCCCCACTTCAAGGACCCTCTCTACCTGTTGGCCTCTATCACGAATAATCAATCAACACGATTCAAGCAGTTAACATACTAAATACATTCACATCACATTACTTATATTTATTAATAAATTGTTTATACTTACCTATTGTAACCGCACCATTTAATAATGCTTACCAGCTTAACATGAATATTCATTAATTTATGAGTTTTGAATAAATTAATCAAGTTACCAATAAATTCCCACTGGAGTAGGCAGAGCCAATAGAGCGCCACGTTTATGATTGTCCAATAATTTTTAAATTTCACATTTATTAGTTACTGTAAATAGGTGTATTTACGCGTAGTCGCTCGTAGCTCATCTGAATGTATTGTTCACTTGACAGTGACCGTTTGGCGGACTCGTGGTAGCATCACTGGGCCTGTTAGTGGCGTGAGCATTCAAGGGTTTGACTGACAAGGAGTCTATTCAATCAAATTGAAAAGCGACAGTATTGCTTCATAACGTTTACATTGCCGTTTTGGTTTTTAATTTGTTTTTAGTGAAAATTATATTAACGTATTTATGAATATTTTAATTAATAGATGATATAAGTAAATAAGTTGTATTTTGATCTTTATTTACACTAAGGAAGGAGCAGATTTTTTTATTATTGAGTGTTGTCTAATAATTTATAGCTGCTTTAATATTGTATGAAATCTAAAACCAGCAATGTATAATACTGTATATAAAACACCATTTATTGCTATTTGAGTGTTGGAGGTTGTGCGTAAACGGCGATGAATGATATCATTATCATGATTAAAGCCTGTCTGCCTCCAAGTTAAGATGTCGGCGAACCGCTGACTGATTTTCGGTTAAGACAGATTTAATGTCTTGTGTACTGACGTACACTTTGATTTTACTTGCATGGAACATTACACTGATTAATAAATATTTTTGCAATATTGTATTGCATGACTGTCGGTTGGCGTGGGGATAGCACTACAGCTTAATATTTGGGCTGTGGTCACATGTGCCAATATAAAATTAAATCATAGGTACAGTTTAGATGCAGGAATTTTTATTAAAATATTGTAAATTAAGGACAATGATGTAGAACAGATTATAGATCATTTCAATCATTATTTTGATGTTTTTTTTCCTAAGTATATTATTATTTATTGAATTAAAGCCATATTGATTATTTTATTAATAATGATTGATATGTCATTTTAATCGATAAAATCTACGATATATTTATTTGTCTTTTTTAGAAATTAATAGCATAGATACTCAGGTGATTCCTTAAACACTTATGGAATATGAAGTTTCTTTTGGATTTAGTTCAATAATTTTTATATCTATTCCCACAAAACACGCGTCTTTTTTTTATTCTAGGTATTACAAGCTTTCACAAAAATGTTGGGAAAAAATAAAACATACAAATAAAGTTTGTAACATATATATTCTTTGAGCTTTTAATTGCATTTTGAAATACAACATAAAATATTAAATAAGAAATATTAAATTTGGTAAAATCAAAATATTTTAACACTTTTTTTATTAAAAGAATGAGCAAAAATCTCTTTTACAGAGCTAAGAGCCGTATACATTTTGTTAATTTTAAAACTTGTTGTAAAATGATGATGTGTTTCGATTGTGTATAAAAACTTTGGCCACACTCGAATATATTTCGGCTGAAGAACATCAAATCTAAGCCAGATATTTAAAATAATAAATGTCAATTTTTTTTTAACTCGAGCGTGGCCAAGGTTTCATTTAGCAAAATATATTTAATAAATAAATGCTGATATAGACTGCATCTTAAATGTATAAGTATACAATTATATTTTTATTATATATATAAAAGAATTACACTCAATAATCCGTATATTACAGTTCGTATATCAATGGTTATAACTGGAAGATAAATTTCGTCTAGAGAAATTACTACATGCGTATACCAAGTTTAGTATAATTCCTTTTTTCTTACGAAAAACAAGAAACATTTCAAGTATAATTTTATCACTTTTTATCATCAAAATATCTTAAATAATCGTCACATCTGCTGGTACAATACAGCTCACAGACAATTGTGGGGTACTTAAATTATTATTCTTATTACTAAATAATAAATAGCTTCCTCGCACTGTTCACCTACCATTTACATAACACGAGATATTGCGTCACCATCGCTGAGATTGGATCTCCGAGATTGCCGTCGAACCAACGAATACATAGATACCTCAATTATATACATACATAGAAAAACATAATTAAAATAATAATAAAACAATAAAAACTACATCTGATTTACAAAATTTATAACTAAAAAATATTATTGCAACGAATTAAATACTGAATTTGACGATATCCAAGTGCACAGACATATTGCATTCATAATAGCAAAAATACATTTACAAGAGATCGAATCGAACATATTTGATGACACTATTTACATTGTAATCTCAACCTCCATCACCCGTGCAGCGCTGGCCGCCATCCAGGCCCACTGCTTAACAACTAAATGAACGTAGAACGTTTGGCGTATACTTAGGTAGCTAATTACACTAACACTATGCGGTGTACGCTAACAATATTTTACTAAATAATTAAATTGGCAAAGAGTTTCAAAATACTTAACACCCGCCGCGGGCGGACACTATTATATCTACGTAGGTTTAAAGTAGCAAGATATGGTATGATCACATGTGTACCGCGACACTGTCTTATTGTACATACATCGCCGTCCTGGCGCGGAACATCTACACGTACTTGCTAGAGAGCTGTTTAGCGAGCTCCGTGTACTTCAAGAACTTCGAGTGGGGACTCTCATCAAACGACTGCGAGGGACTGCGCGGGTCCTGCGGTGACGCCGCCGTCGATCCACCGCTTTTGTGTGTGCCGGGAGATGAAGCCGGCGCAGGAGCCTTTACCGGAACTGGGTCAGGCAGTGCGCCGTCTTTGACGAAGTGCATTTTTGACAAATGGTGCCTGTACGCCCCTTTAGAAATAAACGGAGTATCACATAGGGCGCATTTCATTATAGAGTCTGTGACGACAGCGTCATTACAAGCCCAACTGAACGTCAGGATACTGGGCGGACCGGCTGGAGAGGGCGCCGGTGGTGGTGCTCGAGATGGATTATTGGTCTCTGTCTTATCACAGAGTTTCTGAAGGGCCGCTAAAGGGTGACTTCCACTGCGGCGAGAAGTGCCAGCTTCGTTGGACGAGCTACCGCCAGCTAAATTATCAAACATAGAAGACAGTGCTCCCAAACTGGAAGCTGGCTTTCTATCAGAGCCGGGCGTGTGAGCGGAGCGATCGCTGCTTGGACTGCGGGGACTGGCCGCGGGACTAGGACCTTCACTCTCACGTTTTGGCTTCACATCCTCCTCTGCATGACTACTAGGTCGAGGAATTTCATCCTCGTCCTCGATCTCTGTCTTAACGCGCACAGGTTGATTACTCAAGTCTACGCCGTTTTCGCGATCATCGTCATCTGTAATTTCTTTTTTAATTCTAATTTCGTCCGCTGCTGGAGTGTGTGAGCCACGAGTGTCCGGGGTCGTACGTGGAGTCATGTGAAAAGACGCATCTAACTTTCTGTCAGGAGTAAGTGAATCTACACGACTTCCGCCTCGCTCTGACATTGAACTGGATTCGCTGCCACTGCGTTCGCGACGACCGTAATGACTTTGCTGATGATGATAGCTCCTCAGCATACTCATTGTCTGAGGGTCAACTAATGGCTTTGTGTAGTCGACGCTTTCGTCAATGCCTAAACGTTTCAAAATACTGGACCCTATGGGGGCATGAGAGGCAGCGCCTGGAATTCCGGGAACAGAATGCCGCGATCTAGTGTCGAAACTCTTCTCTATTAACTGTTCAATCGCGTTTAATACCGATGGGGATGAACTCTTATCGGCGTTGGCATCTTTGGAATTTGGAGACGAATCGTTAATAGACGAAGGAGACCGGAGGTGAATAGAACTAGGCGACGGTAAGTCCTCACTCTTGCGGCCATCTCTACCAGTGGGGGTGATGTGTCCCGGGACATCTGGTGGTAAAATATTATTGGACAGCAATGCATTTTTTAGAAAATTTCTCTGACTACTCGATATTGGCGCGCCAATACATTGCCTAATATGTTCGACGAAGACTGCAGTCTCAATTTTATCGCCGCATTTTTCGCACGTAATTCTACTACCGGTACCGAAATCCCTAATTGGTTTGCCCATAGGAACGCCATTGCCATCCCCGTTCTTGAATTCGTGTTGGGCTCTTTCGAGCTCTAATAATTTCCGTACTGGTAGAGATTTCTTTCGTTTCTCGCGAGTCTGTCGTCTTCTACCCCCACTCTCAGTAATGGAGCGCATAATGTGCTCTTTGTAGTGAGAATTTTTAACCATATGATTACTCAGTTCTTTGAGTGAGCTGAACGCTTGGTCGCACACTTTACACGTTAGTACCGCGCTTACATGACTACTGGTTCCAGTGTTTGGTGGAGTCGCGCTGTTGGCTCCAGGAGCTGAAGAGTTGGATCCTTTTGCTTCGTCGGACGACTTCCAAGAAATTATCTGCTCTTGTGAAATAATGTTAGTGTAATGTTGAGTTCTCTGCATATGACTAGTCATTTCTGCTAATGAACGGAAACTTTCCGCGCACCACATACATTTCAATATTTGCCTAGTTTGTTCAGCGCCCTTGCCTAACCATACATCTTGACCGCGTACTAGTTTTCTAGGTATTGGCATATTTTCCTTTATCAGCATGTTCAAGTCGTTCTGATTGGGTTTAGAACTATGAGACGAAGAGTTATGAGACGGAGTTGACGGCGAGCTCGAAGGCGGTTGAAGTGATGGAGGGATCGGAGTGATTCCGCTCGATGGCACGGGTACATTGACACCACAGTGTTTGGCTTCCTTCATGTGAATAGTCATATCAGCTAATGAATTGAAACTCTTTTTGCACCAGACACACTTAAGTACATCTTTAGTTTGGTCCGCTCCCTTGTTGAGCCAATGGGACTGCCAAGCGCTGTGTCTCGAAGCCGCATTAACACCTAACCCTGCACCAAGCGCTGCATTCTGTACAGATCTAAATAGTTCTTCACCACCCAACCTGCTTAACTCGCTCATTTTTTCCAATGCTTTAGTAGCATCGCTGGGCGTGGGAGCACCATGCTTCAGTTTGCCATTCCATTCTGGTGGAATTGCACCCTTTGGAGATAAACTAGCGGCTGCAACGGCGGCGGCGAAGTAAGGCAAATGAGGCGTGACTGGGTTCGCCCATGGCGAAGGGGCTGGCTTGAATTCAGCATTCCTAGAACTCTTTCTACTCGGAACCGGCGACGGTGAATTTTCTGGACCTCTTTTTCTCGTGCCAACAGATAAATCTAATGGGCCGTTCTCTGGAGTCTTACTAAGATTGACAACGTCATCAGTCATGTCATCGTCTTCAGGTGTGTTGCTTCTCTTGGTGCTGAAGTCTAAGACGGCGTCTGGCCTTTCTGTGTCGGCTAAGTCTTCTTGGCATGACATTAAAAATCTTTGTTGATGTGCGGCCGCTGCAGCGGCGGCTCCCAGGTATGCAGCCATAGCGGCTGAGTGCGGTGGCAGCAAGGCCGCGGGCAAAGCTCCCGGCAGGGCTGCCGAAAGAGCCGCGGGCAGACCCAAGCCGGTCGGTCCGCCGCGTCCCGAGTAAACTGAATCGTTGGAGGGACATCTCGGAGCACCCGACGATTCCCGAGACAAACTTCTCGGACTCTCCCTGTGGACAATAGAAATGATAGTTTTAATAATGTTTGAATGATGGTGATTTAAGAATGGTGCTGTAAATTTGTCAATAACACTATAACAGATAATGTATGTATTTGTAATATGGGGGAGCATTATATCGTGATGGTATGTTTAAGTTTCGATCAGACAATTAATTGGTATCATATTTCAATATAATCTTATCTGTATCGTCCTCGATATTATTAGTGCATTGCACGTAAACAGTACTAAATGCAATATTATCGACTAGATAATAATTTAAAAATATATTGGCATATAATATAATTAAAGATTAAGCGTGAGCTAATATATTAAGTATTACGGGAAAAAGGAGGGATGCATCAGAGCAGAGACATATTGATTGTGTAAAGCGTCGACTTGATAGTATAGTTAGTGGCTATTTAGTACTTTAAGCCCAAACGTTTTTTTTTCTCTTTTATTGTTTAGTCACGACTACTGATCTTGGACTTACCTGATGGCAAGTCTTAGAGCGCCGAAGACTGAAAAAACTGTCTCAGTTTAAAACCGTCAAATTTTATACAAACTGGTGTATGTGTGTACAAGGAAGGAGACAATTTAGCATGATACTTTGGAGATATACCCTAAGTAAGTAAGTAAGTTTACTTAAATATTAGCTTCAATTTGTAAATAGAATAGTTTAAGCTTATAATGGGAATGACATCGCCATTTTATTACCTTAAATAAAAAATTATAAGCCAAGAATTTGGTAATGGGGTATATTTTAATCTATATACAAAGTGAGTCATATAACTAGGTAGGTACCTAAAAATATCCACAATAGCAAGTAGATATAATAAAACTAATTCATAATAATTTATCCTTTGTAGGTTGACTCTGCCAATCAAAGAGTCAATTGTTAATAAAAGGTCATTTTTTCTGTCACTGAATATTGGTTACTTTACTTACTTTACCTCACTCAGTCACGACAATTAAGAACGCCGGGTTCAAAAACTAATTGCTGATACCAATGTATCTTTGATATATAAAGTTTCGTCGTCCTGTTTCTATGATACAAGGACGTTTAGTAACCTATATATTTATGAAATTCAGAATTCAGTAAAGATTGGTCCTTTCAGTCTTTTCAGACGTTTGGCATACCTACTAGGTGCTTACTTATGAGTAGATATTGCTTAATTAGTAACAAATAGGGCACTTGCTAATAATCGATTATAACGATTGATAACCAAATCGATTGTTATCGATTCGTACCTAACGAATTCGCTAATCGATTAAAAATATGATATTTATTGATGGATGTTCATCGTATCCTTTGTTTTAGTTATCTAGATCTTTCTAGCATTTTTAAAATATTTATTTATTTAAAAAGTATGTTGGTTGTTTTTTTTATTATTAACATTTCCATAATGAGTTACTAACCCTGTTTGGATCATTGAAACAGGCTGAACAAAGAACGTATATCAAAGATACATTATTACAGGTTATGGTTTTGAAACTGGGTCTCTTGGTTTAGGAAACGATTTTGCTACCATTACACACTTTTTTAAATTTGTCTTAGCCATGTATGTATCTACCTATGTATGTATCTAACATAACATACATACCTATCTATGTATGTTAGGTTAGATATCGATTTCCATATTTTATGGTTCTGCTGTTTATCCCAAATTTTTGATATTATACCTAAACACCTAAAAAAGTGTTGATTTTATTTCTCTTGATGGTTAGCAGTAGAAAGTCCAAGATACGCCTCAAACACCGTAACTTAGCAGCCCATCCAGGTATAAGATCCTATTGTTTATCTTACTAGGCCAGATGAGGCTAAAAAAATATTCATAGTCTGTTTACAAATATTTTTTGTTTATTACAAATAAATCTTGTTTTATTATTAGATACTTATTATATATATAATATCTGCCTACCCAACGGCGTATGTATTGCGTAAATTATTAATTAAGTAAAAAAACTTTGTAAACAATGTCTTTTTTTAAAGATTTTATAATAGTTTTGTTATTGTCTTAATATAGAAACAATAATAAATTGCTAAATTAAACTAAAATAATATTGGCCGGCATAGTGACGGTGACTGAGGCAACCGTAAAATGAAACGGGGTTTTCAGTCGTCAACACTCCTGGCCTCCTTTTGCTTAGCATCGGTCAAGCTGAGGTTAGATGTCGCGTCTCAATAAAAAAAGGCATAATAAATAACAGAAAGTGAAAAAATAATGGACATGTTTATTAGGTATCAATAAATCAATTAAATTTTATTGTTTTCATATGCAAATTTAATATTATAATAAGCAAAGAATAAGGAAAATTATTAATGCATTAAGAAATATTATTAAGAAATATAATTCTAATAGGATTCTACCAGTAAACATAACTATTTTTGGGCAATCACACAAAACAGGAAAACTACACATTTGCTTCAATTAGCACGCAAAATAAAGTACCTACATCAGTTGCATCGAAACAAAAATTAATGCTCAAAGCACATTTTATTTTATGCAATGTTTATGAATTTAAATTAAAGTTGATTAAAAGTTCTCATTTCCAATAATACAAATAAATATCAAATCTAACTATTGTTAATTGACGATTTATTCATCCGCTGTCAAGAACCAATACGATTGGCGCCATAAAAACAAATCACTGTCAAAACTCCAAAGAAAAAAGTCATAATAATAATCGAAAACATACCTCACGTGGTCCGGCTCTACGATCATTTTGGACGCAATGTTTCCGAATTTCTTGGAATATTCAACCACAAATATCAATCGCACCCATCAACTTTTACGAAACAACATCAGTTCCAGTCAACACTTGAGAAAATTTACAAACGAACAGAACGTAAACAGACTACGCGCGATGTCGGCGGCCGAGAAGGAAATGCGCGGTGCCTCCGGCGGCGGCGGCGGACCCGCGTGGAATGAGATTCTACGTGATTTACGACCCGCCTGCAGCGCCCCCGCCCCTCGCGCCCCTCCGAAGAGCGAGGCGAAGAATGCGGGCGCCCGGAAGCGGGAGAGAGACGAAGAGACGTCTGTTTGTTCCTAGTGGGTGGCACACTGCGTAATGCATCCGTGCGTGTTTCGCGCGGCCATGCAGCAGTGACGGGCGGCGATCTTGTTGACAAGCGACTGACGAGAAGACGTTCTGAGTCAGCGAAAGCGGCGGCTGAGGTTACACGACCATAAAACACTACAATTATATTTATATACGACTCAGCTATCATGACACTAGCATTATTTTTGTTAATACCAATATTTGATAGGACATAACGAATATAATTGTTACGGCTTTGACAATACTCTCTTTGACAAAGGCGAGACAATTTGATTGATTGATTGGAATGAACAAAAGATTATCTCATTACTTATTCAAGACAATATCATTAACACATATATCTATTATATTCCTAAATTTTCCTTAAATTTCAAAACAACAGGCAAACAAAATGAAGGGATAAAAACGTTACCTGTCCGTGGTGTATGTAATATAAGTTAAGGACAGTTTATAGTGAGGGGCTGTGGTAAGCAGGGATCGGTTGTGTGACATTTAGTCATGTCAAGCCATCTCGCAGGCTTACTCTAAGATTACTGAAGAGCGACAGTGTTGACAACAAAACTGGAGTAAGGGTCCTGTACGGGGGACGCGCGTGGATTACTTACATGTCATCGTACAGATTTACACAAAACGAATATTATCACGAATTCATATTAACAAATATTACTTATTATAATACTTTTTTTATTGTAACTCGACATGTGACAGCACCCGCCTGATGTTCCAGCCTGATGTGCGATCCATGAATAGAGGTGACTGCTACTACAGTTCAATAACTGTAGTCACATCCACTATGCCGGCCTAGTTGAAACCGGCAACTTACAAGCTGATCCCGTAAGGCGACTAAATCACTTCACGGTCTGTACACTTATAAGTGATGGTAGGTTCTACCCCGATCGGCGGACTTTACAATAATTTCATATGTATCCATTTATTCCAATGTGAATCGACATATTTGTCTTCGACTTGCCTGATGGTAAACAAGCTGACGACTGAAGAAATTCATAATACGGTTGCCCCAGTCACCGTCACTATGTCGACCGGAATTATTTGTAGTTCTTATTGAAAGAATAAATGAAATCAGGCAAATTAATCAATAATATCAGTTCATGCATTATTTTCTAATTACCATCAAGATACTATATAATCAGGGATAAGCAGGACTTTGAAATTTACTTGGGTTAGGTATTGTAATGGTTTTTAAATTTTCAACAAAGATATATAAAGATATATAAATGGTTTAAACTCAATAATGTTCAGAACAGTGCTGATCTGTATCATACTTAAAATGTATTTGAACTTTTTCATCTCTAAAATGAAAGTTTGCGGTTCGGTTCCCGTTCCTAACTAAACAATTAAGATTAAACTTTTAATGTTTTTTTAAAGAGCGTGTGACGTTTATGAAGTACCTACGTAAAGTAGGGGTTATAGTGAAAAAAGCAATCCTCCGACAGCTGTTAATGTAGAGAGCGCATTAAAGTGCGGGTGCGCCGGTATCAATCAATCACTAATATTTATGTGACAGCCACCTTAATCTATATCTGTGCTCCTCTGACAACGGCCGAACGCATATGTCCGCACTCTTCTATAACAGATGGAAAAATAAAGAACGAAAATAATGACAAAAGTGACAGATTTAATGTTGTTTATTGCAAATTACGCGTAGCATGTGTTATTGTTATTTGGGTTAAGCATTCCGAACTAGAATGTTTAATCACAACTATAAATGTCACCCGGTGGAAATTACCTCACAACCGACTCATATTTTTTTACCTATATACATAAATAACTTTTTTATAGATATGCGACATCTGACCTCGATTTGCTTGATGATAAGCAAGGGGAAGTCCAAAAGCCCCGATGACTGAAAAAAACAGTTTTGGTTTACGGTTGCCTTAATCGTATTATTTTTTATTTTCATCAGAATTTTAAATTACTAATCCGAGTTTTATACTTATATGTCATAGTGTCAGGAGTATAGATAGTGGAACTCCTTTGTCTGTGTCTATCCCTGTAGGAATTCAGGCGTGATAAATGATTTTTTATTTTGGTATATACAACAGGTTACAAACTAAAATTAGTAAATAAAATTAGGAACTTTCCAATATTTAGGCTTTAGGTTTGCAATCAAAAAATATACACACAATAAGCTTTTAAAAATTTATAATACTCGTATAGATAGTTACATATTAAAAAATAAAAATAATAAATTAAAATTTACAATTAAAACTAAAATGTTCAAATGTGACTATAAATGTAAGGATATAAACGGAATCCTTAAAATTACAATAATTATTAAAAATAGGTTGCTGGGAAAGTATTTCTGATACTTGCCTTTAAAGACGTTAAAACGATGTTAATTGATTATGTTATTATAAATAATTTTTTATTGTATACTTAAACGGTGTAGTACCAAAAATCCTATAAAGCCCAAGCGCGAGTGGAGTGTAAATAAGTTGAAGTAAAACAAGGAACCTTAAAACAATAGCCAAGTGGTCATAGAACTAAACACCCCACCTTTGGACATTGACAGTTTCACACGACTCTGATCATTATGCCTTCACATTAAAGACTTGATTCCTTTGAAATTATAAACTTGAATTTTATGATTGATGACGTCGCATGTAAGCAACTAATTGACATTGATGGAACAGCCAGCAACGATTCAAGTTATACAATTCAATTAAATTGACAAGCGACTTTGAACCAAACTCCTATGTATATTGCAACAAAGTATTGTTATTGTATAAAAACATTTGTTTGCAATGTATACCTGAGATTACCGGATACGGATAAGCTGAACATTTAATTTTTAAAGGAAATGAGTAGTTTGATGAATTAACTAATACAAATAAAACTTTAATAGTAAATAGATTATATTAGCATTCACAGTACATATTAACCCTTAATTTCATCATCATATATCTACTGAATTCCCACAGCACAACTTGCCACGATCCTTACACAATTGAAGACATGAGTAGATAAAGGTGACATGTATATTTTTTATTCAATATTTGTATTTTTTGGCGCGGATGATGGTATTATGTCATGAAAACCTTCATCCGCGCCAAAAAATAACAAACAAAAAGTTACATCCACTCATGTCTTCAATTCTGTCTCACCTTCTTTACATTAACAATTCTTCTCACACAGCAACCTTCTGTTTTTTATTAATGTTTCCGATTTGATCATGCAACAATCTTCTGGGTCGACCCGTAACTGTCTCCTTTGATTTATAAATCCGTTTCGTCAATCTCCTTACATCTATCCTTTCAATGTACCCAAATTATTGCTTAGTAGATGTGACTGCTGTTAGTGAACTGTAGTAGCAGTCGCCATTATAGATCCAGTCATGTTAGATCATGGAAAGTGGTGCTGCATAATATCTGCCTATTCCTAAAGAAATATAATATAACGAAATCCACGTGCATAACCTTGGAATTAACAGTAATTTAAACAAAATTAAATTAAGAATTTTCCATTATTATTTAAATAAAAAACTTAAAAATACAATTGTACACGTAAATTTAAATATATTATTTAAAACACAAACTGTTTAAATAATGATCAATAAGTAAGAACTTTTAATGAGAAATTCAATATTTATTTATGGTTGAGACACACTTGAAATGTTTAAATTAAATTTTTACAATATATATCATCATCATTATAATGACACGCCTAAATTCCCACAAGGATAGGCAGAGACAATGTGAGTGCTACTTAAAGTTATTTAACTTCAGCTTCA
This sequence comes from Tinea trinotella, assembly GCA_905220615.1. Lineage (NCBI taxonomy): Eukaryota > Metazoa > Arthropoda > Insecta > Lepidoptera > Tineidae > Tinea > Tinea trinotella. The sequence goes on along the minus strand of HG992308.1, from coordinate 424,596 downwards.
GCTAAACACAAGGCGGAGTGCTGTCATATGGCGAACCATAATAAAAAAAAACATTGTTTATTGCGGTTTAAATAAAATTAATGTTGTGTGTATATTTTTAACTAGAAAATGAATTTAAATGGAGAACAGAGATGGGTAGATTCTAATTAAATGAAAATTGCCAGCGGGGCAATTTGCAGCAGGCGTATCACCATTTCTTATAGCATTATTGTTTTAATTGTCAAATGTCAATTCGTACATCAAATATGCTTATTTGAATCAAATTACTATTAGCAGTTTTGTGATGTCACATCAATATTCAATCAACATCAATATCCTCTAAAGCGTGCCACCGCGGTAATTAAAAAAGATAATATTAGGTTTTAATATTCAAATATAGGAATGAATTTGAAGGAATAAAACAAAATTGCAAATAAGAGATAGTGGTACGAAATTGAGTTATCTTGTTTTATACATCAAACATTACTGTCTTGAAACATGCTTGTTTTAAAAGTTGGTGGTAGGCTCTTTGGTATCAGCGTGGCACACCTAATAGACTTTAAATGCCCTTAGATATCTCAGTATTGTTTTGGGCTCGCAAATGTATGTATGGGGACAAAGAATAAACTTGAGGTCATCCTAACCATATTAGTTGGTATATATAAGTATATTGATTTTTGTGTGTATTGTATATTGAATGCATTAAACAAAGTCACCTGTCAATGTATATTTCATTCGAACAATTAAGTAAATATACTTTGTTTCAATAAATAAGATTGGTATTAATTTATTGCTGTAAATTCTATTGCGATGTATTTTTATTATTTCAATATAATAAATGGTTGTTTGTCTAACATATAATTATAATGATTTATTAACAGTAAAAATACATTAAAGTCGTACATCAGTTCAAAACATTGTGATCAAGGCGACCGTGGTGTAGTGGCAGTGCAATGGTTACGCAAACCACGGCACGGGTTCGGAACCACTCACCGGTACCAACTTTGGTTGTCCTGTTTCTATGATACAAGCACTTTAGTAGCTTAGTATAGAAATGTATAATAAAATAAAACATTGTGTACTCCTTACTATAAACCCGGATCCTTTAAGCGATGCGTGAAGCAGCCGACATAGTGACGGCGACTGGGGCAGCCGTAAACAAACTTGTTTTTTTTCAGTCGTCGGTACTCTTAGACCTCCTCTTGCTTCCCATCAGGCAGGCCGAGGTCGGATTGTAAATCACAATAAAACAAAAACAAACATCCCACGCATAATTACAAATCATGAAAAAAAAATTGTCTAAATGCTTACATAATTTAGAATAATTAGTTTTCCTAAGAATTTGTAAATGTAAACATAATTGTTCCAATTTCCATTATATCTGTGATTTAATATAACTTTTATAAATTGAGCGATTAGTCCTTTATGAAATGGATTTTACCAGATCACAAAACAAACCAACGTTTTTGCAAAACAAACGTTTTACGAGTTATTATTAGTATTTTCATAGATTTTGCGCGAACTCTGAATTAAACAAATTTTATGCGGCTTACTATTGCGTTTATTTTGGTTTAGATTTTACAATTTTTTATTATTCCGACGTTTCTAAACCGAATCTAAACCAAAATAAACGCGATAGTAAGCCGCATAAAATTTGTTTAATCTAAGTAGATATCAAATCTGTATCATTTAAATGTAATCTATACAAATATTATAAAGAGGAAAGATTTGTACTTTTGTGTGTATGTTTGTAATGAATAAACTCAAAAACCACTGTGCTGATTTCAGAAATTCTTTCACCATAGGAAAGCTACATTCACCCTGAGTGACATAGGCTATATTTATTGGGGATCCTTATTAAAACTTAAGTAATGTAACTCAAGGTGTAAAAAAAAGTAAAAAACGTCTAACTAAAACTAAAACGTCTTTCGTCGCATGCGCTGCGGAAACTATTGATGATAGAACAGAAGTATGTTTTACAATATTAAAGAACATGTCAATATCTACAAAAAATTTCGCGATACCATATGTCCAACTATTATCGTTATGAAACAATAACTACTTTTTACATTTTAAAAGTTAATAGAAATACCTACCAAAATTAGACCACACCTTCTGTTTAAATCCTTATCCTAATAAATCATATTGTTTTCAAGACTGTTTCAATTCTTATAGATTGCTTTTTGAATTGTTATTACGAATTTAATGTCATAGAAATAGAAAAAATAATTATTTATAAAGAGAAACGATTATACTAATTTTCTCGATTCACAACGGTTAGGCGGTATGAAATTCGCTGGTTCAGCTAGTATTAAATAGTTTCATAGTTATGGATGGCATACAATTATATTTTTGGGTGAATATCAGTGCAATTTGTAATAATTATTCCAAATGTGTGACATGAATAATGTTGTCAATAGGATGTTTATGACATTCGCGTGTGTCATTAATGTCAATGCTGAGAGGCCATTCAGAGGCATGCGGTGGCCATGGATTGGGTGTACAATGAGGATAATTGCAAGAACATTCAAATATTAAAAACATATTCCATTAAAATAAGGCGACCGTTGTGTAGTGGCAGTGCAACGCAATCCGAGAGCACGGGTTCAAAACCACTTGCCGGTATTAATTTATCTTTGGTTGTACTTTGGTTGTCCTGTTTTGTAGCTTAGTATAGAATTGTAAAAATATATAAAAAAATATTTTAAAAACATATTAAAATATTAATTTTAATGCAGTGTCTTACTGAATGGATGTAAAAAAAAACCTATTAGAACAGGATTGCTGAACAGGATTTTGGATATTGGATTTTGAGCGTTTCTTAGTAGTTTCTTCATTTGTAAACCGGCAAGTGCATGACAATTTAATGTGTGTGTAATTTATATTTATTTTTTGGAGTCATTGATTGTATATTGTATTAGAATACAATAAAGAAAAGAAGCTATTTATTTTAAAATAAATAAACAAATAAATAACCCATTATTATTAATAAAAGGCAATAAAAATATATTTTTTACTATCATAATTATCTCTATTTATGTATTATTTTATGACGTATCATATATGAATTTCTATTTACATCATAAAGTGACATAAAGGACAATTGATTTCAATCACAAACGATAGTCACCGCTATGAAATGAGCCGGTAACACACAACATGAGAATGGTTGATCTCCGAGAACAATGGAGTCATTAAAGTGGACACCCTGTGTGTACGTGGACCACCAATGGGACCACCACTTGTCAACAGCCATTATATGATTGCTGACTGACTATTCATCATTCATTGAATGACAGATTTATGTTGATGCGGATAATAGGAACAAATGGTCGGTGTAGTGGTTACGTAAGCCGAGAGCACGGGTTCAAAACCACTTACAGGTACCATTTGATATATTATGTACTATCATAAATGGTTGTCCTGTTTCTATGATACAAGCACTTTAGTAGCTTAGTATAGAAATGTAAAAAAAAACTATCTATGACTGTTTTGAAGCACATATTTCTGTTACAAATACGCGTGGCAAAGTGGTGACTAAAGCAACCTTGAACTTGGACACCCTTTTCTGCCATCAGAGAGCCAAGGTCAGATGTCGTAAAACAAACGTGAGGCTTAACATTTGTATTGTATTGTTTTTAGAAGAAAATTAGGAACGATAATGATTCCAATATTTATTGTGACTCGACATCAAACCTCACCTTGCTTAATGGTAAACAAGAGGTCAAAAGCTCCGATTTAGTTTACAGTTGCCTCAGTTACACTATGCCGGCCAAAGAAACTTCTATGAGCTACTAAATGATATAACTTATTAATTGATATGTAAGAAGCCAACTGTGGTCTAGTGCTACTGAAATGGTCACGCAAACTTAGAACTCCCGGTTCAAAACTTCTATCCAGTGCCAATGTATCTTTGATATTACTTTGGTCGCTTAGTTTCTTTCAAGCACATTTAATAGCTTAGTCTAGAAATGGAAATTAATAATAATACAATCCCGATGGAGATGGCTAGAATAGGTGTGTAAAATTTTCTTTATTGTTTTTATATTCCCATACTAAGCCACTAAACATGCTTATATCAGAGATACAGAATGACCAAAGTACATATATCAAAGATACATTGGTATCAGCAAGTGATTTTAAACCAGCGACTCTCGGTTTGATTGACCATTGCACTACCGCAACACCACGTCCGCCTTCAGTTATATACCTACTGAAACAATTATATCTGTATATTTTTAATTGAAATTTGTTACCTTTCAGCATTGGGGTCTTGTATAAGCGTGGCGGGTATGCTATGCTCGATGTCATCTCTGTCGGTGGCCGACGTGTGCGACGCTGGAGAGGCTGAACGTGATGCCTCTTCACGCTCGCCTCTCTCGCCTTCACCTTGCTCCTTCACGCCGGGACTCTCGGCTGGGCGCTCTTCTTCTGTTGACAAAGGAAAATTGATATTATTAGTTTATGTTGTCAAAAAAGGTTACTAACAGAACAAAAAAACATAATTAATATGTTTAGTAAGCAATAAAAAGTTTCATTCCTAAATTTCATTCAGTCATGTAATAAAAATCACCTTTTTTCTAAATTCATACTAGAATATATTCATTGCAATCTGTTATTTTATTTTTATCAGTATCAAATTGTCATGCTTTTTTGCACTGAAATAGGCAGACAATAGTTTGCCACTTGCAACGATCCTGACACAACTCCCTCGCTTCTCTCACATCTACAATTCTCTTCATACAAGCTCTATGTTTACGAGCACTAGGCAACCCATCTTTCTTGATGATGTCTCCGATTTATCAATTTTCATATAAAGCATCTTGTTACTTTTAACTTTAATCAGAAATTATTTAATATCTATAAATTAAAATCTAAAATTTCTCACTTATATTTATTTCCCCTAGAGGCCCAAAGATAAGATGTAAGAAACCTAAATGGTGACATGTTGAAGACTGTCTTAAACTACATTAGTACAAATGAGTTGAGTTAGGGTGTTGCTAATGAAAACGATGGCCCGGACTCCTCTAAGCGACGGGTACGGATTGACCTGTCCCGGGAATGATTCAGCCCGGGGACTTTTCACACGTCCCCCACTTAATCCCGAAGGAATCCCTCGATAGATAGCTCATTTCTTTTCAAAGCATGTGTGCGTTTCTTTCGACATAATATGGCAATATGTTTTATCCAAGATTTATTTATTTATTTTAGATTTATTTAGATTAGGATTTTTAAAAATACTTCTATACTTATCGCACGCAGTCAATGTTATCCTGGAAGCATCTACATTATGTTGATCGAACCGACATCCGAACTAAGCCGTTCAGTGCGTCGTCGTTTCCTTATCGAATAATCGACAACTCTAGCTTAACATTAAGCTTGGTGTTGTCAAATGTCGAGTCACAATAATAAAAAACCAAGACCAATAACACCAACTATCTATAATATTTGAAAGTAATACTAGAGAACACGTGGTGTATGTTGTTCCGTGTGCGTTTTGGTGGCGAGCAACGGCGTCGTGTCGATGATATTCTGTGATATGTTGATGGATGCTGCGTCGTGTATCGTGAATCGACGTGGCCAATCAATCAGTCACCAAGTTGATTGATGTGCGAGACACGCGATTCATAAAGGTATTAATTTACTAGACATTGATTGATTTTTTACGATATTAACTCGGGTTATATAATTATCGTGGCCCAATTGAGTCGGCCTCACGTCTTATCGACAATTCGGGTCGATCGATTTATGATCGCTAATTTTAATTTCGTCGGCAATATTGTTTAATTTGATGTCAATAAATCTTTTTTAAGTTTTCTGATGTGTCGCCTTCGTAAATTAGCTCCTTTTTTGTATGATAAAAACTTTAAATTGATGACTGTGATTAAATGGATTTTTCATCATATTTTTTTGTACTGTCCTGATTTTGCCCTTGGGTTGTCATCAACATACGATTACCGATTATTTATTTTTAACTGTTTTGTGATTTAGAGCTCTGTCTATCTCTAATAATTACAAGGTGTGAATTTTTATTTGCGGTTTTAAAACATGTCAAGTCTTCGGATGTTGTCTGTACCTATCTCAGTGGAATTAGGTCTTGATAGACTTGTTGTGCAAATATTAAATGATAATCTTAAAGAATTAAATAATCATCTATGTATTTGTTATGTCTGTCAGTTTTGTGTTTTGATGAATTATCCATTTATCATTGTCGATTGGAAAAATCCATTGTTACCATTTTTGATCGACATTAATTTAAGCAAAGATTAAAAAAAGGTCTATGCTTAAGAGATTGGAAATATAAAAAAATATATGCGTTTCAGACCCATGTAAATTGTGACATTTAATACTGAAATAAATAAATCCTATAAAATAAAATGTCATAAATATAATCCTATAATATAAATTGCCAACACAAAATAAGCAAATGAAAATATTTAATATTTTTATTATTTAATTATCTTTTTGTAGATATTTAGTAGTTTCAGCACTATAGAACCTACTATTTAAAGGTACTTTGTATTGACCTTCTAGAAACCTGAGGTTAATAATAAACTACTAATTTAACTAATTATAGTAATAAATTTTATTAAGCGAAGTTTAAAAGTAAATATATGCAAAAATAGTAATTGTATTAACTTTCAATAAAAGCTCGCCTCCCAACACACTGTGCTTTGATAAAACAAGTTTTTAATCCACACTCAGTAATTGAAGTACGTTGCCTGACAGATAGCGCGTGGTCAACACAGCTGCATAAAGATGAAACACACAATCGCATTTTCAGAATTTATATTTTGCATAAAGAAACGATTCATTCAGTGTAAATAAATACATCATTCATTCTATGATGTCACATCGCATTTGGTATTACTAAATAGGAAAGACAGATTTGTAAACGTTTAGAAATTGTCTCTAGAGTAAATCTCTATATTGCAAAATATTACTTTAAATTCGCAGAGGCGACCGTGGTGTAGTAGTAGTGCAATGCAAACTGAGAGCACGGGTTCTAAACTTCTGTCGTACTATTCTTAGCTACACCTGAAAATCATATATTTAGTATTTATTGTATAAGTTACGTAAACGTGCCTTATTCTTTGTTAGTGTTGTGCAGCTGCGCACGTATAGAAGCCTAGAAGGTAGGCGCCAAAGTCTAAGATAATTCTTAACTGAAGGTGCTTCACTGACGCGCTGATACCAAGAAAATTATTACAAGCCAAACGCCGACATACAAGGGTAACTACACACGGAATAATAACCTTTACATCAATACAACATAAGTGATATTTTCCTATGTGGGCTTTGTAAAGAGTAGTTCACGTTTTGTTTAATTAATTGAGATTAGTGAAGGGTCTGGTTTTTTGTTGTTTTTGTTAGCACAATCTTGGTTGTATCGTTGTTATCTAATTTAGTATGTTAAATTTTGCCCCGACTGGAATACTAATATTTTTAAACAAAGTGTATTTTTGTGTTACATTAAACAATTCGATTTTTATTATAGAAGCTCGAGCCTATTTTAGCAAATAAATTACCATGATGTTTTATTGTGCGTGGGATGTGAGACTGTTTGTGGCTGCTTAATTAAAGCACTTTTACATAAAATTAACAATTGGAAATATATATTTCACAAATAACATTTTCCAAGTAAGTACATTTCAAATTAATTCCGGTGTTTGGTAATCCGTCGACCTATAGAAAATATTATTAATTTCTCAAGACTATTAAAATTAATTTTAAAATGCGTCTATTACGATAGAGTATAAGCATAAACCATAGGACTGACACACTTTAAACGACTCTTACACTACTTACTTTATTTTTTAATTTAATGATAATATAAATAAGACATCTGTGTAAGCAATTCATCAAACAGTTGTATCTAAACAACAAGATGTTATTGAAGCATTATTTCCTATGTAAGTTGTGTAACGGGTGCTGGCGGTGACGTCACGCAACAAGTGTCAATCAATCGGCTGTCAGTCGGTGTCCTTTGTGAACAAAGAGTTATTTTGGGAGCACGTGACATCTGTGTTGTGTGACGACGAATACATCGTTTGTTGTTCGCCAATTGTTTTGTTTATTTTGCCAAATTGGCAGTTCACTTTTTGGTAATGGACCCCTTTTAAAGAGATTAGTTCAATCTCATGGACCAGACAACAAATAACTACATCTATAAATAAAGTACCTATTTTTATTGTAAATAAAATTTTAAATAGAATGGATTACTGATCTTTAGTACAAAATGATAATAAATAAGTTAGATTATACAAATTTAAAATTAAAATAAAAAAAAATTAAAGACATGAAGACAAGTTGATAAGAATTAGCAAAAATAAATTTCTACACTTACGATATCGATATTGATCGTAATCAACAAAATAAATCGATTGCGTGTTCCTGAATTCGAAAATAGGAAATATTTTATTATGAGCCTTAAACCCTTTGAATAAGGACTAATATAGATTGATAACTTGTTTAACTATGTATGTTCCTCTGCACATCGATCTCGTATTCGAAAATCAAGTGATGGCGCGCACAATTATCGCACTTTTAGTAATCCAACAATGAATCTTTTAACTGTAAACTTTAATGTAAACAAATAAGAGTGAAATTATTTTGGCAATTTGTATAACCACATATGCCATTTTTTAAACTACATCGATATTAATTTGTAAGGACAAATTGGAGTGATTGGTGAATTTGTACGATTAAATTTCATTTATATTTTCCATTAAACATTTTTCTTCATTGAACAAACATTACAAGAAGTAGTTTTAATAGTTCATAGATATTTATAATATGTACCTACTATATTCATTTTCTTTCTTGCACACATTAATTAGGTGTTGTTCTTATTTGAAAGTTTTTTCTATAGGTACTAAGCGTGCTTGTATCAAAAAACTGGGCGACTAAAGTACATATATCAAACATATATAAATACCGGAAAGTGTTTTGAACTGGAGGCATTTGGTTTGCGTGGCACTCCACTACCACTAGACCACGGTCAACCTATATGAAAAAAACCTAAAGATTGTATTGCATATTATTATGAATTCACAATTTCATAATTAAATTAAAATTATTTACAAGATTAATAAATCTGCGGATGATTTTTCATTTGCAGAACTTATTGCAAAGGAAATGAGAAGAGTATAGAATGACGTCACTTCCGTTCGAGGCTTGTTTGTATTTCAAAATGCCAATGACAGCGTCTCACTGAATATTAAATCTATAAACTGCACTCTCAATAATACTATATTATCAAATATAATTTTCAAGTAAAGTCAACTTTTTGTAACAATTGAGGTGCTTAAAATTAGGAAACTAAATGTTAAAACGGCCGCCATAGTGATGGCGATTGATGCAATCGTACACTGAGCTTTGTCAGTCGTCGTAGCTCTGGGACCTCCATTTTCAGCAAGTGGATGACTGAAAAAGAACTAAGTATCGGTAAGCCATCGTCAAGCCTAAAACATCTGTTGTAACAATAAAAAAAAACGTTACGTAAGGAACTTCTAATGTGCATATAGTTCATACGAGTACTTATTTATGTAAGTCAATAACAATAATTGAATAAATTATAACTTAATTTAATCAAATATTAAGTATATTTTTATATCTTCTCGCCAAACATCCCACAGTGCCTGAAGACAAGGGTCTTCAACCAGTGTCTGTTGCCGGTGATGACATATGGCACTGAGACGTGGCCCCTAAATGTTGGCCTGTAGGAAAAGCTCAAAGTCACTCAGCGGGCAATGGAGAGAGCTATGCTTGGTGTGTCTCTGCGCGATAGAATCCGAAACGAGGATATTCGCGAAAGAATCGGAGTTACCGACATAGCTCGAAGGATTTGCGAGCTGAAGTAGCAATGGGCTGGCCACATCGCTCGAAGAACCGACAACCGATGGGGAAGAAAGGTTCTATAGTGGAGAGCACGAACCGGAAGACGCAGCGTAGGTAGGCCTCCCACTAGGTGGACTGACGACATAGTGAAAGTCACGAATAACCGGTGGATGCAACTGGCATCTTGTCGTTCGAAATGGCGTTCTAAGGGGGAGGCCTATGTTCAGCAGTGGACGCATTCTGGCTGATGATGATTAAATATATTTTACGTTTGTTTTAGAATTTTAATTAAACAATTTCATTTTCACAGTACATATCTATGTATGTGCGGATTCGCTACTTGTGCTTAAAAGTTTATTAAGTCTATTGCGGAGTTTTAAATGTATGAATATTTTGTTTATATCATACGTAGTAAGTAATAAACAAATAAAATCCAAATCAATTTAATTCATTTGTTCACAATATAGATTCGGCGTAATGTGGAGAGACAAGGAAATTACGAAGTGCAAAGCAAGTTGGTTGTGCAGGCAACTTTAGGAATAGTTAAAGAAACCACTCCTGTTTATCTGTTTGTGCCATTTTGACGTGCACTTGCCAATCGCAGCCCAATTGATACTTTATAATTAGTTTGCCCACAACATTCCACCTCCACTTGCCTCATGGTAAAAACTGTTGCCTGAATCGCAGCCACTATGCCGGCCAAAGAAATTAAATCAATAGTTGCTCCTATTCCATGGATACAATTAGATGATGTGTATAATAAAATGTATCTATGATAAGATTAGTGTGGAATTTGATACCTTGAATTTTTGAAATAAACCACAGAGTCTGTATAAAGACAATCATCATCATCATGAGGAGACGTTCACTGCTGAACATAGGCCTTCTCCTTAGAACTCCATTCCGAACAAAATGCCAGATGCATTCATCGGTTATTCGCGACTCCTATTATGTTTTCAATCCTAGTGAATGGACTTCCTATTCTGCGTCTCCCGGTCCGTGGTGTCTACTAAAGAACCTTTCTTCCTCATCAGTTGTCGGTTCTTCAAGTAATGTCGATATGAAGAGCATTAGGGATGTGAATAAAGCGATAGAGTTGAGTCAGGATTGTGTTCTTTTATTGGAGCTGGACATTAAGCACTCAGCTTGTTGTTAGACTGGAGTGCGATCTATAAATGGAGTAATACTAAGTTAAATGCATGTTACAGTCGCATCCACTATGCTGGCCTAGATTTTTGGCTAGTATAGTAACTGTGAACTTTTTGCAGTCGTTGGTACTCTTGAAACTTCCCTTGCTTACAATCAGGCAGGTCTAGGTCAGATGTCATGACAAAATAAAAAAAACGTTAGAACTAGCAACTTTCAAGTTGATCTCCAATCGTGCCTATCCTTGTCGTAAAAGATTCATTAATTAATTTTTAATGTTAACCCACAAATGTTGGCTTCTTACCAGGTTCAAAAGTTCAATCCAGTAATATAATAGTTTCATAAATATATAAATATACATTGAAATCGTATGAAACTCCTTACTGTCCTATCTGTCCATGTTTTTATATATTGGAATTACTAATACGTACGAGTATATACACAAATTCATAGCTTCCAGTTTGGCCTTTTGATTGATCGCTTGATAACTTATGTTTGTTAACATTCATGTTTGTTGGGGCGATTATTAAACCGTCACTGAAGATTAAGCAGGATTAACCGGTGTATGGGTTGAAAGTACTTCGGATCCCCGAAATTGCAGGACAACTGTTTACCAAAATGATATGAAGAAGATTTATTGGTCTCTTATCGGCGTTTTTTGCCCTGTGCCATGTTGGGCTGATAATAATCGATCGATATGTTACGATGATGGAATTGTGTTTTCGAAATGTCTACATATTTTATATTAATACAACTTAACTAGAAATAGGCAGTTATGTCTTGCAAAGAAAACAAGGATAACTTAATTGATGCATGACTGACTAAATAAATAAATGATGGTGGATAATGTATAAGGACATGCTGGACTGGTTTTTTAGATCACTGTTAGTAGTCTTCGGGTGTTGTCATAATACAAATACCAACGTAAGACTGACTCCTGCGGGGTTAGGTTGGACAAGTTAAAACGATAATCGTCTCTCGTCAACGATTGGATAAATAATAAAAGTTAGGCTAAATCCACCAAAATGAGACTATTGATGATAATGATCAAACGTGTCGTCGCACAAACGATATTCGTCACAACGATTAATAGTCTCGTTTTATTGGAGTTAGCCTAGCTTTTATTATTTTAACAATCGCCGACGAGAGATGATAATCGTTTTCACTTGCCCAACCTAACCCCGCTAGCCGGTAGGTCCTGTGCACGACTCCTGCGCGAAAGGGGCACTTCGTAAGTAGGTATAAAGTAGGTATCCTGGCAAATAAAAAGAGCGTTGGCTTGAAAGCTGCGCAGTATAGGCATCGGCAGTTAAGTAAAGCGTTGGACGACTGCGGTGGAAGCAAGTACGCCTACTAAATTTTATTTATACGTAAAAGTATAAATAAAATAAGTAAGTAATTTACAAAACTAGTAACTGCGCAGCTACAATGCCAGCGCTTTTTTTGTTTGCCGGGATCTAATATACTTTGTCGTAGACTTTCGTCGACCTGTGTTTATGATACAAACGCAATACAGATTATGCTTAATAAATAATATTTTATTATTTATTATTATAGTATACATAATTATTATTACTTTTGATAGAAATAGTACAATAGGTAATAATAGTACAAAGTGAGCTACAACAAATGTTGGGCGCTGTCCATGCGAATTGCATACGATGCGTTTGTTTCCTTTGATCTAAATGAAGCGGATTCATTGATTCGTATCCGCGAGTGAATTGATTCGCTGGAGGCATGGACGCATCTTTTGGCGGATTGACATGCTGCGTTTTAATCAATTAACGTTCAGGAACGCGCTTCACGGCCCATTGGACAGTGAAATAAGCAGACCACAGAGTGGGCCACCGACAAACTGCTTTTTGGGTGCCCTCTCCGATTTCAAAATGCACGATTAAACGTTTTTTTACTTTTTTGCAAGTTTTTTCGGACGATAACTTAATAACCTTTTTGCTTTTTTATGGTAAGTAAATGTCTCTTAAAGTGTTCATTTTTATTATTCTTTCTACTTATTAGTGCAGTGAATTAGCCTCTAAGTAAAGTTAATAAAGTAAATATACAATCAAAATGTCACGCTTCATTTACCACAAGGATATGCAGAGAGAATGTAGCGCATTTTTTTCGCGATCCTGGCACATCTTTCTCGCTTCCTTCACATTCATAATTCCTTTTATAGAAACTCTATGATGTATAGAATGGCAAATACAAAATACCTGTTTAACATTCAAACCACTAATGAAAATTACGATCATAACAAAGATATATAATTTACAATACTTAAAATTGGACAATAAATAATGATAATACTGAAATTATGTCATAATTTAGGAGGCAAGGAAAATTCCAGTACAATAAAATGTAAATTATGTTCGCCAATCAATCAATCAATCATGCGTTACAAATGATAATGTGCATAATATATGTAGATACTAGTTATATATACATATATTGTGTTGTAAGTATATTTCGTATACATTTGTATAACAAATAATATTATTTATGGGATAGGCAGAGACAACGGAGCGAGGGAGTTGTGTCAGGACCGTGGCAAGTGGGAAAAAGGTGTGACAATTTGATTGATTGATTCATACATTTTTTGGTCATTATGGTAGGCTTGTTGGCAAGCTTCTGTTATGTATTTTCTTAGATTTTGCGCGAACATTGATTATAGAATTTTATGCGGCTTACTATCGCCTTTATTTTTGGTTGTTGATTATACATTATATCAAACTACTAATTTTTTATTATTCCGACGTTTCGAGCGTCTTGCAGCCATCGTGGTCACGGGCGGCTTCTGTTACTTGCGTAGTTTTCTCTGTTCATGGACCGCAAGCAGGGAAAAATGTGGGTGAGTAGCCAATAGAGAATTCTTAGCTTGCAAACGACAAGTAGAAAGTTTTCATAAGCTTGGTCATTTTTAATGTCTTTCTTTGTCCTTATTGGTTTATCCTTCGGTGCATAAAGTTTTTTTTTAAATTATGTTTTTGCATAGTAGGCAGACTGTTGGTGGTCATTTGCCTAGTCTGCCAATCCTTACAAGTGTACAGATCGTGACTTAGTCGCGTTTCTGAATCATCTTATGAGGTTCCAGCTGCCGGTTTCAACTAGGCATAGTTGATGTGACTGCTATTTGCAGTTAAATAACTGTAGAATAATTCGCTTAACATCAATTCATGGCTCGCACACCAGCTTAACATCAAGCAGGGAGCCTCAATAATATAAAAATGTACTAATTGTAGTTAGGCACTATCAATGGTTACTAAGTAAAGTAGAGACACTTATTTATCAATAGATGTTATCAAATTATGTCAATAACTTTGAATAATTACGGGCCGATGACTAAACAGTAATCATCAATCAATCAACACTTCACAATTATCGAGTGTTCGAATGCCTTTCCAATTCGCGCTATACAATTCGCACTAATGGGGCGAATTACTCATATATTTTGGAAACTTTTTTTGTTTAAATTGCGATTGTCGCTATAACAACACCTCGCTTGATGTGACGCTGAAGTGCGGTCTATTTATAAAAGCTATTAGGGGCAAATAACTGCAAGTAGTCGCATCTTCTGTAGGCTTCAAGCGGACCACGCTCCAGCTACATCCGTCCGGATGCCGTCAAAGCTATAATGTCACGTTAAGACCCTGCGCTGCTCTTCCAATTCCACTTCTTCTATTCCCTCTCACCACACTTCTTTCGTTTCTAAATCCTTTTCCGTCGTCACCGCAAATCTATGGAATGAATTACCTCAAAATATTAAACAAGCTCCTAATCGTGCAATATTCAAGAGTTATCTGTCTATCTGTGGTTTGGCTGTCAGTGAATTTCTAACGGCTTTATATCCGCCTTGTATGTACATAGTGCAATTAAGTTTAAAATAAATAATAAAAATATATACAAATGATAATTTTTAATAGGTATAATTACATTTGGGTGCGAATTTCCCCAGGTGTGTATAAATGGAATAAGACCTATAGTAACTAAGGTGCCGCGGGTCCAGTCTGTCCTGTTTATGGAAACATTTTCACTATCTCTTCGTATCCGCATAAATCGATTTATTATTGTAACGGTTGATTGTCAGCGATAGTGGCTCTTTAATGCCCGCAAATGATAACTATTCAATTACACAAGTACACACGCACGCACGCACACGCACACACACACACACTTTATACATTCACATTATACAAACAACTTTTATATGTGTTTTTCATATTGTGACACGACATCTGATCTCGACCTATAGTGTTATATATTGAAGAAACCTTTTTTTTTATTGTGACTCGACATATGACAGCACCCCGCTTGATGTTAAGCCAAAGTGTGGTCCATGAATGAATGTCACTGCTTCTACAATTCAATAACTGTGAGTAGCAATGACATCCACTATGCCGGCTTAGATGGAACCGGCAACTTACAAACTAATCCCGAAACATGACCAAATCACTTCACGGTCTCTATACTTTGAGTATACATACAATGTATACTCAAAGGAAGAAACTATTTATAAATACTAAATTGTAAAAAAATAGGCAACTGTAAACTGAACCGTTTTTTTTTCAGTTGTCGGTGCCCTTATATTTTACCTTGCCCAAAGTCGAGTCTTAATAAAAAAAATACAGAATAGTAGAAGAAGCCCATGTGTTCTCCCTATCCTGTAATCTCGACTCTTTCAAGCGACAGTCGGCTCTTTCAGTCGTTCTTTAGAGGAGGTATTTGCTTATCATCAGGCAGGTCAAAGTCAAATAACACGAGCAAATTAAAAAAAAAGAATGCCTGAGGCTCGCGGACAGAGTCTGAGCAGAATTGTCTGATATCCAAAGAATAGAAAGATGCCTAATCATGCTACATTTGAAGAATCATTAAAAGGTATTTCTAAGACTTCTTAGGTTTTCTTACATTTATCCTATTGTATTTTTTTATTGTGTCTCTACCCTGCCTGATGTTAAGGTGAAGTGCGATCCATAAATAGAGCCAATTGCTACTACAGTTAAAGAACTGCAACTTTCAGGCGGATTCCAAAATGCGACTTAGTTACTTCAACAGTCTGTACACTTGAAAGTTTCATATATGAATTATCTTTATTGTACAACAAAAATGTGCACATACGAGTATAACATCTTTATTGACCTATTATTAAAATATACTAATAATAAATGACAACGCAAATGTTTTCTAAATGATGTCATCACAAAAAATTTAGTCATTTTGTAAAAATGTTGTATTGTTATCCATAGTTTGTATAGTTTATGTTTAGAAAGTTACACATTTCTATGGTAATTTAACGCCTTCTTAGTATTAGATATATACATATGGCTTTATTATTGCATTATGACTTATTTATCATTTTAAAGTATATATATTATTCTCTAATATTAGTTTTTAGTTTATATTATAAAGAAGTGAAAGATAATTTTATCAATAAATCTAACTATTCTAACGTTTTCTTTTTATTAATACAAGATAAGTTATAATTTAAAAAGTTATTTTATCATTACATTTATGAGATTGTAGTTGTAGTTGTATAATAACTACTCGTAATATAAGTATACTTAGTTAAATAATGTGCAGACTAAGAAACAGAACTCCAGTTTCCACGATCCCGACACAAATCCTATTAGATGATATTTGTATATATAAAAAACAGAAACAATTGTATGCATGCTCTGTGAGTCTTGGAGTGACCACAACAGCTTGTACTCAATGTACAGTTAGCAGATAAAGTTTATAATATTATTAGGTATATGATTATTTATTCACATTTATTTATTTAGGAATAAAAATATATTAAATGGTAGGTAAGATGTTTTAGTTGTGTGAGATGTTTTAACGTTAAGTGTTTCATGTGTGCATGTATGTTGTGAATATTTTAAACTTGCCAAGATCGAGTTGTAACTTTTGCCCTATAAATAAAATATCGTTTTAAGTTAAATAAAATATGTTACTGTAATTACAATAAAGGGGTATGAAGACACCTGTAGGATGTAAATAATTTATATTATTTAATTTAATTTTGTAATATAATTATTGTTTATTTATTATCCCAGCTCCACGTCCTTAGCCCTTTAATCTACAATTGATGTAAAATATAATTGGTATGTCTACTTTTTATGCATCACACGTTACAGACTAAATAATTATATTTACAACTAAATAATGTAAACAAATAAACGCAAGATTTTACAATGATTACGAACATTGATTTTAAGCTGGCGTCTCGTGCTGGAAAGTATGTGAGTAAATACATGTTTTTTTTTGTTGACTGTACATTCGATCCAATTCACATTGGCATGTATACCTCTAATACTATCTTTACAACAAGAGGCGGAGTTACAAACTGCTCGTTTTGACCAATGATTTCGCCCCGTTCAAGCAAAACTAATTATACTGATTTATGCTTCCATTGTTCATTGTTGTGTACATCTTTCTTCTGCAGACCGTACCCAATACCCCGTGATATATCTACCCTCAAACTACCTTTTTTACTTCGCATTTCAATTCTTTGAATTCCTCCTAAGGAGGGAGTGAAAGGGGGCATGATGTCCATTTGTATAAGGGACTCTCTCTATTACCTAACTCTTTATTATTTCTTATGCATAAGTTTCTACAATACCTTTTTTATTGTGAGGGACCTGATTCTCTAAATACATTATGGCGACGTTAAAGCAGTATAGTTGCGCCGCGGTCGCAAGTGACCAATCAACGTAGTTTAACTATTGATTTGTTTTTTGCTGATTGGTTACGAAGATGTCAAATATAGTTCGTCATTTGGCTGTCGTGTATTAGGAGAATTGGGGCGCTGACCTTATCCTTCCTGATGGTAAGCAAGGCCCAGAGTGCCAATGACTGAAAAACCCGACTCAGTTGCTTTAGTCGAAGTCATTATGCCGGCCAAAGATAAGGTAAATACTTTTTTGGCATTTATGTTATGCATGATAGAAATGTCAAGAAATGTCACTGGAGGTACAAGTACAGGCGAGATGTCACAGTTTTTGTTTATCAATACATCGTACCTATTCCATATTTAAAATGAGAGAAACGGAGCAGCAAATCAGAGCGTCCGGCATCTGCGTTCCATTCACCTGTCCTGCGCGTGCGCACGTGGGCGGGGCAACCAGACATGAAAAAAGTTGAACTAAGAATTTCGCGCCCTTTTTAATGTCAAACTTTGGAATTTCGAATTTCGCGCTCTTTCTTTTTCAATGTCAATCGTCGGGTGCGATATTTACTTTGGAATGTCGTATGTTTACCTTTTTTATTTCTACTTGTATTCGTTCTTTTATTTGAATTCAGATTAAACAACTTGATTGTGTATAATTAATTTCAGTTAATTTTAATTGAGGTTCTATGTTTGCTTTCATACAACTCATTATCTTGCGACAAAAGGACATTATTTGCTTCTTTAAAATGTAAAGCAAAATTTTATTCAATAAGGCATTAATGCAAATAGATAAGTTTAAATATACATAAGGTAAAATTATTTTTAAAACATACAACAGCAGCTTGTTTAAGGCATGTCTTTCGCTTCTGTGATATCCGCACAGGTTGGGAAAGTATCTGCGCTCTGTCCACCGAATCGACTATCGAATTAACAATGTGGCGTGTCGTTCAATTCGACAATTGGAATACTTCCTTCACAAACTTTAACCTGTGTTCTTACGTGCTGAATGCGTGTGCGTATGCAGTATCGACGACTGAGGCAACTTCAAAATCGGTTTTGAAATCATCAACGCAAGGTCCATTCAAAACCTCCCTTGCTTACCAGTCGGGGTCAGATGTGATCAGCATAATCATCGTAATGTCCTAATTCTCACAAAGGATAGGCAGAGACAATGGAGCGTCATTTTTCAGGTTCATGACACAACTCTCTCGCTTCACACAGTAGTACACAATAATAAATTAATAAACTCGTATAATAGTTTTCTATTTGAGGTATAAAAAGTTCATAGGCAACGAAGCGCGTTGAAGGCATCAAGTTAATATGCGAGTGCATCGAGAGCAGAGATATGCTAAACATTGTCAAGTACCAGCTCCCATATTGGAAGGCCTCTCGAGGTATGCTAATGAGATATTGGAAAATTGTGCGCCACGGAAAGTGACCGCGCCGAGGGTCATGCACATCTCATGACAATACACTTTTTAATATATTTATCATCAATTTTAAAATTGAATTAAAAATATATTCTTAAATATTAATTTCTGATATTTTATGATATAAACATGAATTAGAAATTAAATATAACAAGACTCTTAAGGCTGTATAACCTTTGTTAATTGTAAGTAAGTATAGTTTGGACGTTTTTAATAAATAATAACAATAGAATATAGGATACATATAATAATTAATTTTTACTCCTTAGGCGCCAAATTTTATCAGCACAAATCTTTGTTAGTTTTTTGGTTAAAATAGCGAACGTTCGTCGCCGGATTTAATATTTCATAATTAGTAACCGGTGATCAATCTTCGAGTTTTTTTTGACGGAAACAGCTCTTAGCCGCGCCCTTTCTGATTCTTACGTAGATCTCGCCGATATTGTACTTCCAACTTGAATGATGGCACGCACTCCAAGGATGTCGTGTCTGAACGACCCAGTTCTGGTGACAACGGTGTCAACCTGACACGCAAATTACAAATAATATTTCAAGGCTTTAATATTTGGCTGTGAAGTTCACGTAGAAGGCACGGAAATCATGGCGAGGTGTAGTTTTCATGAAGGCTCTTTGTCACAAACGTGGACTTCAACAAAACTGATATAACGGAAGTGATAATTATTTATGTAAATGTTGTTGTTATCTCAAAGGTCACGAATCACTTGCGCCAAAAAGAAAACCCAACCAACGAACAATATTTGATAAGAGTAGTTAGCGAATATAAACAATACAAGATCAGGCCGATGAGGATAAAACGAAGCGGGAGGCGCACTTGAGTTGGTAATGTGCTAAGAATGTAGCGAATTCAGCGACATCGGAGCACAGCAGGCTCGCATTTTATCGCCAACTAATGATCTTAAACAGGGGCTGCGGCCGTCGAGTAATGAGGCCGACCGCCGCTTATGGACCCGTTCACTTGCAATAAAATATTTATGAAAGCTTATGTAATGGGACGTGCGACGTGTCGCCGCCGCGTCGCACGTAAAGCACCATTTGATTGGCAGGTTTTTGCAATAAAGACACCGTCGTCGTAGCGCATCATTCGTGGAACAAAGGAATATTCTCAGAGCATGTCTTCGGGAGCAATACACGATTCGTTAAGTCAGTTGTGGATTTAAGAGACTTCTAAATATCCAGTGGCAGCGGCGCGGTGTCCGGCCTCAGATCCGTATCGCGCCGGACAATACCGCGGCGAGCCGTCACGACGGTAGCAGAAATATGGACGGAGCGAGCCGCGAGCCGCATACCTGCTTGTTTTATGTTAATGTCCGAGCATAAACAGCTAGCGCTGACCGTCGCGAATATCACGGTCGCCGACGACGTCGAGGCCGCTGTGATGGAATATCCGATATAAGGACGACCTCCTATTTCACGGTCGCGCCGAGCACTCCCGAGATCATTAAGCGAGCTCTGCAGCTATCGGGACCATTACCATCTGTGGTCCGATTGCAAAGAAAGACAATAAGTTCAATTAGGGGCTAACGCTATTGTGCGCGAGTTATCGTACGAGGGCGACGAGGGCGACGAGGACGATCCCGGAGACACGAGAAAGTGAAATAATTAACGTGAGAGGGCCGGTAGCCAACCGCGTGTTCCCGCCGGCGCTATCGGCCCGTCGATCTGCCGCGGGCGAATTCCGAAACCTAATAAGTCCGACCCGGCTCTCATTTGTGTAAGGAGTCGTGCCCTGTCCGTCCAAAAAACAAACAATACGGAGGCACCCGATAAAAGAGACGGCCCAATAATTTAGGGTCATTGTTTCGCCTCTTAATTTATGGAGTGCGGCCGAACGATTGATTTGTAGGTTTAGGAGGGACTTCTTTGAAAAAAGTGTCGGGATAAGCACTTTTAAATCCGCCACGTTGGAAGCCTTCGCCGGGATTATCTCGATCTTAGGGAGCGAAATAATGACGGTCACGGCGGGGACTCGTCGGAGTTCGCGGGCTGCGACAGCGCCGCGACCGGTAGCGTGCGAGCGTCATCCTCGTTGGAAAACTCAATTTATTCGCATTGCGCGTCAACGCGTTCCGATATACATACAATGCGCGTATTTGAATGTGAGATAGGATTGGCCGCCGCCGAGAGGATGGGCGGAGTGGTCGGCTCGAGCCATATAAGCGGTCGTCGTGATGCACATATTAAGTTAGAGCCTTCTCCTCTACATGGGGTGCGGCAGGATGCCTCCGAGAAATTACGAGATAGTTCCGATGATGCAGCGCGATCGTGAGTGTCCCTCCGGTAGTGAGGGCGCACAATGCCCGAGCACAACTTGGAGGAAATTATTAATGCCCGCGGGCACTGGGTGTTACATTAAATTGCGGGTGGCGCGGGCCGAGTGCCATTAAATTATCGAACACACGGACGTCCTCCCACAATGCGCCGCGTAGTAGTTGGCCCACTAATTCACGTAGTGCACACAATGCACAATAATTCCGTGCATTTGATGCAATTACGCCGGCCGCCGTTGTCCTAGCTCACGGCCGAGATTGAGAGAGCGCCGAGCGGCAGCCGATATCTGATGGGCGGTTGAGGAGTCGCCGCGGACGCATTAATTGGAACGGGTCTCGATCGGTACGGGGCAGATCTGTCGCCACTGCTTCTATAAATGGCGCGAAGGTTTATGGTATCGACGCTGTGCGTTGTTGCCTTCAAGTGTGCATGCGCTGCCTTGTAATTGGTGGACCGCCGGTTGACATTTACACGCGACCAAGATGGCGGACCGATGCGATATGGCGATGAATTGACAAATAGTCAGCTCGTTATGGCCCTGCGAAATAATTGGCATCGCATGTCTAACTTTTATGGGCGCATTTCTTTAACTGCTAGTTTAACTAATGAGTGCAGTCGCTGGCGGAGGGTGGCTCTCGCATTAATAGCACATTTTAATGTAACTGATACCGGTTATGATCATTTACATATTCGTTCGGCCATCAGTTATTGTTAAACAATGAGCTCCGGGAAACATTGTTATACTTGGAACCACTTATGGTAGTCGTTTCCACCCGGCGCACTCGGATCTATGGAATGTCGACTCAACGATTATTGCACCTATAATAATATCAACAAATGGCTTTATAGCGAAAAGCTTTCGTCTGCCAGCTGAGGTGCACGAGGCAATATAACGAATCTCATGTTCTCGGACAATTTCACTCGGTGTTTTCCTTCTGCTACATAGATAAGATTGAAAGCATAAACGAAATATATGAACCAAACTACACTGGCTGCCTTTATACCGAAATGCATATAATGTATTCTGAAATCACTATTCTTTAGTGAAAGGGGACTATTAGCACCCCTATTAATGGTTCCTTAAAAATACAGTTTCAACAAGTTTTACTGTCTTCTCCTGATGTTTATCAGGGCTTGCATAGTTGGGTCGCCGTTGAAGCGTCACAGTATGATAGATGAGTCGATTGTTTGTAATGTGAATCCATCACACACTGTCCAATGACCACTCAGAGACAAGATGATCGATCTAAGTGCTGTTCACAACCCTTTTAGCTGAATAATAATGTTTAAAGTGTTTTTTTTTTCAAGTTTCCTTGCATTAATTAGATACCATTTGGATTTCTCACAGAACGGAAAAATACATTATTTCTCTGTTCTGCGTGAACATTAGTTTGTTTATTTAGGTAATTGTTTAAAAATTGTACTTTATTATCTTAAATTAAACATTGACTATTCTTTCTTTATTTGTTCCTACCTTATTTTTTTAAACGAAATTGTAATCAGATATTTAAAAGTGTAACACTGCTTATACTTTTGTAGATTTTATTAATATGTATAAATTATAAAATGTATTTTAATAATATTAAATTATATCTGTCAAAATATTTTAAGTAGAACCATTGCACCATTTAACGATAAAGCATGATGAATAGGTTCTGCAGAGGGACCCAATTAGGGGGTAGTTTTTTGACCGCCCTTACTCTAAATCAATGTTTACCTGTACTTTTGTCACGTACAATCAATCAATCATAGTCAGAATGCTCTGTTTATAACACACAACTTTTTCTATGATATTGGTAATTAATTAATAACCTATGAAATATATTATTAATTATATTATGTATTTCTCCCTTCTTTTTTTTTTGCAAGAATACAAATATGTTGAGTGAATTTGCTGAGATGTTTAAACTTTTTAAGTCGTTTAATACATATCATACGATCAAATGACTACCGTTAGGGTGACCATTCCACGATCGTAAAAAAGCAGGACATTAAAATTTATCAATCGTAAAATTTACGATTACGAGCACAGTTCCCGATCAACGGAGCATAAATCGTTGTATTTTAAAAGAAAAATAATAATTGCGATGATACAAATGTATTAAAACAAGTTAATGATGTAGTCCCAAATTCGATTCCCAGACGTGTTCAGGAAATTATTTTTGTTAAGCCAAAATAAATTTTACTGCATTTTTATGTACATAGCAAATTTGAATTTATAACCATGTGAATTTTAATACAAGTAATGAACACAAACGTATATTACATACTTTAATTACAATTCAGTTATGACTTAGAGAATAAAACTTATATATAAATAGATTATTATGTATAAATATGTATAAAAGTACAAATAATACCAAAATATAACATACTCATTGCGTGCCACAATATAAATCACTAAAAGGAATCAAACATGTTGTAGAACACAATAACACTAAAGATACTCGAGAATGATTTCAAAAACAAAAGGGCGACTAGTCATGAGCGTCATCTAGCGGCTATTTTAATTAGGCATTTGAAGAAGGCAGTAAGCAATTAAATGGCCAACAGGTACTTTCCCTGATAGACCTAATAAATAAATTCATTTCAAAAGGTCATATTATAATAAATAATGAATATTCATTTAAGTTGACAACACATTAAATAATTATTATTATTTATTAATTAGAAAGTTTTCTTACGTTAGTATAATATTAATTTAATATTTAAATTAAAGCTGCTAATAATGAAAGTTAATAACTATGAAATGAACAATAAAGAAATATCGAAATATCTTGACTTGACTTTGAAGGAGTTTTAAAGATGAAAAATCTTATGACATGTAATTCAATTCGTACGTAAAATTTTAATACTAAAAATAATTAACAATTTTACCTAATAAGTATAAATATAATATAAAGGAGTATAGCAACCTAAATCCCTCATCTAGTGAAATGAATTAACTGACAATGCGTAAACAGCGCAAAAATGTGAATTTATTTAAATACAAATTAGATAAATCGAATAAACATATCAGCAAAAGCTGCTTTTAAAAACTACAAATAAATAATAATCTTTATAATATTTTAATATGCACTATTTATTGTGATAACAAAGAAATATCTTTTATTATTTTTTTCTTTACATTTCTATACTAAACTACTAAAACGCTTGCTTGTATCATAAAAACACGACAACTAAAATACATATAAAAGTTACATTGGTATCGGCAAGTGGTTTTGAACCCGTGCTCTCGGTATGCGTAATCAGTGCACTGCCACTACACCACAGTCGCCTTAACAATATAAACTATTTGTTTTAGTTATCTAAACTATAAAATGTAAAATTTACATAGGTTAAAACGTAACTATCCAATTAGGTAGAGTTTGAAGAAGCCGGTAAGCAAGTAATGGTCGATGCCGATGTGCCATAAAGTAGTCGCAATCAGATGGTGTGAACACGCTGTATTCGCGTGTAGTGGACATTGTTGGGAAACATGCGAGCAGTTTGTCACCCCCTTGTCTCATGTGACTATACTTTATGCTATAGCTTATGGTACTATATAGTAGAACGGTTTTTAGTTTCAAATATCAGTCAAAATAAAATTTAAAACACATGATTTCAATAAATAAAAGATTAATCAATAAAAATATTATTGTCTATTTTTTCTTATTTTTTAACTAAAAGAATAATAATAAGAACAAAAAACACTATGCCGGCCTAGTTGGAACCGGCAACTGATCCCTAAAACGACTAAATTACTTCACGGTCTGTATACTTCTATATTATGGTACTGCCCCAGATTGGCACACTGAGTACCACTCTTTGATGAGACAATAGCCACCTCTTTTTTATGAACGAATAGTTGTGATATTTATTCTAATTAATTAATATTACAAATAAAAGCTATGAAATAAATATTTGTTCTGGCCAGGAATCGAATCTAAATTTGCGCGTAACAAACTGGTGTGCTAATCAATACGCCACGCCTGTCGACAAATTTGTATTTACATTATTAATAAACAAATATAAAACGTCAAATTGAAAAACTAATATTATTTTTATGACTGAAATTTAAAGAGAGGTAGGCAGACAGTTGATTGCCTGTCCCCGCCAAACCAGAGGCGCCTTAGTGATTTTTTTGTTTCAACTATAATAAATACGTTCATATAACATTTTATTTTATCAGAGATTTTTATCAAATATACGCAACCATGTAATATCATTCTAATATTGTCCTAATATATATCTAATGCATATGCACGACACATTGACAACCGTTTGCGCCCACGCATCGCAAAACCATTTTCACTTCATGACTAAAAATTTACTGAAAGCCTGGGAATTACTCGTATAGTTAATTAAGAATTCCTTGAGGGTTGGTAAAGAAGTAATTGGTATTAATTTTAAGATACCGAAATAGAAGCCTGATTGCATACTCTTTGTTTAGAGTCAAAATTTGTGAGGGATAATTGAGTGTAATATATTTAATAAGAATAATGTGTAACATAAGGGCACAAGAGTGCGAGCACAGAGCTATGTGATGTTAGTGAAGTATAATATAAACTCTAGTGTCACATACCATTGGTGGATGCAGGTATAAAAGCATTTGTGGCGCGGCCATCGTGCGTGGGCCAAACAAGGATCCTCACTCAGGGCTTATTGATGGAAGCATTTCAAACACCATTTAGATACTGCATTGGCAGTGACATATGATTATTGTGAGACCACGGAGACGGCATTCCGATAAAACTTAACGACCTTTCAGATGTGCCACTTTATTTGAGCAAAGAGGACGGGTTCAAGCTCCGCTATAATTCCAATATCGAATTTTATTATCTTTTGATTTAATTCCGCTTTTTTTTACTGGCGATCCACTTCATGTTAATGACACCCGTAATCAATATGTTGCTTCCCAAATATTCCATTTTTATTGCCTTGTATCATGCGTGGCTCTCAAATAACATCTTTCTTTAGATATGACTATATAATTATATTTTCCGATCATGCACGTACATCATTACAATCGTTTATGAAATATTCTAATTTTAAATCACCATGTTAATGTTAATATGACCCACTCCATTGATTTTTATTTTTGTATAATGTAATAACCTCTTTCATATCGCTCGTCCAATATCGCAACTAAAGTCCCAACAACGATCGTAATCGCTTTTATTTTGAACTTTATTGTACCGATACTCAAAGAAGAGTACTTTGCAACGCATTAATAGTTTTGTTATTGTAAATATTAAATGTAAACAATCGAATTCACCGCGAACTTCTCAAAACAACTCGGAGGTGATGCGAGCTAAGAATGATATAAACATAAAAACTAGAAATTTGGACGATGCTTCGTCTATGTAATGTATGTAGAGGATAATGTTATTATGGCCGATAACATTGTATCAAAGCAAAAACTAATAAAAATAAAAAGAACGCGTTGGAGACCAATTGTGTGACAATAAAAGTTTTATATCGTTTTGTCTCAACACATCTCGCTCGTAAATTAAAACGGCTCTCCTACGCGCTTCTTTTCCCTACAATTGATGTAAGGTAAACGATAAAGTACGTCAAAATACGACCTGTTAAATGTCGAACAACGACCATAAATATTTACGTGAGAATGGTGTTTTTGTTGCCTTTTATCAGGCGCCCTCCGAAACCGCCGATTACTTCTTTGTTTCATCTCGATTATCTATTTCATAATCATAAATTAAGTTCCACAACAAAATGGCGTTACTTTTATCAATCGCGATAAAGCATCGTAACAATTTGACAGATCGAATTTAATAGCAGTTTTAAATTATGTACGATTGTTTTATTTCATTAAAAATTATTATAGACAATCAGTTCCTCTGATTGAGCCCAAAGCGTTTGATTGCTCGCAATAAAAATATAATGACTTCGGGTCGCGTCAAAGGAATTTAATAACTAAAGTTATAGGATATTAAACGTTTATACAGATCTGTGGACAACGAAAACTAATATAAAATCTAAGACATCAATTAAATTAACCGTCCGTTAAAACACAAAAATCGCTCTCGATGTTACGACGTCGAGTATCCAATTTCGGATCGTAAAAGAACCATAAAGTTCCACTGACAGGCTGTTAATGTTCTCATAACAACGATTCAAAACGCGGATCCGGAACTAACATACGAGAGATGTACAAGTTATGGTTTCATATAATCATACAATAAATATTATGTGTAAGTATACAATGATATAGAAATTACACAGACCCTCGCTACAGTTTAGTCCTGATGAGTATCAAATGCAAACGAACAGTTTCATAAGCGGACGTGTTAATAATAAACAATATGGAATCTAAAGCAGGAAAGATGTGTGAAATTAATCACGTCGAAGCCATTGATAAAATTGGACAGCAGGCGTCTGAAATTGTAGAGCTCACGAGGAAACGAGACACTCTTAAAATAACACTTTCATCTTTTTAAAATGATAAATCTAAGACGCTCTCGTGTCATTGACGGTCGATTAAAAAACGTGTTGAAATGGATTCAAAGGATATCAATTTGGGATGAGAAAAGGCGGTTTTATCTCCTTGTTTATCAATCACAGCTGGATGACAGTTCAGATGACCCGTTACTCCTCATTAACTGCTGACGATGACAAATTTATTAGTCTCGGTTTTTTTTTTCTTTATATGTAACGAGTTAATCCTTGCATCTGAACCCAGCAGGTTTCCGGGATAAAGCGTTTTGTCTGTCAAACGAGTTTGAATTACATTGTAATTAAAAATTATTAGTATTACTTTTAGTATTACTGTCAAATAAATAAATATTTTATTATTATAGAAAACCCTACTTTTATAATGTTTATAACTTTATTATTATGTTAATTACAAGTAAAATGTATTGATAAAATAAATGAACAAATACATTATTATATTTAACCAAGTGTTTGATACTGTCTCGAAATCAAATTATTACTAATCAATTGTAAAATCGAAATGGGCAAATGCAATTACAATGCTACCTCATTAAATCAATCACGTGAGTTGACCAAGGCCCGAGGTACCTGCAATTCCCTTATCAATAGATGTCGTCAATAGCCAGGGTCTTGGACGTGCTGACTCAGAATAAAGGGGAGGGAGGTACAAGACGGTACACGTAGGCTACTCGATTGGACAGTCCGTCTTCAGAATACTAATTATCAATTAGAAAGGACAGTGGGGTGAGTAGGACAATTATTGGCAAATTGGAAAACTTCAAAATGTTACTGCTTTAAAGAGGATGGCGCAAAATAGATAACATCAGTTTAGGGAAAAAGTTCATTTATAATTAGGAGTACCATTGCATTAGCAGTATTGAAATGGTCGAGGAAACCAAGAACTGCCGGTTTATAACCACTGGCCGGTACCAATGATATACGTACTTTAGTCGCCCAGTTTCTGTGATATTTTATATCATAGCTAATTCTGTAATACAATGGCTTAATATCTGTTCATTATTATATAATTTATTCTCCTTAATATATTTCACAAAAAGCTGACTCTTTCTACATTTTAATCTAAGAATGAGGAAACACAAATTAAATAACAAAGCCAAAAGGAAATCTTGAGACAACTCAATTTCCAAACGATCCGAGACGTCCCTGGATAAGATTAGTGGGGGTCGTCTTTTAAAAAGAGAATGCACATAAAAATCAATAATGCGACCGAGAGCAAGTTCATCAAAGGCGATGGCAAACAAAAGGCAGACGAGGCAAGAGCGACACGAATACAAAACGGTGGGGAGAAAAAACATTTGCTCCCACTAACGAAACAATCGTAAGTATAATTGATTCTAACTTTTCAGCCCCAGTATTAAATGCTGTTACATTATGTACTACAGTACTTTCCGCGGAAATATATTATGATTTCCATGCGTTCCATCAAAGCAACTATTTGCTATAAAACCTTTTAATATTTAAATTATAATTTTATTAATTTATCCTGCAACCTTAGATCTTTCAAGCAAAGCGTGAAGAAGCGACAACAATACAAAAAACGGTTTATTATTAATAATAATATCAATTTACAGAATGTTTCAATTATAATTTTGGGAAAAGTCCTGTTTTTGTAACTAATTTTATCCTTTCCTAACTATGAATAAGAATTATTTTTAAAAAAAATACACATTTGACAATGACCTTTAAATTGCACATGAAAATCTAAATAATGTATTTAATAATATGACAGCAGTAGTAAATGAAGTCTAGTAACGAGCAAAAGAAAAAAGTATTATACTCTTTTGGCGAGATGAGAGTGAGTGGAACTTTGTCAAACCATCGTCGTCTACAATTCTGAATCAAAATGAACTTTGCACTTTTTGGACAAAAAGCTTGTCCATTTGAATATTGCTTAGTCCAATCATATTAATTAATTGAGTTCTCTGTGTTTTCGTATTCTGTTTGGTTAATTATACAATTTTATATTCATATTATGAATTATAACTATATACAGTGTAAGCTCTATATAACGACACTAAAGGAAATGTACATTTTATGGCGTTATAGAGAGTTGTCGTTGAATGGAAAGAAGAACAATCAGAATTATGAAAAGAAAAAGACAACCAAAGACGCGTGATTTCGACGCTTTAGGGAGTTTGTCGTTAAATCGAGTGACGTTACATGGAGTTTACACTGTAATTGTGATGTTTAACATTAATAGTAATAATGCATAAAATTGTTATACTTCTAATACATAATAGGTACAGCTGTCTGTACATATTATGTATTTTAGGCCGGGTTTGAATTTTTTAACCATTAACATGTGCAAGTCTTTTGGAAAACAAAACTGCAATTAATAAAAACATATATATATTTGATTTGAATCCTGATTGCACCGTTTGATATGGGTTTCAAATGTAAAATTAGCATAATTGAAACTATTTGAAAGAGTACACTTAAAAGCAATAAAAGTTGCTATTCTTTAATCAGGCCTCTTGTAAAGTTAGTTCATTTAAATATACGGAATGTCTCCTTCACTAATGAATCAGTTAGGGAGGGTTTTTTTTAAAAGCTGCCGACTGAGTCTGATTGCTGCACTGCGATGCGACATTCTAATGAGATGTGAGCAATGAACAAAATAACTATGGACTTATAGACGATACTGACTGCATACAATATTATTTCATTTATATTTAGCTTATAGTTGTATCATAGACACCGTAAGGTTAGCACAACTAATAAGAAAATAAATTATCATATAAGTCATGTTCGAAGTAAAATAATATCAATATCAAATTGTCACGACTCAATTCCCACAGGGATAGGCAGAGCTGATAGAGTGCCATTTTCCACAATCCTGACAGAACTATCCACACATCCACAATTCTCTTCATACAAGTTTATACACTTACTTATATTTACGCATTTAATACAAAATTGCTTATTATATGATATCAATTTATTTTTAATATTTTATTTATGCCAAAGAAGTATATTATTTTTCAAGCTATACTCGTAAAATATGAAATTTTAATCAAGTACCTATCTATATATTTACACAGATGTTTCAAAATTATAAAAAAATATTGTAAAGGATTTTTAAAATAAAATTAAAAGAGTTGTCTGAGTCTATATAAAAAAAGTGTATTTATTCATAACTGAAAAAAAGCTATTCAAATAAGCCTTAATATATCTGTATATATATGCAGCATGAAAGACCATATTTACAACCTCTGTGAGGCTATCGGGCTTAACGTCGACAGTTTTTCTCCCAGACTTTTTGTACCTATTACCATATCTGGGGTCCACAATCTTTGCCCTCAACAATTCTAGGTATTGGCTAGTTAGAAGTAGTCTATCTTTTGCATGGATCGCATATGAATAGCTCCTGAAGCAATTGAATTATTTAACTCGTATATTTGTTTTCTTTCTGCAGCTTTTTTACGAGTTTATTATACTGAACATAATCGCTTACAAATACCTCTATTATACATATTCTGTATAACATAATATATTTACATATATATATAACATTGGGATTTATTTCAATAATAAAAATATATCTATCACGCCTTATTCTCAAATAGGGTCAGCTACATAGCAGTTCTGATATTTATAAATTAAATATCATATTTCTCCTGTAATTTCTCAGAGAAGGCGCCTTTATCTATTACCTCGAAGAATGTACCGAAGAAGTCCTTAATGTTGTTTCTACCTCGTCTTTACACACCCGTGATCCGCACAGTATAGAGAAGCCTCTTTGGATTGACTATTAAATTAAACAGTTCGGCGCGCTGTTTCTTTGTCAAACAATCGACAGGTGAAATGCTTCACAAGTTTACGTGTCCTCTATAAGCTTCAAGAGAAGGCATAAACTGAATCAGTTTGATCAGACGTCGATCCGGGCATATAGTTGCACAGGAACAACATTCAAAGTCGCATCATTATCAAAAATACTTATCAATATCGTATCACCTCTTAATAAGTGCTAAAGTTTATTTTGTTAATTATTTCTAAAACACCAAAGTAATTAACAATGAATAAATTATCCTCCAAAAAAGCATAAAAGAATGTTACTCCAAAACGGAAGCATACAAGCATCCCTCTTCCTTTTGCAGAAAATAAATAAAATATTAAAAGAAAGTCCCAACAATTAGCTAGTCCTAATTATTTCGATTACGCATTCAATTTTGGGGAAAATGGGAATGTTCTCCTTATTTTTGGGGAGGACACAAGTTTCTCATTATTTTGTTTTTAATTGATTTTTACATAGTAGAAAATTATTTTTTTATTCTCGTGGTTTAAGATCGTGGTTGTTTAAAAAAAAGCTTTATTTCAGGAATATGAAAGAAGCGAAAGAGTAGTTTCAGGAGTGTGGATAATGCATCTCTGCCTATACCTATAGGAATTGAGGCGCGACAATTTGATTGATTGTTTTTAAATATATTGATATTATAATTGATATATAGAATATTGAGGACACGCTGTTTGATTCACATTAATAACCTGTAAGCCTAGCTTAACAAAACAATAATAATTAATATTTTAAAATATGACGAAAACATGGTACATCACTAATTCAATTAAAACTTATCCCTTCTGATGTCACGTATCGGTATCGGTTTTCTAATTAAAAATCGTAAATTCATTCTCGGACCGGTGGCGAAGTACGGCACTAAATCCCGGGGTCGAAGACTCTGCCACTAGCAGTTTTCGTATAATCGCTAACTAGGGTGGACTTGGGATTTATGACTATAGGGGGAAACAGACGGGGCCAATTTTAATCATACCTTATGAGATGTCTGTACACTTACGTATTGTTAAATCGGCGATCGATCACGACTGTACACCTCTATAACATATAACGCTTTGTTCGCTAATTAATTATAATATTGGAGCGAAGTTACCTCTATCACACTTATTGATATATTCAGCGATGCGCTTACCTGTAACAAAAAACGCACAACAATGTAACATGTTGCCATTACTGTTTAATTAGTAACATTCGAAGATTTATATCTGCCAACCCTAAAGCAAGAGCAATTATAAATTCCCATAAAGCGACAACATTAGGAGCACTTACAAGCACAAGTGTACCGAAGGGACGATGCCCTAATCCATTTACGATATAAAGAGTTATAAATCAAACTTAATATGACCTACACGTGTTGATAAAACCGCCCGCTCGTATAGCAACCACCTCTCCATGCGCACACAGAGAGGCGCGCACACACGCCGCCGCGACTCTGTGCTGTACACAGATTACAGATGAATCGCAAATGTGAGGCAACGGGAGGTTGCAAGGTGGCTCTGAAAATGAAATTAAGGGAGAAAATGCAAAGGAATCAGAA
This sequence comes from Tinea trinotella, assembly GCA_905220615.1. NCBI lineage: Eukaryota > Metazoa > Arthropoda > Insecta > Lepidoptera > Tineidae > Tinea > Tinea trinotella. Next base: position 391,462 of record HG992308.1, on the reverse strand, counting down.
CAACTAGGCGAGGCGGGCGTCTCGCCTCTATCTGAGGGGGGTGAAATGTCCCAGACCGGACACTTTGAACGAATTATGACGGTCATTATTAGAACGTGGACAGAATTAAATTGCCTCGGCCTCTCTCCCCGCCCCGCGCGCGCCCCTCGGCCCTACCTTTTCCGGGCCCAGCTTAAGTACACCCGCATAATGATACCTGTCCGATACTTATTGTTCACTTATCTAAGTGCTTGTTTCGCTTGTAAGTGGATCGCTATCGAGATCGTCTCTCGATCTCTTCTCGGTGCCTTCCTTGGGACGTTCGAGGAGATTTGTGTCGAGTGTCGCTACTTTTACTGAGGAATTCAGAATTGATTTTATTCCCAAGAAAGGACTCGTTCTTAGATCTAGGAATGTCGTCATCGCAATAATGGAGGAAGCTATCCGTGCTAAAACATTTACAGATGAATTAAACCTTTTATCAGAATGTTCAATAAAACAGCGGCGGAGATAAAAACGAGCGCACAGTAAATAGTGATGTAGGTAGATGTGCGGCGGCACTAATCCTGGCAAACAGCGCCCGTAGGCCGTACGATAACAGTACTACTTAAAGTACAATATTGATACAGGTATCGGGCGTATCGCATAAACCGACCGAGTTAAGAGAGCGCTCGTCACGGCCGCGAAGGTCCCCCGTGCCTCGTATCTCGGTGAGATATGCCGCACAAATATGCCGAGACTGCCCGCACGATTGTTCGCCAAACAATAGCTCCTAACATGGATTAAGGCGAGAGATCCCACCGATATGATTAGAGTTATTTGCCTTTTTATTGGGTCATTACGCCGCATTACCGACGGGCGAAGACGCGCGTCGTCGGCAAATAAACAAGTGCACGAATTAAAACGCGCACTCGTCGCCACCGGGGCAAACAATTACATATTTGGTGAGGTGGGTCGTTAAAAATGATGCGCTAATACGTGCGAGGCGCTTATGTAACAAAGTGCGAACAGCATCCAACCCCCGGCCCGGTGTGAGCGTTAACGTGGTTAATAATACGCTCCTTACCCCGGCAGCCGCCTTATCTGCAGTATTAAACCATAAAACATTATAATTTACAGCGCTCGCTGTCGCGCTGCCCTGACGCCGTCGGCACCGAGGATACTTAAAAATAACGATATTACCCTTCCTAGCAAATATTGTAATAACCTCGTTCGCGCTTTGTCCCATTCCCTCTGGCCACCCCACGCCTCACGTATTTAGTTTAAAAGGTATGTTTGTTTTAATAACGTTTTCTTGCTGATCTGGTGTTCCGAGTGTGGTTTTCGGATCGGTGTTTGCTCGGCGGTCGTCAATTCGGGGCGGGACATGTTTGCGCTTCACGTGCTTTTATCGGGATTTCGACTTGCAAATTTAACGTCGGCCGGTTTAATTTGATTCGTTTTGTTTTGGGGAACGTTAATAGGGGCGTTTAATGGTTATGTGCATTAGACGCACAATGTTGCTTATTGTTTGGATTACACTTATTTATAATTTTGTGTCAGGCTCATTCTGATGCTGCGATTCTCTTATTGCCTCACACCCTCTTCTAATTACCTATTTCCTTATCTCTTTATATCTCTATAACTCTCGTTAATGTTATTATCGCATTAGAGAAACTGCTGCACTGAGAGTATGCTTTTACGGAGAACTCAATGAGATTTTACAATTACTGAAATGGAACATTGCATTTTCACAAAACATTACACTCACGAATGTTATTATGTTATTCATATCATATATTTACGCATTGTTATGTTTGTAATATAAATTCAGGAGGTATTATAGAAAAAACATTGTATTTTGCAAATATTTCCTAAACGTTGGGAAGTGTTCTTTGTATCGGTTAGTTGGTCCGCAAAGCTGGAAAATAAAGCAAAGTGTGTCACGGAAAATAGTGCAATCTCCATTGAATGTGTGGTGCATTTTGCCATCGGGGAGTAGCCAATTCCAGTGCAGTGATTGACGACGAGCGTGCCGCAAAAATTCACGCCAAACGTCCGCGCCGGATGACGCCCAAAACCGCACTGTTGCCATGTTTATTTGACAATTTGGTTTAAGATTTACTATTTTTGTTTTGTTTTTGGCTCGCATTTAGTTTGTGTAGAGATGGTTGGGGAAATATTTTATGTCATTTATGGTTTTTATATGCCATCTAAATTTCCCCCGTTTTGGAATTGCCGGCCGAGCTAGCCATTGTTTAGCAAATGAATTTGATGGAAATTATATTTAGAACCATCTTATGGGTAGATATAAATGTATTAAATGAATATATTTTGTAGGTTTTAGCAGAATGCTGTAACAAAAATGAATTTGTCTGATTAATGAACGAAATTCATATCCGAAATTAATGATTGAGCATTTACTAATTATTTTCACGTCACATTTGTTAGACAATAGCAATTTATTTTGACGCGTTTGTACAAAACATAAACCGCCGGATGATTGAAGGTAGATTTAAAACATTATTTTGCTAAATTGAAAATCTGCCGATAAAATGTTGACAGCTCAGTTCAGTTCATTTGCTGTTGATAGAGTTTGGCCACAAAGAGATTATCACAATTTCGACATATTATCATTTATATAATAATTATTATATTATTAAACATTTGATTTGATAACTTTTAGTTTACTAAAATTCGAAAGATGTAACTATTTGAACCACAAGTATTTAGTAAGCTTGCAGCTTATTTTAATTTATTTCATGGAAAATGCTCGCGCATATTTTCAGAATATACTTAGCGCATGATTATGTTTTATTTCATGAACAATAACAACGCACTATAAATGACACTTACAAGATTAAAAAGCAAATCGTTTGCAAAATAAAACTAAAAGTCAAAACTAGAAGCCCGGAAAGGCTCTTCTAGTAGATTTATAAACATGTCCGCGCTAACACACTTTCACATGTCAATGGATACGCCAAAAAGCGGAGGCTAAAAGCCGAAAAAGCAAAAAAATGGTCATGCTACATGCATCTTTTTCACCCGGCTGACAAATGGCTATAAAACAGTGCGATGAGCCAACGAACACGGCCAAAAATCATTCTCGAAAACTGTGACACGCACTCGGGGCCCGGCGCTTAACCGGCCATCCGCGGTGAAGCCACTTTTTATCCGCACTCAATCAATAAAAAAAACGCGGGAAAAAAACACAACCTGTGACGTCATGAGGTACGGTTTCGCGCCGACAACAGACCGGAATAAATCACACGCTAACATTTTCATGGAGGAAGCTTATTATTTATTTCATAATATAATAATTTAATATACTTTTAATAATACAAAACACCTTCGAATTAATACAAAATAAAGCTTTAAACGTAGAATATCATCATTATGGTAAAATAGTATAATATTCAAAAATATATTGTTAACACCAATTATTTTGAATCAGTTTTAGTATTTATTCAATCTTTATAAATACATAACAACTATATAAATTTTGTAAAAGATAAATTCAAATGATTTTTTATAAGGAGTGGTTTTCCATATTTGTTTATCTTCCAAAACAAGGGTACGTACAACGTGCCGTCGGAGCACAACGAAGATCAACTGGTGGGCCCGTAGTAACTCACTCATTTCATTCATTCACTCAACAATCATTCGGTCAACGGATTAATTGACTTAAACTACAGTTAGCGCTTAGATTTCAGTTTCTTTGAAATTTAACACCAATTTGATCATCAACGTTTAAACCTAACTAATGTATGTGTGGCACTAATTAATTACACATAGGCATTTTTTTATTGTGACTCGACATTTGACAGCACCCTGCTTGATGTTAAGCTGGAGTGTGGTCCTTGAATGGATGTCATTGCTACTACAATTCAATAACTGTAAGTAGCAGTCACTTCCACAATGCCGGCCTCTCACAAGCTGATCCCGAAACGTGACCAAATCACTTTACGGTTCGTAGTCTTGTAAGTGGTGGTACTACCCCGGATCGGCAGACTGGGTACCACTGCCTATCACTCTTTGAATTCTCTTAAATTCTTATTATTAATTGTCATGGAGTAAATATAGGGGTCTATCTAAATAGGGGAAGGGGGGTTATTATATTTAGATGGGATAATATTCTTCTGTGTAATTAGTCAAAGACATTCTTCTGAGCAAGGTGTGTTTACCAACCAATGTGTTCTCCCCATCCAATGGCTCTGAATAATGGCGTGTAATGCTTTTAAAAGTGCAACGATTTTATTCAGTCATCGGCTCTCTTGGACCCCTTTGCTTCCCATCAGGCAAGAGGAAAGTCAAATGTCGCGTCTTAATGAAAAAAAAAAAATAGGAAGCAAATCTGTGTTGCTTCATTATATCTTCATAAATTGATTGCCGAAATATATTTTTTAAATAGCCTAAAATTTTATTATTAAATTTGTAAATTGTAACAGAATTAGACATGACCTCGGTATAACTCTACACTAGTGTTAGTGCATGCATTTGACATTTATTAGTTATTATTAATTACTAAAGTCTGTTTACTTATCCCTAAACTATTCAAAGTCTTGATAAATATATTTCTGGTATAATTTTATCACTTACACAACTTATTTAAATATAAAAATGTTTATGAGCAATGTTTTTAATGTCAATGTGAGCCTTAAATGGGTTTTTGTGTACAACAGCTATGTTTCATAATTTCACAGTCTAGTCTGGCTATAAAACTATGCAGTTATCAAACCACAGTCCGGTTACTATTAACATTTAAAAAAAAACCAAACGCTGATCTAATAAGAAACCCAACGTACTCGTATAAATAAACAGCCATTCACATGCACAATGTATATATTATATGATAAAGAACAACCATAATTTAATAAAATAAGCAAAAATATAAAGAAGAAGGCGAAAACAAACATAACACTAAATCGTTTGAAAAAACCGTACACCAAGAAAGCACATAAAAACCGTTTATCCTCATAAAATCGATCCAATCTTCAAACATTATACATCTGCTCGCAAATAATCAGCCACCTTTCTTGACGACCGTAAAAAAATAACCTAACGGGCTGCGAACCCCACTCGTCCATTCCAGTCACGTCGAGACGAACTGATTGACGGGCGACGTCCACGCTTCAGAAACAGTTGCCTCTCCTCATCCCCCTCGAAACACCCCCAGACGCCCCCTGACGAAGACGCGGGACGGTTTCTCAACGAATACTTATCTAAGATTAACTTGTGCATGTCTAATCTTATTATTTTTATAATGATAATAGTCATAAATCTAGCAAGAACTAGTTTATTTGAAGATATTTTGCTTAGCAATAGGATAGCAGTTGTTCGTTTAAAAATGCTAATTTTACGTGAACATTTTCGAGTGGTCATAAATTATATATTTCAAAAGTAAACGGTCTAATTTGAATGTTTTATCTACATAATAAATGTTATTTGTTTAAATTTAGAACAGTAGAGGGTGTGAATAAATCCAAAAATAGTTGTGATTGAAATACCATTCTCATCTTGACCTGAGAAGGAAAGCATGTGAAAAATTCTACTAATGTACTCTTGGGATTGACTTAATGCGGTCCCAGTTAAATTAGCGTTGACAGCTTGACATATTCCAAGTTGCTTTTAAGATACATCTTAAAATACCACTCGATAAATGACATCAAGTTTTCCAATGCAATATAAAGTTTTAAAAGTAAATTGCAAAAATCCATATATTCTGCCGCCCTCACAAATGTACTTTGCGTCAGTATTATTTGCTTTAAAATCTTAAAAAAAAACGAACACAGTAAAACTACTCCATAATATAATAGGTATTTAAACAATATAAAATTAAAATAACAATAATAATTAATATATTTTTCATAAAAAAGGCAACAATATCAACCTCTTACTTGTAAACACCAGATTGCAGTTAAGATCATTCTTTGTTGAAAATAAAAATAAACTTATCACCTAATAACAACCAAATCTAAGTCAAAATAATATTTCACTATACAATTTAAATTGAATCTTTTAAACCTTTGTCTATTAAAGTCCAAAATAATATAATATTGTGTTAAAACTAGCAAATACCCAAATTTAGCGCCACACAGCTGCAGTCAGGTAAGCACGGTTAGAAGTTCCAAGGAAACTTGTTAACCATTGTTAAAGAACACATAAATAGAATAAACGTAAAATACAATCACTCCAGTTAGAAGTGTTCATCCTTTATATCTAACAATCAGGAACTAGATGTTAGATCCCCTAAATCCGTCTGTCCGAGTAGTTTGTTTTGTCCTATCACTGCAGAGAACGGACTACTACCAATATGACCTGCACATTGAAACCTTGCTAGGTATATATGTTATTTAAGGTCCAGTCAAAATACCATTTTATTTTTCATAAAATAATGTTAAAGGTCTATGTTTATATGTATAATTTTCAAACATATTATCTTATAATGTTCAAATTACTCATATAAATTACTAGTAATTCATTTTTCAAATATTTGGTATTGGTTAATGGATTACTATGGTGATATCTAAATATTTGGTGTTAGATATTTTACTTGCACGTGAATATACTACAAAGGTCAAATTGTCCCCCAATATCATGAGGGTCAAAAAGTAAAATGTCGATTTGGTAACATGTGAGACAACTCACTCTGGACCGGGAGAGGGACAGTTCACACTCTCCATGCAAGAAAGTTTGTTAATTTGGCCCACTGTAATTTGGATCTCTACGAATGCGTTGACCAGACCAAGTTTGGATTGCATAAATTTTGGTACTACATTCTTTGGTACGAATAGAAGTGGTCTAGCATTTAAATTAAATATTGAAAGTACCATGTATATTCTCATATTATTATAAAATTAATTTAATAATATGGTCAGGGGATTTGATTAGTATGCAGTTTTAATGCATTCATCTATTTGGAACATGTTGAGTCTATTGGAGACATGAGTGATGTAATGCAAAATAGAACTTCTAAAATTGCTATTGACCTCTGGAATAATTGATATTCGTCCATTATGTTTGTCAGCAGCGCGAGGGCGTTGATGTATCAATTGTCACTGGTCACAGGTCAATTGCACGAACACGTTATTGATGATCAATCTAAACTTATACTTTTAATATTGAGCGCGGCCATATAACGTAATGGCCCGTGTGTCGATCATCAGCCGACGAGTGTGGACATTATTGGAGCGGACGATCATATAAAACTCAATATTCCATGCCCGTAATAACGAGAGGAGCAAAAACTCCAAACAATAGACATTAATAAGACGGGGGGGAGAAGATGGAAGCGAAAATGTGTTTCTCGTACGGCACACGGACATTACACTCGGTCGTGTCCAGGGATGTGCTTATTAAAACATTTCACCCGAGCAATATCGACGCCATACGATACGTAGCCGACGTGCACAGTATGTGCTCAAACTCTGACGACCTGCTGGGAATCGCGCCGAGAAAACTTCATTAACTCGATCCCCACGCAGGGGCGGGGGGCGAGCGCTCGTCGGGGAGGTAGCGGTGACGGACTGGGGACGTCCGCTTATTACGTTTCCGAACGTGCCGCGGAATCGAACAAATGTCACGTAAATACCGATACGGAATGAGCGCATTCGACCGCGAAAGAATCGTTTCTGTGATTGCCGGGGCTTTGTGCTCATCTAACCGTTAATTTGATCTGTATCTTGGAGACGCTCTCGGTAATCTCATTGTTCGGCTTATTATGAGAGGTCCGCGCTCTCTATATGTAGAGGCCCGTCTGGAGACTCGTTGCGAGAGAGCCTCGGAGCAACTTTAGAATTATGACTCGCAAAGACACTCCCTCTACGAATCATATTTTTGTTTAAGCCGAGTAACTTTTTCCGCAGCGAGGTCTTTGGTTAACAAACTTGGAAATTGTTGGCGGAACTCCTAATTTTAGGGCACCGAAGGCGACACTTTTTATTATAATTATAACGTATGAATAGCCCACTACTGAAACTGTTGTTAAATATTTAATTTGGTTTGTATAAGACCCAGAACATAACATAAATCATAATTGTAGATTCTAGAACAATATATTATTATATTTTAGATTACAATTGCTTAATTTTTTCAGTAAAAACTAGAAAATATTTGTTATTGTGCAGAGTTGTTGATAGTCAGCTTTGTCGCATGCTGTAAGCTCCACTAACAGCACCCCAAGGCACAGTTACTTTCTTAGAGATACGATGGAGTGGACTCATTCTCTAGACAGAACACTATTTGCATACAACTTGTTTAAAGTTGGAACACTCAAGTGAAAATAAAAACATTGAAATTTACTTATTGAAGTAACTAAGGATGTATACGTATATATATAGTCACTAATTAATTTTACATACTTAATAGGTATAGGAATCTTCATCTTAATGGTTTGAATTATTTGCTTTATCAGGTAATATAATATAGAATAATTTCAATGTATAAGCACTATTAGATAAAATAAATACACAACTAACTATAGGCACCAAAAAAGAAATGGTATTGGCAAAAGAGAAAATAAAATATAAATATTTGTTTCGTTTCAAATATCGAACGTTGGTGCGGTCAGGTGACTCGTCAGCGTGACGTGCTTGTTCTAATGAGGTGCCACCCGCGACCCTGCTCGCCTCTCGTCAAACAACGAGCTTCTTTATATAGATATTGCAAGATATAGACATGACATACTGAAACTTTTATTATTTTTAACATTTTATTATACATATATTGGCGTTATTTTCTATGATGGCTATTTCTATAGCGTGACATTTGTTTGCACAATAAATCATAAATAGTATTTTTTTAGATTTTACTCCAACATTGTTTATAATATAAAAATATATTTGCGGTTTACTAACGCGTTTATTATGATTGTTGTAGTCCGACGTTTGGAAAGTATTGCAGCCATTGTGGTCGCGGGGTTGTAGTCGAAACGTCAGATTAAAAAATAATTACTTAAAATAAACGCAATTGGTAAATTACAAAAATCTTTTACATCATAATGCTCTAGATTCGAATATAGATTCTAAAAGTAATATAAGGCTTTTATTTTAGATTGTTTAAATATATAAAGCTAAACGATTTGTATGTAACCTGAAAAGTTTGAAATTATATTGAAAGAATAATACTAATTAATATAAAAAGTGAATTCTAAACATAATGTAATATCTACATGTAAGTGTAAAAAAGCGATTGTTGACACAGTGCGGCTGCCATCGTCATCGTCAGTGTTGTGTCAACATAATGCAGTTTACATTCACCTGCACACAGAGATCATTACAAAAGACAACATCACATTCGGTGGTCATGCCACTAACTAAGTAGACACTCACTATATTATACATACTAGGAATCATTATAAAGGGACATCATTCAGTTTGTATGGGGACTTGGGCTTAATTGTATTAACAGTTGCATATTATACATAAGTTTAATATACAAAGCTAACAATGTAATTGGAATATATCCTTTATTATGCATAGTTTAGCTGTTCAAAATTATCAAACTATAATTATGACAGTTTAAATCAAAACTGTTAATATAGCATGTCTTTGTGATTGAGAGACAATACCAAATCCATATCTTATTTTATAAATAACACAAATACAATTAAAAGCAAAATTGTTATTAGTTTTATCAATTGACGACAGGCGTGGACGAACGGTTTAGCGATTGGTTTGTTGCGCGTAAAGTCCTGGGTTCGATCCCCGGTCGGAGCAAATATTTGTTTCATAGCTTTTATTTGTAATATTTAATAATATTAAATATTGCAAATATTTGTTAATAAAAAAAAGAGATGGATATTTGCTTCGGGTCTTGTTATCAAAGAGTGGTAGGCAGTGGTACCCAGTCTGCCGATCCGGGGTAGTACCACCACTTACAAGTATACAGACCGTAAAGTGATTATTTGGTCACGTTTCGGGATCAGCTTGTAAGTTGTCCATCTAGGCCGGCATAGTGGATGTGATTGCTACTCACAGTTATTGAATTGTAGTAGCATTGACATTCATTCATGGACCACACTTCGGCTTAACATCAAGCAGGGTGCTGTCAAATGTCGAGTCACAATAAAAAAAAAATGGATCGAAACTACCATTTATATATTTTTTTCAAAACAAGTAATACAAACCAAGCCCAAAATAAATGATGTCCTTCAAAATAAATCTAGTTCTGTGGTTATTGGTACGAGAAAAAAACAAATATAAATAAATTGTGCATTCTATCGACTGAATTGGCACTCGAACTAAGACTCGGCGGGTCGTTTCTTCGTCAAACAATAAATGCATTATTAGCCCAAGTGTTCTCCCTATCTTATAACCTGGGATTCTGATGATGATGATGATGAGCTGATGAACTCCAGTTTAACATCAGGCTGGGTCCTGCATAAGTCAAGCAACAATTAAAAATATTCTACGTCATTCCACATTTTTTATTCAGACGTGATATTGACTTTCCTTAAGGGAAGGTATTATATTTATTTTTAATAATCAGAATTATATTTTAATTGAACCAAAATATCTAAATTCTATTTGTAAATCGACTGCAATTAAATCGTCATGTTTGTCAACAATTCGGACGACAGGTCGCCTCACAAATCGCGGGTGGTCCTATTCAATTGCTGAATGATATTCCACTTTAACACAATGCACTAAAGTTGATTATTGTACTGTTGAAATATGTATAGCCTGTCCCGTGTTCTTAGTCATCGGTCACAATGGAGACGTTTCTTAGAAAAAGGCAGGAAATAGTAAATAAAGAAAATATTGTTTTGAATGACGTATATAAGTCACTTGTAACGGACGACACAAAAACTATGTTGTGTTTGACGATTGTTTTACGTTTCATGTTCGTTTCTGTTTCATGTTGAATTATTGTTTCCTATTACGATTTTTATATTAGATTCGTTTAAATAGATTATACATTGACAAAAGTAACAACCAAAAAGAAAGTAACAGAATGATTAAGCATTTCAAAAAACAATTAATTAGTTTAAAATGACTAAACAATTACTCAACGCATCAAAATACATTTCACTACGAGTTAATAAAATTAAGAAATCCAAAAAACTGAGCTCCCCTTCCAAAAAAAACCGTGTGATGCTTCTGACAGAATTAATAACACCTTTAGAGAAAAATGATGAATAATATTATAATTATGATTGTGATGGATACATCTTAATATCATTTTTTAGAACACAAATAATGGTTGGGCCAAAGAGGCTGCGTTAATGCCTCAAAATAAACACCCATCAATCAATAGGTGCCTTCACTAACTTAAATAAATAAAAAAAAAACTAACTCAACAACTGTTATCATTATATGGATAAGACTTATGTTAAAAACTATAAACTACATAAAACTTATAACGGGACTGAACGAACAAGCAGGTTATTATTATTAAAATAGAATTTACAAAATAATAATTACTAATAAGTACATTTTCTAGTAACCTAGTTTACAATATTTTAAACATAACAATCGATAACATTAGTAGATGCCGCGTCTCAATAAAAACATTATTTTATTGAGACGCGGCATCTGACCTTGACTTGCATGTTACGTAAGCATGTGACTGAAAAGCCGATGCAGATCGCCGTCACTCTGCTGACCTTTATATTAAAGTACTTATCCATACTATTATATCGAAAACATTGACAGCAAAAAAAGAGATCTGACAATAATATGTTGACAGCAAAGGTCAGTGAGGACTTTTGAATACGCCTCACCTCGTTACACATTCATGATTTTTTAATATATTATTATTAAAAAAAATATATAATTATTAATATTTATTTAAATAAAATCTACTTGCCAATACCAATGTATCGGTGAATTTTGGTTGTTCTGTTTCTATGATACCAGAAGCATTTTGGTAGCTTAGTTTATAATTAAATACATATTTAAAATAAAAATTCGGTTTCTACGATTTTAATAATTTAATAATAATTCTAAGTAAGTTCATCGACTAATTGAAACTTATTTTTACTAAATAATGCAAAGTACATTATATTTTAATTCAAACACTTGCAATTATTGCATTAAAATTAAATTATAATAATAAATTATCATTAAAACAATATTAATAGTTATTAATTGCTTCATAAAATACATTCTAATGTGTCTTCAATATAAAATTATCAACGTATTAAAATAATTAATCAAATTAATATGACAATAAAAAGAGGCGCGCGCGCAGACACACAAAATCATCTATGCCTATAAGTTGGCACTTTCTATTTTGTTAGCTGTTTTCTTCCCTGTATTGTAGATGTTAAATGTTTTGTAAAATAAATATTACACTTCAGTTTTATTAATCTGAAGTGATTTGGTCGCGTTTCGGGATCAGCTTGTAAGTTGCCGCTTCCAACTAGGCCGGCATACTGGATGTGCCTGCTACTCACAGTTATTGAATTGTAGTAGCAGTGACATCCATTCATGGACCACACCCCAGTCTAACATCAAGCGGGGTGCTGTCATTTGTCGAGTCACAATAAATAAAAAACCAAGTAAATAAAAATACCATAGGTTATCAATAACTTGCCTTATCTATTCGAAGGAAACGATTAAGCCGAGTTCTTTTTAACGAAATAAAATCAAGATTAACAGACAGTCGGACGTCTGCTTAGAACAAAAACGGCGGCTAATGAAGTAGCTGAAGGATAATACAGAAAAAAACTGTCAATAAAGATTAAAATGGAGAAACGGGTTACATTTTGAACTAAAACACGACCATGCATTTCTTTGACATGTGATTGACAGACGTTATTAGCAGATGACGGTTTCAAAAGCTGTCAACTTTGGACTTGTACGTTTTTTTTGTGGAGGTAGAGGGTTTTTTATTTGAGTGCTAATATAATCTTTATAGCCTCGATTTTTAATGATGAATTGTTACGAATCGGTGATTGTTAATAAATATGTTATCACTATAAAACGTTTAGCAATTCGTAGACGATAAACGATCGATCACTCAAACGATTGGCATATTAGTGTGATACGATTCGCAAACATAACATTATTTGGAATACAAAATTAAATATTAATTGCTATTTATGTTGCTATATGCAGATTGTGTTCTTTTGTTTTCAATGTTTTCAAAATATTAGGCATACATTCCCATAGGATGAATAACATTATACCTATAAGACTGTTCTTTGATAAAAACAAGGGAAAAATTATAATCACATTCTCAAAAAACAGGGTCCAAGGGGTCCATTGCTCTATGCCTGGGTGTAGTTGGCAAACAGTTGACTTTTGCTGATGCTGATTTCAAGTAAACTGCTGAACGTAAAGTGACTCAGTTGTGTTTCAGGGTCAGCTTTAACGTTGCTCCATATTCAATATTCATATTTATAGACTGCACTTCATATTCATATCAATCAGGGTGCTGTTTACGTCGAGTCACAAAAACAAATAAATATTTTATATAGATATCAAATAAAAATTTTCGCTAGTAAAGTGCTTGTCTCATAGAAACTGGACAACCAAAGTGCATACATTAAATATACATTGGTACCGGTGAATGATTTTGAACCCGTGCTCTCGGTTTGCGTTACCATTGCCCTTAATATGATAAGACAATAAAAACCAGCATAAGTATATTTATAATAATAAGAGAAATAAAGTGTATGATTTAAGAGTTATCATGGAGATTTGCAATTCCCGCTGGAGCATGTCGGGTGCGCCCATCAATCCGTGCAAACGCGCCCTCAGGCAGTGCTTTGGCGAGATCCGATCATGATAATACTCATGCGTATTATTAAGTGTTTGAGGTGAGCAGGCGAATTAGAAATACTGCAAATTATACAGAACGTGACAATTTACAATCGGAATCAGATTGGAATTTGTAAGTGACTACTACTTGCAGTGATTGAACTGTAGTAGCAGTCACCTCTATTTATGGACCGCACTCCAGCTTAACTTCAAACAGGTGCTGTCATATGTCGAGTCACAATTAAAAAATACTTCACTTTTAGTAGATATCAAAACAATATACAATGTTAAGCGGTGTGCTATGTTTAGGACTCAATTTTCACAGGGATAGTCACAGATAATGTAGCGCCACTATCCACGATCCTGATACAACTCTCTTGGTTATGACTATTGTCCGTGCTTTAGTGCTAAAGTGTATACATATTTAATTATAATGTATGTTTTTTATTGCCCCATATATAATATGTCATATCTGGTCTATTACAATACAAATTATTTGTAATGAATTTTGAAGTTAACTGCTACTTGGAGTATTTTACTTGGATGGAGGTAGTAGCAGTCACCTCCATCTCCAGCTTGACTTCAGGCGCGGCGCTGTCATGCCAAAACAAATAATAAATGTTAAATTTAGAAAAAAAAATTTTTTCAGTCGTCGGCATTTCTGGATCTCTTTTTGCTTAGCATCAGGCAAATTGAGGTCAGATATCATGATACAATTTAAGAAAATATTATTTTCTGCAATTCCTGTTTACCCCTTATTGTTTAATAGCTTTGAGTATACGCATATTACAACATTGTTAATGAAATGAGCAATTAATTTTGACAACTTTTTGCATTTTATTACACTTTTATGTGCATCGTGAAAAGTACTAATGGAATAACAAGTTTCTATAACGTTTTAACCGGAAACAGGTGTAGGCAGACGATAGTACACGTAAACACACTTACATACAAAACAATTACATTTAATTTTGAACTTTAACGTAAAACACATAAGTCCTATATTAGATTTAAAAAATTAATACATAATTAGTTCAAGAAATGTTGAAAATTAAAACATGACTTTGAATTCTATTGAGAAGGAAATAGGTTTTAAATGGTAAGTCGAGGTAAATGAAAAGCGTGTGTGGTAAAGAATAATTTATTTGCAAAATAATTAGTAATTACTTTTTGATGTTATTTTTTGAATTACAAATAAATAACAACCTTTTATTAAGAGCTTTTCAAAACAAACTTTATCGTATTATTTTTTTCTCTACATAAAGGTCTAAGCCCATTGATGCGACCGGGGTTTAGTTTTTTTTTTATTTTTAATATTTTTTCTGCCTATCTGTACGGGAACTGAGGCGAGACAAACTGATTGATTGATTGAAACGCAACATACTGAGCGACCGCTAATGCCGTCGATGTCATTGAATTTGGCGTTCGAAAAGTTTTTGGTACTGAAACGGAACCGGTAAAAACTACTACAGAGACAAATCTAGTTGCAGTATCGTCTTAGGTTATTAACACTTTATTCAAATGAAATTAAACAATTTCTTAGCATCCAGGGATTCCCCGTGCGAGTGCCGGGTCCATCGCATGGCCGGCGGGAGAATGAAGGCAGCGTTCCGGACTTGTGACCGAAATGTAGGTTTTTGACCGAGCTGTTTGCGACATGTCAACACTCACCTTCTCTGCCCTCACTATCCCTTCCACCCAACCGCTTTCGACATACGATGCAAAAATGTACTTACGGCTGACCTTGGTTCAATTTCTTTTATGTATTTTCAGCGTGTGGAGTCTATGTAAGCGAAGCAATGGAATTCGGCCTTTAAATTAAATTAATATTACTAGGCAATCAGAGATCTTTACATTAACGAACTCATCACCACCATTCCCAAAAGGATAGACAGAGACATTAGACCACCAACTACACGATAAATTCTTGATTTTTTTCAGAATTCTTTTAACGCCTTTAATTCTCTATGGTTATGGAAACTGCAGATCCTCGGAAAACCAAACTACACTATTCATCCTCCAATCTACCAAGGACGCTACAAAATCTACAAAATCGTGGATTGTGATACTCCATTGTCTCTCCCCTTCCTGTGGCAATGAAAGGGTGTTAATTAGATTGATTGATTGGTTGATTATCTAAATTAAAAATAAATCATTTTATTATTTTTATAGAGACTCGACATCCAACTTACTGTTGCCTCAGTCGCCGTTGCTATGCCGGCCTAATGTTTAACAAAATGGTGTGTTAATTTTATAAATGTGTAAGCTCCGGGCATTGAATTGTAGGCCGCATCAAATACTAATTATATTGCGCACACGTCACTTGTATTAGATAGACTATAGGAAGCCTCAGTTATTATTAATGTTAGTGTGACCAGACATTTTGGAAAATTATTATTTGCGAAAAGGAGTGGAAATAAATATCATCCTCCGCGCACGAAGAAACCGTTGGAAACTATTCAGAAACTCTACGAACCTATTCGCTACTCAAGATATTTGTCAACAGCGCCATCTAGTAGTCAGGTTTAGTTTTAATATCTTTAAATACGAGAAAGCCTTGATAAAAATGCTTTTTAATTGTAATCGTATAGATCTAATATTTGTATGTATTTGAATTTGTAATTTGTTGCATATTAGCAAAAGAACGTAAATATGCAATTATTATTTATGTAAAATATGTTAACTGTTAATATGCCTTATTAATAATTATATACTTCTTTTATTGTCGAGCGACATGTGGTCTCGAATTGCTTGATGGTACGCAAAGTACAAGAGCGCTTATGACTGAAAAACACTACTCGGTTTATAGCTGTCTTAGGTGGCATCATTATGCCGACCAGAGGCTTATTATGCTTTACATTCTCTGTATGGCCTATCCCTGTATGTTTTTTTATTGTGACTCGACATATGACAGCTCCCTGCCTGATGTCAAACAGGAGTGCTGACCTTCAATAGAGGGGCTGCGGCTACAGTTCTATAACTGTAAGTAGCAGTCACTTGCACTATGTGGGCTTAGTTGAAACCGGCAACTTACATACTGATCCTGAAACACGACTAAATCACTTCATGGTTTGTACTTGTAAGTGGTCGTACTACCCCGGATTAGATATTATATTTATAAATTTCTGAAATCATAGTTACAACGAGCAGGTGGAGAGAAAACGCCTAAGGTTCACGCCAACGCAGTTAACAAACTATGATTATATTGCACAAGCGGCAGCGATAACAGACCTTAAAGTGATTTAGTCATGTTTCGAAAACAATTATTCCTTTTACTCTGTTTTTACAGTGGCGCTCCATTGCCTCTGCTTATCCGTTCTATTAGGCGTCAATGCAAACGTGACTTAAATGTTCCTTTTCTCAGATAACCCAACGTTAATAATGATACTTAAGGTTTGGCTGGCAAATAATGCCTAGCAACATAAAGTCTCAAATTTTATTAAGACGCGACATCTGACCTCGACATGCTTGACCTAAACAAGGGGAAGTCCAAGAGCGCCGGCGACAAAAAATCCGATTCAGTTTACTATGCTTGCCGACAAAGCAGACAGAGACAACCGATATCGGACCGGATTTTTCGCGAGGAATCTTTCCTCAAGCGTGTAGCCGGGGTATTGAAGATATGAAGTGTCAGCCGGTGCCTTTATCTACGTCTCCGTCAGGAAGAGCAGAGCGGGCTGTGCCGCCTCCAGGTGTTGATGGACGGCACTGAGATTGGCGTGGATTCCACGTATATTCGTAAAATCCACGCCAAGCTCATTTCTGTTGGGGGTTTTAGCTGCCGCTGGGTAAACTCTTTATATCGACGTCTTTATTTTATAGACGTCATCTTCTCTCAAATTTAAAATGCTCGTAATCATAATTGTAAGTGCAAAATCGCTACAGCTTATGTTATGTGCAACTTGTGTCGAGTGCAGCGTTGTGGCCGCGTATAATCTGAGCGGCATAGCTGTCTGCGCCTGCGCCGATGTTGACGAGCGACCAACACTCACTCGTTCACGTCAACTGTCAGCTCATGGAGGAAAACATGTTATTTTGCCATCTAATGCAAAAATACACCATCGCATTACACATACCTATGTCTATTACATTGTATAGTTAATAAATAAGCTAAGGCATAAACATATTCTGGCCACCATGATGCAGACGACTAAGGCAACCGTAAACTGAATCACTTGTTTTTGTCGTCAGCACTCTTGTCTTTCGTTTCTTACAATCAGATCAAAATCAAGTGACATCATCAGTCAGGCCCAATATTCTTAGTTTCAGCTAGCCCGGCATAGCGGATGCGACTAATGCTTGCCAACATTTACATAATAATTGGTGATAATTGGCAAAAGTCGCCTCGCTCGTTGTTAGCAGTCTAGTCTAGCCTAGCACTCCATTAAGGCGACCATAGTGTAGTGGCAGTGCAGTGGTTACACAAACCGAGAGCACGGGTTCAAAACTGATACCATATGTACTTTGGTTGTACTGTTTCTATGATACCAAGCACTTTAGTAGCTTGGTATAGAAATGTAAAAAAATACTTTAAAGCCACCTTACTCTAAAAAAAGGATGTATAATGTCTTCTTAGTGTAGCTACATATTAGTATGTATATATACAAAATTGCAAATGTACTGTCCCATCTGAAATGTATAAAACAGCAAGCTTTACGATCACAAACGCATGCACTAACAAAATGTACTACTTTACAGTTTCTTCGATTTACCCAGCCAATGGAGGAACAGCCATGTCCTGGGATACCTAACATGGGCACCTACACCATCCAATGACATGTATAAACACACGCGAATGTACTATACTATACGTTCATAGAATTTTTACAGAATAATAAGTGTTACTTACAAAAGAGTTCTTGATTCATTTTATTTGTGAATTATACTTGATTTGTACTTTAAAGTACTGTTATGGGGCACACCAGCTGTTTTTAAATTGTCCAGCACTTGATTGAAATACACTTAGATTATAGCTTATAACCTTTAATCATGTTTTCTTAAAAATGGATATGTATAATGAATTAAACAAATTTTATGCGGCTTACTATCGCGTTTATTTTGGTTTTGATTTTACAATTTTTTATTATTCCGACGTTTCGAGAGCTTTGCAGCCATCGTGGTCACGGAGAGACTCTCCGTGACCACGATGGCTGCAAAGCTCTCGAAACGTCGGAATAATAAAAAATTGTAAAATCAAAACCAAAATAAACGCGATAGTAAGCCGCATAAAATTTGTTTAATTCATTAATCAATGTTCGCGCAAAATCTAAGAAAATACTATGGATATGTATATATACTATAAATATTGCATATAATAAATGCCATATAAATTAAACAAATTTTATGCGGCTTACAATCGCGTTGATTTTGGTTACTGATTTACCATTTTTATTATAATATTATTCCAACGCGACGTTTCGAGAGCTTTGCAGGTTGGTTGCAATATTTTTCATAAAAACAATGTTCGCGCAAAATATAAGAAAATATATACTAAAGAGCATTAATATTAAGGTACGATATGATTTTGCATATAACTGTTTTTATTGTGGTGCGATGTCTGACCTTAACTTGCGTAAGCATGGTTCGCGGTTGCCTCAATATGCCGGCTGAAGGTTGGATCCTACGCTTGTAGGATCCAAGGTTATATAGAATGTGGAGAACATATGGGGTGGTGAAGCATTCCACTTTTGCATTGTCAGTAGTCAAAATAAGCGTATGAATATGCTTTAGTATTATCAAAAATATTAGATATCTTTATGTAGTATGTAGAAATGTTTTGTACTATGTAGAGATTGTGAGAGACATGTGACATTCGAATCACTCAACAAATGCCACGTTATCGTGAAATACCTCCGAATACTTAATTATTTATTTAAGTTAAGCTTAATGTTAAGCTGGAGTGTGGTCCATGAATGGACGTGACTGCTAATACGATTCAATAACTGTAAGTAGCAGTCACATTACGCGACACTTTACGGTCTGTATAATTGTAAGTGGTGGTACTACCCCGGATCGGCAGACTGGGTACCACTGCCTACCACTCTTTATAAGTTTATTTATATATCCGAATACTATTAATAAGTAATTTCAATTGAAGCTATTACTGAGCAAATGTGAGAGAGAGAGCAATATTTTCCCAATGAAATTGTCCTGCTATAATTCTGTCGAGTGACACCTACGTGCGAATGTTACCTGCGCTCCTTTTAATGTCAATTGTTTGACAACTTTACATGCATGACCACACACGTTTGACACGACACGGTGCTTGTTGTTGTTTATTGTAATTGAAATTTGTATATATTATTTATATATATATACAAATTGAATATACACACTATATTTACAATAAGAAAGCCGAGTTGCCTAGTGCCCATGACCATACGGTTTTTACACCTGAAAGTGCTGATACCGGCCCAGAAAAACAATTTGGACTGATCACCAACAGTACATATAATACATACCACTTATAAAAGTTGCAAACCTATTTTAATTACCTGTAACAAACAAAATAAAAAAAATGGTTAAAGGACTTTTGTTTACGAATTTTTTAAAACAGATTCTGGTAAGATTTTAATCAATTTCATTTGAATTATTCATTCAATCAAATTAATTAAATTTGATTAATAGCATTCTATGTATAAAGATGAATAAATATATATTTAATAGTAATTTTAATGCTTTTAATTCCACAGGGATAAGCAGAAACAATGATGGATCCACTTTGCACGATCCTGATAAGTATAATATAAGTTACACAATTCTGTGCCTAATATAGTCAATCAATCAATCAAATCGTCACGCCTTTTTCCGACAGGGATAGGCAGAGATAAAGACCAATATAGTAATAGTAAAATATTAATTCATATAGAATGGCTAAGCATGTTTTGTTTGCGGTTAATGCGTATTACAAGTAATAATATATTACATAGATAAAATAAGTATTTACGATATGTAGCTATCAGATGATGTTACTGAAGGAGCAGAAATATGAGAGACAACGTCACGCAATATATACATACATACAGACATATTATAAGTATAAGAAGGGTTAGTCCACTAACAACACACATTGAATGTTTGTATTTTACATTAAATATAGCATACACAAATATAGTATAAAGTAAAACTAAATTCGTAAATTGAAACTTTTTTGTTACAACGGGCTGTTAGTGTTGCGAACCTGAATTCTTACGAGCTGCGTAAACTCTTTGAGTGACATTTTATATTTATATTTATGATATGACAGAATATGTCTGAATTGTTAGTTTTGCATTTTGATTAGCAATTGTTTGATTAATATTGTCGCAGGTCATCTCTGTCGCATGTCCGATGTGTCCGATGCATTATGGGCCAAGTCCACTACTGAGGGTCTCCAAATTGCAGAAGATATCGCGGCAGGCCCAAACAGAGATGGCGAGATGAGATTCGCGGCGAGAGATGGTCATTTGGTTGTGAGTAATGGAAATAAGAGAGGGAGGCCTTTGGCCAGCTGTGGGACAAATAAATAGGCTTATAATAATAATAAAAATGTTTGTTAAAATGTGCATATCTGAGTAATCATCTAGCTAGAACTCTAGCACTCAGTATTATTTGCTGTTGTGAAGTAAAAGTACATAATGTATGAACAGGGACAAAGCCTTGTCTGGTTTGCTTTCTCGGACAATCAAGAGAGACGTTTGTCCGTCATGAAATGTCCGATTTAATATCCTTGCGAATATTACTGTCTGGCAATCGCTGATTAATTCTACATGCTGTGTTATTACTATGATGAATATTTTTTAGTACATACAAGGGTAGGCAGAAGTCAAATAAAACAATTCTTGATAAATGCTGAGTTCTGTAAAATATCTCTTTAAAAGTCAATGTAACAAAATGCGGCTGTAAGAAGGAAAATGGTTTAATCAAACCGTGAGTTTCGGTTCGAAACTACTAGCCGGAACCATTGTAACTATATGTACTTTGATCGACCTGTTTCTTTGATACAAGCACGTAAGAGTAGACTTAGCATTCACTAACGATCTTCGTGCGTTATCAAATGTAAATATTATTGTTATTAGCCTATTTGTTTGTCCCACTGGCGTGTCAATTTGATTGATTGATTTATTTTCCTGCTTCTGGCCAAATAAAAAAAAAACAATTAATTAATCAAATTGTCATCTCTTATTTTCACAGGGATGGGCAGAGACTTGGTGCCACTTGCCACAATACTGACAAATAAAATTAGTTATTATAAAAAAACATATAGGCAATGAATTATCTATATTGATGTTTTATATCCCACAGGTGATCTCAATGAAAGTTCTTAATTCCCCATGCGAGTTCATTGTGGATAAGTAGATAACGTTTCATTAGCGTGGGAATTTCCTTCATTCCCCTTTTCCTACGCATGATCCTCTGATAAGAGAAGTGCTTCCAAAAGAGTATTTTTGCCTGCCATAATGGAGTATAAGTAAACGTGATTATTCTTACTTATTTACATTTCTTTACTAAGCTACTAAAGTAGTATCATAGAACTTGTATCATAGAAACAGGACAACCAAAGTACATATATCAAAGATACATTACTATCTATCAGTGGGTGGCTTCGAACCTGTGCTCTCTGTTTGTGAAACATTTGTAGTGCCACTACACTACGGTTGCCTGGCCTTACCTGTTTTACTTATATAATGCGTTTGCCATTTCTTTTTGATTGGCACGGCATATGATGTTAAGCTAAAGTGTCATCCAACTGTCGTGGCAACAATTCAATTATGAAACTTTATGCACTGTGCACAAAGGCCAACTTAATGCCGCCAGACATACAGTTAATTTTAGAGAACAACAGAAATATAATTTTGGCCAGAATAGTGACGGCGACTGAGGCGACAGTAATCTTTTTTTTAATCGACGCTCATGGAATGACCTGGCAAATCGAGGTTAGAAGTCGGATCTAAATAAAAATTATAAAAATACTCTAATAAAAGTAAAATATGCATGCAGCAGTCGATCCGCTATGCCACCAAATTTCAACAATTTTCAAACTGCTCCCAAAACTAAACTAAGTAACACATCGATGAAGAAACATCATTTGATATCAAATGTATATCATAACGTAATTTAAAAATGTAATTGCAATGAAACATTGATAATTAACACTCCTTAAAAGTATATATATATCTGACAACAAAGAAAACAGGCGCCTTCTGCAATATGTCGCAATGCAGTTGCGTTTCGTTACCAAAAACAATGACTTAATAGCAATAACAAAACGCGCATCAATCAACACCAAACATAAAATTAACTCACATACTAATTGCAACACCTCGACTCAAGATTAAAAACAGCAACAGATTTTAATTTATAATTCTCAGTGCAAAAACGAAACGCAAAAACGGTTCCTTTTGATGTATTAATAAACAATTAAGGAGAACACTTTCTTATTGCTCAAGTAATAGTGTTTATTATTGCGTGAGTGTTCTTTAGAGGTACGTGTAGTGAGATTGCTATATCGCGGGCTGGCGCATTAACTCACAAGTCACTCTCAATCACTCAAGCTGTCCAGTCGTCAGTCATAAGCAAGACGAACGGGGAGAACGTCAGTGCCCTGTGCGAAATAGGAGAGATTCCCCACTCCTGGCCGCACTGGGTGGGGGGCCCGCGGGGAGAACGGCAACGGTCAGCGAGCTCTTCAAGACAATTTACTAGACTCCAATTCCACAACTACACTGAATTTGTTGATATGTACAACATTTTAGTAAAATAAATTTAGTGTTTATCAAAGTTATTTTTTTATTGTAATTAATTTATAAATTTAATGTGGATGGATGCGTCAAACAATGCAGGCCTAGGAGGGTGTTTACCGACGAAAGATAGGTTGCCAAGTGCCCATAACCGTAGAGCTTGTATGAAGAGAATTGTGAATGTGAGGCAAGCGAAGGAGTTGTGTCAGGATCGGGGTAAGCTTCATTGTCTCTGCCTATCCCTGGTGGGAAAATAGCGTGACAATTTAATTGATTAATTGACATCCGACATCAGGTCAGCTTGCCTAATAGTAAGCAAGGTAAGGTCTAAGAGAGCCGACGATTAAAATCCGATTCAATTAAACATATATAAGGCAGGTATAGCGTGGGTGTCAATGGTTATTTGACATACGTTTATAATAGTATGTAAATGTACGTTTGTGAGTTGAAAGGATATGCGCCATCTTGGGGATTTAAATGTTTTAATTAGAAATGATCTTAATTAATGTTTTAGCCATTGTTTTGTTTTAGTATTATATATACGTACGTAAGTATATTCTATTGTTCTTATTTGACTGTTGTTTTGTTTTATTATTATTTAATATTAATAATAAAGAAGCATGCGTTTGTTATTAAAATTAATCATTATCTTGTACATAGCTGTAGAGTTTGTATGAAGAGAATTGTGAATGTGAGGGAAGCAACGGAGTTGTGTCAGGATCGTGGAAATGTGGAAATGATAAGCAGAGACAATGAATATCAATTTTTTTTTTAATTGATGGACTAACAGTAGATCTTGTGTGAAGAAAATTGTGGATATGAGAATTGTGTCAGGTCAGGATAATAGAATTAGGATGTGCATGAAAACATGTTAAATCTATGGTTACAATAGTTAACCAAATTAAATAGTCACCATTTTTAGTTACTATTCGTTTTGATTGACTAAGTATTAACAAATAATAGCAAACATCTGTCCTCGACCCGCCTGATGATAAGCAGAGTGACGACAACTAAAAAAAACCGGGCGGTACACGGCTGCCTCAGTCGCCGTCACTATGCCGGCCAAAGGTGCTTCTTCACGCATCGCTTGAAGAATCCAAGGTCATAGGATGGAGAGAACACATGGGCTGGCAAAGTATTCCACGTGTCAATTGTTCTACAAAGAAGAGATGCACCGAACTTTTTTGTTCGACTGCCGATTCAGTCAACAGAATGCGGATGCTTTCCCCAACCCGACCCCGGCGTGAAAAGACGAGGTAGGAACAAGGTTAAAGAGCTCTTCGAACATAAAGAACATTCTCGGAACTTTGTGATGTTTTGACTTATCATTACGAATAATAGTTAATGTCTCTTTGAAATATATTAACCTATTAGAACTTCTTGCGATGAAATAAGCGTTTGAATTAAAGGTACAGATTAGCACTTGTAGCTTTATCTTGTCCAAAACCTCTGCCTGCCTCAATTACTCTAAAGAATAATCGAACATGCTAGTAATATAACATAATAAACAGTGATATAGTTATTTTTCCTCGCGTCATTAGTCGCGCGAGATATCGACCGCACCGCGCAGTCCCTCGCTGTCACGATCAGGCGGACGTCTTTGTCACCGGTTTATTTAGTTTGCCTGACGTATACCATAGATATTCAACACATAAATACCACTAGAGCATACATAAATTAGTATTTATTAAGATAAATTAAAAGTATAGGCAGTGGTACCCAGTCTGCCGATCCGGGGTAGTACAGTACAGTAGTTACAAGTATACAGACCTTGAAGTGATTTGGTCGCGTTGTAGTTACAAGCTGATGGCAGCTTGTAAGTTGCCGGTTACAACTAGGCCGGTGATTGGTACTTACAACTATTTAATGGACCACACTCCAGCTTAACATCAAGCGGGGTGCTGTTGTTGAGTCACAATAAAATTATTTAATTATAATTTAACAATAAATAAATAAAATCATCTAATGACTTCGCATCACAGATAGTCCCAAGGAGACTGGCAACATTTTCCCCTTGTATAGTTAATACGTTGTCAGAAATAATTGCCAGCCTTCCTGTTTCCAGACTTCTCCGTCAGCCGCTTGGACAACTGCTTGGCCAGGCGCTTGGCTGGGCATACATTAACATCTATTTTTATTGGGGCGCAACATCTCACCTTACTTGCCTGATGGACAATCGATACAGTCGCCGTCACTATGTGTCGGCACTCTTGAGCTTTCATCATGTCACAATAGAAAAATATTATTAAATACAAATAAAAGCTATGAAACAAAATTTTGCTCCGACCGGATGTTGAACTGTCTAACGGTCTTTAGCTAGCACTCTGTATGTATGCATGTGTATGTATGTCACGAAAACTTAAAAGTGCCAAGTATTTTTTTTTAAATTACATTTCTATACTAAGCTACTAAAGTATCTGTATCATAGGTCAACCAACAGGACAACCAAAGTACATTAAAGATACATTTTTACCGGTGAGTGGTTTTGAACCCGTGCTCTCAGTTTGCGTAAACATTGCTCTGCCACTACACCACGGTCGCCTTAAAGGTTAATAAATAGGTAGGATTGATTGGCTGAAACATAAATAAAAATAACACCGGCTCTATACAATTGTTGTGTCTATGGTAAGTTGATTCAATCAAACTTGACAGGTCAAAGTCGATGTGGGTCCGACAGACAGTTGTGCTGATTATTGATTTTTTTTTCCTCTTTATCCTTCAAACACAACGTCGGCGTGAAGGTAAAAATTGCAGGTGTTTATATGTTTAATATTATATTGCAAATTAATTTTGTATTATAACTTAGTTTTCTTTTATAAATAATTATTAATAAGGATTATTTTTATATTTAATAACTTTTGACTATGAGATTAAATTATTTAACTGGGTGATGCGCGATCTCAGCCAAACGGTTAAGGTCATTTAGAGTGGAACTTTACCCATCTTTGATCAACATCTTTCGAACCGTCCTACGGCTTTGAGTAATTAACAAGTGCTTTGCCAGTCTATGTGTTCTCTCCATCCTATAACCTTGGATCCTTCAACACTTTTGGCCGGCATAGTTTACGGCGACTGAGGCAGCCGTAAACTATTCAGTTTTTTCAGTCGTAGTCGCTCTTGGACCTCCTCTTGCTTATCATCTGGCGGCTTATCAAATGTCGTGTCACAATAAAAAAGGCTTATATTTTCGAGATCTTTCCAATAACACCTACATTGCTTTAATGTTGGTCTCTAAGGTTGCTGTACATAAAATAATCAATCAATCAAATTGTCACGCCTTTCCCCCATAGGGATAGGCAGAGACAATGGAGCGCCACTTGCCACTATTTTTACACAACTTTCTTGCTTCCTTCACGTCCACAATTCTCTTCATACAGGGTCTGTGGTTATGGGTACTAGGCAACACAGCTTAAATAATAATAATAGTAATTTTAAAACAGATTAATAAACTTAACAATTTACGAAACATCAATTTGAAATAAATATTGTCAATTTTATGATATTTGCCAGTTACACAAGTAGGTAGAATAAAGGTGCCATATAAATGTAAATTGATATGAATTCTCAATAGTTGTACTGCGATGGCGTTTTCTTTAATTGACGCGCCACTCAATCACATTCTTATACACGTACTTCAAAACGTATTGAGCCACAGATGCCGTCCCAGCACTTTGAAAGGCCACAACTCAATAAAAACACACGTGGGAAAGTGGCTATTATATCTATTACAAATAAAGGTTAATATTCTTTGGTGACGTATTGATGTAGGTGGCAGAAATGCAGCGGGCTGACAAAGTACTTCGCGCATCGTTCGCGACCAAAATAGTAAATGATGTTTGACAAATAGCAAGCAGATGTCGCTGTGGTAGTGTGACGAGACACCCCCGGCCCCCGTTACCTCCTCCCCCACCCTTCTTCTACCAAAAGAGTTTTTCTTAACTCTTTACCAATCGTTTGGGGACTCTTTTGATGGGAACGTGTCATCGCTTGTTGCCAGTTACAAGTAAACAATTCATTCGTTAACTTTTCTATATTATTTATATTATTTTAAGTAAAATTATTTATTTGGTGAACTTAACACTAAACTATAACTTTTTCTTTCTTTTTACATTTATATACTAGGACCTATTTAGTAGATATATTTATTAAATTATACATATATGTACTTACTATGCGTATAATTAACATAAAGTATTGTTAGTAGTTATAATACCTGCTCCCCTAGCACGGCAATCCAAAAAGCAAGATAAAGGCCTGTAAGGAATATCATTGCAACTCATTTTAATGAACTTACCAGAACAGTGCATCAAAATGTCCAAAAAGATATTTAAACTTTTTGTAAAACTTCGTTGATTGACTCAAAACAACGTTCATTACAATATATATTTTTTTGTACATTTTAATTTGCCGCCCCCCCCCCTATAAAGTACTTAATTTAAAATGAGTTACAATAATTTTCCTTGCAGTTCTTTATCTTGCTTCTTGTATTGCCCTGATAGGGGGCTGAAAGCTTTCCTTACAGCGTTGAAATAAAATAATTAATTAAACTCAAAGGCAATTTACTTCTTGTAATTATTAATTAAATGACATTGTTACTAAAGTAAAATAACACATCCATTAATATATTTATTTTAACATCTGACATTTCGAATAACACGTATGAGCGAACTGAACTACCTTAATATCCTAAAACACAGGTAGTAGATACTTATAAGAAAAAGCACAGGGTAGAGGGCAATAATTTCGTCTGAAGATTGAGATATTTCAGCGGGGAATTATGAGTGGGGAGTGAGGAATTGTGGGGAATGTGGGGGAAATGTTTACCTCTCCCGTGACGGATATATTCTCACAGACAGCCGTCAATCACCCAAGATATGATGGGAATAATATTTCAGACACAGCCAGTATAGTCGAGTTGTACAGACTTGATACGGTGGTCAAAAGTAATTAGTTTTTTTTATATATTTAACAAAAAGGGGCTCTATTGTTTCTGCCTATCCAAATGGTAATTGAGGCGTGACTTTTAGATTAAACGCTTAAAAGTAATTGTCTTTATTTTCCATCTGTTGTAATCAGAACAGGACGATTAGTACTTAGCTACTAGTTGCGATATTTTTTCATAAGCAGGTACTAATGATTATTTTTATTAAGTTAGTAATTTTACTAAAAGTTAAACCTCTTTTTGCGTCGGAGACTACATATAAGGAACCTCGTATAAGGAACCTAATCTGAATGTACATTATAAACTTAGCGTTAAAAAATGATTTAAGAAAACATACACATATATTTTTGAATTATTATCAATGCCAACAAATTATCAATAAAGATTTAATTTTATAACAACATTTAGGTTATACTTTCATCTTTTAATTTACCTAAGATTAAAAATAAAAGTAATAGTTTAATTAAATTAGAAAGTATCAAGACTGTTATCACCTCTCGCCTGTCGTTCGAAATACGCGAAGACGTCAATGTGAAATCAATCAAGTCCAGAAGCATAAGGGTGGCGGAGTAGAAGTGGGGGGTGGGGGGATGTGAGCCAATGGGTGGTGGTTAGCTCTGACAGTTCCAAGCAATAGGGAGAACGGATGAAAGTCTCTCTTGACCTGTCGCATGTTTACTTTGATATACATACAAGTACAAGTTTTATGTATAATATTTAATTTATCTTAAAATTGTTAAATAAAGAACTCCACTTATTTATTACGTGGTCAAACAGTTACTTTCTGGAACAGAGTAGCATGCATAAAAATGCAATAAAAATAATTCTCTACGACTAAATAATTATTTATTTTCAAACTTCTGTGTATTTATTATTATTATTTTATTTGTTACATCATTTGTATGTCACCCCAACCTCTTCAGGCGCACCCAACCTTCATTATAC
The DNA here is from genome assembly GCA_905220615.1 of Tinea trinotella. NCBI lineage: Eukaryota > Metazoa > Arthropoda > Insecta > Lepidoptera > Tineidae > Tinea > Tinea trinotella. Next base: position 362,192 of record HG992308.1, on the reverse strand, counting down.
ATACACAGCACATCGAACAGAGTACAATAAAAATTAGATTAATTGAAATATACACAATCAATCAACTAACAAAGGCAATAAAATAATTAGTTTTCTTTTTGAAATAACCTAATACTTACTACTATTAGGTACTATATATACTACTAGTGTAATACTAGTACGCAGTACTTTTACTAATACATATATACATTACAGTATTGTAATTTACTAGTGCTTGCTGTACTATAGTACATGAATTGAAATCAATGAAATATCTTTAAGGCAATATACATTTCTCTTGTAAAATAAACTTTTTAACTGACGTACTTTTTCAATACAAATTCTACAGATATTTTACACAAAATAAATTACTAAACTTAAACTTTCACGTATTTATTCTCAGTGGGGTAGACAGGGTCACCTCATACAAGAATCAATCAATCTAATTGCCACGTCAACGTCTCAAACCAGGAGAAGCAGTTTCTACTTTACTTTCATCTACTTACCTTCTACTTTCTTGAGCCGCTTACTTCATACATTATTTACTATTATACCTATTTTCTATTATTATTATTGCAATTATTTATTATTATTACAATTGAATGGGCAATTATTATTAATATTTATTTTCCTGATAAATAGTTATCTCTATCACTCACATACGTATTAAAGGTATGTCATAAATGTGCATTTATCAATCAATCAAATTGTCATGCCTTTTTCCCACTTGGACAGGCAGCTACAATAGAGTGCCTCCTGCCACGATCCTGACACAACTCCCTCGCTTTCTTTACAGTCATAATTCTCTTCATACAAGCTCTACGGTATAAATATAATATAATATAAAACATGTGATTGATTGAAGTGTGATTGAATCACCAAAATCGTGCGCATAATTAAAAATGCCAAATGTCAATTAAACGTGAAATGCGTCATTCAAATGTCAAAACTTTGACGTGTCAATAAATGACAAACGCGATGTGAGTTGTATGATAAAAAGTTTCACTCATTTCATTTTGTGTTATGAATAATGTATGCTCACGGCTGCAATCAAATGAAAGGTAAAACACACATTTAGAGATTTTACTATTTTACTCTTTCTATTATTATTATTTTTAATTATAATTGTAAATAATATTTTGTATATTTTTTCTATACTTATTAATCAGTTATTTCTTATGAACAGGAATAAAATATTTTATAATAAATAAATAATAATGATAATTTCCACCGTGTAAATTGAGAACGTAGGAAATATAGGATGCGTGAATTGGCTTACAAAGTAGCTGGCTAGTAAAATAAAGCAATAAGAATAATGCAAACAGAAGGCAATATATAGCAATAAATGCAATAACAGCGCCCGGTCTATTCTATCCAGTTCCAAATTCGAATATACCAATAAGAGTTGAGAACAATCGGATCCACTCAGAAAATAGACCAATCCGAGATGTGCTACTAAAATTTTACGCCCGGAGCGCACGTGGAGAATATTGGCCAAGTCATAGGGGCGACACGAGACAAAAAAAACTTTTGTTCTTAAAAAAATTACATATTTTAATTAACCAAGTACTGAATAACTATACTATTACCAAGTAACGAGCAGATTATTATCGTAAAAAACAAACAGTGTCAATAAATGTGTATAAGATTTGATTTAATATTTACTCGTATATTAGAAAAAGCGACATTGTGTAGGATCGGATTGTATAACGGCTGGTTTAGGTAAACGAACGTCTTCACAGCAAATCTTTTATTTAACCAAAAAAAGAAAGACGTCAGTATTATATATGAAAGATGTCAATTAGTGGAATTATTCGTGTGTAGGCAACCCTATAGGCCTATTCTGTGCATAATGCAATCGTACGTTCGCTAAAAAGAAAGATAAGTGCATATTTATACTGTTCGGGCGCGATATTTCGCAGCGACCCGTTCGGTGTAAAGTGTTCGATTACAATTTAATGTTATGATGTCGCTACGAATACACCTCCTTATACAACCTAACTCAATAGCATCGCCACAGAAATTTACACCTTAAAACGTTTAACAAAGAGTTCATTTTCGCCAGTTTAGTTAAGTGAGTTATGCCATTTTGTAGTTGGTAAAAGTGTCGCGAGGAGGTCGTTACGCGGTAGGAACGTAGCCAAGAAGTAGTGAGTTCCCCCTGACAAGAGCACTGGTCAGGTTATTTTTTTGTACCTCTTTATGCAGTACACTCTATAAAATTCATAGCTCTATGGCGTAACGCTTAATGAATGACACGCCGTGCTCATATCGCAGTATGAATTAATGAAGAGTTACGAATTACTTTGCAGTCTTTTCACTTAAACATTACGTTATTATGATAATGAAAGCATTCATAAAGAAAATTATAGACATTCAAGCAACGATCCAGTCTGTAGATCCGGGGTAGTGCCACCACTTACAAGTATACGGTCTGTAGTCACGTTTCGGGTTCAGTTTGCCGGTTCCAACTAGGCAGGCATGGTAGATTTGACTACTATTTACAATTATTTAACTGTATTTGTTACTACAGTTAAATAATTGTGTAAGTAGTAGTCATTCATGAACCACACTCCAGATTAACATCAGGCGAGGTGGCCATTACGATTCTTTAAGTGGTCTTCATGGACCACACTCCAGCCTAACATTAGGCAAGGTGCTGTCATCTTTTCTTAAGTGGCCGTGATGAAGCGAATGCATAGTGACTGCGTTTCCCCGATCGTTGTAGCTCATGGACCTCCTCTGTTTACCTTTAAAATAGTCGAAATGATAAATGGAGCCATTAACCAAAGAATTATTTATTACATTTAAAAAAAGTGTATAATATTATAAAGAGAGCAGATATTTCTTATACTAACTACTAAAGTGCCTGTATCACAGAAACAGGACAACCAAAGTACATATATCAAAGATACATTGGTACCGGTGAGTAGTTTTGAACCCGTGCTCTCGCACTACCACTACACCACGGTCGCCTTCAATATATAGATGTTATAAATATGAAATTTCGGGTACGGATATAGGAATAACTAATATTATACTGGTTTCAGATAAGGTTACGGGTATGTAATTATTTCGGAATATTTTTACACTTTTAAGGAAGTTTAGGAGTAAAGTTATGACAGATGTTTCATTTAGGCTCCGCCCCTATTCGAAATTATCCGAAACTTTTATAATGGATTCGGTTACGGGTAGATTTTTATTTCGGATATGCAAAGATATTGTATTATTGAATCACCTCTAGTTATGTATCTTTGTATTAATAAAAGTCGTGATATGTAGAAATGTCTGTCATAACATAATAACGTCCACCCACTGGCAAATAATATTATATTTTTATGTTTTATGATGTATCGCCCATTTTTATTATATCCGTGAATGATTGTTGCGCCTACGCATCCATTTATTTTTACGAACTCTCCAAGGAAATGTTGTAACATACTAAAATATACACCTCTGGCCGGCATAGGGACGGCGACTGACCATCTCCTTTGTATTCATTTTATTTGTCCTTTTTTCAGTCATCGCGTTGCAGGTAACAGGCAATTAGAATTCAGAAGTCTCGCATTCAAAGTTAAAAAAAACAGCAGGTTAAATGTATTACTCGTACCTAAGTGTTTAGTAATACTGTAATATGAAATAATGAAAAGGAAATCCCTAATTATTCAATCAAATTAACACGTTTTTACCCTACAGGGATAGGCACAATGGAACGCCACTTGTCACGATCCTGAGACAACTCCCTCGCTTTCCTCACATCCATAATTCTCTTCATACAAGCTCTACTATTAAAATATATTATGGAATATTATTTTAATAAGTATAAGTAATAAGTTTTAATTACTGTGAAATACATTCTCAGTATTGCAAACTACGAGTGACGAACTAGTCTTTCTTGTTAATTTGGCCGGCATAGTGACGACGACTGAGGCAGCTACGAACAAACTCGGTTTACTCTTGGACCTCCTCTTGCTTATCAGGCGGGTCAAGGTCAAATGTCGTGTCACAATCTTTTTTTAAAGCTACGTACTACCTACATGAAATCTTAGTTACATTATCATATTGTTATGACTTACTTTTAGAGAGATAGGCAGAATCATTGGACAAAATATAAAAACGTTAGCTTTAAAAGTGGCCCTTTATTTATAATCAACTAATTACGACCAAAGAACAATTAGATAATATTTATAGATTGGGCACACTTTATTTTTATTACTTTTTAGATAAATACAAAAAACAATCTTATCATAGATTTTAATTGTTGTTTAATTACATTGGAAATTCGTCTTTATTTTAATAGGAGAATGGTTGAAAATTGTATCCGTTTATATCGTATTTGTAAGATGAGTCATTTAGGTCAAATGATTCAACCATTATTTTAAGGAAATCGTAAGTTTTTTAATAACGGATATTATAACTATGAAATATGTTATGCAACAATTTAATGCACTCATTCAAACTGGCATATATAAAGAGTGGTAGGCAGTGGTACCCAGTCTGCCGATCCGGGGTAGTACCACCACTTACAAGTATACAGACCGTCAAGTGATTTGGCACGTTTCGGGATCAGCTTGTAAGTTGCCGGTTCCATCTGGGCCGGCATAGTGGATGTGATTGCTACTCACAGTTATTGAATTGTAGTAGCAGTAACATTTATTCATGGACCACACTTCGGCTTAACATCAAGCGGGGTGCTGTCATATGTCGAGACAAAGTAAAAAAATAAAAGTTTTAATAAAAAATATAAAATGTCTTAATTTGAATTATGTATCTAAGCGGCTCATGTATCTATGGTATGATTTTATCATTTGATCAATTGATCACATCGTCAAGGGATAGGCAGAGACAATGGAGAGCCACAATGAAGTAATAGTCTGAAAAGTATATTATGAAGGGTTATTCCCCGTTGTCCCCTGTAGAAGTCGCATGGGCGCTCTGTTTGTTATTAATGAACGTGCATTAATGCGAATGCGAGTGGCAGCGGAGACGTGACCGAAATAAATTTGTCGATGATAATTTGCGCGGCTCGTCGCCTCTGTCTTTATATTTCACTTAAACCGCACCGCTTTTAATTTGTCCACAACGCACCCGCTACACCGTCAATTATAGGGTTGTAAGGAAAAATGATCAGAAAACAATATTTTGATACGTAAGGTATTATTATGAGCTTTAAAAGACTTAAACCGCAGAGCTTGTATAAAGATAGTTGTGTGGGGGAATCGAGGGAGTTGTGTCAGGATCGTGGCAGGTGGCGCTTCATTGTCTCTGCCTATCCTGTGAAAAAAAGGTGCGACAATTTGAATTGATTAATTTAATAGTTGCTCATTGTATAGAATAGATCACGTATGAAGAGATTACAAATTTAAAGAAAGTGTGATAATTGTGGGAGGATTCCAAAATGAGAGAATCCATTGTGAATTAATGTCAGACAAGTTATCTTATAAGAAAAGTCTTATATTATAAAATATATTCATACAAGCCCTGACGATAAACAATAAGAATAAATTGGAAATTATAATTTTGCATAAAAAATAACGCATAGTTTAAAACAAGTGTTCATTGAAAGGATTAATGTTTAATAATCGTTGCTCTTTAAAATTTGACGTGAAATTAAAATGTATTATTTAAATTATTAATATGAAAAAATGTCAAAAATGTTGTATGAAGAGAATTGGGGAAGCGATGGAGATGTGTCAGGATCGTGGTAAGAGGCGCTTCATTGTCTCTGCCCATCTTTGTGGCATAAAGGCGTGACAATTTGATTGATTGTTTGAATAATTAATATTTATATGATTTAATATTGCCAACCCTAATGCCTAACTAAATCATTTATCGGGTGTGGTCCTTAACAAAATTTTATCACGTGTCTTCCCGGTGTTAAGTTTCGAAGCATACAAGATGCGTTTGTGCATTTCACTAAAATTTGGCTTACGTGAAATAATCAATTTATGTTTAGAAATATTCTAAATGTAAACAACTAACCGGTGACTATGTTGAAATATACACATAAAAAAAAACATTTATAAAAGTTTATGAGTAAGACGTCATTCTCACTAGTTTATGAACACCGTTCGTATTAGATCAAGTTTTTAATCACTAATAAATGAAAACAATTACAATACATTCTTGTACAGTGGAAAAAGGCAACAAAGACGTATATTTATGTACAAATGTACAAAGTACATATGTTAATAAATAACATGATATTTCCCACATGCAACATTCGCACTATTATTCTATTACTTTATGTTATTTATGAATACACCTATATTTGTATTCATAAATAATGTTTTATATATATTATGAATATAATCGTAAGCTATTATTTTATAATTCTCACATTGTATAACGTACATAAAGCGAAATTATGATTATAATACAATTTTATTCTCTATTAATAATCATATTTTGTAATATGTTATCAAGCTGTAATATTATAAGGGGGCTGTAATATTATAATATTTATTATAATATTTAATATTTAAATATATTTATTAAATTATTATTTATATATTTATTATATTTATATATTTATTATATATTTATTAAATATTATTATTAAATTATTATTAAATTAATATTTAAATTATAATATTTATAATATTTAAAGGGGATTCAATTTTTATAATCATGTGGGAGAAATCTTCTGGCGCAAATTCTCGAGTACAAGTCCTTCACCACTGCACTTGTGTCGGTTTAGCTATTTATGCTAAGTTTTATAATCAGTTATTAATTGCAAGATAATGGCATATAGCTACATTTTTTATATTGTGTCTCGATATGCCTGGATGGTAAGCATGATTTAGGTCCAAGGGTGACGACTGAAATAATCCGACTTAGTTCACGGCTACCTTAGTCGCCGTCGCTATGCCGGCCAAAGTTGCTTTTTAAAGGAATAGTTTGAACAATACTAATATAATTGTAATAATTAGTGGAGTGTACAGTAGCGATCAGTTATGGTACCTTAAAGGTTATCCAATGTAGTTTCGATATAAGTATCTACTTTTTAGAAGATTATTCTACGGAGGCTGCGAAATCATTTATTTTATTTTATGAAAATTGTTTGAAAAAAGATATGCATTTCTAATAATGCACTATTCTTGCACTGATTTACAAAAGTAAGATTTAATACTGTAGAAATTTAAGAAAACTTTTAAATATAATGCGAAAGACAACTTTGGGAACCCTGCGCAATAGGCACTATAGCAAAAGTACTTTTGAAATATCTACATGCTTTTTGCTTTGCTACAGTGATTGTAAAAGCAAGAATCCATTTGCTTAACATTGTACATTTTTTTAAATTGTTTTAAATAAAATAAATTAATTCCTTTATTTTATTTATTATTATTAATGAATATTTATTTATTGTAACTTATATATATTATATTGTATATATATAACTTATTATAAATGATGTACAAAAATATCTCGTTGATGTGTATGGACATCTGTTTGTGTGAATTCGCAGTTTACAATTTATTGTTTATGCATTTGATATTATGCAGACATTATGCATTCATTATAAATAATGTTTGTACCTATTTATAGAATTATAATGACGTAAAAGTCAATTATATTTTAAAGTGCGTGTTTTACTGACTGTGGTGTAGTAGCAGTGCAATGGTTACACAAACCGAGAGCACGAGTTCGAAACCACCCACCAATGTATCTTTAATATATGTACTTTGGTTGACCTGTTTATATAACACAAGCGCTTCAGTAGCTTAGTATAAAAGTGTTAATATATTAATATGCATTGAACAGATACATCATTTTCATTTTTTTTTATCATAGAAACTATGATTTATGATTAGAATTTTGCTGTTGTGCAAGAAAATAAGTAATTCCGAGGCTCTACGAATCTATTCCGCGAATAATTGCAGCTGTTCTGAGGGCAAATGGTGACCTAGGTCCATATCAATAAATAACTATATTTTGTCCACACTCTGTATATCTTATATTATATTGTAAGGTAAGTGTCTTTACTTGTCGGAATTACATCGGAATTTATTCGTCTATACAACAACTATTTTGAAAAGCACTGAAAGCTCTCCCGGACATTCAAAAGTGACAATGATGTGTGTTTATATTCTAACGGAAGATACAAAAGTCACTATGTCATTATAAAATAGAATCGTTCTATTCATATAAAGGGAAAATTAAACAAAAATGGTACCGACCCGGTTTTATATCTCAACCTTCAAATATGAAGACCGTAAAGTTACTCAATTGCGTTTCTACTAAACAAAATCTACTAAATTAAATGTAAATTAACTGCATTAAAACTTATTGCGTCTTTACCATTTAAGGTAGTTAAAATAAAAAAAAGCGGAGTTCTAGGCCCGAACTTCGCAAAAATTTAAAATGGATTTAAACCGTGGAACGATGTAGATACTAGCACATGCTAAAATGCAAATATCAGTAAGTTTTCAGAGCATCAGTGTCTAACCAATCACCACTGAATAATGCATCTTATGTATACAGAAAATAAATTTCAGATTAATAAAATTATATATATATTTTAATGACACGCGTACGAATATATGTGGTCACACCATTAGGAAGTATGGACCCAATTTCCCTAATATTATCTAAGTATTACTCTTATTTCAGTGCAGTCCACGAAATAAACATTACATAATAATTACCATTTATTAATCATTTTCTAATAACATCTAAATAATACGAATAACTCAACATCATCACCCTGTCTTAGACTATGGTAAATAAATCTGAGATCCGATATAAAGTTATTTTTGAAATCATTTCTTTACAAAATGCAAAACATTTTTTTCCGTAAAGATGCGCGCACGCGTACCTTACAGGACAGAACAGACTCCGAACTTGACAGATTTCAAATATACCTTTCCTTTACTCCCTCCTCTTTCGTCCAAAGAAAGACATTCCTACCATTGTCCATTGTTTTTCGGCATGGATATTTATGACGGACCACTGTGCATTCCGTCCCACTCTAACCGCAGAACATTAAGCTCTGCCCGTCCTGCTCCACGCTTCCGAATAATAAATGTTTGAAAATATTATTTATTAGATTATTCATGGGCGGACATTCTACATTCGTGCTGTATGCTGTTTTGAAGGACGAATGAGAGATGTGATCACTTCCTTTTGTTTTGTCATGTCTTTGCATTCATTTCATGTTTTGTGTGAGTTCGTTTCTGTGGGGATTGTATTCGTATCAAATGTTAGACATATTATTATTATTATTAAAATCGTCACCAATATTTTTCTTGTTACTTAACAATTAATAGCAATAAAGCGAAATATTAAAAAGTAAATGAATCACGTTAGTTCATGCATAAAATAATAAAAACAGTAAAGCCATAACAATAGGACAAACAACTTTTCCACTTACAAATAATTAAATTAGAGATGGCTAATTAAAAAAATGACAGAACCGTCTAGAAGGAAGGACGGAGGCGTACGCGACAATTCCAAAAATCCCTTGCGTCTCTCCAGCAATAAATAAAGTGGGACAAAACCGGGGGCTTCTACCCTCCCGCCTCACTCCGGGATAAGTGTCTAAAATTTTCACAATCCCGCAATAAAAAGATAATTTATTAGAATAGCTCTTATTGTTTTCGTTATTTATGTGTATGAAGTAATGTAATCTAGAATCGTGGTCCTAAATAAATAATTCCTCTTTAATGTCCCTCCTTGCTTAATCTCCTCGAACGGTCGACTCGATGTCCTCGCTTCTACTCAAAATAATGGCAACCCTAGCCACTTTTTAGCTCTAAATAAATATGATTTGTTGTACTGCTCTCTCACAGAATTTAATTTCATCGGCCAATGGCGGCCTTTTTATGCAACATTTGCGATATCAACGTTTAACTGTATTTATTGTCAATGATAGCGCGACTTAAGCCTAACTTTATTATATCAGTCTGTTTGCGAATGGACCTTTTTATTATATCAAATAATTACATTACTTTTTCATTTAATAACTTTACGTTTAATAAAATAAATAAGTTTGTCCGTTGGTGAGTTTGAGGCGAAAATATGGCAGACGTTTGTCTTAGGTCATACCAGGCGCACATAAGCGAGGCGGTTGGTGCACCTAAATTCATTGCCGTCTGACTTCAGCGGCCGTTTCTGAAAATTAGTGGACGTGTGGGGGGTCGAAGAAGCAGAGGCATGGGGGGGTTATGATTTACGCCCGTCCTAGTATTATGTTTTGAGTTTAATAAACAGGGCGTTTGTCACGGACCAGCCAGGCCGACGCCTAACGTCTCCTGCACCTCCTATTACTACGGAACATTTAATGGCGGTCGATGCACTTCTTTAACCCAAAACTTTTAAATGTTTTCTTTTTAATTATTACATCTTTCTTATTTACGTATGTTGTCTATTGTAAATACAAACCAACATCGAGCTCTTAAAATTAATCAAGAAATGTCAAATATTGTTGATGTTCGCATCAAGGATCCGCATGAAATTTACTGTTTGATTAATTAATAATAATGAAGTATTTATTGTAAGGAATTAAAGTGAAAAATATAGTCCGTCCGTATATCATAGTGGTGGAGAACGAGCCGTAGTTCCGTTTAGCCACACGGACCTATACAGTTCACTCGCAAGCTTTTAATTATAATACTTTATGGCTCAATAAATCACAGGAGCTTCGGCCCAGGGAACCATTCACCCCACACCCCACCAACTTTGAAGGATATCACTTCAATTCTTGCTCCAAGCAAATTTTAATTATACATTTTGATACTATAACAATATTAATTAATAGTTTGTTTTTGTTACTTTTGAATGATTTATAAAATTAGACGTGGGCGTTTCACGAATATGAATTTAATCTCACGTCTTCTTCCCGCGGGGGATTTAAAGAAAACAACGGACGTTTCCAGACGATCATCAATTTTAATATCACGATTGATTTATTTATAAATCTCATCTCAATTAAAATGTTAAATGAGGTGAATTGTATGTTAGTAAAAAGTAATAAATTTTGTTTAGCATAGCACATTTTTGTTGAAAATATTCAATAGAAATTGTGTTTATTAAGAGTTGTACATTATAAGGGTAGGTAGTATTGAAAGAGTTTATTGTGATTCCATTATTTATAGCGAAATAAAAAAGCCCGAGTCAGAAAGTTGGGGCGTCTGACTGACTTATAGCATTCACTGCGCTATTTCAACAAAGAATTGTAACTTTAGACAATACAATTTGTTGCTTTTATTCAATTACGTTTCGGAGTTTATTTGGTTTATATTAAAATTAATTATTATAGTTGTGTAATTAATCATGTTTATTTGTTAAGTTTTATTTCCTAAGTTTAATACTAAAATATACATAAAAATGTAATATTTAAACTAAAAATTAAAAAAAAATATCCTTCAGTAGAGACGTCCCATCAGAGATAGTCCCAAGAAGACTGGCAACTTTCCCTTTTGTAAACTAATTATTTCATTATCATTAAATCATTTTTTTCATCATGTTAATCATTAATCATTAAATTATAATAGTTCTTCGTGTGTGTTTTGTTTCACACTAATAACTGATTATGTCAAATCTGTAATGTGCATATTCTTTGATGAGAAGCACCCCCATGAGTCGGCTGCGAGGGGGGCGCACGGCCGTGAAAGTCTGCCTTGACGGCTGAATGATTTGTGACCAAGATACGTGCAAGTAACCACCCCCCGAACACCCCACTGTATTAAGATAACACCCCTTTTAATGGAACATGTTTAAATACATTCAGTCGCACTTTGAAAAAAAAAACATGTTCTGAAAAAACTCTATGATGTTTTCAGTTAAAAGTTATTGTGTTACATTTTTTAATTAATGTATTCTTCGTAAAGTTTAAATATTATTAATAAAATATTACATTACCGTTCTTTTTACCCATATTAGATAAAATATCCCTTAGTTTGGAGAACACCAACAATATATTTACCTGTAACAAAACATATAAAATAATTAATACATATTATTTTTACTTACATTTATTAAAAACTTTTTTACAAAACTTTGCGGTCAGTGAATTGAGGCGACTGCCACTACTACAGTTAAACGCTACTTCAAACCGGAAACTCACAAGCTGATCCCGAAACGTGACTAAGTGACTTCACGGCCTGTATACTGGTAAGTATCGTGCAATATGCTCCAAACAATATAAACAAGTATTAAATCTACAAATGCTTATGTAACATGTCTTTTTAAAAAGAAACTAACAGAACGCAATGTGTATACAAAGAGTAAATCAAAAAGAAGCATGCTGGTGACAGAGTGACGCGACAAACATGCGAAAGAAGCGACTTGTCGGGAACAGAACTAGAGCTATGGAGACGGGACCGGAGCGGACTATACAACTCTGTACTTGTGTAAGCGGAGCGGGCAGCGTCATATCTACAAGTGTAAATTTACTGTTTTTCTACTGTTTTTCTAATATTTAATTCACAGTCTATTCTATTTTCATTATAATAAAAATGATCCACGATCTGTTTCAGGATCGTGGATCCACACCATTGTCCATAGAATTAGAACCATTGTCCCTAGAGTTAGAATTAAGGCAATAATAAAATTGAAAATTCATGGAATGGGTTACTTGAATAATCACTAATTTATTTACCAGAACTATCAATCAATCAAATTGTCACGCTTTTTTCCCACAGGGATAGGCAGAAACAATAGAGCGCCACTTGGCACGGTGTTCATACAACTCTCTATAGTTAATTAAATTGGTGATTCGTGTAACCTATATTCGTGTAACCTTGAATTATTAATTTAATATAATAATATCTGTTTATTAACGTAACGTGAATGTCGCAGAACGCTAAGCTGAATGGAATGTGCAGCGCAGTACAAGCGGGGTGCGTGTAAATATGACAAATTTATGTAAAGCTCTGTGTACGGGGGAAGGCTGCGGCTCGTGGAAATTAGTGTTCATTCCGTTTCATGTTTACGCGGGGTACGTCGCACTGAAGACGATAAACTTACCAAAAATACGATAATGTCCATCCATTGTTTGGGGCCAATGGTAACCGATTGCAGATGCTACACATACATTATACTATATACTAGGTATGTATGTGTGTGTGTGTGTGCGTGCGTGCGTAGTGTTATTGCATATGGGGTTATATTGCGATGATAGAATTATTTGGTTATCAAAGAGATGAAGGCAGTGGTACCCAGTCTGCCGATCCGGGGTATCGGTCTGTATACCACACAAGTATACAGACCGTGAAGTGATTAGATCGCGTTTCGGGATCAGCTTGTAAGTTGCCGATTCCAAATAGGCTGGCATAGTGGAAGTGATTGCTACTCACAGTTATTGAATTGTAGTAGCAGTGAGATCCATTATTGGACCACACTCCAGCTTAACATCAAGCGAAGTGATGTCATAATGTCGTGTCACAATAAATAAATAAAAGTAATATTACAATGCAACTTTATTTAAAAAAATAACACATTAAACATTTACAATGGTTAAAGCCTAAATTAGTATTAGATAAGAAACAGATCTCTGAATTAACTAAAAATATTATTGTTGGCAATAAATGTTACAAAGAAAAAACAAAATATAGCACACAGCTAGCACTAAGAAAAAATATAAAAACTAAATTAAAAAAACTAATTTATTAAAATTAAAGAGAATAAGAACAATGAACTACGAAAGAAAAACTAATAAATAATAATTATAAATATCAAACATCAAAATATATAATTGGACTGTACATTATAAATTAGAATAGAAAACTTTTGAACTCCACATCATTTCCTAGTCTATATCAGTCGAATGATAATCCGCCATTCGTCTTTATCCGGAGCTGTCCACTGCGACATAATTCAAACTTAAATATCCCTGTCACTTCGGAGAAGACAAAAAGTTTACGAAAAAACATCTATAAAGGATGATTCACTCTTTAGACTTTAAACAAAAAAATAGATTTAAGCAATTAATTATTACATTTATGAGTAAATAATATTTTACGTGATTTTCAGTAAATTATATAAATTAATATACGCCAACCTCGGTACTGGTTAAGAATTTGCGCCGTTGGGGGTCGAGACGATGGGTCCTTAGGGACCTTCAGCCAAGCGCCTGGCCAAGGAGTTGCCCAAGCGGCTGACGGAGAAGCCTGAAAACAGGAAGGCTGCCAACGTATTAGCCTTGCTATACAAAGGGGAAATGTTGCCAGTATCATTGGGACTATCTGATGCGACGTCATTAGATATTTTTTATTTTTAGTTTAATTATATATAGTTAATATAATCCATTTAATTTTATCTGTTTCTTAATAAAGAATTTGGCTAAATTAATATAATATAATAATATATGACAATAAAAGTTGTATTTATTCATAAACATTTAGTCAGCGCTCTTGGACAGATGTAGGGTCATGATAAAAAAAACACCAAATTTTAACTGTAAAATATTTATCTTTAATTTTTGCCGGCATAGTGAGGGCAACTGGGGCAACCGTAAACTGACTCGGTTTTTTCAGTCGTCGGCACTCTTGGACCTCCTCTTGCTTACCACTAGGCGGGTCAAATTTAGATGTCGAGTCACAATAAAGAAAGCTATGTACAAATAATAGCCTAATAATTAAATATTTAATAGAAAATTATGCAACATTGAAAATACAATTACGTAGCAAATCCAATCTACTATAGACCAATTGAATGTATATGTAACAAGAATGGGAGCCCCTGCAATGGGCAGAGTCGCCATGTCACAAAAGATGTAAAAAGACGACTCATACTTTGATATATAGCGTACACAAGTCGTCGCAAAAAAACGCGAGAGACGGTGACGGTCTCAACATTCTGATTTATTCTGTAAACACATAAATCTGACTTCTATCTGTCAACGGGAGGCGAAAATACCAGCACATCTGTCATAATGGTTAAAGTCACCAGTTCGTGTGAATCATTGAAAACCTTATGATATTACTTGTTACTGGATATCTACTTAGGAGACATCTGTAAGATAGGCTTGATATAGATATTAGATATATCTATCTAAAGTCAAAGAGGTGTTAATGGTAATGTTAATATAAAATATAGATTTCTAATAAAATATACTCGAATAAATAAGTTCCGGGTTCGATTCCCGGTCAGAGCAAAGATTTGTTTCATAGCTTTTATTCTATGATAAGTAAGATTGGTTATAAATATTTAATTATAAAAAAATATGACAGAAATTTGTTCTGAGTTTCGTTGTTTAAGAGTAAAGGCGAAGTAATGTATCGGAGAACTGAGTCACTTTCTTAGTCAGCCGATGGGGGCAATAGTGAAACTTTGAATAAAGCAGGGTGTTGTCAAAAAATTACCTAGATAAAAACAAAGTATATAATTAAAAACAAATTACATAATAAATTAGTAATTTATAAATTTCATGTGGATGCGTTAAACAAGGCAGGCCCAGTAGGGTGTTCGCCGACCAAATCGGAGACATCTTCAAGAAAGCTACGTTGCCTAGTGCCCATAACAATAGAGCTTTTTTCGAAGAGAATTGTGAACGTGAAGGAATCTAGGGAGTTGTGTCAAGATCGTGGCAAGTGGCGCTCCATTGTCTCTGCCTATTCCTGTGGGAAAATAGCGTGATTGATTGATTGAAATAACATAATAAATAATAATATACAGGGACAGGAATCTCAACTACCTTCTTGTATTATTATTTAAAACAATCAGCGTAATAAACGTAGGCTAATGAATGGTATCATACAATGACCTAAGTGGCCCACATGTGACATCAATATATACTTAATTGAACTACAAACAAACAGAATTGCGCACTTGATCGTTATAGAGCATCGCCAATTCTAGATAATGTAACTAATAAATTCACCTAATCCAACAGCGAAAATAATTCGCTCACAGATTTATATCTGGTTTGACAATATTCGTCGCTGAGATCAATCATCGTCGCTTTAACGAGCTCCTCAGCTGTTGTCCCAAAAATCCGTGAGTCGTTTCAGCGTGAATTGATAGTGATATAAACTATATTTATTGTGGAATCTCATCATGTCACACACTTTGTCACGTTCACACCAAATGATAACACTTTTTAGCACACCTACGATTTCAGGTTACATGACCTACTTCATAATATGTGCGGCCTTATTACCTATACAGTTAAGCCCTAATTTGATAACCCCTAAGCAACACTATTCATAAAGTACCACTGAATCAATCATAGTACTAGGTAGGATTTTAAACAATGAATAATATATATTATTATTGAAACACTATTGGGCTTTATTGAATCTACTGACATTATACAATATATACGATAATTTTCCAATAATAAAAATATATTTTAAAATTTTAATTATATAATCAAATTGATCAACGCCTCACATCCTACAATGAAGCGCCACTTTTTCGATCCTAACATAAATCTCTTGCTTCCATTCACTGGAGACTTGTGCTTTTTAAGAATGTCCCTAATTTGATTAAATGAAATCCTGAGTGTTCTCCCTATAGCTTTGAATCCTTCGCGTGAAAAAGCATCTATCGCCGTTACAGTGTCGGCGGCTTACTATCGTAAACTGCATCGGATCTTTCAGCTGCTGGCAAACTTAGACTGTTCTTGTTTACTAAACAGCAAGTCAAGGTCAGATAATGAGCTGTAACAAATTGACAAAACAAATGACATTTTAATTGACAATGTTGTAACAATTTGATAATACAATTTCAAACGTCTAAGAATTTATGTTTATTTTCGTATCACGCGAGATGTGTTTGAAGAGAAAAAATAGAATATGTGTTATATATAAAAACGCATCAACTATCAGTATTAATGGCATAATAAAACACTCGGAAACTTACATTTTACTCAAAATAAAACCCTCTTAGCTCAATTTGAACACGAACTATTCCAAAGATATTAAAGTGCTGTTTGGTTTTTAAATAAATACACAAATACATACACACTCGCTGTGGTGTCATTTAATTTATAACAAATCGGAATGACATTTTAAATGACACATAATGATTTTTTGTCATAGTAAACAATACGCAGAATCGCACAGATAAATATGCCATTTCTATTGTTATGAAATACGCTTCACATATTAATATGAAAATTCCATCAATAAGAGAGCTGAATACATAATTTTAATTTGTGAAATCTAATTCCGAGATAATGTGAATAGAAGCGGCGAAGGCGGGCAGGCAATGCGGAGGGTGGACGGAAGGTGGTCGGCATCAAGTGTGGAGGGTAAGTTGCATTGCCCGTTACCACCTTACACCCCGCGTGCACTCCTTGACGATCGATTGACGGGTGTCCCTCCCCTCCCCTCCCCCCGCCACCCCTCGCATACAAACGACCGCCCTGACCCACATCTCACGGATATTTATAATAATTGAACGAAGGAACCGAGTCGCGAAACGACTAATAAATCTGTTAGAGAAGCGGTGCCGCGCTTTTGCTTGCGATCGTTTGGGTGTACCTACCCCACCCTAATGTGGGGGTCGTGATAATGTACGACGACGATTGTCTGGCTTTGGGGATTTTTAACTGTTAAATTTGGCTGAGTGTGCACTTTTTTGACATTTATGGTAACAACTACAACAACTCAATCTAAACTTACCTTGTTCCTTCTATCGTAAATTATAATATAGTTATTAATACATGTAAACAACTTTACACTTACATTACTATAAATAATAAACAAACAACACACATTCTCAAAACATACAAAAATGAAAGCGCATAAAATATGCATAAAATAATAATAGTATGAATATTCATTTAGAGTAAAAGTTTTTCACAAATATATTGTCGTGGCAATTGGATTTTTTATCACGGTTGACACGTAGCCAGTGACGTCACTGATTGATATTCAGTTTTCGTCTTTGTCAATATAATTCACAAAAATGCATAAATATTTATTACTCGATGTCAATATTTCACATAATGTCAAATAATTCATTCAATGCACAAAATGAAATGATGCATTGCGTCACACGACACGTACAATATTAAAACAACAATTTATTAACTGTTCTTATATTATTGTGCTTGACATTAATATCACCCTGATGTTAAGTTGGAGTGCGGTCCAATAGAGTCGACTGCTACTTTTAGGAACTGCATGTAGCATTCGCGTCTACTATGGGGGACTGGTTGGAACTGGCACCTTTCAAGCTGATCCCGAAACGCGAATAAGTCACTTCACGGTCTGTACAATCGAAAGTGTTTAGTACAACTACGGATCCGCAAAGTGGACAAATAAAATTATGGCCAAAATAATTATAATAAAATAAATTAAAACAAAACAAAACAATAATAAAATTAGTACGATTTTGTTTACAATGTTTTCAAGTTCAAATGTTTATACTTTAATTAAAAAATATATTTATATTCCTTCACTTAGTGTTTGTGTATATATCCTAATTTTAGAATACGTATATTTTCATGCATCGAAAAATCTATAACGTGAAAAATACTGAAAGGAAAAACTGTATTTGCGAACCGCAGCTGAAGGGTCCGTTTCGTCACGTTTCAGTCGAGTTTCCGGTGAATTCGATGTCCCCAACCTTTCCTTTTGACTTATCTTAAATTATGTTCCAGACGTGATAACGAACTAGCGGGTTAGGGAGTCAGGGGGCGAACAGATACGACGCAAATATTGGGCCTAAGGGACGAATATTCATGCGCACTCCAACACTATAGCTACTGCAGATACAATGGTTTTAAAAATGTCTCTGATTTATAAATCAAGTAAACTAATTTTGCCTTAATTTCTAGCGCTGAGCTCACATAATTTTAATATTAATCTAAGGTGATTAGAAAAAATTTACATTTTTATACAGAGCTACTAAACGCGCCTGTGTCAAAAAAAACTGAGCGACCAACAAAGTGCATCATTTAAAAAAAACTATCTGTTCTTGTAGTACTGAAGCGTAACGATAAAACTAACATATATTATCGTTATTTTACCTACAGTATATTAGTCACACGATTTATATAAGTTACCCAATAGTGTAGATATCACATGGACCGAGAGCCTTTGAGGGCAAAACAGAAGTTTCCATGGAGGGGGCATTGGGACCAAAAAGGGGGGGACTTATTGGCAATATTTACTTTTGTGACACATTCGCTTTATTGTTTTATTTTGTGCGCTCGTAAAATAGCGAATGTAGTGCTATTGTTTTTTTCTACGAATAGATTGAGCTTGAAGAATTTCAGTTTCACAAGATGCCAATTTCTCGTATTCATATTTATTTATTTATACTATTAATAATGTACGCATAGAAAAATACAAAGAAAACGTTGAAAAATATATAAACAATAACAAGGACAACAATGCGTCGTAAATTTCAAAAGTTTTCATGATAAGGGATGATGTAATTTCTTTTTTTTTCAACCCTCGAAGGAAATTCAACCCTTTCTGACGTTATCTTTAAACGTCACCCGTTCGTCTGCGCACCTGCTCTGTTACTGAAATTATAAAAAGGTATTTTTACAATACATCGCGAACTGACAATGGAAATTTCACTTTTATTTTAACAAATAAAGCATATCTGAAATAAAAATCAAATATTTTTTATAAAAATAATATCTAACTTATAGAATTTTCCACCAACCAAAATTAGTTACACAAAATGAAGACAAACAGTAAACAAATAGAAACATTACCAAATTCCGTTCACGTGTGGTCAAAGAGCTGTGGAGTAATTGGCATCGCTCAATACATCTAAACTAAGGAAACTGTGGATTGTATTGAAAAATGTCAACGGTGTTGCAAGTAGCGGGTGTCACCCCTAACGCCCACTCAGAGGTGGTTAGACAAAGACGGCACACGGTCGAGTTGAACCCCCTGTGAATTAAAAGTGCAGGTAGGAGACTGTCCAGCATTGATCTGTCGTGACGACGTTAGCCCTCACGGCCCCCCTCCTCAGTCCCGGTGACCCCCTACTGGCTCTCGGATTATGTGACCCATCTTGCAGTGAACGAGGGCTGTCACCCGCGCGCGAAGCAGTGGGACGGGATATAGTTCAGTTTTATAGTAGCTAATTATTTGCTTCTTTTATTAGTTGTACGTTAGATCAATAAAACGCTACGGCCAATTGAATTTCTAACTTTGTTCTACATCATTTGGAATGTTGTCTACATATACACTACTTCGGCCTTTCAGTATATTTATTATACGTCGTGAATGAGTTTGCGAATGTTAGTTTAAAACAAACAATAATATAGCTTACAGTATGTACTGTACATGTGTACCTAATACTCGTGTAATAATAATAATAAATAATAATCTTCATTCCCAATTAAAAGCCTTAATTAAAACAGACTTGAAACAATTGAGTGGAAAAACGTACAGATCTGCAATGAATTTCAGGTGGGCTATTCTTGATACTAGATTCTTTAAATCATTTTTCATCCACATTAAAATATCCTATTATATTTATATATTTGCTTTATAGCATTTTAGGTTGTTTATGATATTTATAAACGGTTTTAGTTAACCAGATTTTAGTTATTATTAATAATAATATTAAAATCAATAACGCAATGATGAATGAACAGTAAATTACTTTGCTTAAATAAAATTAATATAAAAGGTATTATAATTGATAACAAAATTGTACAATATGCAAAATGTATTTAATGTGTCACGTGAATAGCGCCTGCCCTCTCCGTTCGGCCACATCCTGTCGCTGGTGCCGTCTTGCGTTTGACTGAGCTGAATCACTCAAAAGTTTTAATGCCATTTCCTGCGGGTCAGTCCTTTCCGTAAAAGCTCACATTGTTTGTGTGTGTGGGTGTGAATGTATGTGAAAGAGCTTTCATACATTTACTATGTCGTTGTTGGTTTTATTAATTGTCAAGCAACATTTATAAAAATTTCTTTGATTTAGCGCGAACAATAAACAAATTTCATGCAGCTTACTATCGCGTAAAATTTGGTTTTGATTTGACTTTTTAAATTTTTTTTTTGTCTTTAGAAAACGTCGGGATAACATTTATAGAAGCTTTTACAAAAGTGTATATTTTTAACATTTATTAAATAATTATGTAATAACATTATACGAGTATAGGACAGCAAAGCTAGAGTGTGAGCTATGGGCAGTGAACTGTCAAAAGTAAAAAATGTCTGCAATGGCATTAGTGGCATTAAGGCCGCATCGCCGCATTTATTCTCATAAATTAAAAATGTTGCATTCATTCTCGTAAATGAATCAAATTTCATTAAATGTTGTGAATAAAACAATCGTATAACTGCCAATCTTAAAGTAATAAATATAATATTTTTTTACAAATAAAAATAACGCTATACGAGTACAAGCACTTGTGTAAGCAGCTGTTCATTATTATATTTTATTTTAATACACACATTTATTTAACTAGTTATTTTGTTTGTTTTTTAATCAATCAGACAATCAAATTGTCACGCCTTTTTCCCACATGGAAAGGCAGAGACAATGGAGCGCCACTTACCACGATCCTTACATAACTCCCTTGCTTCCTTCACATCCACAATTCTCTTCATACAGGCTCTGTGGTTATGGGCACTAGGCAACCTGGCTTTCTTGAGGATGTCTCTGATTGTTACATATTTAAAAATTCAATTTTTTTAACTCATGTCTAAAACAAGGTTTAGTTCCTTTAAAATTTTTGGCGTCGCGTCGATTCTAACCATATATGTTTTTATTTATAGGGGCCATATTCTTAATTTAGAGTAAGTACTTAAATTAATACCACACACACAGTAACTTTAACTATTTGAAACAATACTGCCTACTTCTCATACAACAGAGTGTCTTTCATGAAATAATTATTTATTCACATGTTTTAGTATTTAATAATGCTTAAAGAAATACAACGCGTCAAAAGTCATGTAGTTGAAGCGTTCAAAGCCACCCTTCACCCCCTCATTGGGTTGTGGGGTAGCCAGAGGGGTTGGACGGACACGGGTGAAGACTGGACGTCTGCACAAGACAGGGGCGCCTGTGTCACTCAACTTTATTTCTCTAGACTTCAAGGTAGTTCTGTTGATAGACACATGTTTTCAATGATCAATCGTTTTTCACGACAATTCAGTGTTCAAACAATATTCTTCTGTTTTAAAAACGCTGTGAATTATTTGCGAGTTATTTAAAACATTTCAATGATTTTTTACTATCAGTTCTGAAGCATTTTAGTTTATTAGTAAATATATAGGAATCCAAATCGGAGACATCCTCAAGAAAGCTGTAGAGCTTGTATGAAGAGAATTTTGGATGTAAGGGAATCAAGGAAGTTACGTCAGGATCGTGGCAAGTAGCGCTCCTTTGTCTCTACCTATCTCTTTGGGAAAAAGGCGGACAATTTAATTTTTGATATATGATTTACGCGTCTGTCTCTCCTATATTTTCATTGATAATATAAGCGTATAGATAAACCTACTTATACATATACATACTACTTATTTCTACGTATAGTACATATAGTTAATTTAGGCATTTTACACTGTCCACTTACAGAGGTATATGTATAAAATGTAACTTTCAGTAAAGTGAATATTGGTTAGGGAAATTTGTTTTCAGGAATGTCAGTTATCTCTTTATACATTGATCTTTGTTATATTGATGGAGTCCATTTAATACTCAGCTGACTATATCATCCAAGGAATTTCATTATATTATGTCTTCTAAGGATGCGGTCAGGTGGAATTTCCCTGAAAATTATATTCATGTAATGGTATAACGAGTTCATATAATTATAGTGTCCGTGAAGCTCATGGTCTATTCAGATTAAACGTATATATAAAATGGAAATAGGTTGACTCACCTAAAGTAAGCAAATAAAATAATATTAATAGATATTAATAAATTATATTGTCCATATATAATATGTCTCAGCTAAAACGCAGCGCATAGTATAGTATGGTATAGTATAGTATAGTATAGTATAGTATAGTATAGTATGGTATGGTATAGTATAGTATAGTATAGTATAGTATAGTATAGTATAGTATAGTATAGTATAGTATAGTATAGTATAGTATAGTATAGTATAGTATAGTATAGTATAGTATAGTATAGTATAGTATAGTATAGTATAGTATAGTATAGTATAGTATAGTATAGTATAGTATAGTATAGTATAGTATAGTATAGTATAGTATAGTATAGTATAGTATAGTATAGTATAGTATAGTATAGTATAGTATAGTATGGTATGGTATAGTATAGTATGTAAAAACATAGTAAGCGATCTGCTGAAGTTGGCAGGAAACTTTTGGATGGAGGCCGCTTTCAGCAGGCCATCTAAATACGTGAGTAAGTGTATATAGATGTACGTGTTTAATATAGTTATTTAATATTTATTGAGACGCGACATCTGATCTCAACTTGCGTAATGTCCAAGAGCGCCGACGACTGAAAAACCGATTCAGTTTACGTTTTCTAGTCAAAAGTGCTTTTTCACATTCAACTTGAAGTTTCCGAGATTATAGAATGGGGAAAACAGTTACCTGGATATATATCCATAAACCCCCAATCATAATAATACATTTAAATTGTAATATGCGATTCTATTATAAATTGTCACCTTATCCCAGGCATTGGCAATGATCGCGCGGGATCTCATTCCCGGACTCTATTCATACGTTACTTGGGGATTTATTCCCTTTGTTTCCCATTACCTGCGGATTTAATATTAATGCGAAAAATTTTGATTCTTTTATGATATATTTAATTTTGATTCATTTATATATTTCATAATATTACGTGAAAAAACAATTTATTATTTATTATGTAATTTTCGAACTTTTATTTGACCCCAAATTATCGAAATTAAACTCATGAATATAATATAAAATAAATGGTTCTTTTTGTAATACAAATATATAAGTTGTAAATTTATAAGGAAATTCTAGTAACAATAAAATAACAATATCTTTATCTCCTGTAAAAGGGAGTCTATATAAAGGGTCGTAGTTTAATATTGCCTATTGTAATATTATGTAAACTGGGGTAAAAGGTACACCCTGTATCCATAACGTAAGGAACTCAAACTACTCATAATAAATGTACTTTCTTTGTGTATATGCTTTCAATGGATATTTGTATTACTTCTATTTAATGCTTTTGAACAGCTTTTAATCCGTTAGGTGCGTCTTTATATAGTAATTGTCGCTCTACTGTCTCTGCCTAACACTTTGCCAATTAAGGCGTGATGATATCATCATTCAAAAATTAAGGTAGGTACCTATATATTTTTTTTTAAGTATAATTTTTGATATTAGTCCTTGAATAATATGTACACTGTTCATTTTCTATAACACAAGCACTTTTATGAACACTATTTATTAATGTTGATAAAAGTGCTTGTATCAGATTACATAAATCAGGGTTTATATATCAAATATGTATTGGTACAGACAAGTGGTATTGAAATTTATTATTGTAATAAATGATCAGTTGCAGATGGTTAATAAAAAGTATATTTGAGTAACAAAATGTCAAAGTTGATGTCACTGCTTACCTGTGTCTGTGCGCGCGTGAAAGGGAATTTGCCCCAAAACTTTCGGAATTCCTCGCCTGAATAGAATAGAGTAGGGATTTAATATCTTATAAGAATGTCCCCTATAGAGAGATAGTGGCCAAAGGGCCGCCAATATTTCGTAGCTTAGATGTCATCTGCCCACCCCTGAGTATCACTTCATAACATTCTCACCCGGACCTATTTGATTTTATATTGCACCTTATGATTCAATGTTTTACAACTTTATCTTTAACAAAAAATGCATTTTATTTTATCTATCCTATATTCTCTATCATTTTTTAATATTATTGTAGCTTACAGTTTTTTTAAAGTATTTATATATTATTTTATTATATTTAACTTCTTATATATATTTAATTATTTCTTTTTAACTTATTCATGATGATGTTCATACTAAAATAATTTGAACTAAATTCATTATATAAAATCCCATTAACTATTTGGAACCCAATAAGATTATTCGCACAAAGAATTGTAAAAGTAATCCAGTATTATGTGTTAATCAAAAATGACTCAATTAATGTTAATACGATGAACTTCAAAACCAATGTCTATATTGAGAAAACCGCGTCCTCTCTAACATCTGAGTTAATTCAGCAATAAAGGTCAAAAAGCTGACGACCCAAAGACATAACAGAAAATTGTATTACATTGCAAATACACCTAAGATAAATATTTTAAAACTACGCACAGAAATAAGTTTCATTCCCATTCCACCAGATTACACTTCGACCCACGATTATGATAATATGAAGATGAACTAAGGATCATTGCGAAACTAAAATGCAAAGGTTTTATTTTAGGATTAGACCGTGACTCAGTTGCGTTTTTACGATTAGCTTGTAAGTTGTCGGTTCCAACGATGCCGACATAGTGGATGCGACTGACACTGGTAGTTGTTTAGTTGTAGTAGAAGTCACTTCTATTCATAGACCGCACTCCAGTTTAACATCAAGCGGGGTGCTGCTGCATCTCGAGCCACATATTTTATCTTCACATAGTCACATAGTTTTCATATTTCAGCATAGTGAAGGCGCCATTTACTCCGCTAGTTGAAATATTTCAGACGTTATTAATAATATCCTACAATTGTAGTCAATCAATGAATCAATAAAATTGTCACACCCCATTTCCCACCGATATAGGTATAATACAGGTATTTATTTATACAGACAATTCAGCGCCATTTTCAACGACCTGGACACAACTCTCGCGGCGTGTTTCTTATCCACGATTCTCTTTTACAAACTCTATGGTTGAGGGCACTGAACTATTTTAATATGCCCAGGTTTTATACTCACCTCTTTTGTCAATCTCCTTTCAACCATCCTGTTCACTACCAGATGTGGTCATCTTGTAGTGACTATATTATCCCCAAAAAACTTATAAACTGCTAATATAATAAAAGAATATATTATTTATTGAGGTTAGAAATAAAAATGCGAGGGAAGGAAGTGGTTGATTTTATTTTCGTGCATAACAGGGAATTTCCTTACGAATCAAATAGACTTCAGTGACTTAACCCTTCGCAGTGCCGTTTCAAATAGTAGCATTTAAATTCAGAGGGACATCACATGTGTGGATTTTCGCTGTGAGGCCTATTCTTGTTTATTATTATATTATTATACTATTTTTAATTCAAAATCTAATCAAATTGTCACGCTTTTTTCACACAGGGATAGGCAGAGAAAGGAGCGCCACTTGCCACGATCCTGACAAAACTCCCTCGCTTCCTTCACATCCACAATTCTCTTTATACAAGCTCTACAGTTACGGTTATATCAAAAGTAAAATGTTTGCTACTCAACAAAATAATAAGTATAGGTAATTAATATGTCATTCCATATTAATTACCTGGTCCATATTAATTTGGTCTATGACAAAATAATATTTTTTTTATACAATAAATTATCTATCAAAAGTAAAGTATTAATAAAATAGGTAAATATCAGAAAATATAATAATTTGCCAATGAATAAAAATCCAATTTTCTAGTAAATGTCCTACTTATCCGTATATAGTAAGCAGATAAGAATCAAATCGCAAAGTATCCAAGAATAGTGATCCAGGTATCCAATATCAGCCTCGTATGAGCACACCGGACGAGAAGAAATCAAATTACAGATACAATAAGCGGAAAAGAGAGGCTTTATTTACATAAGAATCCACGATATTTGGTCGGCTGATGTCCTCCCTTGTCTTATATGTTAACCCCAAGGGTGGATATTGTGTTTTGCTGCGATTGCCACAAACATGGCGGACGTCCACTAGCACTGCTTTAATTTTATACTCAATGGGACAGTTTTGGACGTTTTAGATAAATGCTTTGAATAATAGATCACGTTACGCATTTTAATTAAGTATATTGTGACGCCAGCCCATGTGTTCTCTCCATCCTATGACCTTGGATCTTTCAAGCGATGCGATGTTTTTTTCAGCCATCTTCACTCGTGGGCCCCCTGTTGCTTATTATCAGGCAGGTCGAGGTCAGACATATGACAGCACCCCGCCTGATGTTAAGTTGAAATATAGTTTACAAATATAGGTTAGTATAGTTAATTGAATACAGTTGCAGTTGCAGTCCACTAAGCTGGCCTAGTTGGAATTTCCACCTTTTAGGACAACGTATCGCGATCTATTCCGGGTGTTTACACTTGAAAGTGGTGACACTCCTATAATAACCACCAACATGCCTAAAATGCCTACAACTCTTATGTCATGTAAATTAAATTCAAATAGATGCATTAAAATTGTAATCTCTTTCAGCATATAATAGAAGTGTTTTAGTAGTAAAGTAAAGTCAATACTCTTGTTTATCGTAAATATAAGTACATATGAAAAAGTGTATGTTTCCTGAATCGTGCCTTCAGCATTATTCAACATCAAAGACTCAATTAATAAACTTCACATTACGAAATTCAAGTTACAAAATAAACCTGGAAAGTTAGTACGAGCTTTCAGCGACCGTTTCAGCCAAAAAGACTGCAGTCCACGTCCTGTCTTGTAGTATTCTAACTTTTTGTCAAGGTGATATGGTAAATCGTCTATAAAGCTGCTTCTACACTATTTCATTAGCTGCAGTAATAACCAAATATTTGTACATAATAAAAAGTTTATCGTTATATAAAAATATAATAAATATAAAACTAGTTACTAATAAAGAAGTGGTCATGATTTCGTTGTATTATATTTTTCTATTTGAAACGAATAAATATTGATGTTATCGATTAATTGTAATATTTCATAACTACGTTACATATAAGGTGTTACAAATTTTTGATAATTAAAAAAAATGAGGCAGTATTTTCTTTGGGTGTTATAGAACAGTAGGCAGGAAGTTGCTGCTCATTTGGCAATCTGGGGTAGTGCCAGATAGGCAGACTACCACTTTACTTAGGTACCACTTACAGTGTTAGGTCCGTGAAGTGACTTAGCTGCATTTCAAAGTTAGCATAATAGCTGCCTATTGGATTCGAATGCTAATAACAGTTCTTGGGCCATCATAGTAACGGCGACTGAGGTAACCGTGAACTATGTCGGATTTTTCAGTCGTTGGCGCTTTTGGGCCTCCTCTTGCTTTCTATCAGGCAAGTCGAGGTCAGATGTCTAGCCACAATAAAAAAAACACTTTATTAGATTGTAAAATAAATAACCTGTCTCTTTTTTCTATTTCAAACACCTGCTTTTAATTAACACTCAAACAAGTATCAGATGTAGAGGAGCCCTAATGAATGTAACAGACATGAAGATGTCCATTATTGTAGTTTAAAATCGGAGCCAATTTTTCTTGCAATTTCCAATTAATTCAAAGTGAAAGGCAGAGTGACGGCAGATACTATAAAAAAACTTTAGTCTCTGTCATTTATTGAATCCATGTTTAACTTTTAATTAAGCTTTAATTTTTAAGTGTTTTCTGTCATATTCAGATTGTCATGTCGTGTTAATATATCGTTGTGTTTTATTTTATGATAAATGCGATATGACGTTATTTTTTTAAATAGATTTTAACCTTATTTGTCGGAATTGGGACATCCTCGTGATACCTGTCCGCACAGGTCCAGGGTAGTATCCGCATTTTGTCGACCAACTCGGCAGGCGAACTAAAAAGTTCCGTGCAATGTTAATTTGTGGAATAAATCAGAAATTGAATGTTTTGCCAGCCAATGTTTTTCCCCGTCCCATAACCTTGAATTCTTTAAGCGAATTTAATAGAAGCACCTTTAGCCTGCATAGTGATGGTAACTGAGGTAAAGTAAATCGTTTTTTTCACGCGTCGAATTTTTGGACATCTTTTTGCTTACCATCAAGTAGAAATTAGATGTTGCGTCTAATAAAAATAAAGATAATACAAACAGTTATTATATGATACATATAAACGAATTAGTAACTTAATGCGAATCAGTGCTGCGTTTCCTCTAGTCTATTTTTCACATTGTCATAATACAATCTTTACAGTTTTCTGTGCCTCAAGAAATATCTTGTTTAAAGGACTATTATATTAAGCACTATAATGACAACACTACTTTCTATTACTCCAATTCTCGCATTCATCAGACCAAATGGAGGAAGTTACTAATCCATTACTAAAAATGCAATTTTGAGCAAAATGTCTAATAACAGTTGTTTATACTTAAATTAGTTTTCAGCAAATCAAAGGCGTAAACATCAAAAGCCTCATTGCACCGTAACAAGTTTTTGTAAAGTTAAAACATTTGCGGCAATGAAGTAAAATATTCATTTAAAATTGTCAGCAAGGAACCAGTCAGTAGTGTGCCTCTGCGAATGTTAATTTACTGTAACAAAAACTTTAAATAAGGTGAACCGGTAAACTTTGCGAACAGCTCAAAATCGCGTGCAAGCCTTCAATATCAACTTGGATATATTAACTACACTTTTATGTCATTTGTTTATGTTGCAAATAAATGACGAGGCAATTTACTATTCACTGCTACTATGCAAACTACATCGATGATTATATTGTTTTTTATTACTTCTAACGAATCTACTTATATATATATATATTCTTCCGGACCTTTTAATGGTGGAAATATGGCCGGTAACTTATAATTTTCTATTCTTTATAGGTGGCCAATAAAAAGTATTGATCAAAATTATGTAATGTCGTCAGTTGTCAAATTTGGTAACATATCGACAGCAGCGACACATACAGGGTCAAATTGTGTTTTTAAACCATCCAGGAACTCATTTAAATATACACACAAAATTTCACCCAATCCTAAAGATGCGTTAGGTGACAAACACACATATTAAGATTATTATTATTATTTTATTGTGACTCGACATGTGACAGCCCTTCTGCCTGGTGTTAGGCTGGTTGATGAATGAATGCGACTGCTACTACTGTTAAATAACTGCAAGTAGTGGTCGCATCCACTATGCCGGCCCAAACGCAATAGTGACACAATTCTTTACAACTCGAAAGTAACATTGTAATTCTTCACAAAGTTAGCCATCATCATTGTGTTGTTAATAAATACAAAGTAAGCAAATTCCAATCGAACTCTGTAAACATGTCAACTGTAAACTAAATGTAACAATTGAACAACATCAACTTTCCACCTTTCAGGGAACATTTTCAGTGAAAAACTCAACTGTACAATGTTTTAATTAAGTAGACGGTCGCACAAGTTACATAGCGCCGACATTTCAGCCGGCTGATTTGCTGAAACCGAAGAGTTTGCCTATTTAACTGATTTGTGCAGCGAATTTTCTTATTTGGCCGCCTGCTGCACTGTACGGTGACCATGCATATTCAAAAATTCTTCTTAGAATACAATATAGTTCTTTAAATATCACACCATTATTCACACATAGAAAGGCAGAGACAAAAGAGTGCCAGATTTCATGATAGACATAACTAAATCGCTTCCTTCACTTTTTCAACTTTATTCAAGCTTTATGTACAGCTTTTGGATACTGCAGACCCCTGTTTAAAGTAAAATATTTTTCATATAAATTCAAAGCTTTATAAGCAAAATCTCTTTACAGTTATTAAAAATGTTCACAGAACAGTTCATATAATTTTCCATAATTTATGGTCACTCTACACTTGTACAGAAGTTTCAATTCCGATTGACTTTGATAAAGTAGTTCTTGTGTTTTTCAGATCTTGTTTCACGATTTGCGCGCGAATTGAAATTATGATTTAAATCATTTTATAAATAAAGTTTACCTACAGTTATAAATTACGAGTTTAGTCACTAAATAGTTCATTGTGGTTGGAATTAATTAATTTTTTTCACAAACACTTAGCCTACAATATAAAACTCTATTTAACCAGCATATAAATTTACCAAACTTTCAAATAAATTCTATTTTTTAATAAATAGATTTATTGTAACTCGTACAAATAAATAATCTTCACCCATACATCCTATATCGTCTATACCACGAAAAAAATTTCGCATAGCACTATAAAGTCTTAGTGTGGAGGATTGCATCCGCATTCTGTTGACCGAGTCGACAGTTGTACAGTTCTTTCTTTGTGAAACATTCGTCAGGTGGAGTGCTTTACTAGCTTTACCCCAGATCCTTCTAAGCATCTCTGGCAGACATAGTGCGGCGATTAAGGCGGCCTTAAACGGTTATTTTTCCTTCATCTGCGCTCTTAGATCTTCTGCTTACAATAAGTCATGTCTGCTTACATTCAATTGTTGCGTCATAATAAATTTAAATACATTCAAAATGTAAAACATATAATGATAAAACATATAAAATATCCTAGTTGCAGTAGTTATTTAGTTTGTAGTGAAGTTGTCACTTGGCTGCCAACTCCTCGCTGGTGTGACGTGACAGCTGTCTAAGGCAGCAGTGCTTGCCAGGCGGCCGAACTTTCGCCAAACAATTATGCTGCACAAAGCGACAAAGCTCAACGACACAACGTTTATTTTTGCCTTTAAAATATACCGCCTTGTCCTTACTCGTATTTCTATTTATTATAATTATTGATAACTATAAATTATAAACGTATGTAAAGGCGACCGTGGTGTTGTGGCAGTGCAAAAATTACACAAACCGATAGCACGAGTTCGAGACCACCCACCGGTACCAATGTAACTTTGGTTGTCCTGTTTCTATGATACATACAATCACTTTAGTAGCTTAGTAAAGAAATGTAAAAAAAGAACAAATTTTATTTTGAGAAAATAATATCGGATACCAATAGTTTTATATTAAATTCTTTAACAATGAGGTGATTGCTGCTACTGTTAAATTACCAAGCACCCACTATACTGGCCCAGCTTAACTCCAGCAGCGTTGACGGTGATCCTAAATAAAATCTCGCCCGGTATTGATGAAAAACCATTCAAAAGCCAGTAACAAAAATCCGTTATCCCCGTAACCGTAAATTCGACTAAACAACTCTAAGCACTGGGGACCTTCAAGGCGTGACTAAAAGCTTCCTTTATTTCCTGACACACACACATGTGTACATATATATATACACATGGATGCTCACACACACATGCACAACATCAAAGAAGTCCTCACGTATGCCGCACTTGATCGGTCGTTGCATTACTTGACGGCGTCCATCGATTGTGTGAGAGTGGGGTGGGGTGGGGGTGCCACCAAGAAGGTTTAAAAACGGACACACACACACACACATACTATAACGCTGTACACATCCATTATTACAATACACGTAGTTAACAACAAGCCATAGAATTAATAACATTAAAAACAATTGACGTATGAGCTAATAAATAAAGTAAAGCATTGTGTTTCTATCATCTTCACATTTCTCTCATCTGACTCATTGACCTAAATTTCAAAGGTTTTTTTATGTTTAATTATAATATAGATTTTTTTATTCATAAATAAAATACCCCTAATATATTGATTTTGTAACAATATCTTAAAATACAAATTGCTTCTCTTATAAGAAAATTATCTCACTCGTATGATAATACCGCAAAACAGTGCACAGATTCAATGAGCTTGTTTGAATTTTCCATTATAATAAATTAACATTAAATAACTTAGAATTTTCTTAGATTTTGCGCGAACATTGATTAATGAATTAAACAAATTTTATGCGGCTTACTATCTATCTCTCCGTGACTACGATGGCTGCCAAGCACTCGAAACGTCAGAATAATAGAATTGTAAAATCATTAACAAAAAAAAACGCGATAGTAAGCCGCATAAGATTTGTTAAATTCTTAAATAGTATATTCAAAGTATTACTTTTTATATATTATAAATGCACGACATCTAACATCAACTTGCCTTTTGGTCCAAGAGCGCCGACGACTGAATAACCGATTAAGTTTATGGTTGTCTCAGTCGCCGTCACTATGCCAGCCAAAGGTGCTTCTCCTTGCCTCGTATGAAGGATCCAAGGTTTAGGATGTGATGTGACAATTAATGACAGTTTATTTATAGTTTCGTGATAGTTCAATAAAATAATGTTGTTCTTCTGTCGAATGATAGCATTTAGTTGGCGATACAGTTGACAGTTGTCTGATATGACATTCTGACATTTTAAGGCAAGACTTCAAGTCTACAACTAGCAATGTCTACGATAGGCGCTATTCTATGTCCACGAAAATGATCACTCTTAAAAAAACAATTCTATGTGAACTTTTATCTGGAATTGAAACAGAAACCATAAAAATAGTAAGTATATAAAATAAAATAATATAAAAATATTTTTTACATAAAGCACTCTCTTTAGTAGTGCTCGCCACTCATGCTTACCACTTATCATCATCATCAGCCAGAAAGCCTCCACTGCTGAACATAGGCCTTCCCCTTAGAGCACCATTGCGAACGACAAGATGCCAGTTGCATCCACTGGTTATTCGAGACTTTCACTATGTCGTCAGTTCACCTAGTGGGAGGCCTGCCCACGCTGCGCCTGCTGGTTCGTAGTTTCCACTCTAGAACATTTCTTCCTTATCTTATCACCTTATCACCAGGTCAATAAAGATCATTTCGTTTAAAAGACTTCTATATTTTTGTCAATCTATCAAATCAACCAATTTATCATTTGTTTAGTAGAGTAGTAACTACAATTTACACACAGATAGGCAGGCAAAACAGAGACACCTATATATTAATATATTTCTGGAAACACGTTCAGTCTAATTTTTTAATATATAAATAATTTTATTTTTATATACGAGTTAATAAATAAAGCAAGAAGTAATAAAAATTTAATATAATCCAAGAATAGGTGTTCACAATCGTGACGGAGACGCAGCGCGACGCCACCGTCATCCACGTCGCCTCTTGATAATGCACTCATGAACATTTGCTGCAAATTCTGACAGCTGAGGAGCACCCACGTGACGTGTACAAGTAAACTTGAAAATTGTTAAATTGCACGTTACGCGCAGTTATGGTTCAGACGTTGTTTATGAACTATTCCTTGTATTTGATGTTCTGTTTATTTCCAAGTCAAATTTACATAAAGTAACAAAAATAAGTTTTGTTTGCAAGGCTTACAATCATTCCCCTTCATATAATAGTAAATCAGTAGAACGATTAAATAACATCTTTGGCTAACAGTTTTCTTCAGCGTTCTTAGAACCTATCTTTGCTTACCATGCCAAGGGTAGCTCGATATATTAAAGAAAGAAACTTTCTTATTATAAAATTGATCACAGTTTAGACAACTAATTGATTTGCCAGTTAGAGAAGTACCTTAAAAACTGTAATATTCTAGCAAATGAATTAAATAAAATAAAGAATGAAAATGTTGTAATGCTTCAAAGGCGTTCGCTATCTCGATGTTATAAGAGGCATCGTTTTGAAAGATCTGACAGACATGCTATTCGTCCGGCGCAAGACGAAAGCGCTCGACTGCACCCGTGACAGTCATTTAAGACAGTGACGTCCCACCCCCCGCCCAACTACTGGGGGGGTTGAATTTGCCCCCCAATTCACCCACAACTCGCCCACCAGATGGATTGATATTACTGCAGTGGGTAGAGAATAAAAATTGCAGATCTTATTATTTTGTTATTCTTTTTCAAATGTTTTTCTTTGCTTTGTTTACATTTGTTTTATTTTAAATGAGATTTATATAAAGGTAAGGGTTCTACGTTTATTATGCACTGGTCTGAAGTGTTCAACGCTACAAATTTTAAACGACTTTCACTTGTAACGTCTTTTATTTTCATTTAGTTTTAAAAATTAAAAAGGAATATAAAAAAAATTGTTGGACCAAAGTACTTTTTAGTTTATTATTTGTTATGCAAACAATAAAGGTAGTCGCCTACTGTGGTGTTGTGGCAGTGCAATGGTTACACAAACCGAGAGCACGAGTTCGAGACAACCCACTGGTACCAACGTATCTTTGATATATGTACTTTGGATGTCCTTATTTCTTTGATACAAGCACTTTAGTAGCTTAATATAGAAATGTAAATAATAAAAAAGATAAACAATATCCTAAAATCCAGTCACATATCAAAACAAAGTACTTCAAAACCATTAATATACTAGTTCACCACAAAATAACAAAAATATATCTTTAAAGAAGTAAAACAAACGTGCACAAACCGTCAGATAACAAGTAGAATTTCAAAAACTCCATCGGTTTTCAAACGAGTCTCAAGATCCTCGTGACGGGTATCCCGAGACATTGACGTGACATCCCCCCTGCGACCCCGGGACATCCCCCCACCCTGCCCAACTCCTTGAACGAAGCTTACCCAACTGCACTGGCCCAATACAGACATTCTATTCGTTTAATAAATATTATTTTATTACCAAAATCTTCTATAACGATAATGGTTGAATTTTTTATCCTTTACCATTTTTTGTATTCCTAATATATAATTAGAATAATATTTTATTGAAAATAATAAATTAATTTATAACTCTGAACTTATAAAAATGTTAAATAATTATTTATCATTAACTATGTTATCTACCACTAAAGCTGAATAAAGCTGTGTGGCCTTGTGCCCATAACCGTAGAGCTTGATGATGAGAATTGTGGAAGAAAGGGAAGCGAGGGAGTTGTGTCAGGATCGTTGCAAGTGGCGCTCCTTTTTCTCTGCCTATCCTTGTGGTAAAAGGCGTGACAATTTAGATTAGATGTTATCAACCATCGTCATAAACCATTAGATACGACTCGGTATATATTGTTTTATACATAGGTCTCGCCCAGGAATCTTTACAGTGGCTTCCAGAGGTACTCTGCCAACTTAAGCAGGTTTACGAGCTATATGGAGCTATATGAATGGGTTAACAAATGTGTGTAGTTTTACCGACATCGTTAAGTGTTTAGAGAATAGTTGTCAGCAGTGAGTATTGTGACATGTCCAGCAGTATACGGTTCATAAGTCTGAACCTTCACGACTCTTATTTGCGAGAGATATTGTAATGACGTCTTATTTCATATATAAAATGTTTTGAAGATTCTAGTACTATAATAAATAATATTATAAAGCCCTGAAAATATTGTTCACCTTATTAATTACATTTCGTTGTAAGAATAAAGTTCTTAGTAACATGAGATAGTTACAGAACGATCCTTTATATTTATTTATATAAAGAGCATAATTCCAAAATATAATACCAATTTCAATAAAAGTAAATGATAATAATAAAAATAAAATTGTAGCATGAAAAATAATGAGCTATATGAAATAATGACATAAATATGCGGAGATTTGTGCGTTATTACACAAAATCAAGGAAAGAGATAATGGACCGTAACAGAGATATTATCCCGGAGAGATATTCATTATTAAAACGATAACAATTCGATACAGTTTGTAGGTAATACAGAAAGATTGTATAAAATACGAACAAAGGTGAAGCTGGAGTGTGGTCCATGAGGTGACTGCTACTTACAGTTAAATAACATTTTTTTAATTTTATTTTATTAACATTTCTATACTAAGCTACTAAAGTGCTTATATCATAGAAATAGGACAACCAAAGTACATATATCAAAGATACATTGGTACCGGTGAG
The DNA here is from genome assembly GCA_905220615.1 of Tinea trinotella. Classification (NCBI taxonomy): domain Eukaryota; kingdom Metazoa; phylum Arthropoda; class Insecta; order Lepidoptera; family Tineidae; genus Tinea; species Tinea trinotella. The sequence goes on along the minus strand of HG992308.1, from coordinate 325,777 downwards.
TGGTCTCGAACTCGTGCTCTCGGTTTGTGTAACCATTGCACTGCCACTACACCACGGGCGCCTTAAAGTATAAATCACATCCACTATGCCGGCCTAGTTGGAACCGGTAACTTACAAGCTGATCTCGAAACGCATTAAGTCACTTCGCGGTCTGTATACAAACTCCACTTACAAAAGTAGTGGTACTACCCCGGATCACCAGACTGGGCATCACTGCGTACCACCACTGCCTACTATATTTACAATAACATACTAAAGTACAATCTTCACAAGTACATACTAACGTAACAATTTTATTCCCATAGAGATATTTAATATAAATCTACAAAAATATCACCACTTGCCACAATCCTAATCCTATTCTTGAATCAATCCCTCGCACACGAGCCATTTCTCCGTTAGTGAAATAATAATATCTTCACCATGAATAGGCATCCATTCTGTTTGTGACAAGCGTACGTTCCCCGCGTCCGTGATGGTGACGGATTGCGACATGACATTGACGAATCGGTAACGTGTTGTCTTTATTAGTTGTCTACTGTAACATCGCTGCGCTTCATGACAACAATACCCCTTTACTCACTTGTGATCTTACTGAAGGACTCGCATTTCGAACATAGTTGATATTTAAAGTAAAAATTCGCTAAATTATGAATTTTAGTGGTGAAACTAAGCGGCACTACAGTTACACTACAATTGTTTACATTTTAATGTCTAAAAGACATACTAGGTATGCTATATAAAAAAAAGCATACCTAGTATTATGTCTGACTGAGGAAAACGTGTCGGAGTCGGTTTTTATTCAGTCGTTTGCACTCTTTGACCTCCTCTTGCGTACCACCAGGGTTGAGGTTAACATCTAACCACAACACAACAAAAATAAACAAGAATGAATAGCTATTAACTGAAATTTTAAAAATTAATTTCAATCAATAAACAAAATTGACACACCCTTTTCCCACAGGGATAGGCAGAGACAATGGAGCGCCACTTGCCACGATTCTAACACAACTTCCTCGCTTCTCTCACATCCACAATTCTACTCATACAAGCTCTAGGGTTATGGGGGCTAGTGAGGCAACCCAACTTTCTTGAGGATGTCTACGATTTGGTCTGAAAACACCCTCCTGAGCCTGTCTTGTTTATAAAATTATTATTTATTACACATGCCTAAATATAAGTAAGTTACTACATAGAAGAGTTTTAATATAATATAAACGTTTATTGGAGTTTTCAAAGGACATATAAAAAATTATAATCTTTTCATGTACGAAATATGTCATGTTTGCAAAAAAGGCACTGATATGAAGCCTTAGAGAGAATTTATGTCAAACTAAAACTGAGCTCAAAGCTGTCACTTTCAGGAGCTTTTTAACTTAAAAAGAACTAATTTACAAAAAAAAACTTTTTAAAAACAAGCGCATTAACTAAAACAGTCAAAGGCTTCTAGGGTTACCCGGTGAGATGGAAAAACTACGTAAAAGAAAATGCAACACAAAGGTTTTGATTCACTTTTGTTATTTTTTAATGCACGTGTTTTGCTTTGTGAGTGACAGCTCATTGTGATGTAACATTTTGTGTATAATTGGTAATTAAATGCACAAAATGAAACTGCACATTGAACTATTAACAAATTATAATAATTTCTTACCATGTATTTGCATGTTGTTAAATATATCTAAAATATAGCAGCGAGCATAAAATGATTGTGAGCATTGGTAGACAAAGCGTGGAGCGCTAAAAGAGAGCATCACAAAAGCATCCGACCTCCTTAATACAGTCGCGAACAAAAACAAAATGCATCGAGCACAATCGAAGCGGAGTACAATCGCGCGCAAAAATTGCTCATTCGATTTTTAATTAGGAGCCAGGCTTTGGTACGTGACTCGAATGAAAAAGTCGATCGATGCATAACTCGCCAAGACGGTCGCTCGGCCCACCCGATAAAATGGACAATAATTGCGTGTTCTTAATTTGACTTTACAATTAACGGCCGACTGTAATTAGACTTTTGTTTATGTTTTGTAGCGCAAATTGACATTTCGGAATGTGCTAAACACTTTGTTAGGGCTTCTTTTTGCATCGCGCTATGTCACGACCACCTTGGATATATTGCGCGATTATATAAATAGATATTTTGGTGAAACATAATTATAGCTCGGCCATAAATGTCAATTAGATATGATCACTACGGACATGCTACGAATGGAAAAATATTAATATATTGACCACTGCGGGTGTCTGGACATTCCTTTAATTAACTCAATGTCGCTACAGTAAATAGATCTTCCCAAATTATATAAATTTATTGTCTGTTGATCTTCTTAAATTATTTTTGTTTTCGCATTAAAGTTTACAGTCATTATATATTATATTATTAGATATCGAAATTTATATAGAAATGTCTTAAAAAATTTATTTAAGCTACTCGTAAATATATACTAATACCACGAAAATGTTTTGTGGAGCTTTTAACCTTGTTCCTTCCTATCTTTTATGATCCGCACCTGCCCTCTGTCGACCGAATCGACAGTCGAACTAAACAAACCAGCATGTCACTTTTTTGTTAAACAATTAATAATGCTTTCCCATCATATTATAACCTTGTGACCAACAAGCGAAACGTCAAAAATCACCTCTTGATGGCATAATGACGGTGACTGAGGCAACCGTTAACTGAGTCGTATTTTTTGTCATCGGCACTCTCGTACCTGCACTTGTTAACCAGACAAGTTGAGATCAGACGTCGCATCACATCAATATCCGATGGACATCCGATGGGGAAGAAAGGTTCTTGAGTGGAGACTACGAACCGTAACACGCGTAGACACGGTAGGCCTCCCACTAGGTGGACTGACGACATAGTGAAAGTCACTAATAACCATTGGATGCAACTGGCATCTTGTCGTTAGGAATGGCGCTCTAAGGGAAAGGCTTATGTTCAGCAGTGGACGCCTTCTGGCTGATGATGATGATGATCCTAAGGTAATGCTAAAAGTATAGATATAGACAAAAATAAATTATTTTAACATTACCAGAGTACATTTTATTTTATTTGTGTTATTGTTTGTGTTCTTAATATCAAAAGTCATCGAGTTTTGCTAACTGAATTACATTTAGTATATTTATAATGGTTGGAGAAATATGGGTTAAAAAAAAGAAAGCTAGAATTTTATGAAGGCAATTGTGAATGTGAAGAAAGCGAGGGAGTTATGTCAGGATCGTGGAAATCCGCGTGACAATTTGATTGATTGATAATGGTTTGAGGTATTAAAGGAGCATCGAAAGTTTAGTCTTTGAAGATATATTATACGACTACTTAGGTACTCGTTCATATATAAAAAAACAGCCGACATATACTTAAATAAATATTATATAACTTAAAAAAAATAAACGTATACACATTTAAACAAATAATATGTAACATACTCGTAAATATTATATTGATAACAACACCGGTACCGTCAGCAAAATGAAACCAAAGTTAATTTACAAATTAATATGGATTAGATTAAATACGTTGTTTTGAAGTACATTCCCTAAGGCTGTATTAGCTACCCTTTATGTGTGTGACAATCACATTTGAATGTCATACTTTTCGCTGTCAACGCACACGAACCCACATATGCGTCAAAATACACCTACGTAAACACAAGAGTAAATCATTTGATTCAAATCAAAGAGACTTTCGAAAGCATTTTTTAAAATAAAATTAAATTGAGTTTTTATTCTCTTTTATTTTTAAATAAATTTCCTTTTCATACCATCGCAGACTTTTTTGTAGATCTATAAAAGAGGAATATCCCACCATGTATTGTTTTGTTATATCTCAAAGGAATAAGGCAACGTCTTCGATGAAAGCTCCCAGGCGGATTGATTTTATCCGACTCCTTTAACAATCATCGTCATAATTTAACTAATTTAGACAAAAACTTAACGAATTATACACATAAACCTTCCTCGTGGATCACTCTGTCTATTAGTGAAATAAGCGAACAGACATACAGACGCGGTGGAGGGATTTTGTTGTTTAATATGTTTGTTTTATAAGATAATTAAAGACAATTGTATTTTTAATTATGAATTTATTTAATAATCTCAATACAATATTACTTTTCACACACAGGGACAGACAAAAACACAGACACAGGGAGAGAAAAAAGCTTATGTAAAAATTATATTCTAAGTTCTAAATAAAACTAATATGGAAGCGAATATCACAATTTAATCATAATATTAGAAAAGGTTTATTAATAAATTATTATTATAAATATTTAATTAATTACTAATTTAATCGCATTCAAACAAAAACCGGACAGACCGCGTCTATTCTAAGTGGTCGTTAAGATATCAATCAAATACAAGCTACATACACCATTAGAGTATGTCTACTTTACTATTTACAAATAATAAACACACTACAGTAAAACCTATGGAGGTTTTACTGTAGTCTCTTTGCACATTAGGCAGAGAAAATGGAGTGCCACTTTTAAAGATTCTATCACAAATCTATTACTATATTCACAATACTTTATTACATATTAACATACAACAACATTTTATTACTTTCTACGATCTTAACACATGAACTCCTTACTTTATAACCACAATTCTCTTTATGTAGGCTCTATAGTTGTTTAAGAATAACTCCAATTTAATCGAGAAACAATCTCCTGGTTAATCCCGTTATATTATTTATTTTACCTATCTAAAAATGCCCTAAAACGATAATAAATATAATTTCTTATAAAGCAGAAATAGTGACGGTGACTGTGGCAAACATAACCTGTATGGTATTTTCTTATTCTTAAATTTTGCGCGAACATTGATTATTGAAATAAACAAATTTTATGCGGCTCACTATCGCGTTTATTTTGGTTATTGATTTTACATTTTTTATTATTCTGCTGATAAGAGATCCGTGACCACGATGGCTGCCAAGCTCTCGAAACGTCGGAATAATAAAAAATGGTAAAATCAATAACCTGTATGGGTTATTTCAGTCGTCAGCGCCCCTGGACTTCCTCTTGCTTAGGCAAGTCGAGGTCATATGTCGAGTTACAAATAAAATTAGGCATATCATGATCGTTATACAATAAAAGTGTGTGCGTTATTTTAAAGTAGACAGTCACAAGTACAAGGAGAGTGTATTTGTATGAGAACGGAATGAAAGACATTAAATTAGCATGGGAATGGGCCGGCATGGTGTGGAGGCGAAATGTGCCCGTAGAGGCATACCCCACACGGCTACTGGTTAATGTGACCATGGCTCTCACTATAGGCGGGATCAGTCCGTGCTTACATCCTCACAATACACATGGCAAAATCATCAATTTGTAGGCATAGTAAGCAATCATAAAGATATAATTATTCATACATTTTTAATATATGTTTAATTCAATGATAAATAGTTAAATTTGCTTTGACTCATAGAAACGGAAAACACTTTAAGAATATGAAACAAACAATGGACATTTTCATTTCATTTGTATGTATACTTTAGCCTTATGATTTAACTGTAAAGGGTCAAGCAGATGACTCCAAATGCTTTTGAATAGCATGTATCGTCCACATACCCGTTTTAATCTATTCTAATTAGTTATTGATAATTTATTTAATAATGTTTATTAAATATTAATTGATGTTTTTAAGTGTAGTCATAAATAAATACACATATTTTTATCCTAAATTATACCAGAATGATATTGACAGTATGATAACAAAACGCTGCGTCAATACAATCCATATTGGGGTTATTTAGAAAGTTAACCAAAGTAAATTATTCGACTAAAATCTTATGTAGGTATACTTAATAAAGGACAATAGACGAGTTAGTCTACAATATAGAATAGACCACAACTTTTAAAGGCATTCTTAATAAGATATAAACTTAATTCTCCAATTGGTAATATCAAGTTTACTACACCGCTTGGATTCTTATATTCCATCAAAGGTATATTAGGATTATATTAAGTCATAATATTATGTACTAATAAATACTAAGCGGCCGTGGTATTTTTGTTATTACATACAATCTGACGACAGGCGTGGACGAACGGTTTAGCGACTGGTTTGTTGCGCGTAAAGTCCCGGGTTCGATCCCCGGTCGGAGCAAATATTTGTTTCATAGCTTTTATTTGTAATATTTAATAGTATTAAATATTGCAAATATTTGTTATTAAAAAAAAAGAGATGGATATTTGCTTCGGGTCTGGTTATCAAAGAGTGGTAGGCAGTGGTACCCAGTCTGCCGATCCGGGGTAGTACCACCACTTACAAGTATACAGACCGTGAAGTGATTTGGTCACGTTTCGGGATCAGCTTGTAAGTTGCCGGTTCCATCTAGGCCGGCATAGTGGATGTGATTGCTACTCACAGTTATCGAATTGTAGTAGCAGTGACATTCATTCATGGACCACACTTTGGCTTAACATCAAGCGGGGTGCTGTCATATGTCGAGTCACAATAAAAAAAAAAAAAAAAAAAAAAAATACAACCGGTGTTTATTTTTGTATTTGCTAGTTTATAAGGAAAGTTGTGTCTCTATCAATTCCTATGCTTTTCTTTTATATACAATATATCTACAACATGTGACCTTTTCACTGTTTTGATTTTTTTAATTTGAATTACCGACATAGCTCGTAGGATTTGTAAGCTGAAGTGGCAATGGGCTGGCCACAACGCTCAAAGAACCGACAACCGATTTAGAAGAAAGGATCTAGAGTGGAGACCACGAACCGGAAGGCGCAGCGTAGGGCCTACAGTTCTACGGTTCAACAGTGGATACCTTCTGACTGATGATGATGATGTATTTTTTAGGTATAAAATTCTGATACCTAAAAAAATATAAAACAGCAATTAATGTTGACGCTAAGCATATTAAAATTCATTAGAGTTTAAATCAATACATCCGTAAGTAATTTCTAAGTCAACCCACTCATAAAATATATATTTTTGTATTAACAATTAAATTGTATAATTAATCTTCTACTTGTTAATTACAATTACTAATTAAACAAAAAAGATGTCCATTTACAATCAAACACACAAATATATGTATATGTATGTTTTTTTTATTTATCATTCGAAGGGCACGCCTACGAGAGTCCATTAAAATTGATGATTTATAAGCAAACTCCAGCGATCAGGATTCCAATCAAACAGCTCCCATAACGATCAACTTTTAATTTATACTCGAGAAGAAATAAAAATAGAAACTTTGTAAATAACAATAATTATAACAATGATTAATAGTTACTTATCAATAGGTTATTATTAAGTGCGCTTAATTATTAAAGTTAATCAACTTAATACAAGACTCTACGACAACAATTCCATTTTCATTGTTTTTGTAATATTATCGCGAAGTCTTTGGAATTACTAATAATATAAAGGATTTGCAAGTGCGGCTTACTATCGCGTTTATTTTTGATACGTTTCGATAATATCAATGTTTTGCGAAAAATGTAAGAAAATAGTTGTGTCGTTTAATATTAACTAGCTACTTAATAAAAAATAATTGTTGGAAGAATTAAGAGAGAAAGACATACATTCGGTGGTCATTTGCCTAGCTACTGATCCGGGGTAGTACTACCACTTTTAAGTTTATACAGACCATGAATTGACGTTTTGGGATCATTTCAAAAGTTTCCCACTAGGCCGGCATAGTGGGTGCAAATATTTCACTGTACTAGCAGTCGCCTTAAGTCAGGTAGCACACAACTACATGGCAGGGTGCTGTCATTTATTTAACTTATTAAAAGCATTGTTAGTTACAAAAAACTGCTTCAAATATAATCTTATTTGAAATATATTTTCGTTGGTGTTTGTATACAATGTTGGAAATTCCAAATGTATCAACTATAATAAAATTAAGTTTAATATGAAAGATTGTCAGTTGAGGATTTATTGCTTTGAGATAGCAATAGCACCCCTTCCACCTTTATATTATTGACGTACATATTAACATAATATTATAGATATTCATTAATTATATCATTATTTTTAAACAAGCTCTACTATTATGGGCACTAAGCAAGCCAGCTTTCTTGAGGATGTCTCCGATTTGGAAAAAGTCGTGACAATTTGATTGATTGATTATTATTAATAAATTATAACAATTTATGCTCTCAGAGAAAAGGTGTACATAAATAATATTTTAAAATAAATGTTTTTTCATATGTTTGTGTTTGAACATAAGAGGAACACGTGAATTTAAGCCCAAGCGACGACTACTTAACATATTTATGGAATTAGATAATGAAATATGATTGTATATTTATATTTATCAGTCATAGGCTGCATGCGAAGAGTTAATATCCATTCGAATGGCGTCCCATCGACACGCAATCGTAAATTCTTTACTAGACTGACAGGTTTTACAACAACCAAAACGCATCTTTAAATATAATCACTCCTATTACAATCGTGATAGGGCGCTGAATTGTTTGTGCCGCGTGCTATTTCGTGTATATCTAGCATTGTGTGTAAATAGTGCCGCAAATCATTCATTCTTGCATCAGAAACACCTATAAACATGTCGGTTAAATGCATTAATCATCGGCAACTTTGAAATAAGAAGCCACAGGCGATCCCCCATTGGTGGAATGCGAACGGATCAATTATTCAAATAGTGAGTCGTGATTGGATGGTGGCCGTTGTGTTTTTTACTTGCGCACACAATGACACAGTGATGGATTCAACGGCCGCTCGCGGTGCCTTCCTTCCACTCGCGCGCAACATACCACCATTATTATTTCACATTTATTATTTATTTGGTATAAATTCATATGCTTCGATCTTAAACATTAGTTTCGCATTCGAACAAACGATACAAGTTTAATCACTGACATTGTGTTTTAAAATAATAATTTAAAACACAAATCAAAAGGATTATCTGTATATCTAAAACGCCCACTTACAAGTTATCAATCAATCAATTGTCACGCCTTTTTCCCACTAAAATCGGCAGAGACAATTCCTTTGCTTCCTTCACATTCACAATTCTCTTCATATAAGCTCTATATAAGTTATGTCTACCTATTTAATCAAATAACTTTGCCCCTGCATTTAAAGATGTGTCTAGTAACGTCAGTACATGATCCCTTGATCATGAGAATGCTGGTACACCATCAAGTATTCCAGATTTTTCATTTTATATAATCCCAGGTAGGTATAAGCTTATAATAGGAAATAATTTTAGTTTAATCGTTCATCTTTAGTTTTAGAAATATTGCTTAACCTATAACCTTTCTTAATATTATAAATAACCTTTAAAATTCGAAAATATAACAAACTCAAAAATACAAAAAACAGCTTTATAATATTAGTAAAGATTATTCCATAGACTTAGAAATACCAAGCTTCTATCTTCTACCATTACTTAAGAGTTACATACCTACCTACCTAAGATGTAGATATGTACACATATACATTTTTATAGTAGTTTTATAGTGTGTAAGCACCTCCCCATTGGAATAGAACCTGGTACATTTTCAAGTCAATTTCAACGCTATAAATATTTACGGTTCTTAAATAGTGTTTGTCGTAAAATTTTATGGTTTAAATAAATTATTTTTGGGTTTCAGATTTAGTGGATTGATGTGTGTCGGCGTTCGTTGGTTCGTGTTTTTATATGTGTTTTATATAAAGGAAATATTAATCATAATTATATTTTATTGTTCACATTAAAAATCCTTTGTCAGCTATAATTCAATTTTATTCTCCATTCGTTTGACACATAGTATTGTAATAAAGTATATTACATTATTATATACTATGTTATAATATTGGTTAAAATTAAACATTATACATACGTCCAATACCCGAGTCTATAAACCTTAAAAATGCTTACCTGCAAAAAAACAAACAAAGTATTATTAGTACAACTTTTTAATGTTTTAAATTACTTATAAACTATGGCGTTTGCATTTAGAAATTAACGAGCAATTTATCCAATACCAAATTGTAAAATAGAGTATTTTAAGAGTAATAGGCAGACCGTTGGTGGTCATCTACCCAGTCTACCGAACTGGAACTTTTAAGAGGACAGACCGTAAAGTGACATAGTCGCGATTCGGTACCAGCTTCAAAGTTGCTAGTTCCAATTAGCCCGGCAAATCGGATGCGGCTGAGACTTGCTGTTATTTAACTGTAGTAGCAGTCGCCTCCTTCATTATACCGCACTCCCGCTTAACATCAAGCAGCAACCTATGTAGAGACTCGAAACGATGTTAAAAATTTCTCGATAAGAAATTATTTAGAGATCTTTGTTTATATAACTTTGAAAATCGTTAAACATGTTTTTTTTATTGTGAATGACCAAGACCTCGACTTGCCTGATGGTAAGTAAGGAAGAGTGCCAAGGTCAAGAGTGCCAAAGACTGAAAAAAACAACTCAATGAAGAGCCAGAAGTGCTTTTTCACGGCTCGCTAGAAGGATCCAAGGTCATAGAATGGCTATGAGACATGACGCTGTCCAACAACAACAGTGTAGCACACAGTATGCGCTCGCTGTTAAAAACTACACAAAAAAAAACACTATAATACATATTTATACCTATTATAAAGCTGACTCTATAAAGTGAACTTATTGTTGACAAGAAACAAGCACATTTGAGAGATTAAAAAAGCAATCGCAGCTACCATTAGATGTTAATAAAATTCCTAATAAACCTGTTTAAAGTGATAAAGTCATTTTACGACCTTACTATAAATACTAGGACTTAATCGATTTTCTAAATTTTGTCACCAACAGTCAAAACTATGACATAAATTACACCTTTGTATAAACGTACGGTGGTTTTTAAATTAATTTTTCCGCCATATTGCCGTTGAATGGTGCAGTTATGTATCATAACTAAAGCTTAATACACAAAAGCTCCATTTATACTTAAATAAGATATTAAAATACAAAACGTAGACAAACTAAATTATATGAATAAATATTTCAAAATCCTTTTCTAATAGAATTATCGGTGCTGTCAAAGAAATGCCTAAATATAGGCAACAAACAAGTCCGGAGCGTTTCCTGAATTAAGCTGTCGTTCACAAATTACTCTTCAGGATGTTTAAGGGTGCGAACACATCACTATATACGATACATCTCAATTGCGCACACCAATTTGGTCTGTATAAAAAGTAAAATGATTAATAATATTTATTCAAAAGCGTCATACGTCTCTAATCTTTTCAATACAATCAATCAATCAAATTGTCACGCCTTTTTCCTACAGGGATAAGCAGAGACAATGTGGATGGATGCGTAAAACAAGGCAGACCCAGTAGGGTGTTTTCGATCAAATCGGAGACATCTTTAAGAAAGCTGAGTTGCCTGGTGCTCATAACCATAGGAGTTGTGGCAGGATCGTGGCAAGTGGCGCTCCATTGTCTATGCTTATCGTAACAATTTGATTGATTGATTGAGTTTTTAACGTACGTGCCACAGGACTTCCGCCGAGTGTGTAACATGCCTTAAGTGTAGAATAGAGTATTTTGTCACTAAAGTCAATAAATAATGAGAAAGACAAGCGACGTAAAAGCTAAAGTGTGTAATTTTGTGCGCGATGCCCCCACGAATGCATCGGCAGCGGCGCGCGGCCTCAGATAACATTAATTGCCTAAATACGATACATCGCTACAAGATCACGGCACATTATAATATTTACTACTAATAAACACATAAATATTATATTTATTAAATATTTTTTAATTATTTATTCTATATTCTTACGTCTCTATTCTTTTTCTTCATTGACATGACAGCTTGATGTTAAGCTGGAATGTAGTCCATGAATGGATATCACTGCTACTACAATTTTAATAACTGTGAGTACCAATTACATCCACTATGCCGGCCTAGTTGGAACGGCAACTCACAAGCTGATCCCGAAACTATATATAGTTATGTATAATTATCTATAAACTATCATATAGCTACACATATAAAAGATACATTGTTATCGGCAAATAGTTTTGAACTGGGGACCATCTGTTTGAGTGACCATTTCATTACTACTACACCATGCATTTTAATATTTATTCCTCTAGTAGTTCGTTGTCTCTACCTATCTATGATTGAAGTTTTTAAAACTGGAATTTTAAAAATGGAATATATTCACTGTTTATTGCGGCGGTGTATGTTAAGTTTCGCAAATCTGGTTGCATTGGTGTTGACAAGTCTCCTTTACCCTGCTAAGAACACGGCACCGCAACAGCCTCGGTGACGTCACATGTCACAGCCTGCTACTGAAAGCTCGCAAGACGTGTGGGTACTGCGTGCTATCTTGAATTATCTGCTTATGACGTATTGCATTTACCACAGCATGTGAAGACGCTTCGGTGCATGCCACACTTATAATTTAAACTTTTAATATATTTTGCACACATTAACTCGCTCTTTACTTTAACTGCTTCATACATTTATCGGAGTTGGATATCAATCAATCAAACTGACACGCCTTCAATCTCACAGGGATAGGTGAGACCGTAAACAGTTTTCACGATTCAGACACAACTACGAGTATAAATTACTTCCTTCACATAAATTAAGGCGACCGTAGTGGCAGTGCAATGGTTAAACAAACCGAGAGCACGGGTTTGAGACCATCCACCGGTACCAACGTATCTTTGATATATGTACTTTGGTTGTACTGTTTCTATTATAGAAGCACTTTAGTAGCTTAGTATTGAAATGTGCTTCTTACTACCCCCATTTCAGTGCCAATTTTTGTCAATAAAAAGTTTTAGCTTTGAAAATAATATCAATTGATTGTTGATGTCATTCCTAACAACGTAAAAATAACATTTGAAATCCACATTGATGGTGTCATATTGGAATTGCATCTCAATAAAATAATCAATTAATGAGCGACGTATTTAATGTCACCTCGTAAAGGCCAAATGATTGTTCATGTTGATATGCCAAAAGTGAATTATAATTAGATTAATAAAAACAAAAGCACACCCGAGGAACAATAAAATGAATGTGGTATAAAGTGAAAAGGTGAATGCGGTCGATCTGCACAACTGCGCACATTAAACACTCGCTTATAATCCGTCGAGTTGCCAATAAATCTTATTTAATTGCACCTATTTATACTTATCACATCGGCGACTTGCCGATAAATGCTTTTGCTGTTCGACAGCAATATTAGTTACAAACAATGCACTTCATACATTTAGTATACAATGTATATGTTACAATTATATGTTATTATTTGTGCTCTAGCTTTCATGTAGTTCTCTCGTGCCTATTTTCTCGTTAGGGATAGGTGCTGTACATTTTCATATTAGCACCGTAGCACACTTTTAAAGTTATCCCCAAACTCGAATGAGTAGGTTTTATTATACAATTGTGAAGTTATCTTATTATTATTGTGGATGTGAAGGAAGCGAGGGAGTTGTTTCAGGATCGTGGCGAGTGGCGCTTCATTGTTTTTGCCTGCCTTTAATAAGATGTGACAATTTGATTTGATTTTGTTGACTTTGTTGATTATTACGTTTTCTTTTTTATTCTGCGAAATGTAATGTATGTTTAACATAATGTAATATTCCTTTTTTCAGTTTCATAAAGATGATTCATTATATTCCGGGAAGTATTTCCAATTGGTCAATAAGACGTTGAATAACGCGGAATCAGTCTTCGCATGACACAACTATATATAGTTTGTGTTGCAGCTGTCGCGATATGTCGCGCGAGCACGTCGTCCGCCATCATGCACACATTTTTCACACACTCAAATGTGCCTCACTTTCACAATGATTATATTATCAAACAGATGAGACAACAGCTAATGAATATATATTTTTTATTATCAAATAATATTTCTATACTAAGCTACTAAAGTGCTTGGTATCATAGAAACAGGACAACCAAAGTAGCAACTCGTGCTCTCGGTAACTACTTTTATTAAGATCATATTTTGTTTATTAAGACGGGACGCTTCACCACAACTTGCTAGGTGATTTAAAACAAGGGGAAGTCCAAGAACGCCACATCTGTTAAATCTTAACACCGCCACTATCCCACCCTAACGTGTTTTTTTTGGATTTTTTTGAAGGTTCCAAATTTATTGAATGGGGTCAAATTGTCGATTGTTTCACAGAAAAAAAGGAAGCTTTAGTTCGACTATCGATTCTGTAGTAATGTACATATAATTATTTTCAAACTCAACCTCAATAAACTCATCGTATATACCAACATCAAAAATCATCAGTTTAAAATATTATGAGGTTCCTACCTGTATTCTTTTGGCCGGCACAGGAACAGCGTCTGAGGCAACCGTAAGATAAGACGGCTTAAGTTGTCGGCGCTCTTGAGAGGTGGCGATTTCTTGTCTCAATAAAAAAAAATCAATTGAGATTATTCAAATAAAGCATTAAGTAATACCACAGTAAGTAATTACGTACTTAATATAATTTCGTAAAGTTGTCGTGTCTATTGTTGAGTTAATCTATGTGTAAAATGGCAGTTGCTCTGACCATGTCAGTGGTTTGTGAACGATTGATAATCAGTTGGGCGTTGAGGTGATCCGTCATCATGACAACAAGTTTCTATTTTCATTTAAAAACATAATCCTTTACAATGAAACAATGCTGCAGCTATGTAACACAACTAATTTAAGAATAGTATTAGGTTTATTAACTTGCTGGCATTGTATAATCAGTAATAAGGCGGCTGTGGTGTAGTGGCAGTGCAATGGTTACGCAAACCGAGAGCACGGGTTCAAAACCACTTGCCGGTACCAATGTATCTTTGATATATGTACTTTGGTTGTCCTGCTTCTATGATACAAGCACTCATATGTTCATATGTTGAGCCTTAATAAAGTAAAAAAACATTTTTAAAAAGTGTATATTTTTATTATGGATGCGAAGAAATCATGATATTTATGTTAGCATCATGAGAAGTGTCTCTGCCTATACCAGTAGAAATGTAGTAGGCACAAAGTGGTTTTGTACCATACACAGCAACATGAAATAATTTCGCACACAAAAGCATTAAAATAAAGCAAACTCATGAGAATGGTGAACAGCAAACCCGGTTAAGATCTCGACAACACATCTAACCATAAGTCGTTGGATAGCGCGAAGAGGACCGCTCGTGCATCTGATATTGCCGGAGAGCGGGGCCCTCTATCGTCGCATATTGGAAACTGAGCGATCTAAATAACTGTTGGAAATCCACCTTTCCCTTTGGAGGCGCTTGTTAGCGTAATTAATGGACGCAGTCTTGGATGTGCTTAGGTTATGATTGGTCATATGTTGCAGCATTGTTGCTCCAAGAGTTGCCTCAATCGACGTCATTCGAATATTTTTAAAAACTAATATGTAGAACATACAAGCTCTACGGTTATGGGCACTAGTCAACCCAGATTTCTTGAGGACGTTTGGTGCCCTTTTTCGTAGAGCTTGTATGAAGAGAATTGTGGATATGAAGGAATTATGTCAGGACGTGACAAGTGGCGTTCCTTTGTCTCTGCCTATCCGTATGGGATAGGGGCGTGACAATTTGATTGATTGATTGATGAAGTACATTTTTGTATTCCAAAACACGAGAGTACGTGCAGTCCAGATTGGCGTGATGACCACCAACAGTCTGCCATCCAGACCGTTTTTAATATTTAAATTAACAAGTATTTTTAATATCCAGTGGTATACTTAATTACCAAATTTTTAAACACACACTGCCCTATTTTTTTGTAAACTAAAACACTGTGTTATTACAAAGGCGATCCAAAGGTAGGAGTGACCACAAAATAGGTATTATACTAATAAATTGATATCATCCTGTATTGTGATGTTAGATCTAGTTTTAATGCCTAGATTTCTCTTCGCCATATCTGGGTAGACGTGTATTTAATGTCTTCTTAATTAATTAGGTCTTTAATGAACTCCTTTTGCGGCTAAACCAAGTGGTTGGGTGCCTAATTAAGGCACTGGGGTTTTGTCTTGTCCAACCATTTCGCGCGATATTCGCAGTTTAACAAGTGATATCCGATTATGGGAGTTAAAGGGAATGTATACAGATTTATGTGTGAGTGAGTGTGTGTGGAAGGGAGGGGGGACTTTCAGTTGAGTAATTAACTTATAGATTCTTCATTAGTAAGTTTTTTTGTTATAACTGAAATCTACATTTCAGTTATATTAGAATAATTTTTGGTGGAAAAATTAATTTCCTTTTTTTACGATTCTATACTAAGCTACTAAAGTACTTGTATCATAAAAACAGGATAACCAAAGTACATATATTAAAGATACATTAGTACCGGTGAGTGGTTTTGAACCCATGCTTTAAGTTTGCGTAACCATTGCACTGCCACTACATCACGGTCTTTTCTTAGATTTTGTGCGAACATTGATTAATGAATTAAACAAATTTTATGCGGCTTACTATCGCGTTCATTTTGGTTTTGATTTTACAATTTTTTATAATTCCAACGCTTCAAGAGCTTTGCAGCCAGCGTAGTCACGGAGAGATGGAATAATAAAAAAAAATGTAAAATCAAAACCAAAATAAACGCCATAGTTAGCCGCATAAAATTTGTTTAATTCATTAATGAATGTTCGCCTTAAATGTAGAGGTTCATTATTAATATTAAAATTTATTTATTACAATGTTTAAAATATTAGATAGTTAGTTTCTAACATAATTGTAATTGTCAAATATTCGTGATTATGCGGATTGTGGTGAGTGATGTGATTCAGTGCGCTGCTGAACGCTTTCATTATTATTGTGACTTGTTGACAAAATTATTCATAAAACTGAAACTCATTATGAAATGCTTTTGTTGTTTTCATTTTGACAGATGTATTGTTTTATATTGTGATGTGATTTTTCATGACACATTTACGAATACTGAAATCTTTCTTATTTATAACGGCCACGATGTGGGAGTTAATTACATCTTAGGCCGCATGATAATAATAGATAAACGCAAGCCTATTTAGTTCGAAGAAAGATTTTTAATATGAATATAATTTATTTAGTATTAGATTCATGTAAACGCATATTTCTAATTGTGAAAAAGGATGTTTTATATACTATTTTATTCGCCTTAACTCTAGATTAAGTAATTTTAAATAAGAAAATGATCATATCCGAAATGAAATAGTCTGAATGCTAACTTTATATAAGTATCTAAAAAGATTAAGTCACACAGACACATTCCGTATGCTATATAATATTATTTATGTGTATGTGTTGTTCCCCCTCTCTAATTACATCAATCGTGTCTGTCTCTGCGACAATAACGTCTGCCATTCGCATCTTCATTGTCAGCAAATAAACTCAGACTTCACTCCATATATTTGTTATTTTTATTGTAGTTTTTGACATATTTGTGACTATAAGGTCGACCGTATATCATCATTGTGGCATCTATATAGCTATTGGCGATCAAATTTATTGTTATTTACTTATGAATAGACATTCACTATGTTTTTGTTACTTTCAGGGATTCAGATTGAAGTCGACTGTGTTTTCTATTTTGAGTTCGTTTTAGATAAATTTTAGATTAATTTAATTTTAGTTGCAATTATCCAACGCTTCTGCAAAGGTTATGCAGACCATGTCCAATTATTTAATTATTTCCCAACGGCTTTGATTTGATCTCATCAAGTATTTTTATCATAGATACCAAATGTAACCTACCTATACTAAATATTGACAAAATAGCGACGCTTCTTATAATTTTATTTTTGGAGGTATTGCAACAAAATCATATATGAAATAAAATGGAAAAATTGCGAGCACGATGGCTGCAAAGCTTTTGAAACGTTTTAATCAATTAATCAAAATAAACGCAATATTTTGTAAAAGTAATGTTATATAAAGATAAGATATAATAAATAGAAGATTTATTATATCATTAATATTGTAAAACATCAAAGTAAACTGCATCAGGCAAATAATACAAAAAGGAAGCACATCCGCAATTAGCCAATGCGGGTGTCTAATCCAAAAATTTAATACCTACTCGACATTTCATCAGATATCAGATCCACGGAGGAAACAGTTTAAATGTGAAAAAAATGCGAAGGACACTAAAAACATAGTATAATGACATTTAACAAATGCCAAAGTAGATACTAACATAAATCTGTCAAGTGTTTATTTTTATAACAAGTTTTTTTATAGTAATTATAAGCAATTCGTAGATATTATGATTGTTAGGCGTTTTGCTAACAAAATATTAATATTTATTTATTTTAATTTATTTAACAGTTAACAATATAATTCTAAGTAATAAATTTAACTTAATATCATAATTCATAACTTTGTGTTGCCATGTAGGTATTTTGTTTTATTATAGCAACATTGTATATGCTTGACATGATTTATTTACTTTGTTAATAATATCAAATAACTATGAATTCTAATAAATATTTAAGAAAAAATTTGTTACCAAATCGGAGACATCCTCAAGAAAGCTGGGTGGCCTGGTGCCCATAACCGTAGAGTTTGTATTAAAAGAATTGTAGACGTGAGGGAAGTGGCGCCCCATTGTCTCTGCCTATCCTGCGTTAAAGTTTGATTGATTTAAGAAAAATGTATTTTGTTAATTAATCCTTGCGTTTGTGAACGTAAAGTTATCAAATTAACGTGCGAGTGTGTTGTTGCAGAGAGCGGGGGTTGAGGCGCATAAAGTGACAGATATATAGAGTTGCTAAAACGAAAGAATGCTCGTCGCCGAGAGACTCGCAGACGACAGCCTGACCTCAGCATAATGTTCTGTTTTTGTTTGCTGGCACCGACATAAATTATTCTAAACGGCCCTTATTAGATATTCAGAGGTTAAAACGGAAAGCTGGTGCATTTTACTAAAACATACTTCGCCATGATCGTATATCAATCGCTTTGCTTCTCGGAAAGCAATGCGAGCTATTGCTACCTGCGCGGCCCTGCCGGTAACTGCCCTGCCAATAACGCAACACAATGACAAAACGCACTTCATGCGTCATTAACGTCAAATGTTTCCTATGGCTATTAAACAATATATATTTCAGATATATATTGTTTCTAAAATATCTTATAAGCCTAAATTATTTGAATAGCTCTTTTCAAAGTATAATATTTTGCTGAGAGCGTTAAGATTGTCCCCGCTTATCGCTGTGGCAATGGTGTGCCATAATATTATTGAATGATTACACCCTTTTGATTCAATCATTCATCCATCTTCAAAATTAATAATTAATGTTTACTCTGTATCTGTGATTGTAATGAATGACGAAAATTTGTTACCTATGTTATGTTTTTTTTACATCTGACATCTGATCTGACCAGCCTGGTCTGATCTGCAAAAATGACGACGACTGAAAAAACCGATTTAGTTCACGGCTTTCTCAGTCGCCGTCACTATGCCGGCCGTCACTTCTTCACGCATCGCTAGAAGGATCCAAGATTATATTTATGTTATGGTGCGTTTTGTCATGCGTGCGTTTGATTTGCTCGCTCGTGTGCGTTACCGTGTACACATGCAAACGATCGTTTTCAATGATATCGTTGGAATAAATCACGAACTGGTAGTAAGGAACGCTTTTGTCTTTGCACGTGTCAACCGAGAACAAAAATAAATAAAAACGAATATCGGACGGCCAACCTGTATCACACTCACTCTGATAGATCTTAACTGACCAATATTGCTATACATTCGCGAAGGGATGCACACATTCATTTCACATAGAGGTTTCAACAAGACAGCTGCCCATTCGATAGGTTTATATTTGGTACTTTATACATGAATCCTAGGAAGAAAGATTATTATATTTAACTTTTGTTATTCCTGTAAAATTATCATCCAAAATACTCTTACTACAATTGTTTACAATAAATATAAAAAAAACAACGACACAGAACACAAACAACTGCGAGCGAAGTAACAATTCGAATAAATTTCATCTAAAACTCTCACAAATCCGAATAGGTTTAATAAATTCGGTATATGCGCGTTGAGGATTTCAATAAACATGTCTTGGGAGACGACGTGCGATTGCCGTAACTCTGTCCTATGACATGACATACGACAAGTGACGACGTTATTGTCACTGTGGCTGAAGTTTAAGACTCCATTTATATGCAGCGGTCGGTGCAGTGAGCACCAGCCCCCGCGGTGAGGAAGGGCCTAACTAACACACGCATCATTTACATTAATGAGCTATGATTTGTGAGCCACTAGGCGACATATATGTACAAATAATTATTCGGTTTTCTTTTACTAGGTTTTTCACTATTGTGTTTTTACATATTTTAAAACTGACATACAGCATTCCTTATAGTCCAGAAGCACAATAAATGAAAAATGATTAGTATCTTGTGATTCTAATGTCTCGTCTAATGTCTTTCCGAAACCATGGTTGAATCTGACAACGCAAGATTCAGAAGGCTTAGGCGGAACAAATAATTTGAATTTGAATAAATGTTTTTTTTATTGTGATGGGACTATGGGACATCTGACCTTGACTTGCCTGATAAGTGAGCAAGGGAAGGTCCAAACACACCGATGACTAAAAACCGATTCACTTTGCGGTTGCCTTAGTCGCAGTCACTATGCCGGCCGCAGGATGTTTGAAGGTCTTCGCTTGAAGGATCCAAAGTTATAAGATGGGGAGAATACATGGACTGATATTAACTTAAATATTCAAGAAGTTTGTCATTAGTAAAATAATAACTTATATATTTTTTTATTATTTGATAGCAGGAATTAAGATATCTAAAATAGTTATGAAATTAAATTAGGAACATAAGATGAAATGCGTGATTCAATGGCTGTCATCAGACAAACTAATTTATCTCACGATGATACCGGTCTGACTATTCCCTCAAAATATAAACAACTTTAATTAAAAAAAGTCTGACAAAAAAACCTCTGGATAATTGTGTCATAATTTAGTTTAGTGGATTCATCCGTGACGTACGGGTATATATTTATGAGACAACCTTGTATGGATCAGACATCATATTATCCGGGCCGCCTCCCACCGTTTCGGATAAACAATAAATTCGACTTAGTTGCACGGAAACTTATTATAGAAGGTTATATATTTGGATGATATAGTGGCTAATAATTTCGTTTGAATGGTGACATTGGAATCTATGACGATCGGACAGGTAGGTTGGCGGGGGGACACATAAAATTATATTAGGTACTTTTGTGAGCGGGCTCAATAACTTATCTACTATAATGACAGCGGCCTGTCATGACATTTTGGAATCTGATTTGTAACGGATACATTGAAATTTATTACATGTTTTAATATTACAATCTTCGTTGATTTACTTATGCCTAATTTGTTCATATAATAACATAGATGTCTCATATAAAATGTGGTGATTCTTTTGTGAAATATCCTAATGATATAAAACTAAACACATTTTGGTACAAAAGTGTCAATTTAGCATATAAATGTCCTCACTTGTGCTGCGTCTGAGTATCACAACTGGATGCAAACTGCATTCTCTTTACATTCGAATTAGGTAAAAATTCAAATTGTTGCCAGTTTCGCTGCAGCGGGATGTTTTTCAATGAGTTCACTTCAATGCACAACTTGATATAGTTCAATGTTAATAATGGCGACCGTGGTGTAGTGGTAGTGCAATGGTTACGCAAACTGAGAGCACGGATTAAAAATCACACACCAGTACCAATGTATCTTTGATGGATGTACTTTGGTTGTCCTGTTTCTATGATACAAGCACTTCAGTAGCTTAGTATATTGTGAATAAAAATAATTGATGTATTCACGTTGTTTGGCAATTTAGTCAACTAGGACTAACCTGTTCAGCTATAATGCGATCCTTTATCTGAGGCGATTGCAAATCTCGCTAAACTCTGGCAACTTACAACATTTGATCACCAAAAGAGGCCAACAAGGCTAATTTACAATAAATGTTTTAATACAAGCAGAATCCAAGACTCGACTGAGTCTCATCACAGTTTTTACCCAAAGAGACTTTGTGTAAAAGTATTCTACCTATAAATACTATCTGGCTATTGACATAAAATTAGGTATTTAAATGTATGTGTGTGAACAAAGAAAATAATTACGCGGGCGCACCAAAAATCAGCTGCGGCCTGGGATCATGGTGTTTGTTGCTTAAGTATTTTATCAATCAATCAATCAAATTGTCACACCTTCTTCCCACAGGGATAGGCAGAGCCAACTAAGAATTTAACTATGTAATTTTCACTAATAATTAATTTGTAAAGTAATAAATAGTCTACTTACTGAATTAGCATTGGAATATACTAAATTTAAATTTAAAAAAAAAACACAAAGCTAGTTAAAGTTATTAACGCAGATTTAAGTTTGGTATCGTATATAGTTAGGTTGGTATTTCTCAAAGTTGTTAGTTATACTGAATTTCACAACAGAAAGTGTTATTTATGTGAGGCCTATCTCAACAGTTATAGATCAACTATAAAGGCTAGATAGTGACAGGGATAGACAGTGAAGCGATTATCACGATGAAATCGAGCAGCAAAGATGGCGGACTTGTGATCGTCACAAATCATTGGATAAGCGCGGCGGCTTTCTACTATTCAAAAGTTGAGCTGTCCTATTCTCACGAAATATTATATTTTGAAAAGTTTACAATTTTAAGTTAAATATATGTATTTTAAATGTAATATAATACCAATCAATCAAATTGACACGCCTTTTTCTCACAGGGATAGGCAGAGACAATGGAGCACTACTTGCTACGGTCCTGACACAACTCCCTCGCTTCCTTCACATCCACAATTTTCTTCATACAAGCACTATGGTTATGGGCATTAGGCAACTCAGCCAAATCATGTAATACTATTCTTATAAATTGATAATGTAAAGTGAAAATAATAAATAAAGCTCGCAGCGGTCGACTGATGCCGGGTTTTCGCGAATACAGCCTCATACAGCTCAACTATTTGTAAACAGTTTAGTTTAAAATAAGTATATATCGTCATATAAAATCCCAACGCCGATCGGCGTACCATAGTAAAAATGGAGCTGCGGACTTGTATATTCGATTTATGCCCGTATAATGCTATTATTCTACACCGATCTAAGTAAAGTAGGTAATTTTCACATGGAGTTGGAAACACGCGCGTGATTTACTGAGAACCTACAGACAGACAGGACAACATTTGTTTCTGTTATACCTCTATTGTTTGACCTTATTAGAACATCTTTTATACAATAATCCACATTCTGTTGACCGTTTTAATAATCGAACTAAAAGGTTCGGTGCGTCGTTTCTTTGTAGAACTATCGATAAGTGGAATGCTGGTAAAACCCATGTGTTCTCCCCATCCACCTTGAATCCTCTAAGTGATGCATGAAGAATTGCTTAGTGAAGGCGACTGAAGCAACCGTGATCTTAATCAATATTTTTAGTCACTCTTGCTTACCATCAGGCATAAAATATTTAAATTAAAATAATTATATGATAAGCAAAATATGATAAGCACTTTCTTTTAAAGGAAACAATAATAATTTAATAAACAAATGTCTACCTGTGTAATTTTAGTATCAATTACTTAGTGTACTGTAAATATATGTATTTTAGAAATAAATAGTTTATGATGTGCATTAAATGACAAAGTATAGAGGTGCAACAGGCACTGTGCCTTGCAAACGGCCGAGGCAGTTATTCATGCACTAACTAGCACTAACCGTTTTGATAACTTATGAGATAGTTTCTGTATTACCTAGGCAATCATCTTACTAGACCCAAACTATATAATTGGTAGACACTGAAGGAGCCATTTTTATTATACTATACCATACTAAAGTAATATTATACATTCATTACTTTAATTACATTTACATTATTATTAAAACTATAGTGACAACTTTGTGGTAGGCCATTTGCCCAGTATGCTGATCCGGGGTGGTACCACAGCTTTCAAGCAAACACACGGTGAAGTGACTTGGTTTCATTTCGGGGTCGGCTTAAAAGTTACCGATTCCAACTAGGCCGGCATAGTGGATGCAAATTCTACTGCTGGTATAGTTCGGCAGTAGTAGCTGTCGAACGAGTGACATATGGCAGCACCAACGAGTGAGGTGCTGCCATATGTCAAATCACAATGTTGGAATTTGGATATTGAAAAAAAACCATTATATCTTTTAAAGTTTTGAAAGAAAGTATAATACAGAAGCCAGCAATAAAACCCAACTACTTCAATTACCATTTTATTTGAAAACCGTAAATATAGGTGATAATGAAAAATATATTACAAAACTTTTCGCCAGATGCAACTTCAATATAGGTCAGGGTCGTAACTCACTGAAGTATTATTGAAAACTTTGCAAACTATTTTATGAGAATAATACCTCATCAATATTTTTGTCAGTTTGACTCTTTCGGCATAGCAGCTGAGATTCTAACTACACCCCCCTTAACTCATCCTCAAAACTTCCCCCCTCAGGGTTATCTTTATTATTAGTCTGCCCGACTAAAATTATGACAACTGCAAAGGCGGGTACGTTCTCATTTGTTGTCCCACTCTAACATGCAGGAGAATGCATAAAGACATCGCTTTCTTACATTAAGATCATTCCCTTAGTGATGCGCTCTTTCAATTGTTGATCGATAATACTTTAACACGGGCCAATGCAACGCTTTTAATTAAGATATAAACTATTTGTAGGTCATATTACATATTCTATTTTTAGTTTATTATTATAAAATATTAAATTGTGCATTTTAGCACAATTAGGACGCAAAATGAATGCAATTCATATTAATTTTAACATCAATTAGCTATTAATTTTAGTTATTAATTTATTTTCGCATAAATATTAAATCTAGTAAATAACAATTACATTTGTTAGATAAGTATTCAAATTAATTTTGCAATTTCGGTTGAAAAACAAGTAATTTTAACCGAAAATTAATAAACGATTTATTTTTATTAGATAACCTGCTTTACAATATTATATTAAGAAATATATTCATACATAAACAAACAATCACACGCTCCTGCTATTCCATGACTTCCTTAAAGCTGAAGTGAAGGAGTTAAACTAATTATAAATTGACCTCGAAGCGGAGTATATTTCGATAACGCCGCTGCAATATGCCAAAGAAGAATTAAAGACTTGCACCTCGAGATTTGTGTAATGCTTCTTTCTTATAATAACTGGAATCGCAACATTGGATCAACGAAAGAGATTAAAATACAGTCCACATCAAAATATAGGAAGAAAAGTAGTCTTACTAAATCAGCAGTTTAGTTAGTCTGAATATCCTTTATTAAGACCTATACCTCACCATTCTCTAAAGAAATATGTGAAAACTATTTATTTTCGAGAATATAGATTCATTCAATACTTTAGACTAAAAATATAATAGTAAAAATAATTCAAAACAAAAGCTGTCTATTATAAATTAAATCTATCATAACACATCGATATATATATATATATTGTTGTAACATCACTAGCGTGAATGCAGTGATTCCTAGTGATGACCGCTTAGGGAACGACGGAGCGCGCTTTATCGTACCTCCGAGCGAACTATGAGATCCTGGTATCTTACATTATTGTAGGAAGCAGAAAACTTCACGAAAAACATTATAACTCCTTTATTATGTAATATTAAACAGACAGACAGCTTTACATATATAACCCACTACAACATACGTATATACACATAATCTATGTTGTGATCTAGTTAGCACATTCAATTTCGATTTGAGTTTCATTACAAATAGATGACATAGATATTTGTTAAAGCTACTTTATAGTCACAAATATTATTTTAATATTCAAGTATGTTAGGCACAACTATTAATCCTACAGAGATAGGTAGATTAGTTTCCATGATAAGGCAAGCGCTCTTCTTTAAATATATTCGTATAAGATATTTTAGTTCTGTGGCTCGACATATAACAGCATCCCCCGTCATGTTAGACTGGAGGGTAATGGAGGTGACTTATACGACAGGTAAATAACTGTTAGTAGCAGTCACATCCACAATGCCGGCCCAGGTAAAACCGTCAACTTACAAGCTGATCTGGAAACGCGACTACACCAATTTACGTCGTGTATACTCGGATAATAATTTCTTCTTTCATTAAAATGTCCATCGTTCGTACATCCTTTTTGTGTCTAATTGATTGGGAGTGTGTGGTACCGCAGCTATTTAGAATAGTTGTTTGAGCCAGCTTTAGTGCCTGTATCAAATATGCTATAAATAATATTAGCTGCGTGAGAAAATGTTATATAAAAATATATAAAATGTTGGCAAGAGAGTTTGCACTGCTCTCCAATTATTCAATGGCAAAGTGGCTTATTAGTCATCTCGAAGGCTGCCGTTCGATTCCGAAGCACGGATTTTAATCTGTCGATGATAAAGTGCACGATCTACGAGAGTAATCGATGAAGCCGACTTATAGTGCAAACGTTATATCCAACATAATCGAAGAATATGCACATCGCACGGAATCGCACATTTTTGCATATTGGGCGAAATAAAACATTATATGCATGTACTAATTGTGATCCTACCTAAATTGGTCTTTGCTTTCATATGCAGATTTTGCTTACCAAATGTCTATAATACAAGACCTTTGGGTAGACTTAGCTTAAATTCTTATTTTTTATAACAAATGTCAATTAAAATAATATTAAATCTTTATTATAATAAATGGTTTGCACCCAGCCAATGACAGCACTACACAACAAAGGTTAGCTGGTAGATAATGTCTAAGGCATTAAGCTCGCCTATGTACCTTATTTTTGTGCAATAAAGAGTTTATAAATAAATTATAATAATAAATAGCCTAAAATATTACACTTATTGTAGCTATATGAGAAACAATTGCTTTATTTTTCTAATGCTCTCCTTCCTTGTATGTAAATGCAGTGTATACTGATTAATTAATCTGCATTTCAATACAAATATAAAAAATATTGGAATTTGGATTATTATTTGTACTCGTTAGTTATTGTATAACATATTGGAAGTGTTTATTAAACATGTATGTGTGTGTGTGAGAGAGAGATGTCGTGAGATTTCATAAATGTAATTCTAGATTATTATGAAAATATTTTAAAATAATGAGAAATATTAAACTTTCACATGATGTATGTACAAGAGCACATTCAATCGGCAAGATAAAAGATGATTCACGAAAGGGATTTAAGACATCAGTATCCTAGTTTTGCATGGCTATGTTTTATAGCGGCCGTGGTGCTCTACAATACACATATTTCCTTAGTATTTTTTTATTAAAGCAAGTCTTGCTGGATAGTTGAAGGTGCGCCGATATCATATTCATACACAATTTGTATATTATATAGACGTATTTATTTAAGGACGTTTTCTTTCTTATATAAATACGCTCGTATTGTAAAGAAAATCGTCCTGAGGAAATTCTCAGGTTTAATACTACACATGTGGCGATGAGCTTGCCACTTGCCACTATGTATTCATATTTCACAATATTATTAATTTCTCGCAACAGTTGGAATAATTATTATTTTAAGTAGTTCTGCCACCCCGTTAGGGAACAAGGCGTGAGTGTTTTTAATTATTCGTAATAATAATATTTTGCAAACTTTTCGTTATATTTATGCAAAGTTAAGAGAGAAGCATTAAATCTTCACGGAATGGCAGAAAAAGCTGAACGGCCACTTCCTTAATGTTCGCTTGATTGACAACTTGAGATCCCTCCTGCAGCCTCCTTTCAGCTGAGTTGAGATATTCAGAGCGTACTCAAGATTATTATGTATTAATTAGCATACTAACGATTTGCATAAATTCCACTGATGACGATGGAGGGGAAAAAAGTGCTGTAAACCTGCTGAAAATGCTCAACGGGTGAAAAATACCCTTTTATCACTTTACGAGTACAATATTATAATATATTTTACTTTATTATTTAATGTAGAAAGTATAAATTTATTGTTAATGTGATTTTAAAATGGAGGCAAGTGTAATGATTAAACGTGGACGACCCTGAAGATTGTTTCTTTGATGAAAATGAAGATTTTTCTCAATAAAGGAGGGGTTCGCTAAATAGCATATGAATGTGGATATGAAGTAAGCAAAAAAGTTGTGTCAGTATCGTGAAAAGTGTTGATCTGTTGTCTTTATCGCTATGGGAGTTAGGTAATAAAATTGATGATAGTATACGAACATACATACTGCTGAAAACTGTACAACTTGTGTGAAAGAGTTGTTGATGTGAAGGAAACAAGAGAGATGTCAGGATTGTGAAAAATGATCCTTCTCACGCTCTGCGTGTACGTATTTTTGTGACTCGATATATGACAGCACCCCGCTTGATGTTAAGCTGGAGTGCGGTCTATGAATGGAGGTGACTGCTACTACAATATAATTCAACTGTAAGTAGCAATCACATCCAATAAGCAGGCCTTGTTCAAACCGATAACTTACAAGCAGATCCCGAAACGCGACTAAATTACTTCACAGTCTGTAAACTTGAAGGTGGTGGCACTTCCCGAAGCAAATACCCGCCTCTTTTTTTATTAACAAATATTTGCAATTATTAATATAATTATTAGATATTACAAACAAAAGACATGAAACATATATTTGCTCCTAGTGGGAATCGAATCGAACAAAGTGGTGTGCCAACCAATCGGCCACGCCACTTTTACCCAGTTATAAATGTATCATATTTTAATCTATACATATAATAAAATTGGAGTGTCTGTTTGTAATATTGAAATAACCGTTTTTTAATACATGTATATGAATATATATACGGTACATACACCAAAATGACATTTTTTACAATTTTTGTCTGTCTGTCTGTCTGTTTGTTCCGGCTAATCTCTGGAATGGCTGGACTGATTTTGACGGGACTTTTATTGACAGGTAGCTGATGTAATAATGAGTAACTTAGGCTACGTTTATTTTAGAAAAAATCTTTTATAATAAATAAAATAAAAGATAAATCATTTTCCCATACAAAATTGCGTGCGTTCAGAAATTTATTTTGAGTAAACTAAGGAAAATATATCAAGCTGTTGAGAATTAAAAACAAATTATTATATTATATTAACATATTATTATTATTATCTTACTATTATTATAAATGTGAATGTCCGTTTGTTTGTTACGCTTTCACGCAAAAACTGCTCAACCGATCATCATGAAACTTTGTACACATATTCTTGGAGGTATCAGAAGTAAATAGTATATATTTTTTTTTTTTTTTTACGAAAAATAAAAAAGTTTTGTCAATTTCTTTTTCCTATTATAAAAATAGATGCAAGGCGTTGGTTCGAACCCTAAGTACTATAATACCATTGCACTGTATTACCGACAGTCACGTCAACATCTAATCCAATCAACTGTACTATGGAGACTATACACTATACTTTCCATAGACTATACATTCAGCTGTTTGAAATTTTTCTTTATATTCCTTCTGTTACTATATGCATATATTACTATTGTTATAAATGTGAATGTAAGTTTGTTTGTTACGTTTTTTATTTTTGGAGGGACAAGAAGTAACATCGGTTACTTTTAATTAAAATAAAATATATTTTACTATAGTTTTAACTGTTTGGAATATATATTTATTTTTATTTTCGTCTGTCATTTTTATATGAGTTATCGAGTTATAAATACAAAAAAGTCGAATTGAAAACCTCCTCCTATTTTGACTGTGTTATAAACCAAACTTTACGCGGGTGAAACCGCGGGCACAGCTAGTAGATAAATAATTTGTGCATGCGAATAGTTTTGTAAAGGCGATCAATTACTGCACGAGAACAAGGACAAACATTGCAAATGCATCTGTAGCTCAATGGGGAATAACTCAAAAACTGTAACATATATTTACGTAGTTTCCCCCCTGGGGCATTCTCTGAAATTCTAGTTCAATTTACAATATTTCAGACGAGACTTGTCGTTCATAAGTTTGTCGTTCACAACAGCTGTTTGGCCAAACTATTACATAACCAAGTTTGAACATACATTTATACTAAATCTGATTTTTATAAGAATACATTTATAGTTAAAATATAAAAAGTAAGAGATTCACATCCTCGGTTGGTAGGTTGGTATTTACATAGTCAATAAGTTAGGGTAAAGTGATTTATTTATTAATCTTATTTCAGGTTCAGCTCGAAACTTGCCAGAATTCAGCCGGCAAGCAGAGTTTATGTGACTGCTGCTTGCAGACATTTCAGTGGCAACAGCAACATAATAATAATGAATTGTAAAATTTAATAATTAAATAGTGCTATATTTTTATTTTATTTTAAAACTAAAATAAAATGTGTTCACGATATAATCAATATTCACAATTAAAGGATAGTCAATAAAATTTATTGAGTTGACATCATTTTATTTCAAAATTATTAAAACGTAATAATTGAAGGAAATTAGTTTGCGAGAGCTCGCTCGCAAACTAATTAATAAACATAATTTCACATTTATAATTACAATGATCCATGTCAAAGGAAACCGCACAAT
Source organism: Tinea trinotella (assembly GCA_905220615.1). Taxonomy (NCBI): domain Eukaryota; kingdom Metazoa; phylum Arthropoda; class Insecta; order Lepidoptera; family Tineidae; genus Tinea; species Tinea trinotella. The sequence continues at coordinate 295,332 of HG992308.1, read as the reverse complement.
CATTTTATTATTGATTGTGATGGCGGCCATTATTAGAGTTGCAACAATCATTTATTAAACAAAATTAATGAACAATTATCATTTAAAAATTAACAAAAAAAAATTAGTTTTACTTCTGTTAATTACCTATTAGGTATAAAAATAAAGTAAGTTTAAAACAAACTGTAGTCTGCAACTGTGATTATGTAACAATACAAATTATTTTATATTTTTATTCACATATCTTTATTAACCTACTAAAGTGCTTGTATCATAGAAACAGAATAATCAAAGTACATATTATATCAAAAAGACAGTGGTACCGGCAAATGGTTTTAAACACGTGCTCTCGGTTTGCATGACCATTGCACTTACGCTATGATACTGCCCTTACCCGTGGTAAAACCTAAAACAATCAATTAAATTGTCACGCCTTCTTCCCACTGGGATAGGCAGAGACAATGAAGCGCCAATTGCCACGATCTTAGTATATTTAAACATTTACTTATTATTATTTTAGGTTTACCTTAGAAACCACATGTATAAGCCTATGTACATTCGGCTACTTATAAACGTTTATAAATATAAATTATATTATTTTAACATACAATATACGTAGACTTGCAAGTTATTTAAATTGTAAATTTTTTTTTTTAAATTAATCACAATTTGTGCCATGTGATCCAACTGTAGTCGCTGGTCACCCCCTAACAACAAAGCTTGACATCTGCGTCTGTCAGATCAAGGCGAAGACAATTGTGCTGTCACATTCAGACAAACAGAGCGACACGATTGCGCCATAGAGGGGGGGGGGAGGGGTTGCCACAAATCATTTAGATGACCCACCGGCCTCTACTACAACCACTAAGACATCTTGCATATATATAGCATAACTATCACGGATATATTCACAATACAAGAGTGGTAGAGCTTATGGAAAAACAAGTTTTTTTTGTTGTCACCAGACATCTGATCTCGACTTGCCTAATAGTAAGCAAGGAAAGGTACAAGTGTGCCGACGACTGTAAATTCCGATTCAGTTTACTCGTACGTTGCTTCGTCGCTATCACTATGCTAGTAAAAGGTACTCTCAGTTTAATTAAAACAATGAGCTTGGAGATAATCTTGGAGAGGCAGTTCAATAATTTCTTTGCGTTTACACTTCAATAGGAATAATCACAAGATCTTGAAGCTACTACTAACATTGGCCGGCATAGTGACGGCGACTAAGGCAGCCGTGAACAATCCGTTTTTTTTCAGTCGTCGTCACTCTTGGACCTCCTCTTGCTTATCATCAGGCGGGTCGAGGTCAGATGTCGTGTCACAATATAAAAACATAAAAATAAAAATACTGTCTAGTCCCTTCCAATCTTTTTTTTTTTTTTTTTTTTTTTTATTGTGACACGACATCTGACCTCGTCCCGCCTGATGATAAGCAAGAGGATGTCCAAGAGTGACGACGACTGAGAAAACCGGGTTTGTTCACGGCTGCCCCAGTCGCCGTCACTATGCCGGCCAAAGGTGCTTCTTCACGCATCGCTTGAAGGATCCAAGGTCATAGGATGGAGAGAACACATGGGCAGGCAAAGCATTCCACTTGTCAATAGATCTACAAAGAAAAGACGCACCGAACTTTTTAGTTCGACTGCCGATTCGGTCGACAAAATGCGGATGCTTTCCCCGACCTGTGCGGGTATTACGGGAGTGAAAAGATGAGGTAGGAACAAGGTTAAAGAGCTCTTCGGAACATTCCCCGTGGTATAGGCGATAGAGGACGCACAGAGCCGCCATGTCTCTTCGTAGTTGTAGGGGCTCCAGAGTTCGCGTGACCTCTGCATCACCTATGATCCGGACAGCTCGGCGCTGCAATGAATCCAGGGCATTAAGAAGATACTTGGCAGAGCCGTCCCAGAGGTGCGAACAGTACTCCGCGCAAGAGCGAATCTGTGCCTTGTAAAGAAGCAGGCGAAGCTCTGGCGCGAAGAACCGCCGCACCTTGTCCAGGATGCCAAGTTTGCGGGAAGTGGTCTTAATGGCCCGCTCGATATGGTCCCTGTGATTCAGATCGCAGCGAAGGGACATTCCAAGAATGTCCAGTCTGTCCGAAGCACTGAGGGAGATGTTACAAAGAGAGGGAAGGGGAGTAAACGGGGATTTTTTCGTCGAGAACGCGCATACCTGAGTCTTGTCTGCGTTGAACTGAACCAGGTTCTTGTCGCCCCAGTGGGTAATACGATCAAGAACCCGGTTCAGTCCCGCTACAACAGACTTTCTCATATCGGCTATCTCCTGTTTGCCGGCTGCGGGGCGGGCAGTGTAGCGTCCATGCACCGTGCTGTCGTCTGCATAGCAATGAATGCCGGATCCGAGGTCCAGCATGTCATTGATATGCAGAAGGAACAAAGTCGGCGACAGCACGGAGCCCTGAGGGACGCCGGCATTCACCGACATCCTGCGCGACGCGCTTCCATCCACAACGACGCGTATGGAGCGGCCACGCAGGAAGTCAGCTATCCAGCCCCGCAGACGGTCAGGTAAACCGTATGCCTCGAGCTTGGATAAAAGGCCCCTGTGCCAGACCCTGTCAAACGCTTTGGAGATGTCCAAGCCAACAGCAAGGGCTTCTCCATTACCATCCAACGCTTCACCCCAGACGTGCGTGGTGTGCGCCAGAAGATCACCAGTTGACCGTTTCGGCCTGAAGCCATATTGACGGTCATTGATCAGCTGGTGACCCTCCAGGTAGGCCATGAGGCGAATATTAATTATTCGCTCCATAACCTTGCACAGTACTGAGGTTACAGCAATTGGACGGTAGTTTGACGGGTCCGAGCGGTCGCCCTTCTTTGGGACCGGTTGCACATTGGCCCCCTTCCAAGCCCGAGGCACGCAGCCCGATGCGTACGAGAGCCGGTATAGCCTCGTCAAGACGGGAGTCAACTCCGCTGCACAAGTTTTAAGCACAAGCGCTGGGACACCATCGGGACCACTGGACTTCCGGATATCAAGCGATCGTAGCTCCATGCGGACATCGCGTTGTCTGATACGAATCTCAGGCATCGTATGTCCGCATGGACGCAGGGTGGGTGGCCCTACACCACGATCGTCAATATGCGAATTTGAGGCAAAGACTTCGGCCAGTAGATCGGCCTTCGCCTTCGCCGTATGCGCCAGTGAGCCATCAGGCTGTCTCAGCGGTGGCAGTACAGAACGACAGAAGTTAGATTCTACAGTCTTGGCGAGACTCCAAAAGCTGCGACTACCCGTTGGGTGCGCTAATAGACTCTCGCCAATCCTGGAAACGCGCTGTGCCTCCGCCTTTTTAAAGACCTTTCTGCAAGACTTGGTGGCACGATTGTAGGCTGCTTTCAACTCATCCACGTGAGGGTCATGATGTTTTCGACCCCTGACCCATGCACTGTGAGCTGCGTTTTTTGCTGAAACAGCAGCCGCGCAGTCACTGTTGTACCAGGGCCTGCTCCGGTCGTTACGAGATGCACAGTTGGATGGAACGTAATATTCCATCCCCAGTGCTATCTCATCAGCAACGGCCGAGGCACACGTGGATGGATCCTCGGAGTTGAAGCAGCGCTGCCACCAAGGGAGCGAAGCGAAATAATTTCGCATTCCCTCCCAATCCGCTGACCTGTAGTGCCATAAACGTCGCACCTCATTCCTGGCGGGAGGAGGCACGACGCGCGGCACTATCGTCTCGACCAGGCAGTGGTCAGAAGTCCCAAGAGGAGCTTTGACCGAAATTTTATACCCGGTCGGACGAGTGGTCAGTAGAAGGTCCAGCAGAGAGGGAGCATGACCGACAATGTCTGGTACCCGGGTGGGTTGGGTCACCAGCTGTGTCAGGTCATGCAGAAGGGCGTAAGCATGAGCAGCCCTTCCCGCGTGGTCGGTCCTTTGGGACCCCAACCACACCTCATTGTGTGCGTTGAAGTCCCCCAAGACCACGACCTCCGCGGTCGGGAACCGCTCCAGCGCTTCGTCTGTCGCCCGGCTCAGAGAATCGAAGAGCCGGGTTGTCTCCGAATCCCCGTGGTGGGAACGATAAAGGCACCCGTAGATCCTGGCTTGGGAACCAAGGTCTACGTGTACCCAGAGGATGGACAGGGAAGGATCCTCCAAGCAAAGCAGACGGAGACAACAGATATCGGACCGGATGTACACACATACCCCGGCTTTCGCGAGGAATCTTTCCTCAAGCGAGTAGCCGGGGTATTGGAGGTACGAGGTGTCAGCCGGTACCTTTATCTGCGTCTCCGTCAAGAAGAGCAGAGCGGGCTTTGCCGTCTCAAGATGGTGATGGACGGCACTGAGATTGGCGTGGATTCCACGTATATTTGTGAAATCCACGCCAAGCTCATTAGAAATGGGGGTTTGAGTTGCCGCTGGAGAAACTCTACTTCTTGTTTTGTGTGCTTGCATTTGGAGGGGGTGGGGGGGTGCGTGAAAATGTTGGGGGTTGTTTCTTCGAAAGGGACGAAAAGTGCAGCTATCCGCTTAGCCACATGCATCCCGGCGGTGTGAGTTTGCTGATCCGTCGGACGGAAGGGCCCCCGTACCCTCCCGGAAGTGATCGCCTGGACCCCATATCCGATCACCAATCGGCAAGACGAATCACCCCGAGATTATGCGCCGCCTGGTGGGGCAGCCTCCCTCCGTGGTTAGCGGTGGGCTCAGGCCCCTGTACTGTGCGGCGGGCGGCCAGCGGTCAACCGTTGCTACGGGTCTCCCTGGCCGACGGGTCAACAAACTCTCACCGGGATACTGCAGGTCAGCAGGATGCCACTGTCCCTAACCGAATCCACAACCCCCAACGCAACTGGTGCTACACAAACTAGTCCCCGAACGCGACCGGTCACTATGGGGGGATTTGCATCTGTGTAGGGTGGTAATTTCAACCAGCTGAGAACACTTAATGCACCGGAAGTGTCCTCTCCCACTCTGACTTATCACATCTGATTAGCACGGAGGGGAAGTAACAGTAAGTATCCAAATATTTGTTTAAATAAAAAGTATTTGAACTTGCTGACCTGCTACCGAAAAAGATCACAGAATGAGATGATCTAATGAGTTGTAATACAAAGTAAATACAAGTTGTATATAAAAGTAAGGTCAGCCGATAGATAGGTGCGCGTGGGTGATACATTGTTCTCACAGTAAACAATCACTACGTACGTTATTCTTAACTAAAACGTTATCGAATTGAATAAACATAAATCTTATTTTTTTATCAATGAGTATTTGCAACTATAAAGGTAAACTGAGGTAATTGCAACTATAACAGTTATCTAAATTGTGTTGATGTAAAATAACTCTATTGCTAAATACTCAAACTAAAATGTTTTATAAACAAACTAATTTATTTACAAAACATTTGCTAACAATTTGTATTTTAAATTAGACTCCGATTTCTTCTATATTTATAAAACTGTAAACACAATTTCACATCTTTTAAACAAGCAAATAAAACTATATCACATTTCTAATACATATAAACATTAAAGGCGACATTTGAACATTTAACGACCGTGGTCTAGTGGTAAATAAGTGGTCTCGCAAATCAAAAGCACCCGGTTCAAAACCACTTACCGGTGCCATTGTATCTTTGATTTATATACTTTGATCATCCTGTTTTTAAACCTAGAAGCACGTTTAGTAACTTGGGAAAGAACAGTAAGAAACATCGTTTCAAATCAATAATTAAATCAATTTGTCACGCCTGTTTCCCACAGGGATAGGCAGAGACAATGGAGCGCCACTTGCCACGATCCTGACACAACTTCATTGCTTCCTTCACATTAACAATTCTTTTTATACAAACTCTATGGCTACATCGTTTCATTGATCTATAAATATGTCCAAACGTAAACGGATTGTTTTCGTGCGAGAGTCCTATTACCCGAATAGATGTGTGTGTGCAGGCGTGTTGTTAGCGCTTGTCATTGTGTCTGGCTACCTCTAAACGACATTAACTGCTTATTTATTGTCAGCGAGAGCTGTGATGGTGGGAAATGTGGCGCTGTCTTATTTCAAATCACAAATGCATATTCTATGCTAAATGTACAGGAAAATGTACATTAATAAGCTACCGTGGTGTAGCGGTAGTGCACTGGTTTCCCAAACCAAGAGCACGGATTCAAAACCACTCACCGGGATCAATGTATCGTTGATATATGATGTACTTAGATCGTCCTGTTTTTATGATACAAACACTTCAGTAGCTTAGTATGGAAATGTAAATTTATAAAACTGAAATTTTAAACCGTGATTTACAATAAAAAAATTCAACTATGTATTATAAAATAAACATAACCTTACTTAACAAACATTAAGAAACTAATTACTAAAATGTAAAAACTTACCTAATCACAATTACCTAGGTTAATACTTAAATCTGGTGAAAATGGGTATTAAAAGTTCATTTGCAGAACAAACATTCAAACGATAGACGTCAATCAATCAATAGAAATCACATATTAAATAGAAAATAAAACATTTTAATTACTATCGCGTTTATTTTAATTAATTTAATTAGTCCTGATTAATGGTAAGGATATAGAGTCATAAACAATGTTCCCACAAACCCTTACAATTTCCTGGTACCTAATAAATATCATACAAAAAGGAAAATACAATATCACACAATCACCAGATATTAATATTTCGATTAAAAGCATTTTAAACATTGATTTATGAATTAAACAAATTTTATGCGGCTTACTATCGCGTTCAATCGTAAATATTTTTACGCCCGTTCAAAGATCAAAACTAATAACTTAATACAAACGTGTGTGGGGTCCAAGTGAGCCTCGCGTTGCATTTGAGTGAACAATCACAGCGCACACAAAGCTCACGACCTGCCAACATCACTTGGTGAGTTCATAAGGCCACAAGAAAACAATCACAATCCATTCATTAGGAACATAAACACATTTCGCACACTCGCTATTACTCGCACAGTGCATTTAATACACTACATACAACTAAATTTACTTTATATACAGCGTGTATCAAAGTACTTATATCAAAAATAATATACAGATAAGAAACTCTATTTATTAATTCATTGAGACCCGACATCTGAGCTCGGTTAATATAATAGTAAGCAAGAGAATATCGAAGACTACTGAAAAAATCGACTCAATTTACGGCTGCCGACGAAACTAGCTTTTTCAGGCTTCTGTTAAAGGATCTAAGGTTATTAACTCGATTTATGGCTTACTAATAATTATTTGTGACTTGACATATGACAGCACCCCTCCTGATGTTAAGCTGGAATGAGGCGACTGCTACTTCCAGTCAAATCCACTAAGTCAATCAATTATTATTTTATTATTCTGTAAATTAAAATGTAAGTTATATTTTTTTATATTTGATGTTTCTCTAATTAATTAATTTTATTTTTACTTGATATAATTATTTTTTAAATTTTAATATCAGTATTTTTTTATTTTGTTTGTAATAAAATAGTTTTTTAGGAAATTTAATTTTAATTGAGTTTTCTGACATAGTGAATGTTAGGTACACCTGTAAAGGCACGTCACACGGAATATTTATATGTAAAATGATTGTAGTATTATATATATATTCTTTGTGATGTGCTGATGGTGTAGCAAATAAATAAATAAATAATCATACACACATGGGTGAATGCAACATTATAACAGTTGACGTGTTAATATGTTGCGTATTTCAATTGGCTGAACATTCGCTGCACTATGGAGCGACATTTCTCATGCGCCCGCGCATACCTCGGTGTCACACGCGCGCGGCCGCACTGGCATGCAAACTATCCCACCACATGCCAACTGCCATTGTCACCTCTGCATCGGAAACTACTCTACAATTTCTAATGGTAATGGAAATTGCACTGCGACCAACTCAAGTGCACTAAATCTTCGCGCACGACTTACAAATGTGCATAATAAAGAAGCTGCCTGCAATCGAAAGGCCAATAAGATCAAACTTGTTACTGACTAAATGAACTGTGCTCTTATTACTGCTGTTAGGCTTAAGTGTAGGTCTTAAGTGCAGACGACTGCTACTACAGATAAATAACTGCAAGTAACATTGTCGCATTCATTGTGCCGGCCGAGTTGAAACCGGAAACCTTCGAACCGAAACGCCACTTCTTGTATAGTTTTCTATACTGTTTTTGTATACTCGACATCTGACCTCGACTTACCTGATGGTAAGCAAGGAACGTACTATCCTGAATCGGTATACTGAAAAAATGTCACCAACTGTCTGCCTACCAAAGTGCAAATGAAATAATAAACAGTTTATAATATATGCATATAAATATATAATTCCCCAATTATTTAAAAAGAAAAATTATTAAATTATCCGTTCATAACATTTAATTATTGGTAACAAAACATTGTCAATTCTCCAACAAAAGTAATTTGAACGTATTTGAAATATACGTATTCACCCATGTCCAGCATAATCAGCCCAGCATGCAACTTTCAGACAAGCTATACAAAAGCCCCTCACATGTCCACGACAAAGAAGACAAAACATCTAAAAAAAGCTCTTTCAACTTGGGCAAATTTCTCCATACGCCCGCCACCTTAAAGACAAGACCGCAGTCGGACAGGTGTGTGCACTGTCCACAAGCTCCTAAGGGGGCCCCTCCACGCCCGTCCCCCCAACCGGCAACGTGGGGTGGTAAAAAAGGGGGCAGTGAACGGACTCTGACGGACTTTTAATCACAACCCTCAAGAGATCGACGTGACGTAAGGTTTTTGAAAGTTGCAAGTGAATTTTCTACTCATTTGTTGGGGATTAATTTCGCCACGTCGAATTTGTTTTAATTTACTTGTGTTCGAGCGTACCCTTGTTAATTTGGTTTCGTGTGATGAGAGCTGTCATGTAAACAGGAACCTATTATACATACATACTACCTACTTATTGATATTTACTAAGGAATTCGTTATTTAACATATTTATGTTTCTATAACTTACGAGGAAAACAGCTTTCTCTTTTAATTAAATTCATAAACATTATTTACCTGAAACAAAACAAAAGTTAATTAGTATTTTGTAATTAAATTAAATTCTGTTGAAAAACTGAATACATGTAAGATTTTTTCTTCTTAAATGTATAGTACTCAAATGCAGATAGCACTGATATCATTTAAGATATTATAGATCTACTGATATTATTGTGTTTTCCGATCAAATCGGAGACATCCTAAAGAAAGCTAGGTTACCTAGTGCCCATAACCTTAGAGTTTACATGAACATTGTGGATGTGAAGGAAACGAGAGAGTTGTGTCAGGGTCGTATCAAGTGGCGCTCCATTGTCTCTGCCTATCCCTGGGGGAAAAAAGCGTGACGATTTGATTGATCAATATTATTATTGAAATAGGGGTTTTTATTATTAGGCTGAGCTAGAGTTGACAAAATAAAATAAACAACATAAAACAGCCTTCAAAAAATGTGTGCACAGTAACGAATCGGAAGTGGGAAGGCAGTGTGAAAGCCTCATTTAGATTTAGACTCCTTTAATTAAAGCCTGCAAGCCTTAAGGGGTGTGCAGAGAGGGAGATGCAGAGGCGGGTGGGAGTTCTGTCCACTTCCGATCGTAACGTATGGAGCACTTCATTTTGGCGCTGACGAGGGAAAAAGAAAAGGGCAGGTGGACACGACGTCTCCGATAACAGTAATGCAATAGAGTAGATATTTTAATTTTTAAAACATTTTTAAAGTTCAAATATTATCTATTGGTTAACAAATATGCAGTTACTACACTTTTTATTTAATTGCAGTATAAGTTATTTGTTTATTTTATAATATTTTCTAAATAAATTAAAAAATATTTATTTGTAAGAAATATTAAGGATAAAAAAAATAATAATAAGGATGATTTGTCATGTGAAAAGGATACACTTTTTCTTTTAAATGTTTTATGCAAACTAAACTGGTGTAGTAAAGCATGAATAGAGTAATCTTACAAAAGGCCACGTCCATGGTGCTCTTTGTGCCATTGAAGGCGCAAATTGAACATGGAGACATTTAATTGGTTCGCATAACTTATAGGCCACTCTCGAATGTGGCGCATTTTTAAATGTGTCCGCTTGATTAATAATTACTTGATCCTGCCCACCCCTATTTCACCCCATCACTGATTAGGAACGTGTGATTTCATTAAAGCTCATGTTTTCTTTTTACGTAGATCATTCCATTCTCAATGCGTTCATTATGGACAGACATATTGTGTTAGATTGATATTAATAAGTTATTAATTGTAACAATGTATGTTTTAAATAGTGTGTTTGCCGACCAAATCGGAGACATCCTCAAGAAAGCTAGGTTGCCTAGTGCCCATAACCATAGAGCTTGTATGAAGAGAATTGTGAATGTAAAGGAAGCCAGGGAGTGTAAGGATCGTGGTAAATGGCGCTCCATTGTCTCAGCCTATCCCTGTGGGAAAAAGGCGTGACAATTTGATTGAATGATTGAACTTATTCATTTGACTGGCTTAATATGTAAAGTTAATTTATTCGTTAAGAATGTATAAATTCTATAAAAGTTTATACAATTGAATTTTTTTGTTTTTTTTTTATGACTTTAATCTTTTATTAATTGTTATTCCAATGTTTTAATGTAGACATTTCATGAGTTTAATATTATTTTAAAAAAATGGCCATAATGTCTAACAGCATGCACAAAGAAATAGTAAGTAAGTAGTTCCACTTGGCAACGATGTTATTCGTGGTTACTTGACTTCCGCACGTGCATTACAAACAACAACTACGAAAATAGTAAATTGGGAGTGTGCTCTTTGGATGCGCTATATTTAATTTGTGAATATTAAACCTTGTCTGCAACAAATATATCATTCAAATTGTTACGCCTTTTTCCCACAGTGGGCATAGGTGATAGTGATAGGCAGAGCCAAAATAGCGACATTTGCCACGATCCTGACACAACTACGTTGCTTCTCTCACATCCACAATTCTCTTCATACAAGCTCTACTATTAATAAATTATATAATAAATAATAATGGTTTTGTGGTAATTTTCACAATCATTGAGTAATTGCAACATATTAATTATAACATAGACAGCAATAAGCAAACGCTTATTGGGGAATAAATAATAGCTGCAACATTTGAATATTTATATAGGTAAGGCCCCACACAGATTAGTCTGTGCAGTATCTCGTCGAGCAGTAAACGCGTTCCGGAATTGTCTCGGAGACTCCTGTGCGCCTTGAAATTATTTCTAAACGCGTTTATGTTCACACATGTACCGCACAGACTAGTCAGGGAACAGCCTTAGTCTCTAATTGGGCACATAAAAACTTGACCTAAAATTATGCAATATAATATTTACTGGTTTCACAAAATTTAATCCACGAAGCACAAGTTTATATAAGACTTATTTATGTAAGGCTGCCAGCCCATCTGTTTTATAACCCTATCCTAGAGTAAGGCACTTAAAAGCACCTCAGGCCGGCATAAGGACGGCGGCTAGGACAGTGGTAAAATTAGTCGTTTTTTTCAGCCAATGTCACTCTTCGATTACCATCAGACCTACTGGTCACAAAGGTCCAATCACACAGAGACACAATTGTTACAGAGGTCACAAATAAACCTGTTGTATTCAATATTTGACATTATTAAGGATATAAGAACTTAATAAAATAGCGCATCCACAATAATTAATTTCCTATATTCGTAATTGTATGTTTTACTCGTAGTTAGTTGAAAACATGCCATTGTTCAACTCAGGCGCAGGTTTAGCCTTATCGCCGTGTAACATACGGCTAACACATTTTGAACAAAAATGACATTTAAAATCGACGTAATAATGTCTACATTTGTTTGGGAAGGGTTTAATTGATATTATTTGTTTTCCGTTTCTAACTTCAACGTTGATAAGACTTTTAGCAACACAATATAAATTAAGTTAATATAGAAATGTAATGTATTTATTAAAAATATGGCAAATCATTTAATTGAATAAGTCCCTTAAGAACAAAATAACTATGCTGCCCTCTATTAGTTCTAGTTCCTTCTGCCTTTATTAGGTGCTCTATATATGGTTTATTTAAGGCGACCGTGTAGTGGTTGGTGGCGGTGGTGTAGTGGTTGCGTTATCGAGAGCAAGGGTTCAAAACCAACTTGCCAGGACCAATGTATTTTATACTATATCCTGTTTCTATGACTTCAGTAGCTTAATATAGAAAAGTTAATAAATAATAATAATATTAGGATTAGCAGAGTACAATTTTTAGGTTGTCAAATAAGCACTCAATAACCGTAGTATGTATGAAGAGATTTGTGGATGTGAGGATAGCGAGGGAGTTGTGTCAGGGTCGTGGTAAGAGCCCCATTGGCTCTGCCTATTTCTGTGGGAAAATGGCGTAACAATTTGATTGATTGATTGATTGATATAACAATATATAAATTAATTTATTAGTGACTTTATTATCTGGTGGCAATATTTCTCGAGTGAAACTGAAGAATGTTAAAATTGGCCAGCTCATTGGCACATCTTGGAGTGGTGTCTCCGCTCATTACGATCGTACGGTTTTTAACATCGTTAGTTCGCGGCACCTAATTGCATTCGATACCTTCCCCCTCCCCTTATGGCTTTTCAGCCACCCCCTTCCTTCTCTACACCCACCACTACCTCCGCATCTCTTAAACGAAATACTTACATGTATGACACCTTTTCAACAAAATATTTTTCCGTGAATAGAGCCGACTGCTACTACAGTTCAATAGCTGCAAGAAGCAGTCGTATCGACTATGCTGGCCTTGTTAGATATTTTGTCAGTGTCAACATTGCAATTGTAAATGTTCCAGAAGTGTGTATATCGGAGATATCCTTAAGAAAACTGGGTTGCCAAGTATTCATAACCGCTTGTATGAAGAGAACTGTGGAAGTGAGGGAGTTGTGTTAGAATCTTGGCAGGTGGCGCTCCATTGTTTCGGCTAATCCCTATGGGAAAAAGACGTGACAATTTGATTTGATTTGAAAGGAATGTTGAGATGGTTTGGGCAGTTTAAAAAGTTATAAATGGGGAGATGTTTTTTTATTGTGGCCTTGGCCCTCTTGGTAAGCAAGAGGAGCTCTAAGAACGTCGACTACGAAAAAAAATGACTCAGTATACATATGCCTCTATCGCTGCCATTATGCCGGTCAAAAACATTTATAGATTAACAAATGCGATTTAGAAATCAGAAGTGAGTAGAAGCTGAAATCCATCCGTAGAGTTTGTATAAAAAGGATTAAAGAAGGGAAAAGAGAGAGAAAGAGTTACGTCAGGATCGTGGAAAGTGGCGCTCATTTGTCTCTGTCTTTACCTGTGACATCAAACCGTGACTTCGTAGTTGTAACTGGGGATGTTGTGAATATGGAATTTCGGGTATGGATACGGATAAGCGATGCGTGAAGAAGCACCCTAGGCCGGAATAATGACGGCGACTGAGGTAGCCGGGAACTAACTCGGTTTTTTCAGTCGTCGTCACTCTTGGACCTCCTCTTGCTTATTATCAGGCGGGTCGAGGTCAGATGTCGAGTCACAATAAAAAAATATGGAATTTCTCATATGGATACGGATATTATACCGGTTTCAGATACGGTTACGGATATCTAATTATATCGAAACTTCCGATGGTTTCGATATAATTTCGGTTGCGGATATTAGATTTTTAAAGAATTTTAAGAGTAAAAGCCTGTCATAACACGGTTACGGATAGGTTTCGGTTACGGTTACGGAGCCCCATAACATCCTTAGTTGTGACCTCGTGCAGACGAATGCCATCTAAGCAATCAAATGTAAAATTGTGATTGACAACACGTAATTGTCCATATTGAGCAACCGGCCATAACGGAGGCGATGCATTCATAAACTTGTGTCACGAGACACCAAAAGTAAACAACATCGATCCCTGCTCACACAATGTATTGTAATGATATAATCCAGCATTGCAGCACTTATCAAATGCATAGACTTCCGCTGAATATAGCGGATAATATAAAACATAATAAATAAAGTCTCATCATTCGCATTGTGCGCGACAGAGTATAAAAGAGATAGGTGTCTCGTTTACTCATACTTTATGCGACACTGGCTACCCACGCGACTCTCAAACATAACACACAAAAATTTATTAACAAATAACTTAGCTATATCATACACACACACATCTACCTACGAGCATTAATAATAAATGTCTAAGTATAATAACACCCTTCCCAATAGGTATAGGCAGAGACTATGGAACTCCTCTTTCTATGATCACAGGACATTTGTCTTGCTTCCTTCACATTTTCAAAGGGAATCTAAACATAAATCCTTTTTGTAGATGGCGCCACCGGCGACACGACGGTTGTCAGATTCATCATTGTCAAGTTACCTATTTTTATTTAATATTTATATAACAATTTAAGATTTAAATAAATCATGGACATGTAAGTATTCGACGAGGAATCTTATAACGATAAGTAATGAAGAAGACATACGGGTTTTTTTTTCAGAGGAATAGAAACATAAAAACGACAACGGTTATATTATTTTGTATGAAAATGAACACCTTATATTATTGTCTTTTATAGAATCGACATGACATTTTTTATGTTTCAGGACTGTAGCAAGTGGCGCTCTGTTGTCTCTGCCAAAACGGCACGACGATTTGATTGTTTGATATTTTTATTTTAGGCTTCTAAAGTGCTTGTATTATAAATTTACATCCCCATTCTCTTCTTTTATACAGGATACGAGATAGTATCGGATTTAAACGGTGAACATTATGATGGATTTGATTAAACTAGTGACCAATTCATGCGCCAAAATTAAAATTTATCACAATTATATCATTAACATTATAAAAACTTATTTAATGCAGCTTAACATTGGAACTAAACAGAGAATGCGTATTTTGAGCCATAAAATTATAAGCATAGAGTTGAATTCAATGAAGCTTAATCAGAAGTGTATTCATATATTTATGATTTCTTCTTTGTCTTTTGAGATTGGTGACGTGACGGCGGCGTCATGTCATAATTTATGATGAGCATGGCTCCATTTGACATGGCGAGTGTCATTGTAATGGCTTGGACGCCTGTTAATGTATTGTTTTCATTTATCATTGCGCTTTGAGATATTGTCGTAGGCAGAGCACCTTGATAGGGATTAATGTTTTGTTGATAATCATTCGCCTTTGACGGTTCTGTTCTATCATTGTTGCGGCGGATTGATGGTGACTTGTGCCTTTTATAACTGTAATGTGCCTAATGGCAAATTGGTATAACATAAACAAATCACAATATGTATGAAAGAGGTGTTTCGTTTTTTTTTATTGTAGCTCAACAACACCTCGCCTAAACTTAAGCTGCAGTGCGATCCATGATTGGAGACGACAATTAAATAACTGCAAGTAGCAGACGCATCCACTATGCCGGCCTATATTGAAGCGACAACTATTAAATTAGTCCCTTCAATCTCTTCAAACACTTCACGTGTACATTTTAAAATGGTGGTTCTACCCCGGATCGGTAGACTGGACAAATGACCATCAAAAATAAATTCTATGAAACATATATTTGTTCCGATCAGGAATTGAACCCGGGACTTACGCGACCTTGTTTGTTACCGACTACCAATTCGCCACATGAGTCAATTTTAAATCATCCTTATATCTTATAAATTTACCTTAATAAATGAGAGTTGACGCATCAATGACAATGACCTCTTAGTAAAAGGCCCAAATAAATAAGTCTTAAAAGGAGAAAGAACATTTCATCGGAATCCAAATTATCTGGTTGATCATAGTAATAACAATGGCGGCATAGTGGGGCAATCAAGCACGATCCAAGAGATGGCACATCAAAATCATATCAAAACATAGCAGAAATCTTAACGACAGAACGACGTCTTTTCACGTCAACTTGATATACATTGTGCCAGTTACACTTTTATTTGTGACCCGCACATCACATTTTAAAACACAAATTCAATAAACTTTTCAAGTAAATGTAAGAACTTATGCCGTTTATACTCTACCGACCTGGTAATAAGCTATAGTCTGTTTTTATTGTTGTAACTCCACATCTGACCATGACTTGCCTGATAGCATTAAGCAAGGGGAGGTTAAGGAGCGCCTACGACAAATAAAACGAGATGCAGTTTAGGGTTCATGCAAGGTCCAGAAGAATGAGAAGAACACACAGGCTGGGTAAATAGTCTACAAAAAAAACGCATCTAACTGTTTCGTTCGACTGTCGGTTAGATTCATAGAATGTAAGTGATTGTTAAGTCCCTAAACGAGTACTATTATTTTACATCAACGAAAAAAATATGTGTCAATTTATTGCCTAAATAAAAAAAGAATTTTATTATTTCAAAGTTAATAATACAATGATTATCAATGCAATGTACAATACAATGAATGATGCGGGACACAGCAGCACTTAGCTATTTAGGGGTCACAAATAAACGTACAACTAACACTAAAACTTGACATCTATCGAATCAAAGCGTTCATCGATACGATCAGAGAGACGATAGATATGAAATGAATGCTTCTTGATAACCGACAGACCGACAAAAGGTTCCGTAAACCTAAGTAAGATTAAATGTAGACTTGATGGCGAAACCTCTTTTATTGTTTGTAAAATATCAGTCAACTTAAATATTAATTGGATAATTTGTATAGTTATGACATATGACCGCATATGATATGATGATGTTGTTAAGTGCATTCCCGCTCATGGAGACTGCTGCTACAGTCGTATACTCTATGCCGGCCTAAATTAATTCCAGTAGCTTTTCGATATATCCCGAAACTAGATTGATCGTGGTGTTTACGTTTTAATATAGTGACTTGTAATATACAATATTGTTATACAATCCCTATTCCTATCCAATCATCTGTTTTTTTTCATTGTAACCACGAATTACTTCAAAATGCCAGATAGTTAGTAATGAGCGTTCGTTAAGGACCTTTTAGGAATTATGTATATTGAACAAATAAATATTTCATTTCATTTCATAAAATTTTTTAGGTTTAATATTTCTGAATATCAGCTTTTTATGCGCAGGCATTTTAAAGGAACTAACAGTTGGTTTAACAATTAACTTGCTTTTTGTTTTAGTTTTTAAACAGGTTGATGTAATTGCGAATTGCTTTTGACAGTTATTTTGATGTATAGTAAAATGAAATTAAGTGACTTTCAAAGTAATTTTGCGATCAATAATAAAATTTTACCAATTATGTACCTACCCATAGTTTACATAAAAGTACAATAATTAATAAAAATTAATGAGAACCGGTATACTATATTACAGTATCCTTTCTGATGGTAAGCTAGCGTGCGAAATGGAATCTATAAATGGAGGCGAGAGCTACCACATACAATTAATTAACTGCGAGTAGCTGCAAGCAGTTAGGTGAAAAGACGAAAAAAGGGAAGAAAAGGTCCTCAGAACTTTCTCCATGGTAAAAGCGATAAAAACGATGACCACGTGCAAAGGTCTACAAGCAAGACAACTAGAGCAAACAGTGCTCGACTTAAATTATTATTTTTATTTAAATTTCTACACTAAGCTTCATTGGTACCGGTGGGTGGTGTCGAACTCGTGCTCTCCGCTTTGTGTGACCATAGCTCTGCCACTACACCACGGACGCCTTGTGATACTTAAGGTCCGATTTCGATGGCGACTGCAGACCGCACAACTGTTTGTATGAGATTGATTCCATGTGAGGCACTGCAGTCTGCGGCAACGCCATACAGATTTATACAAACTAGTAGTGCGGTCTTCCGTCACAGTCTGTGGTCGCCATCGGATCGACATCTTCATAGTAAGTCTACATTTTGTCTTCGGAAGTGAATGTGACAAAGAACCTCAGAAAATGTCTGATTAATCACTTGCATTAAGACAATGCGGCCATTGTTCCACCTGAAAGGGCATTGAACACCGCAACGGGTGAACGGTGCTATTATTGAAATCCTGAAAACCTATTGAAAACCATTTTTAGTACAATTTTCTCGCCCCATTCATAAATTTTAGCGCTGATAGGTTTACATATGGCTGAAACTACTTCAAAATTGGATTTTGCTAAGTGAAATGAGCTTAAAATGTTTTGGATGAGTGTGAAGAGTCGTTCTTTTAATGAGATAAATAAATAGATACTGATCTACTGAAATAATATTAACTATAATAAAACAAAACTACAACTAATATTTAATTAAAATAAACAAATTATAAAACGCAAATTGAATACCCTTCTTTGATTGGGAATCGAGCACGTTACCGCGGAGGCAGCCTAGTTCAGTCTTTAATCTTAGACAAGGAACCCATTATTAAAGTGTTAAAGAGCCATACCATGCGCGTACGCACGTTATAAGCAATTATTATCGCTTTTAATTTAAACCTATGCTCTGATATTAGCGCAGCGATAAACGAAGCAGGGCGTGAAAAATTAAGTGACGATTATTGCACGGGCACGTGATTTGTTGCGGATAATAATAACAGGGAAACTTCAACTATAGACGTTTATAATAAGTAGGCTGTGTTATGCTGTCTAACGGCTAATGTTGTAAACAACAAAAGTGGCGTACAACCTACGGATTTCAACGGGATTTTACTTTAAAACTAAAATGCTAAATTATGCAGAAAATAATAAACATTTTTTTTAATGTGCCGCCTCATCTAACCTCAAATTGTACTTCCCTGGTAATAAGCTGGTCTGAGGTCCAAAGGGTGTTTAGGCCGTGGTATGTGTAAAATGGCTCTAATTTAACAAAGTCAAATAAATGCTAATTACGTACTTACATGATTAAAGTACTTTAAAAGATATAATATTTAAGAATACATTTATTTATTCTTAAATATTTTTTATAAGATATTACTTTTATAAGTTTTTTTACATTTTAATACCAAAGTTCTATATTCTAATAAAAAAAATTGGTATAATTGTATTTTCTTAAAATATGCGCGACCATTGATTATTAAAAAAATTTGGTATAATTGGTACACCGACAAGTGGTTATAAACCGATAGGTTTTGGTTGAAGTAATAACAAAACACTAATATATAATTTATTTATAATAAATAAACAATATGTATTAAATATTATTATTTGCAATAATATTCAAATAAATAAATATTCAAATTTAATTAATAAATAAATAAATAAATCGGCTGAGTAATAAATGGCCCCAAGTAATCGCAGCGCTTATGCAGAACTGTTGTCGAATCAGCCCAATCTATACATAGTGTACCTTCCGACATTGGAATGGCGAACCTTATCGGCTTCTTCATCATTAATTAACGACCGTACAAGTAAGTTAACGTGATTTACCGCCATGATGCGCATTTCTAAATAATTTCCTATAAGGGGGCCACGTTCACATTGTCCAGCGCAATGTTTAACTCACTCATTGAATATTAATAAGTCGCTTTATCTATAGCTCAACCACTACCAATGCGTATTTGTGCGCAATACTCAAACGCATTCGCTCCACACATTTCTTGTTCATCTATTAAATATAATGATTTGGTTTTTTGTCCAATATTTGCCTAAATTAACGTTTTCAAATTATTTCTAATTCTCAATGAAAAATCTACCACGACACAATTTCACATACATAGAAAAATGGAGCGCCAATTTTCACAATCCTCACCCAATTATTTTGCTTCACATCCACAGCCATAGGCACTACACTGCAAAATATCAATAATATTTCAATAGACTATAAATAACGTATACCTGTATTACTTGCCTAACATCTAAAACACAGACTATATAAAATATATCAAATTCCTGTTTAAAATTAATGATTTATAACATTGACAAGTCACGATAATAATAAAAGCCAAGTGTAGATCAGTTCTAGGTAATAAATACGCGTTGAAGTCGATGTAGTGAGTCGGTTGATGGGCCCTAATAGCCTAATAAACTGCCTGGACACACCATCTCACTGACGCGACCGGCGCGGCGCCCTAAGCATGCTCATACACTGGACGCACGAACACACAACGAACATCGGTAAAATTATATTTAATATACTTTATCTCAAGTTATTTATTTAATCATACATTTCTAATTTTTAGTTCCTATAAAAACAACAGACAAACAAAAATAAAAACTCTTTGGCATTACAAAGTATAAACCTAGAAAATAAATTATAAAACAACAATTTAATGAGATCTCTTACTTTTTCAAAGTGTCCAGTCTCTCGATTCAGTGTAGTACCATCACTTACAAGTATACAGACCGTGAAGTGACTTAGTCGCGATTCGAGATCAGCATGTAAGTTGCTGGTTTTAACTAGGCCGGCATAGTGGATGTGACTGCTACTTATAGTTATTTAATTGTAGTATCAGTAACTTCCATTAATGTACCGCACTCCAGCTTAAGATCAGGCGAGATGCTGTCATATGTCAAGTTACAATAATAAATAAATTATTATATATAGAAATTATTATTACTTTATTAGACTCACACCTTGCAATCTCTTGTCGCGATCAATTAGTAAAACTTATTACTTTATGAACTCTAATAGTGGGATATTCTCCAATTGTGGCCGCTGACAATGCTCGGTTACAATACAAAAAATGTACCACAAAATAAAACAAAAGACAATAATCTATTACAGTAGTGTAACGTTCTTTAACACAAATGTGTAAACGTCCTATATTTAGTCGAAGCAAATTAACTTATTTTTTTGTTTATTATTTTTCTACATGCATACATCTTTTATTTTGATAAATTGTACAACAATTTAATACCCATTTTTACATAAGTAGACAAAATAGTTATTAATATGAAACAAGAATAACGACTATCGTAATTCGTGATATATTTTTTTATTGTGGTTCGGTATTATGACAGCACCCCGTCTGATGTTGAACTGGATTGCGGTCCACGAATAAAGGTTACTGCTACTACAGGTAAATAAATATACGTAGCAGTTACTTTTTTATGTCGGGCTAGTTAGAACCGGCAACTTACAAGCGGATGCCAAAATAGGATTAAGTCACTTCACGGTCTGTATACTTGTAAATGGTGGTACTATCACGGCCTTTTTTCTACAGGGATAGGCAGATATAATAGAGGGCTACTTGCAACGATCCTGACATATCTCCTAATAATAATTATTAAATATTACAAAAAAAATCATGAAACTAATATTCCCTTTAACCAGGAATTGAACGGTACTTTACTGGTAACCAATGCGCCACGCCTCAATGCGTCATCAAAAATGTATATATCTTTTGTGTGCAATATAATAAATAGAATGAATGTTCTTTTATTAAACAATAAACTAAGATGGAATGCAACACCATTTCCTTGAAATGATTAATTCCAAAATGCTAAACCTCCATACTTTGCGTCTTAGGTATTAGGTTGCTTCTACACTATCATTCAGTTAAGAAACAGTGCAACAGAACAATTCAAGGGATCGACAATCGAAGTGTTTCAATACGGTAATCAACACTAATTTTTTATATCATAATAATCGACCGTTGAGGCGATTTGAGGCGACCGTGGTGTAGTGCCAGTGCAATGGTTACACATACCGAGAGCTCGAGGTTGAGTCCACCCACTAGTATCAATGTATCTTTGATATATGTACTTTGGTTGTCCTGTTTCTATGATTTAAACACTTTAGGAGCTTTGTACAGATTTTGTTTAAATAAAGTTTTATTATTAAGTTTATTAAGATATGTAAGAAAATCTTTAAAATTCGAAATAGGGTTTGAACCTTTTTTTATTATTGTAACTCCACATATGAAAACCACATGATGTTAAGATGGAGTGCGGTCCATGAATAGAGGTTACCTGCTACTATAGTTAAATATCTCGAAGTAACAGTCTTATCCACAATGCCAGCCTAGCTCAACCCGAAATGCGACTAAGTCACTTCACGGTATGTATACTTGTAGGTTGTGGTACTCTTTGACCGGAGTAAATATTCGTCTCTATTTTTATTAAAAAATATTTTATTTTATTATTAAATATTACAAATAAAATATATGAAACAAATATTTTCTCCGAGCGGGAATCGAATCTGAGACTTTTCGCTACGCCTGTTGTCAAATTCTAAAAAGAGAGCTAATTTTCCTGGACTATTGAGAATCATAATGTACCACAGTATATCCCTAGTGGTACATCTAGAAGAGAACGAACTTACCATATTTTTCTTAATGTGATTCGAGATCTGACTTCGATTTGCTTCATAGAAGGCATAGAAAGGTAAAAAACACAGTAATTTTTCTCAGCTTACTTGAAGGAACTAAGATTAGAGAAAAGAGAGAACACATGGGCTGGCAAGTATTTTTTTATTATGATTCAACCAATGACAGCACCCCGCTTGATGTTAAGCCGGAGTGTGGTCCACGAATGGATGCCACTACTACAACAATTCAATAACTGTAAGTAACAATGACATCCACTATACCGGCCTAGTTGGAACCGGCAACTTACAAGCTGATCCCGAAACGCGACCAAATCACTTCGGTCTGTATACTTGTAAGTGGTGGTACTACCACGGATCGGCAGACTGGGTACCACTGCCTACCACTCATTGTGGTGTACAATGGTCTTTATAATAAGGCAAAGTTCCCCTGTGTGTGTTATTGTGATTTGGTTTTTGTAAATGATAGGCTTAATGCGCATGCGCACACTTATTAGCAGCAATAAAGACAACGAATGAACCAAGATTAGTGGGTTAGACGCGCGTGATGCACACACACAGAGAGCAGGACGCAACAGTAGGTGCGCCTCATGTTGTGTGAATTCTGATGATCGTCATTATCCCTTTGTGGAGATTTTTTTAATATTAAAGACAGTTTTATTAAACCAACAGCAATAGCCGCAGTAATGCAATTTTTACATATTTTTTATTATTATTTACATTTCTATACTAAGCTACCAAAGTGCTTGTATCATAGAAACAGGACAACCAAAGTATATATATCAAAGATACATTGGTACTATTGAAAAAATTGTTTTCGTAACCATTGCATTACCACTACACCACGGTCGGCTTATTAATAAAATAAATACACGAGTATTAACGTTAAAATAGTGAAATAATAATATTTATTATAATAAAGTCAATGCATTCTTTAATATCTGCAACTCGAAGCTTGTTATATGCTTATGAGATATGTATATTTACACTTTATTATGTATAATATTTAAAAGTTTAAGTGACACAATATACAAACTTTCACTAAAATTATACAAAACATTTTATGCGTAATTAAGTTAAAGGTATTTTGTCATTTAATGTGTATTTATTGATTCGTTTATTTTTATTTCTACGAGTACACTTGTTAGATAGGGCCAAAATAGTGACGGCGACTGAAACATTTGTTTATTTAGTCGTCGGTGCTTTGCCTACCATCAGTTGAAATACATACATACCAAGTTAAAATACAAACATTAAAAACACTTTAATAACTTATTTAATACAACGCGTGATCTCTATAATGGGTGGCTAATCTGTTCTCGCTCCTGAAGGCGTATCATTTAGTTCATAGTTGAAAGCTGTCAATATTAGTTAGGAAGCACCTGTGACTAGGCATCATTGCCAGCGATAGAGAACTGATGACAGCGCACACTGTTTCCATTGTTATACATACATAATATATTAATGTGTTTCCTTATTTTGTTATATTATTTATTACAGAAATTACGTTTTAAAAT
This sequence comes from Tinea trinotella, assembly GCA_905220615.1. NCBI lineage: Eukaryota > Metazoa > Arthropoda > Insecta > Lepidoptera > Tineidae > Tinea > Tinea trinotella. The sequence goes on along the minus strand of HG992308.1, from coordinate 271,657 downwards.
ATAAATAAATCTATAAGTATATTGGCCAGTATATTTTAACTGCGGCTATTATTATTATTATTTATTTAGGTTATTAATTCAGCCGTGTCTATAAAAGTTTTATAATTTAAAACTTCACATTTATAATTTCCATGACAACTATATCTACAAAAGCTGTTAAAGAATTAGATACCAAGTAAAGCTCTTTTTTTATTATGGTTTGACATAATAACTCAGGTAAAAACACGATTTATTAAATTGATAAAATTATTAAAAATAAACTATCGGGTAAAGACTTGTAAACTTTTAAGCTAATCCAAAAATGCGACAGAGTCACTTCAGAGTTTGTACCCTTGAATTTGATAGTATTACACCGGTTGGGCAACGAAAATAAACCTAAATATAATAATAAAATAACATGCAACATATTAAATGAATCTATAACTTTATTGATGGCACAATGGAAACGTGCCACACCCAAATTCTACAGGTGTCAGTAATGAAGCCAAACGCTCAGCAGAGATGACGGATACTCACCTATCTAACAATATACATAGGTAACAATACAACTTACATTATAAACTATATTACAAATAAATTAATATTTACAAATAGGTATGTTCTTCTCACTTCATATTTCAAATTAATAAGAAAAAATAAGTTAAATTGAATAAATTTTATCCGTCCTTAATTTACTAAATGTAGCTACCATACCTTATTAAACTAAGTAAGGTCTGTGCGGGAAGAGCAAGAGTTGTTTGAGGATCATAGTAAGTGGCGCTTCATTGTCTTTCCCTGTATCCCTGTAGGAATTGAGACGTGACAATTTGATAGATGGATTACGTTATTCATCATTATACGTAAACCTTTAGGTTCATGTTTAACAACCATAGAACACATCCTATTCCTTTCATTTTAATAATTATTGTAAAATGACAGCGTAACTCGACCGAGTCATGTGCCTCCTCGGATCGGCCTACCGATAAAACTACAAATCCTATATGTAAGAAGTGTTAAAACTCTTTTTATACGAATATAATAAAGCGTTCCAATCGCCGCTAACCGATATCTAGGAGTCGATTATTAAGTCGGTGTCTATGTGAGTTACGAGCCGTCCTCCGTGTGAGTTATGCGCCGAGTGACGCGATTAACTGAGAGTTAAAGGTCGTCTGAGGTGCGACAGCCGCCGCAAAGTGTTGCTGCAATACTAACAGTTATTTCACGATCCTAAAACAATACTGTCTCGATTGCATTCACAAACATTTCTTTAGTACTGCACTCAATTACAAATAATGCCAAATCGCTGAAGACAATCCACAAATACGAGCAAATATAGGAACTACAGGTTACATTTAAGTTTATTTTTTTATTGAGATACGACTTATGAACTCGACTTGCCTGATGCTAAGAGCGCCGACGGCTTAAAAACGATCTCATTTTACGATTGCCTCAGTCGCAATTTATGCCATACTATGCCAGTCAAAAATATACCGATTAATTTATGTACCCATGTAACAATTTAATTTACAATAATATCTAGCTTAATCAAAAAATATTATTCTAAAATAATTAGATCAATTAAGAATAAGTAGAGGTCACTAGATAACGTGTTCTCTCCTTTCTATATACTTGGGTCCAACAGGCGAAGCGCGAAAAGGCACCTCTGAGCGGCATAGTGACGGAGACTGAGGTAACCGTGAATTAAGTCGACTTAATTAGTCTCTACCACCAAGTACGACCCCTCTTGTATACTATTAAATATGAATTAATAAAATATAGAGTTATAACTGTTTTTATAAAGATAACATACTAAATAATAATTTCAATAACGTTTGTTACAATACAAAAGTGTTGCATTTAGTATTGTCGCTGTTACATCGGCCGGATGATTTGTGTGTTTGATTTGGAGTGAGCGGCAATGTGGCGAGATCACCAACATCCACTGAACTATCACGAGGGGATTATTCATCTGGCTGCAAGACACTGACATTTTCTTAAGTTTATTCTATGGAAATATTATGCCACTTTCAAATGTCGACCGATAAACTCGATCACGAACTTGATAATCTTGAAAAACTCATGAGAAAACATTTTTTGTGTAAATGTCAATGAAAATGAAAATACAATAACATTCATACAAATATGATTATATTGGAATAAGGTTGTATCGTCTTATAAACTATAAAACCCATCATCAGTCAGTTTGTGATGTTTTTGTGGAGCAGTATGACACTTTAGAGGTAATAAATAGTTAGCTAACGAAAAGTCTTGTTTTTTATGAGATAATATTCTTTTACGAATATATAAGTATAGGTAAGAGCCGGATTAATGTAATTTATGAAAAAAAAATTGTAATCAAAACTTAAGTAAAGTACTTTGGAGACACTGAATGTGAGATAAAATCTCATAGTAGCAAATACGAGTATTCATAAAAAATACTAATGTGATTTTTATGACTTTAATCTTCGAGTTTTACTGTCGAGTTGTAATATTCTCTCCTCGCAAGGAATAGAAGTGTAGACTAGAAATAGCTTATGAATTTATAGGCCCATGTCAATTTGTACAGTGACAGACGCTGCGACAAACATAACGTGAATTGTTTTAATATTATTATGCAATGTTTTAGACTGTGTAATTGATACCAGGAAGTGAGTACTTACACCAACATAAACTATCACGTTTGAAATATTTACCTCAAATAAAATAAATTATTTATTACAACTGCCATTAGTTTATATTTCGTTTTGGTATTGGTAGTGTTAGACTAATGAGTTGAACATTTTAACATTTAGTAAAAACCGTAAAGTTTGCTGACATTTGTTTGTGGTGCATCTCATAGATCGAATAGATCGCAGTGATGTGTTATCGTATAGGTATAGTGCCAAACTAAAAAGAAACTATCACCATTTAAAAAATATTGTCAGGATCATGGAAAGTGGTGCTTTGTCGTCACTGATAGGCAGTGGTAATTAAGGTGTGACTTTTCGATTTACTTTGTGTCAAAATTTATCAAAGGCTCTCAAAACTAATTTAATATATTCTTTAACAATTAATCAAATTGTCACACCACCAGACCAACAGAGATAGGCAGAGACAATGGAGCCACTTGCCACGATCCTGACGCAACTCCCATTTTATGTTAAGCTCTAGTACGATGCATGAGCCGGCCACTATGCCGACCACTGAAAAATACCTTAAATAAATGCGAACAACCGAATCCCTAGGATCGTTTTTCATGTAGTAAATTATTTAATGTGCTAATGATCACTAAGTTAACTTTAGAACAAAAAAGTGTTACGCCTTGACATGTATTCAACCTTACGTCCTATCTATTGAAGCCCCCATATATCCAATCCCCACTATAAGCGTTGATCCTAATGTGATAGGACGTGCCCATCGTCCTGAACACAACACTTCCAACACCTCTGATAAATTCTATCAATAACAACTTAGCCATTGACGTTACTCTAATATGACTTCAGGTGCAGATTCAACCCATTTTAATGGTATATATTCACGATGCAAGGGTAGACAGTTTGTAGATTGTTATTCGTGAGTCCACGTGTGCTAGGTATGTATATTAATTGTATAATAATGTGCGACCGTGGTGTAGTGGCCGTGCAATGGTTACGCAAACCGGGAGCATGGGTTTAAAACCACTCACCGGTACTAATGTATCTTTAATGTATGTGCTTTGGTTGTCCTATTTCTATAATACAAGCACCTTGGTAGCTTAGTATAAAAATGTATAATAATAAAAAATGAGTACTGAAGGATTCTGAAATTTAATCTATAATGATGATGCTTGTATCATAGACACTGGGCAACCACACATTTTCGAAGTATCAGTTTTTTCTTCAGTTTTCAGGATTCTCAGTATATATAGATATTAAGCTTGCATGAAGAGATTCAGTTTTTCAAGATAGTAAAATGTGGCCCTTATTGCTTCTGCTTATACCTATGGGCAATAAGGCTTCACATTTTCATTGGTAGAATGAAGAAGTTACTAAACTAGTATTATATATTATAAAGTATAATTTTTAGTTTCACTATCCACTCGAATAAAAGCAGTCACAAATGTAGCCATAGTAATATTAATGCGCATATGCAAATAATAATTGTATAACTGTTAACTAATTAAGTATTATAATAAATAAAACATATTAAAAGTGTGTGGTAGCTTACTTAGCAACTATTCACAATATTAATCCATCAGCGTGTTTTACATTATTCATGGAATGCTATCTATGTATACAAAATTATGCTTAAATTGAATATTTGTATTCTTGTATAATTTTTAATTCGAAAACGATATCAATAAAGATTTTAAACGTTGCATTAATTGGTCACAATTTTATTAACTTTAATATTAAGAAAATATTAATATTATATACTTTATAATCTATCAATCAACCAATTGAAATTACCACGCTTTAATTCCTACGGAAATTCAGAGACAAAGGAACGCCGCTTCTCACGCTTTTGACAAACTCTCCAGCTTTCTTCACATCCTCAATCATCTTCACAGAACCTTTAATGTTATGGGCACTGTGAATTGGGGCCCGTTCTTATTAAAAAAAAATAGAAAAAAAATACTTGTTAATTATTTTCAATATTAAATTACCTAATATTATTTTTTGAATATTGTGGCTCCTTGCACCTTGCACCATAAGAGCACCTTGCCTCATCTTAGATTGGACTGCAGTCCATAGTCTTTGGCGACTGCTACTGCAAACAGCCATTTTTGAGGGAATTCAGAAACGCGCTTTATCGCGATCGGCGGACCATCAACAGTCGTCTGCCTACAAATTATAATATTTCTTGTTTTTATTATTGTATTAACTTTTATGAAATAAAATAATTTGTCATCGCGAATAGATCTCCCATGATGATGATGATCGGATTGGTTAGATTAATGCTGCGACACGACGATTATTAATTTAATTAATCGATTCGCATTCGAATACACGGATTCGGACGCGATCTCGAGACGAGGTCGTTACACTACAAGATGACATGTTTATTAGCGTGGCCCAAATATTGATATAAATTATTTAAATAATAAACCCACGTTTTATGTATAAATAGAGACGCATTTTTATATAAGATATCTGTGATGCTTGTCAACGTATAGCACTCTATGGGGATTTCATTCACGTAATTAGAGGTTGACGTATAGTTAATGTATATTTAGATATTGTTCATTCTATTGGAAATAACATAATCGTTTTATATATTTTAGACAGATATTCAATCTATTTAATTATAATATGATTCTAGCTAGGATTATATTGCCATCTAGGAATGTAGAGAATCTGATGATAGATCCTCTCAGATCAGCAAAACTAAAAGAGATAAAATATAGTTCCCAAACTTAAATAGTACTATGAGTCTTCAACTGGGCTGTTACTAATTTAAAGAAGTTGCAGTTACTCATCATATACCATAAGGGTCTAAGTGAATATGTACCTACATATTATTTAAACGCGACGGGTAAAGCCGAGGGGACAGTTAGTTGGATTACAAGTCAAATTGGAAGATGGTGCGTCCTTGTCTCTACCTGTTCCCGTAGAAAGGAACAGTTTAGAACATGGCAGTTTACGTAAATATTGTTAGGAAAACATATAGACTTATAATTCACGCAAACTTTTTGTTGGCATTACATTATTTTATAGTCCACAGTGTGTAAAAGCCCTTAATGTGATTATGGTGTCGTAACTTACGGTATCGATAGAATGCGATCGTTAAAAGAAAGCCAAATATCGATTCGTTTTATCGATTATTTAGAATTCCGAATAAGGCCGATGTCAAAACAACGGTTTAATAAATTCCCTTGTTGATTTTTAGAGATATATAAAAAATCATCTAGCGGTTATTTTTGTTAGAGATTATAATCACTTGGAAATATATAAATTAATCTAAATAATATACAATAATAATATAAATGCAAATGTTTCATTATTAATATTCATTTCTACTAAATGAGGTGTTCAGAAACGGTTCTTTAATACTTGGATAACTAAACGTTTGTTATGATAACGACTTGCCTATAAACCTAATAATTAGGAGCTAATGGCAAAATATCTGTGCCAATGCTTAAATAACAAAATTAATAGGAAAAATCCTAAATTGAATAATCCGCGAACAGCTTAAATCATTTCTAAGTAATGCCAATATATCATTCTAGTGGCATATTCATTAATGCATTTCAAATAACCACAAAACGCTATTCCACTTATAATTAAAGAGACATTTCATTTAAATTTACTGCCCTCTCGATACAAGTGGACGGACGGACAGACAGGCAGCGTTAATTATGAGCGGGTAATGCACGGGAATCGAAGCCGATCTAATCAGTTTAGATTTATTGACTGCTGCGCCGTTCGTGGCATTCGTTGCTAAAACATCTTCGTAGAAATGTCGATTTTTTTATATTGCTCGACACAAATACAAAACATCACGAACGTCTTTGCAAATACACTCAGCAGACGTACATTTGTGAGCTTAGCAAGGATGGGATGGCGGCCATGAGCTGCGGGTTGTCAGCGCTCATGAAACGATACTCTTGCTAATGAAAATGTATTGGTAAGGATTGTACAAAAATATGGAATTTTATTAATGTGAAATTTATGAATTTAAGCATTTAAATTGATATTTATCAAATCAAAAAGTCACGCCTTTTCCCACAAGGATAGGGAGAAACCATGGAGCGCCACTTACCACGATCCTGACACAACTCCCTCGCTTCCCTCACATCCACAATTCTTCTCATACAAGCTCTCTGGTTATGAGCACCCAGCTTTCTTGAAGATGTCTCCAATTTGGTCGGAGAACACCCTTCTGGGCCTGCCTTGTTTAACGCATCCATGCACATCAGATTTATAAATTCCTTTTGTCAGTCTACTTTTTGATATTTATATTATTTATTATCTATATAATATTAATATTGATCTTATAGATCATCATTGGCAGAATGAGACTGTGACCGGTTCTAGCATTATCAAAGTGTACGTGTATGTGTGCATTGCCAAGTGGCCACTTGTCATAATAATGATGTCCATGTCACATCCTTAGTGTAACACGATGCCTATTGTAAGGGCAACAACACAACACATCAGCTTCAAGCGTTAGTATTGTTACATTACTCTATTAAACATAGAAACTGGATGACCAAAGTACATAGCACATGCCGGCGACTGAGGCACCGTGAACTAACTCGATTTTTTCAGTTGTCGGCATTCTGGGATTCTCTTGCTTACCATCGGGACAGTCGAGGTCATTTGTACAAAAAAGTAATAAATCTAAATCATTGCTTGTTGAACAATTTGTATATTATACTCTACCATGTATACTAATATACAATTTTTTAACGTGAAATGTCAAAATTAATTATTAGAAAAAAAATGATATATAAAATTTTCAAAATGTTAAAATTAAATCACTGTTGAATCAAATAAAACGTAAATAAATAATATGTCATAATTCCTTCTCTTCCATAAATTCAGATCTTTTAAAGTTTCTATCGTCCAGCTCCTTTACAGTGTCGGGTAGTTTATTAAATGCAACAGTAACGGACCGCGAATGTAATAATCGCTCGCCGCCACGCATTCATGTAACCCATGTGTTATTTGTAATACAAGTAGTGGATTTAAGTTCTTAACATTATACAGAGACCTTGAGACAATTGTGCCGTTTTTAAGACTAATGTTGTAATTCATAATTTATGCTGTAGATTAACCTTTCCAAGTGTTTATAGCTCTTGTAGGTAGGCACTTTATTAGACCGACTGATCGCTAAATGTCAATTATACGAGCAGTTACAGTCTTCTAGCATCTATGATACAAATTACCTCTATTATGGGCTATACTATTCTAATATTAAGTGTTTTTTTTTTCTTTTGAACGCGTTAATTTCTTGAATTTATAGTCCGATTTAGGAATTGTTTTTTGAATTTTTTAGGTTTTGACTTATATCTCGAGAGTCTGATGATGGATCTTCTGTGATCAGCAAAACTATAAGAGATAGTGATTTAATTGGTCCTCACTATGAGCTTATACCTGCGCTGATATAAAATTATAGATCTGGAGTACCTTATGATGTACCATTAAGATGCAAGGTCCTCCCTTGAATTCACGTCAGGAGACATGGCTCTTATTTGCGGATGCAAAGCTAGTAATGTAATAATTTAAAATTATACTGTTCTATATAATTGGAAAATGATAATAGTTGTTTATTTTATATAGAGTAGTATTCGCGTCAAAATATTATTATTTTATAGTGTGTGTGTGTGTGTGTGTGTGTGTAAAAAAAAAACACAAGTTGCAAGTCAACAATAAAATCACATGTAAACTATCAAAACATAAATTAACGACTGTCATTAAGTAATTTTACGAGAAATCGTCAATAAAAATGGAATCTACTGAAAAAGCACACAAAATCCATGTGATCATATTATGAGTTTAATATTAACAATTCAGTGCATTCATATCGGAAAACAAAACTACTGTTTTTTTTATATTAGGATAGAGTGCGACCCATGCACGGGTCCCACAGACAAATGTTCTTAGTATCCACTATGCTGGCCATTAGCGAAAAATGTGTTCCTTGCCTTTGATATTTTAAGTGAAGACTTGAGAGTAAAAGTTCGTGAGCAGTCGTCAGCTGATTGATGTACATTAAAATAGCATACATTTTAAGCGTTTTAAATTTAGAACTTTAAAGAGAATTTTGTGTGAAGTTTATGTCAGGTTTACGGCAAATATATTTTCTCAGCTGTATGCAAAGGTGTAATTTAATAGTCAAATAGTTAAGTGAAATTAAGTCACCTGTGATTTATCAATCACAAGAATTTTTTTTCTATAATAATAAACATCATAAAAAAATCATAATATATTACTAATTATTATGATTTGAAATTTGTAGTGGTGGTGCAATGAGAAATGTAACGATTGTTGTATTGAAAGAATGGATAGAATCTCCTTCACAAAAGAGATTGATAAATCAGAGGCGAGTGAAATAATAAACGGGGACGACACGGGTTCCTTAGTCAAGTTCTGTTTCCTAAAAAAAACAGGGGTCCTCAGTGTATACTTATAACCATCTAGTCTGTATGAAGAGAACGAGAACGGTTGTGAAGGTTATCTTTGCCTCTCTCTGTAATAATTGATGATGATGTTTACTCACTCGGTATCGTATGCTGCCACATCAGGACTCATAATAGAGTATGTGGCAAAAAAAGTTATATTAAAAGGAAAGGTTTATGATGTAACTTTTCATGTTAATAGAGAATTGATTAGGCTGGAAAAAGTATTAAATCATTAATTATATTTTAGTGGATGCTATAAAGGCACGATGTTTCATGGTGGGTGGTTAGGTTGGTTGTAAAATTGGTAATAAACCTACTGTTTACCGTAAAAAAGCGCCACCGAGCGAGATTTAATAGTTATGACGTCTTGCTAACTGTTGTAACTTGTTCCTCTATACGTATTTGATACATATATATGTTTTATTGCTTTTGTTTTATTGTTTGTAATAAATCTTATTTTGTTTTTATGTGAAATATTAAAGCTTACTCTTTATTACATTTCATTTTTCTATTTATTATTTATTGCACACATTGCCTTATTGACAGTTGTAATGTGACTTAATGGCGGACATTGCCAAGTGGCATAAAACATATGACTCATCATTATGACAGCACACTGTCAGATCTTAATCTTTGCCACAATCCTGATATTTGACATCTTCGTAACCAATCAGCGAATAACAAATCAATAGCTAATCTACGTTGATTGGTCACTTGTTGCCATATCTATTAGGAGAATCGTGGCCCTGGAGTGCGATCTATGAATGAAGACGATTGGTTCTATAATTAAAAAAACTGCAGGAGCAGTCGCATCCAACATGTCGGCCTAGATGAAATCAGACAACTTACAAGCTGGTCCCGAAATGGCTTTTACACTTCTAAGTGGTAGTATTTACTCTGGACCGGCAAGTCGCCTAACAAGTTTTATTTCATACCCTGTATTTAATGGGCCATCTTTCGTCATAATTAATGCAAAAACTATATGTCAAAGGTCTTTCATCTTCTTAAAGTGTAATATATCCTACTTTTATTACTTCTATTGTATAGTTTGATTATTGACAATCAAACTATACAATAGAAGTATTTTTTAGAATATCCATAACGTCCCACAGAGATACGCAGAAACAAGGATGAACCACTTTCCAAGTTTCCACCGTCTTGAAATAACTCACTCGCTTCCTTCATATCCACAATAATCAGCATGTACGCCGAAGCATTAAAAGTGTATGTTAAACAACAAAGAAATAAGCAAAGTGTAATAGTTTGTGTTCCATATTGTGTGGGAGGTCTGAGTTTATTTCCCACTAAAACAAATTAATTGTTTGTGTACTAAATTTATTGTCACTTGTTAGTCATAAAGTTGTGCCGGTAGCCACAGATTTAAGAGTACTTATTGACTATTGACAAGCGTGTACGATCTCTCATAAAAACCTTTTAAAACCCAATGTGATTTATAATGCCCTTTTCTGCTCAACCGACGACGCACTACTGCACGAACACTTGACTATAAACACATTCTTTGGCGATGCTCTTTGCTTACTTTATTATTGTTTATAATAATAAAGTTGTATTGATTGGGCATAATTTATGTATTTCTATTTAGAATTATGTATTTTATACATGTTTGTATTAATTCCAACTTTATTAATGTTTGTATATGAAGTTGTGAATGTACTAATCGCTACAACTTTTGACAAGCAATGATGTCGAGTTCTATATGGTTTCTTTTCGACGGAATCTATTCTAAAGTATAGTATTTGAAGAATAGTATTAAAGAAATATCGCAAGTGGCCAAATCATTATTCAATTCAATAAATGTTTTGATTTTTGGTTATTTATTTAAATAATGTACAATTTTATTATTACTGCACGAACTTATTTTTTTATCTTATAATACTTTTTTCATAAATGCATAACTAATATCTGTGCGCTCTCGCCGATCTACCGCTACTGCCACGGCGAATGTTCTGCACATTCTAGGTCCTGCCTAATATCCTAAATCCTTCAGGCACAGTATGAATCTCATATACTTGCTATCAACTGCAACTTGCATAATAATAAAGAAAGAAACAGATTTATTATTATATTATTTAAAAGTACCTAGGTATATATTTCTAGGAATAATATTAGTTATGCGTTAAAAAGGTGGTGGAATAATTGGGCAGGTACGGTGGGCAAACAAAACGCGCGGACAAAAAGAAAGTATATCTAGTGACGGCACTAAATCAACTACGGCTCAATGGCCCATAAATTACTACTAAACTATGGACCTGGCCTTTTTTATTATTTCCCATGCAAGTGTTCCACTATTTTAATTTGTACACATCCGTCCATATTATTCGACCCAAATTCATTCAGGACATATTATTACTATTTTTTTTAATTGTTATATATTGTACCTGTGAATAAATTCAAGTGAGATAAGAAGTTATGTTATATATACTGTAACAGATTTTTTAAATATTCTTTAAAAGTTACCTAATTTTGTAAATATACGAGTACATATATAAGTACTAGCAAAACTCAATTAATGAGAGTGCAGAGTGCAGTTAAATTATTTAATTGATTAGTGCAATTTTCGTAAATTTTACAAAAATAATGATAATCCAACTAAACTAAAAATATCATGCATAAGCAAAATACCTCCTACCCAAAAATAAGGAGGTATACAATTCGGCCATATGTTTTTTTTAAATTAAAATAGGGTTTAATAAAATTGCCGTCATTTTTAAGTTGTCGTTGCTCTTGGACCTCCCCTTGCTTACCATGAGGCAAGTTGAAGTAAAATGGGTTGAATTAGGCGGCTGGATGTGTAATAAATTGTTAACTAGTATTCCCCGTGCTGTAACTCATGCGATACGCCAATTATGACGCAGCTGCGGCTAAAATGGACGATGCGGCCACTATTCGAAGGTGGCCGTTATTAAATATAATGCACGTCTTCTAATTAATATTGTTGCACTTATTTTAGTGTCTCAGAAACATAAGGCTGATTGATAAAATTGTTATAATTGTAAAGTAAGAAATAAAAAAGTGCAGATTAACAATTCAATTAGTTTCTAAAGTGTAAAAATAAAGCCTTCATTTTGCTAAGGTATGAACTTATTTAGCAGACAAATGTGCAGGATCTACCTTATTAAGGCGACCGTGGAGTAGTGGTGGTACAGTGGTCACGCATATATATTAAATGGTAGTATATTTAATATATAATATGTACTTTAATCGTCCTGTGTTTATAGTAGTAGCTTAGTATAAATATGTATTATAAAAAATAGCAAGTTAGTGGCCGTTAAACAAATATCCGTAAACCCTTAGCCACTTAACAATACGACCAACCGGCAATTATATGCTAAATATTAATAAAATGATTGTCTGTCTGTTTGTATATACCAGATGTTACAACCAGATATAGTAATAGATATTTATAACTTGTCACGTAGTTGTGCGGTGAAATAAACACTCACGATAGCAGGACCTAACATGGTGCGCTCAAACGATATTTTATAGAAACATGTAATATGAAAACGCCTACAGACATAAACGTTATTTGCCCTTCATCCTTTATGAGTAACCATTCTTATTGAAATTAAATTGTACATGCATACACAAACATATACATATACATACACATATACATATACATACTCTACAAACACAGATTTTATTTTGGTGACGATATTTGAACTCGCATACTTTAGAATATTCTCGATTATATAGAAAACCAAAAACTCAACCATGTCTGCTTCTATGATTACAACAGAAAGCGTTACTAATCTTAGCATATGCGTTATACGTTAAAGAGTAAAAGTTGTCATCGCCAGACGCTTTAGCACCAGCTGGTGATCTATAAGTTATCTAAATTTTTATTTTATTATTTTTATTGATTTAGTTCTCTAAGTTAAATCAAAGATTAAGAAGCATTATATGTTTTACTCAGGTTTTAGAATCGTGAGCTTTTTTTACACAATTTATAAATAGGCTACATTAGTACGCTAATTTTTACGTCTAGCGTTCTTTATGCCTTATGCCAACGTCTAGAGTTCTGATTGGCATGATTATTTGTTTCGATTTTGTTTAATTTTAAATGGTTCTCTCATATTAAGTGATATTGAACGCTGGATTAAATTTACTGAAGCACATTCCCGAATCCTTCAGTCATTTGTGAACGTCGGTCGATGGTGGTCCCGCCACGACTTCGTTCATTTAGTCTAGTTAATATTATAGTGCATTTTGTAAATTAATATTGATATATGAAGACACTTTGTTGAACATTTTAATTTTCATGTAATTGTTTGTAAATGGCATATCAACAACCGCGTGCCATGAAAATACCATTTTATAGAACATGATCACTTTTACAATTCACGTTTTACGAGTATTTTTTGTTAAAGGAAACTAAACAGTTAATACTTATATAAATTAAAGTAATTAAAAAAGTTATTTAACGTTCATTGTAGTGACAAAGTATTTGTATCCATTATTGTGTTTTTTGTGTATTAAAAGTATGTGTCTTAGTAAACTTATCTCACTTTGATTTTAATGTACATATTTATAAAGTAGGTATTTTCATGAATTTACCTATTTCAGCATTGCACTTATATACAGTACGATAATAACGACAGTATTGCGAATTTTAATATATAAATAAACTATATAAAATAAGTAAAAGCGACCGTGGTGTAGTGGTTTAAAACCACTTGCCGGTACTGATACAAATGTATCTTTATAAACGTATGTTTTGGTCGTCCAGTTTCTATGATACAGGCAGTTTTAGTTGTTTAGTGTACAATTGTTGATAATATGCATTATAATAATAGCAAGCCCGTTCGTCCCCAGTATTACAGCCATAGCGAGTGACAAAAGCATGTATAATAGCAAAAATAAACATAATTTATTACTTCACGGTGGCTTAGTTTTATACAAAAAACACCTTTGAGTTATTACGTGGCATTACACTTGCGTTTTGTATTTGCTGCTTTTTTATTTATGGCAAAGCGTTTTGTGCACATTCGGCGCTATGACGTCACGCTCACAAACTAACATCGCCGCATTCATATTATTCATATAAATACTTTTGTATGGCTCCATTTTGTTTGTGATTAAGCGCCCGTGCAAATTACACATTCATTACTATTTACAATTTAATACCATCGCTGTTATACATACATCTACTTTTCACATCGAAATTATTATTTCATAATTTAGAAAAAGACTAAGCTACTAAACGTGTTTATGTCGTAGAAACTTTCCTTAACATCCAAGATTGGCATGCCGTTTTGAACAGAAAGCTCTTGCTTTGCCAGACCATTTCATTAACACTATACCATTGTTATTTTTTGAACCCATATAAGAATACATTAATAGTTACGGATATTTGAATTAATTTACATATCACAACTACTTATAATATACACATTATTTGTATATGTTTTGTATAATCGTAGAACCGTTGCCATTTTCAGGAAGTCGAGTATATAAGCAGTTACCTATAAAGAATATATAAATAGTTGAACTGACCGTTATCGTTAGAGTTCTGCCAGCGGTATGCGGGCCGAGGCTGCTGCTTGGATCTCATGGCGATCAGCGCGCATCTCCTCCTGCTTGGGCGCTCTGCTGCAGGCACGGGAGCATCTGTATACAAACAATTCATATTACTATATGTGCAAAAATTATTAATTAAGACATAGAAAATAATTTATGCTGAATGCTGTGGTTAACTATAATTGAAATAACACTCAGACAGTATACATTGTAATGTTAATTATTTTAGGATTAGTGCTTATTTTGTTGTTAACCCAAATAAATAAAAAATAAAAAAAAAATAAAAAAATCCCTTCAAAGACGATGAAGTACCACTTTCCACAATCCTGACATAACTCTTTTGCTTCCTTCATATATAAAAAGTTTTAATTCTCATTAATTCAGTAATAAAATATGATTGAAAGCAAATTGTGATTAACTATAAAACATAATGGACTTTGGAAGCGATGACAATTTGATTGATTGATATCAAAATAAAACAAAGACAAATTTTGTTGTTATTTGTTGAGTTCATAAATAATTGTACCTAATCATTATAAAAATCAAAATCATATTATAGTAACAACAAAGACAATATGGTCACAAAATTTATAACCAAAGCATTCCAGAAAACGACAGACGAACATAAACTCTGCTTATATTCGATGTATTTCAAACGGATTTGTTCACTTCGGATGAGGGACAGTTTCGACACAAATAACAACATTTCCAAATGCAATTTTATTAACTCGAAATAATTGACACACTTCACTTTATATAGAGATAGGTACAACACTCTCGATTCCGCCACACCCGCGATTCTCTTCATACAAGCTATGTAGTTATTTTGACGCAAACATTTGATACCCACATTTTAAAAATATAAATCTTTTCCAAATTATTAGGCATCTTATGCAAAGAATAAATTAGCTTATTAACACTTATTAAAATATTATTGAAAAATATAAGTATTATTTGTTAATATCATTTGCCACAAGCAAAACTATGCCACAATTGTTAAAAGTAATAAATATTTTGTTCATGTCATCATTGTCAGCTAATTTGAGGTAATGGCCATTTGTGTGTATAATGTGACCAAAAGGTGTGTGTGTCAAATGTGTATTATATCGAATGGATCGTCCGATGCTCTCGTAATAAATTCGATATGAAAGGAGACAATGCGAACGTAAGCCGATACGAGTGACGCGATACGATGATAAGTATTCGATTTATGACGAAATGTCAACTCGATACCATTTTTATTCTAGCCTTTTTAATTTTAT
This sequence comes from Tinea trinotella, assembly GCA_905220615.1. Taxonomy (NCBI): domain Eukaryota; kingdom Metazoa; phylum Arthropoda; class Insecta; order Lepidoptera; family Tineidae; genus Tinea; species Tinea trinotella. Next base: position 255,790 of record HG992308.1, on the reverse strand, counting down.
TTGAAACGACATTTATTTCCTTGATTTTTATGATTAATAATTTATAATAAGTGCTTTGCTTTCGGGAATTTGTTATCATATACATTTATAAACATCTCACAAATTTATTTTGTAACAATACGGAATTGTCGGAGATCCTTGATATAAACTATTACTAACTATAAACGATTAATAAAATCCCTTGATTCTTTATCAATTATTATTTATTTTTTTTATAAATTTACTTTACCTTCTTAATTAAATTAGACAAGTAGATTTAGATTTTTTTTAAGAAGAATTAAGAAGTTTTCAACTATGTTATGTAACTATTTATTAGATCACAAATTCCAATAAAACATGAAGGTTGTATTTACCTTAATATGATTGCAAATTAATGCGAATGTCACAATGGTGTCTAATTAACATAAGGCACGAGTAATTAAAGAAGCCTCCGTAATATTGGTGGCGGTGGCGCTCGCCCATATTATTATTATTTGACAAGTGGCCACGTGTTTATCTGTGGAACACTTACTGAAGGAATTAACGCGGCTTGTCTTAACGATTATGGAGGCAAAGATATAACCCTGCCGGATTAAAAAGAGCATTCAGGTTATTCCGCCAAAGGCATATAAAGTGTCAATAAATCAGTCAGGGTAATAGTTGTTAATAAAGAAAAGGCGCTCCGATAAGTGCCTCGTCAAGGGCATTATCATAAAAACCTACAACATACTGTTATTGGAAGATATGTCGTTCATTTATTTATTTTTTTAAAGTCCACCCGATTTATTAAGTGGTCGGGCTCTTTTACATTCGATTGATTAAAATCTTATTTCATTCTAAATTTACTTGGATAATATTACTATATGCTAATTTTATATTCCATATTCTTATATGAGTATTCACTAACCTATTAAGTACGTTGTACTATTAAACACATCTTGCAAGATCATTTTATATTAATAATACACATAAATTTTGATATTTATAAATTAATTAAAAGTGCACACTTACTATATATATACAAATTCAATCAAATTGTCACGCCTTTTTCCAACAGGGATAGACAGAGACAATGGAGCGCAACCTGCTACGATCCTGACACAATTCTCTTCATACAGGCTCTACGATTATGGGCACTAGGCAACCCAGCTCTCTGGGAGATGTCTCCGATTTCTTGAGGATGTCCCTCATGGGTCTGCCTCATTCAACGCATCCATCCATATTATATATGAGATTTATAAATTCCTTTCGTCAATCAACTCAACACAAGCAAATGAAAATATAATTTTCACACCTATACTATACATAAGTATTGCATATATAGACAATATACTATCAAAGTTTATGGCACAACTTTTCTGCTTCCTTTACAATATGTACACAATATATAATAATAACTTATTGGAAATATTTTAATTTACCCAATTTTCCCGCACTAGTCGAAAAAAGCGCATTCTGTTTACTGAATCGACAACAGAACTAAACAACTAAGCTACGGTTGTTTCAGTTAACTAACTGAGTCAGTTTTTCGTCTCCTTGCTTACCACCAGGCAAGTCAATGTCACACATGAAGCAAACACGTACATAATAGTTTTGCCCCAATGTAAGTGACAATAACAAAGCAAATACAATTAAGTGATATAATGTTTGTATGTTACTTTATCAGAGAGGCTGCGTGTACATTTTAATTGCATTAAACCTAATTAATATGTTAATTCGTTGCTTAAAAATAATATTGAATTACACATTAAAAATGCATTTTTATGATTATGCAACATAATATATGTACACGATTATATTCAACAATAACATTTATATTTTATATATATTCAGTTAATTTTATAAAGCAGCCAATTTAATTCAGACATATCCATAACAAATACAATTTAAAATATATTTTTTATAACACATTATTTTGGTTAATTTGGGAATTTATAACACTCCCTATTTCATATTTATTAGCAAATGCCACAAACATGGCAATCGCACATTTGCATATTTAAATATATTTTTAAGAAATGGATTACAATGTGATAACAGCGGCCACCATAACTATGCAAGCACTATAGAGTACGAGTTAGGTCCTAACTTAGACTCATAATTTAACCAATACTTCTAACATTTAGTGTATGATTTTTTTATAATATAATAAAGTTTTTTATTTCTTTTTTATTATACATTTCTGTATCATAGAAACATGACAACCAAAGTACATATTAATATATCAAAGATGAAGTAATATATTAAAGATACATTGGTACCGGTGAGTTGGAATCCGTGCCACTCGGCTTACGTAGCCATTTCACTGCCAGTACACCACGGTCACCTTATCCATAGTTGTTTATCCATGATATTTGTAAGCAAAACATGAATAACAAGAAACATAACATTCGTATTAAAACAAATTAAAAGCTAATACAATGTTGCCATCGCACGGTTGGCTGGTCAATTCTCAAAGTTCAAGTACCTATTGATTTTGAATCGGCTGTCGGGTGTTCACGACATATGACGCGCGGCACGTCAGCGACAAACGGCGAAGAATAAACACTGTGCCCCACTCGCACCCTTAGAGGGCACACTTCCGAATGCACCGACACATACGGCTCAACCGCCATTGCACGTCGAACAAAGCTTTGCTGCTACAATTGTGCTGTCCACTATTTTCTTTCAGGGATTGTTCAAAATAACAAGTTTTTACTGTATTCAATAGATCATCATCAGCCAGAAGGCGCGTCCACTGCTGAACATAGGCCTCCCCCTTAGAACGCCAATCAGAACACAAGATACACACACCGGTTATTCGTGACTTTCACTATGTCGTCAGGAAGCCTACCTACGCTGCGTCTTCGGGTTCGTGGTCTCCACTCTAGAACCTTTTTTCCCCATCGGTTGTCTGTTTTCCGAGCGAGCGAATTCATCGCTCGAATTTAATATAAATAGTCCATAATTAATTCAAAGTACATTTCCTATATTAATTCAAGTTCTTAAATTATTATCATGGTATTTATTACACTATGAAAATCTAATAATTTTAAATTGAATTTGTCACTTTAAGGTAACTTGTCGTTGTTAGCAAAAGTGTAAAGAAATCTGCCACCCCCACACCCCACCCCATGAATGCCTTAGAGACACCCCTAATCGCACCCGACTTTGACCGTCTACGTTCGTAGCTTTTCATTTATTTTTTGTTCTATTGTCTAACCAAAATTAATAATTAAAATTTATGTTAAATGCACAAAATTAGGGCTTTTTCCCTTACGACCGAAACTTTTCGCCGCAAATTCTTGCGTAACTTTATAAGCTATAAATATAAAATTAAAAAAATATAAATATTGAATTAAAAATAATTAACCACGAGCCATTAGTAAACAGTAAAATTGTTTTATAATTATACCGTAGGTATATGACATCAAAGAATACCGCCGGCGACGAATACATGATCCCATCACAAATTGATAAAAACTGTAATAAAATAATAATATAATATTTAAATGGTTTTAACATTATGCACTCATATTTTACCATGTACACAGTACACAGAAAATATAGTTATGATTGTAAACGTTGTCGTGACGCCATAATTCAAGCAATTGGTTATCAGTAACATAATGGGCATTTTCCCCCAAAAACACATTTCGCCACTTTTCACGTTGCATCTGTCCTGCATAAATCAGGGCCCATGAATTAAAACATTCTTTTGTGGACGACTATATAAATCTTGGCATATCTTTGAGACGAAGCGATAGGTCGAAGGGGGTTTTGAAGGCGGGGTGATATTTCACAACTTTTTGACAGTTTAGATGGCTCCTATCGGCCCACCTGCCTGCTTCACGATGCAACTATCTTTTTGAAAGATATGATCGTGAAGTCTCGTAAAAATGTCGCTTAATTTATTGGGATTCACGCGGACGTGCCGTTTGAAAGAAGGTCATTGTTACGTTTAGTTTAAATGCTCAACTTTCGTTAATATTCATAATATTATTCACGTCAACAAAAACACACATATATAATGTTAATTCCATTCTTATTTTTTATACTTTAATACATTAGTCAAGTGACAGATGTGTCCCATTGGGATATAATGTTCAATATGGTGGTGGCCTACTTAAAATCGAAAGTCGAATAAGACAAAGAAAATGCGACAATATTTAGATATGACCTTCAAAATGTGCAACTTCCTATTTTAGTGCAATTCCATTATATTCAATTGCTATTGTCGATGCAACAAAGTATGAATTGCCAAAATGTAATACAATGACGGAAACAATTGTTCACAAAACAATAACAACAAACAAATGCGAATGGCAACAATTGACAATTTGCATTGATACGTGGCCCCACCCCCCACCACACAAACAACACTGTTTTGCATAACTTTCAAATTATGCCTATGCAAACTTTTTTGCTCACAAATTTTACAACCGCTCTTTAATAAAAAAACAATAAAACTCATAAAACTTGCGCATGCTATTTTATTATTATAAATGTGAAATATTAAATTATGCTAATTTTTAATATTACTATGCCTCATGAAAATATAATCAAATTTGCATTGGGAACATAACGGTAGCGATCGTCTGCTAAATGACAAACACAAACAATAAAAACTAATAATAACACATCTTTGTCAATAATAATAACACACTCTGCCATTCAACCTACTTTGGCAAAATAACTAAAACAAATAAAATTGCATAGAAAATATTTATTAAAGAATGGATTTTGAACACAAATTAAAAATATATACAACTTTATCAACGACGCCAGCTCCGATTACAGACGTACCTGTAATTTATATATTTATAAAACAACATTTTAAGTATTATGAAAATAAACAATACTTTAGGTTACAGTGTAATTATTGTAAAGCAACAAATAATAAGAAAACTATAAAATGCTCTATAATAAAAATCAATCACTAATAAATAAACTTATGAATAGCATTTTCAATAATAAATAAATGACCCTAAATAGAAATTGTGACGAATACCCACTGTTGTCTGAGCAAAACCAAACCTAAGTATCTAATACATCCAAAACTAACAGAATCACGAACCAAATAAGTACAAAGAGAATGCGAATAACTCATCTTTCAAATTTTAAAACTCCTTTCCCATGGCTCTGTCCGCTTTACTCTCAGTTTGGGGGGCGATAAATTTTAACAAAAATAGTAGACAATAATTAAAACTATGACGAGTAAGATTTACGACCAATAAATCTGTCATTCTGGCGAGATATGCCCTCCGTGCCCCCCTCGCTCTGCCCCCCAAGCATATAAGCTGACGTATGTGTTGTTACATTACTCGTAATATACACATTCGTGAATTTGAAGAACAAAATTTCTTAAGCAAACATTAAAACTCAATCAATCAATCAAATTGTCACGCCTTCTTGCCACAGGGATAGGCAGAGACAATGGAGCGCCACTTACCACGATCCTTACACAACTCCCTTGCTTCCTTCACATCCACAATTCTCTTTATACAGGCTCTGTGGTTATGGACACTAGGCAACCTAGCTTAAAACTATATAAATATATTAATTACAGTATTAGAAGAGGCACACGATAGAGTGCTTTCTTTATAATTTTCTTCAACAATCCCGAATATTTCAATTTCAGTTTAAAAAATACCATTGTTGCCCTCATATCTCTACCTACCTTAGTGACTAAATGAAGATACACAAAAACGTATGCAGAAAGATAAACTAATGAATATTATACCTATATTACCTGCTGCGACACGAAAATGAATTGTACCAATTTGGCAAAATGACAATAACTTCCATTTTTCCGTATCACTGAGCATGTCAATATACAGTAAGCCTATGCCGGCGTTCGGTCGGCGGCCATTTTGAATATTTTGACACGTCATCGTGTTTGACAGATGACATTTAATTATCGGCCCCTCATTACCTTAAAATGAACGGATATTGATATGAGAGGAAAAACGGCTCGCCCATATAATTACCAACTTCATTACGCATCATTGTTTTCGCTATTAAATTGTTGTCAGCATATTGAATCGCGAGTTTCATTTAGTTTTCATGCGTGTTTGTGTGACATACATTCACACAAATGTATATTTGTATAAAACAATTGACATAAGATCCCATAAATATAATGTAATAGCTAAGGAAGTTTATCACAATACAAAATTGCTTTTAGAAGCCATATCTGTTTTCATATAAATGGTTGAAGAATAGCTTCCAGAAACTCTTCCTATAATTATATTAAACTACTGGGTGCACAACCTTCGTTATTAAGTATTGAACATGCCTCAGATCAACTCAATTAGACCACCCAACTATTTCTACTTCATTTGTCTTTATTGTAGTTCAAGGTATACAGCACCCCACCTGATGTTAATTGGGCAAACATAGAGTGTTTGAAGTTATATAATTGCAAGTAGCAATCGCATCGAGCGACTGCTAACGTCGTGTGAAAACGCGACTGAATCGTTTCACGGGTGGACAGACAGTGAAAGACCAATGACTATCACACTTAAATAAATCTCTCTATCATGCTACAGCAAATATCTGCTTCATTTTTTAATAAATGAAATCTGTCAAACATTTGTAGTTTTGTTTTTAACGACTACTTGAAACTGTATAGGTATTATGTTTAATTTAAATTTCAAATTAACCTTTTTCCCACAGGGATAGGCAGAGACAATGGAGTCTCCATAATCCTGACACAACGGTTAAGGGTACTATGAAACCTAGATCCCTTGAGGGTGTCTCAGATTTGGTCGGAAAACACCCTATTATGTATTGTTAAATAACTTTGGTGCTCTGTTTAGTGTATACCGCATGCAGTCACTAATGTGTATGTGAAATGTAGACGCCACTCATATGACATGAGCCACAATTATGATCTATGCTGATGGCATGTCCAACGTTTAATGAGACGCTTGGAACACAAATAAAAATGAACTCTAACACTCCTAACATAAAGCTGAAATTCATGTGCGATGATGACATGTCAGTGATCTGCGTGCGCGCATCTATAGATCAGCAAGTCGCAGTTGTGACATAAAGTATTAAAAGTTTCATATAAAGTGAACACCGGTTTGTTGAGTTGTAAAGTCGTAAAGCATACGTTTATCGAGTTCAAAGTAGTTGCGTTTTCCGTTGGAACTTGTTGAGGAAAACTTTCAATGCTTTTAACTTGTGTAATAGAGACAACTTGATAATCATTTGTGTATATTACTTTTAATATGCTCGCTCACTTATAATATGTGAAGTTATTTTCAACTGTAAAAATACTCACTGTAAAGTCACAACACGTGTAATAACACAGTGCCAATAAAACAGTTTTATACAAGGAAATAAGAAATCGCACGAAGTTTACAGAAGAGACACAATTATGTTCATTACAATTAAATTTAATTTCATTGAATATATTATTATACGATCGAATTATACATTGACAAATATAAAACAAAAAAGATTTAATGTATATTTTTGATCGGCATAGTGTCGGCGAGGCAGCACTGAGCAAGTTTTCCAGTCGTTGGTACTCTAGGACCTTCTCTTGCTTCGCAAGTCAGATCACTATATAAAAAATATACTAATCTACTAATTATTTCCTAAATTGGGTGCAACTTATTTGAAAGTTTTTTATTATAAGGTTTTGACGTAATTTTTATGTCATTAATAATCGCATTACTTCACATATTTTATCACATTACGACTTCTTTTTATATAGGCATGGCATAAAATGTCCGCAACATCGCCTGATATTCGACCTGAGCTCTATTTATGAAGAAATACGTCTGCAATCAGCATTCACATCCACTTGTCGATTCTTTGTAAAACAATCGACAAGTGGATTGGGAAGTAAAGAAATAACCGACCAATAGCACTAATGATTGACATAACCGACTCAGTTTACGGCTGCCTCAGTCGCCGTAAAAGTACTTTTTCACGCTTTGCTTGAGGGAAAGTATGTCCAGCTGTAGTGTCTCTTTGTGTTGTGTCATAATCTATGTGATGTGTCATATAGATGGTTAGTGATCTGTGCCAATTATATGCCCACGCATGGCATTAAGGCGCACAAATCACACTGAGACGGACAAATTGCACCGAACGAGCAACACTCAGCGGCTACCTTTGCTGCGCTCGCTATGTGGGGTAGGCAGAGGTGTACACATTTTATATTCGCAGCAAGTGACTTCGTACGAACACTATAATCAAAATAATATTAAATTAAAATTTTATTTAACTAACGGTTTATTATTGATAAATAAAACTAAAAAAAAATAAAAGCATTTTTATTTTGCCGCTAATATGACCTCAACTTGCCTAATGTTAAGCATGTGTAGGTTGAAGAGCGCCGACGACTGAAAACTTAGTCAACGGCCTCAGTCGCCTTTACTATACCGCCTTTATTACCCTTTGCCATATTCTTCTCCGTGTATGAACTACACTTTCATACTTTCCTAATGTTGCATTTCTTTTCACCCGAAAATAAAATGTGAAGTATGTTGCAACACAGCCAAGTTGTACATATATACGTATATATATATTACGGGCGCCCACTTATGTGAATCACTTTATATCATTCACACTAGTGATTGGGTATATACTATGACAATTTATATGTATTGGTGGTCAGTTAGCCACTTGCGGGAGAGTGAGTCAGTGTTGTTATGGGATCAGCTTTGAAGTGGTAGTTGGGCGTTATTTGCCTAGTCTCCGAGGTGGTACTATCACTTTCAAGAGTGGTAACGGTTAACTTGTAAGTTCCCGGTTCCAACTTGGCCGTCATAGTGTAAGCGACTGCTACTCGCAGTTATTACCTTAAGTAGCAGTATAAACATGTGAATTAAATAAATTATATGGGTCTTAATAACGCGTTTATTTTTAATTATTGATTTCAATTTTTTTTACTTATGCCGACGTTTTAAGAGCTTTGCAGCCATCGTGATCACGGAGAGACTCAAATGCCGCCGTAGTAAATAGTAAGCCGCATAAATTTTGTTTATTACATTAATCAATGTTTGCGCAAAATCTAAGAAATTACTAGTATAAAAAAGATAACTCTATTAACAAACTATGTAAAATTATGTATTGTATTTATATTGTAAGAAAGGAACAAGTGTATCATGATGAGTTCGTGAGAAATTTCTCATGAATACGAAGTGTAAGTGGGCGATTAGCTTACTTGGTCAACGTTTTATAACTTTAAATAACAATACGCAATGTTGATCCTGGCTACAGTTCAACCAATTGTTTTACTTCATTATCATTGTAATATTTATTATAGTGAAATTAACTTAAATGACTTAGAGGAATAATTATTAATTAGAGCCCATAGTTTAGTAATAATTACGAGTAGTTTTGGTAGACAGCTGCATCTGACAGATCGTGCTGTTTCTAATTATTTCCAATCTTAAATATTAATGCGTGATAAAAGTGAATTTATTATAAATTAGTTCGAATAGAGTACTCAACTATAAGCGGACAAGACTGTGCGAACTACAGTTCCTTGGCCTTTAATTAAACAAAAAATAATAATAAACAGGATAGGTGAATCGTTTTTGATGTAATACAATAGCAAAAAAATCCATTGTAGTTGATCGGACTTTTTTTAGCAACATAATTACACAAAACCTAATCAAATATCATTTAAACTAATTCTCATTATTCAACAGAGGTATTCTAAGAGTTGTGTCTTTTTCTGAAATAGAAACGTCCATGGTAGCGTGTGAGTTGTTATGAGCCTCGCTGACAGAGAGTGACAGCCGGCATGAATCTCAATTGTCGATGTATTGTCTCATTGTACAACAACACTAGTGATGTGCTGCGACGAACTAATTACTCAACTCACTAGTGTTGTCGCTGCTCATGTAGATATTGCTATTAAATGATTCATGCAAACAAATGATTTCTTTATTAGTGTTCGAATAATTTTAATATATTGATATTAAATACTTCTTGCTACTCCATTTCTAATAAAATGTAAACGCAAAACAACCCCATAATGGCTGCAGCAAAGACTTAAAGTAATTAAATTTAGGCAATGTTAATGTAAAACCTTTGAAATAATTAAAATTACCATATAAAAACAATGTCATTATGCATATTTTTGAGTAAACAATAACTTGATAATGTTACGCACATAAAAGCAATCACCTGTTGCGAACATGAAAGCCATGAATAACAGTTACAACTAAGTGTTACTCCCAGCAGGTAAGGACTTCAGAGATTATATTAATAATCAGCACTGTTGCCACATATCAAACTACACTGAAACAATTGTATATGAGAGAACTGAAATTTTATTTTAACATTCAAGGGAAATCGTGTGTTTTAAAGATAGATAGAGTTAAAATATACAACAGTTATAAGTGTACTTTTTTTATTGTGACTCGACATCTGACTTGAACCCGACTTATGGTAAGCAAGAGGAGGTCCAAGAGTGCCGACGACTTTAAAAACCGAGACTTCACAGTTGCCCCAATCTCCGTCACTATGGCCAAATATGCTTCTTCACGCATCGCTTGAAGGATCCAAGGTTATAGGGGGGAAAAAACATGGGCTGGTAAAGCATTCCACTTGTCGATTGTTATACAAAGATGCTTGTCTATAATTAATAATCTGTGCTGTTGTCAGTAGTAGACTTTCAGACGTCAGGCAAAGCAGCAGGTCAAATCGGGAATGGCAATACGAGATTGACTCTGATAACAACAAAGAGAGAAGTGCTCCATTTAGAAGTTATTTAGAAGTGAGTTGTCAATCAAATTGTCACGCCTTTTACCGCAGGGACAAAGGAGCGCCACTTGCCACGATCCTGACACAACTCCATCGCTTCCTTCACATCCAATATTTCTTTAATAAAATAAGGCATTATTAAAAAATGTGATTTATATTACCGCAAATATTATTTCAATTATTCAATATTGTCAAGGGTGAATTCCCATAGGTAAAGGCAGTGCCAATGGCAAGACTATTAATTTAAATCAATCAAATTGTCACGCCTTTTTCCCACAGGGATAGGCAGAGACAATGGAGCGCCACTTACCGCGATCCTTAAACAACTCCCTTGCTTCCCTCACATCCAGAATTCTCTTCATACAGGCTCTGTGGTTATGGGCACTAGGCACCCTAGCTTTCTTGATGATGTCTCCGATTTGGTCGGAAAACACTCTCCTGGGCCTGCCTTGTTTAACACATTCACCCACATGAGATTTATAAATTCCTTTCGTCAATCTACTTTCACTCATCCTTTCCATGTGCCCAAACCATCGTAGCATTCCTTTGTCAATCCTTGTCACTACATCTTTTTTCAAACCACATCTATCACGCAGTGTGCTATTCCTTATTCTATCCGCTATCGTCACTCTACATATTATATCTCTACATATTACATACTATCCGCATTTCTACAGCGTTAATTCTACTCTCATGCTTCTTCTGCCATACCCAACCTTCACTTCCATACATTAATGTAGAAACAAGCACGGCATTATAAACAGCCATCCGTGACTTTTGGGACATTATTTGGCTGTTCATTATACTATGGATTAATTTAAATGTTGGATGAAATTAATTAATATTGTATAGTACAAATATATCTTTAGTGTGTTTTGTCTTCAATGTTCCCAAGCATTGGAAAGTTTATGAAATTCATTGGAAATGGTTGAAGGGGCAATCCAACAAGAATATGAATGGCTATTTATGCAATTCAAGTCCGGCCACAAATAATAACTATAAATACTATTTATATTATTTTTATGAGCTCAGCAGTCAAGTGCATTAAAGACACGTCACAGGTAGGCAGTAATATATATACGCATAGATTAAATTAAAAGTGGGGTTTTAATGATTGTTATATCGGGTCCGCCAAATAACTTTTTTTTTTTAAATGCTATAAAACATAAACTACTGAATATTTTTTCAAATTTCTTTTTTTATTTGAAAGTACAATCCTTCCGGTTAATGATGAAAAATAATTTCATTCAAATGGCTGCCTCGGCTGGCCATGCAGAGCCTACACGGTCGGTCCAATTTTTAAGTACATTATTAAAGGATTTAATTTAGTATGAAAATAACAAAGTAATTTACAATATTTTTTAATTAAGGCAAACTAAAACGAGTTTTAAAACGGCTTGTTAAATAAGTGAAGTATTTTTTACATAAAGAGTATTTTTTTGTGGAGACCTAGTATGATGATTTGCCTGATGGTGGGCAAGGTGAAGACTGAAAGCGCCGACGACAGAAAAAAGCAATTCAGTTTACTGTTGCCTTAGCCACCGTCACTATGCCGGCCACTGTTGGATTATCAGGATCGTGTTAATTACCTACCTCTCCATTGTTTCTGCTAATTCCTGAATTATCTTAAACTAAATTTAAAAATATAAATTAATTTAGTAATCGTGATTTTATATCAATATGAAAACAATTGCGTGTGGTCGAATTTAATTATATAAAAAATTGATACGAAATCATTTTTCAAAATTAAACCTTATGTAGTTCGTAATAAGAGTCTGTGAAATACTCGTATTACAATGACCATAAACATGAACTACATTTATTCATTTTAACATCACTTACACAAATACATCATTTACTCAGAGAGCTATTTTTATTTATTATTTCATAAATTTTTAGGGTAGCAAACGGGTAGACAATCTAGTCTACCGATCCGAAGTAATAACCACCACTTTCATGCGTGCTAGCAGTAGCCTTTTACATACTTTGTTATAGCACTTTGAACTTTTTCATATTCCACAATGCAAAACAAATTTATTCTTTAACCCACCGGTCAACAGAATGTGTAGTTTGTGCAACGATTCGATTCACAAAGTTACTATCGTACGTTCATGTATTTAACGGTTGTATAAACAAATTCGTAAAGTTAATTTTTTTATTATACTTTTCTATACTAAGCTACTATACTAAAGTGCCTTGTATCATAGAAACAGGAAAACCAAAGTACATATATCAATTATACATTGGTACCGGTGAGTGGTTTAGAACCCGTGCTCTCGGTTTGCGTAACCATTGCACTACCACTACACCACGGTCGCCTTAAGTTTATTAATAATATTTCAATATTTTAATGTAAGTAAATTGTTTGTATTAGATGTTAATATTTGAATGTTGTGCATAAATTATTTTGTTTAAATATACATTCGTGAGCGCTCATGCATCACCGCTGAGCTTCACATAACTCCAGCGAATAATGCGTAGATTATAATCTAAGCTGCTACCTGTACGTCGCAAGGCTGTTACGTCCGCCGTGCGTTCGGCCTCTCATCTAAATTACATGACTATAAAACTTTTAACAGCCCAACCAACTGATAATATTGAAGACACACGTCGCTGTATATTGTGCATTTTATTCAAATGTACATCCATTAGGTCTTTAATACATTCATTCGCATTCCCATTATTTTGTATAATAATTTAAGTATTTTTTAAACCTCTTTAACCACTTTCTTTTTAATTATTATTTATTAGTCTTTTAAGACTCTCAAATGGGACCGACCCAGAAGGCACATCGAGAATATTCCTAAAAAAGCAGGAGTTATCATCAGGCGGGCCGAGGTAAATTGTCGAGTTGTCTTGATGTCTTGATAAAAAAGGCAGACAACTATTCAAATTACATTTACCAACACTATCCAAGTGTCTCCAACCTTTTATCTGCCAATCGGAAAATTATATCATTGGGCATATAGCGCCTAACTTAGTAGGTAGATAAGCGGTGAGGGACATGTGAACGAAAATACACCCTTTTCCGCACCACTCCACTACCGCAACCAAACGCTACTTTCCTCAAAAAAAAAACATCCACAATTCTAATCTACACAATATACAAGATCTATAATTATGGCTACAACAGGCCCCTGTATCTCTGTCTAAGAATGTGTTTAGTGTAAATTTTTCTTTATAGTTAGTTGCCTTTTGAATTTCACTTTCATATCAATAATATTAGTTTTAGAATTATAATAGCAATATGTCCAATTTAATATCAATACACCCGCATGAAATATTAGTAATATTCTATGTTAATCTGTATACGTATTTTAATATTTATTATTATTATTGTGGCTCTACTAATGACAGCACCTCGCCTGATGTTAATCTGGAATGTGGACCATGGGGGAAGGTGCTGCTACTAAAGTTACAAACTGCAAGTAGCAGTCGCATCTATAACAGCCTTGTTGGAAACGGCAACTTACAAACCCGAAACGCAACTGTACACTTGTAAGTGGTGGTTACCGTCTGCCTACCCCGCTCTTAAATCCATTGAGTTCATAATTTATCTCTCGTATAATATGTCTTAAATGTTGTAGTTTTCCAAGTCATATCGTATCTGAACGTCTCGCCAGGTATCGACAACATTTCCAAATAATCAGATAAGTCCATCTTTCAAATGCAGTATCAAAACAGATTTACAAACTATTTTAGATTCTATTGTGATACTATTTCTTAACTCTTTCATGTCATTTTGGCAAATTGGCATTTCGGCGTAACTATTATTATATTTCATTTCATGCAGTGAGGTGGAAATTGGAATCCCCAATGACTTCACTGCCATGCAAGCCTCAGCCTATGCATATTTGTATATTTCATTATTATCATGTGTATTGATATGTACTGACACACAAACAGACATACACACACACGTACATTTTAATATAATACAAAGCATACAACTCGATTCATTACCACACCACAGAAAACAAACAAACTAGACGTGGACAGACCGAGTGTTTCATTAAACTTAATTTTGTTCACAAACGACTGCGAATTTCACTTCCTTTTTTTACTCTAATTTCACTCCGTTAGGGATGCACGGATTTCATAATATTCTCCAAACTCTCGCCTGCAGTTGCCATGTTTATTCACATCTTCAAACCTTTGATAACACGACCAATCAACTTATTTTGAAATCATTGGTTTAATTTTTGCTAATTTGCAAAACTTTTCTTTACTAAACTGTTTGAAACTCGCTCCATTTTAATTACGTATATGCAATGTCTGCAATTTTCCACAAATATTTAATATACAATTTCTTACTTATATATTTGTACTTATTTATATTGTGATTACCAAACAGATTTGCAATATTGCAAAACCTGTGTATAAGCAATCCCGCCACTGACAACCCTAAAACGAAATTCAGAAACGAACGAATGCAATACTGAGGCCTGTCAAGACTGTTTATAGTCTTCACTTTGCTAGATAAAGACAACGCAGCATCCTAACCCCACATACTGTAGCACTGTAGCGAGCGAGAGGCTGGGTTTGCGTTCACAGGCGGTACGTTAGCACATGGCGGCCGAAACGCAAACGCGGAGAAAGTTGTAACGTGGGAGCGAACGTTAGGCGCATGCTGCACTCCCGGATATGAAGATAGGGATGTGAAAAAAGGAGACGAGTGTATCTGTCGCAGTCGTCTGAGCTAGATGAGTTATATTTTTGTTTTTTTCATCACCTTTTGTTGAAGTTGCTCGGAAGGCGAGCCGCGAGGATTGTACTATTGATTCGGATGTGGTATTGTTCTTTAGACGTTACTCGGGAGTGGCTCACGGCGCACATAAGTTTGCCCCTTTTGTTCATTGCGCACACGAGACCACCTACATTATACATTTTATTTTAATCTTTGTCGCCAGTGACATTTCGAAGCGAACACGTCCAAACAAAAGTAGAGCAAATTAATGTTTTTTTTACAATTACTTAACCTAAATATGTAGGTGTGTATATTCACTAAGTGACACCTGCTACCAAACTCTGCCCTCAAATATGTTTTACTATTAAACTCTGTGAAAAGTTAAACAAAACGTAGCCAGTGGTAATGAACATTTTTATAATTCAAAATGCACTTGGTGCTCATGTTCGTTTTACATAAATAAGAAATTCGCATCAATTAAAGTTATGTTCCATTTCACATTCAGACCTCACACGTGCACTATCTTTAATTAACACACTCATTTAAATTACAAATTAAAATAAAATGCAAAAAACAAATGTTGACAACTCCTGAGCCTTTGATAACGCGCCCTTTCAATATGCACTTAAATTATACAATCAAATAACACCATAATTTGTATTGAAATAAAGCTCTAAATAACTATTAACAATATATTTAATTTTGTTTCACTGTTAATTTTGCACATTACGCTTTTCATTCAGGTATAAATCTAATTGCTATAGCAATAAGGTATAAAATTGCCCGAAGCCATGAGTGTAACATTGTATAGCTGCGTGCGTGATACTGATTTGGCGTTAATGAATTGATGCAGCAAAAGGTGCGCCCACGCACGCACATGGACGATACCATAATACGTTACATTGCAAAACAACTCGCATATATACACATAAGGATTCCCAACTGCTACGGGTAGGCAGAGCAGTTGGAAATAACAATACTTACCAATTTAGTATGTGCAAAATCATTATAACGTTACTATTCGAACCCAATAATGAAAAATTTAACTCTACCTTGATACTCATACCTTGATAAAATTCTTAATTACTTTTTTTTATAAATTAAACATATTTTTTGTGGCATTAGTACTTTAAGAGGGCCTATGTAGTCTACAAACAATTTTTTTTTATTATATTAATTTATTAATGTATTGTTAGTAATGCGCAAATAATGCCATTAATATATCTGCATTACTGCTTCCATGCGCATGTCAAAGTTGACAAACGAACTATAATAATAATAATAACATGAGATAGCAGAATGCATTATTTTCTCCAGAGTGACGTCCTGACGGCTGCAAGTAGACAACGCATCCCAGGAACAACATGTACCACGAGCGTTTGTATCATATTTCATCCAAATAATTTATTATTTTTATTAAATTAATAGTAAAAATACATATTAAAAGGAACATGTATAAATACAATTCAAATCAAATAATGGAACGCCATTGCCACGATCCTGACATAACATCTCTCACATCCTCTTTATAGAGGCTCTACGGCTTACTTCTTCTACAACTCTCTTGGTTGAAAAACACCCTTCTGAGTTAATATAGATAATTGATATACACAATACAATAATTAACGGGATTAAATTACATTGTTTTTTTGAATGAGGAATATTTTCCACCATCCACATATCATGCGCTTCGGACAACGTTCGTGTCTGTTCGTTTATTTATTCTTTGTTTTGTCAAATATCGATGTCGATAAATTATCTGACATTAAGTTGCTCAGTTTGTAACATCGCCACGGAACCTTTACTATATTTAATAATATTTTTTACTTTTACTATTTATACTAAATTAAAGGAATATATGGATAAATTATGTCAACATATTTGCTTAAATACGAGTACTTACATTTTAATAAGAAGTGACCACGATGGCTACAAAGCTCTCGAAACGTTGAAATAATAATAAAAAATTGTAATATCAAAAACCAAAATAAACGCGATAGTAAGCCGCATAAAATTTATTTAATTCATTAATCAATTAAAGTCTTTGTCGACATGTATTCGACATGACATATTGTGACCTCAACTTGAGCAAAGAGAGGCCAAGAGCGCCGACGACTCAAAATACTGACTTAGTTTCTGATTGCCCCAGTCACTGTCACTATTCCTTTCTATTAAAATTGTTGCCCTCAATTCTAAATCCCATGCATCAGAAAGGTGCATATTTTAGTGTGTTTGTATTGTTCACATTGCATCGTTCATAGTATATGCTTTAGTATCTAATATACGGCACATCTTGACGGTGTACGTATCCGTCGCGCGGCCGTCACGTTACCGTCACTGCGTTTGTCGCGTTCGCGTTCATAAACGCCTCTAACACAACTAACACTCATTCCAAGTAGACGCTAAGCACAAATATGCAAGAGAGTGCTGTCAGTGTAGAAAGTCTCTCTGCCTATCTCTGTTAAAATGGAAGCGTAACAATTTGATTGATTAAAATATCCACCTTACTATGAACAAAATTATATGCGATTTTTTTTGTAGGACGATTTTATAAACGCTCACTATTGATACCTCTTCTTCAAGAGACAGAATACACTTTCGTTTATGTCATGTTGGTTTATATTTTTAGTCTTACAGAACCATATATGCGTTTCAGGTTTTCAGTTCCTTAAGTTATTAATTCCTCTGGTCGGCGCGGCATTGTTACGGCGACTGACGCAACCATGATATGAGTCGTTTTTTCCAGTCGTTTTCCATTTTCTAAACTACTAAAAAACTAAAGGTTAATTGTTTAATCAAGTGCTTACAAGTTATTTATCTTTATTATTCAATGTTTTAAATTACAGAAACGTATTTAGACAACTTCTACATTTTCTGAAAAGGACATTTAAAAGGAATGTAAAAAAAACTAATCCTAAAAAAGTACAACATATAAAAAAGTATTAAATGAATAATTGATTTTTAGCGTCTATCTCTATCGTTTTACAAAACTGAAAATATTATCAGATGCAAGTTTAATAAATCTATTTCAGTGTATGGAACCTAAATAAGCAATGAGATTGTTTTAAATTGTAAAGCCTTAAACGCTCAACATCAACCAATTTAGTTTCATAAGGTTGCTGTTACAATCTTTATCAGCATGAAATAAGTTTCAGGCCGGCATAATGATTCGGATTTTTCAGTCGTCGGCATTCTTGCTTACCATTCCTCTCAAGGTAATCACGATACAAGAGGAGGTCAATAAGCATTATGCCCGTGACGCATTATCGCGTTTATTTTAGTTTTTTTGGTTTGATTTTAAAATAAACGCCATAGTAAGCCGCATAAAATTTGTTGACCTTATTTAGTAAAATAAGGAACAGTAAATGTAACTTTCGAGTGATATCTTAAAATAAATTAATCTCTCAAATAGCAGTCAATCAAATAGATTATCATTAAGTAACTTATGATGACTGAATGAAAGATGTCATTCACAATTTATTAGAATCCAGCAATAACTTTGAATTTGATTTTATCTTATCAAATATTTCATTTCATAATTTATACATCCACTCAATCACGTTTTAGAATAACCAGGGAATTTTGGATGTGATTTTCTTTATTGAGATTGGGACATCTGACTTCGACTTTCTTACCATCACCGCAAGTCCAGGAGCTCCGATGACTGTTCAGTTCACGGCTGCCTCAGTCATTTCAGCGTTCGCTTAAAGGAAAAACACTGCTACTTGCAAAACATACATAGTAGCAGCCCCTACCGCAATAATAAAAGCCTGTGGAGTGCTGGTAGTGCAATGGTTACGCTAACTGAGAGCAACAATGTATCTTTGATATATATACTTTGGTTGTCATGTTTCTATGATACAAGCCATTAAGTGGCTTAGTATAGAAATGTAAATAATAAAAACAAAAATAATAAAATTAAACAAAGTTGATCTCCAAATGAAGACAATTTTATTAAAATAATGAATAGAATGCATTATATTAATGCTTAAATAGAAGTAATTAAAAATATTTTAATTGCAAATATGGTCACCAAAATCAGTACATAAGGAAATGAATCCGATGCACACATCATAAGTTTCAGTTGTAAAATTTGCGCGCGTTTACGACGCACTACTGAGAACACGACGCGTGACGGACGTGCCGACCACATGTAAATCAATTTAATATCTTCGAAAAAGACAATCATATTACAATTCACATACAATAAACCACTCTATACTATTCGTCAATAAAGGCTGTTTTTGTGTGCGAGGTGATAAGTTTTGTCAAAGCATGCCCTGTGTACGCTCGAGGAACTTTTAATCGGAACGGCACGTATGAATCAAAATGGACGTCAAATGGCGAGTCTACAAGAAAATTTATGTGGAATTGTGAACGTTTGTACACTTATAATTGTTGTTTGTGATGAGTTGTATTTTGTTTTTGCCTTTATTGCCCTACGCGGCGGGGCTGGGGCGGGCGGGCGTACGCTCACGTGCACTTCAAGATGTGCCTTTTGGTACTTGCTATCGTTGGCATTTTAATAAGTACTTAAAGATTAGGTTTTGTTATAGATAAAAGGGATAATGTAGAAATTCCTTTTGTTGACAAGTCGAATACTAATAACTCCTTTTGAACCACCACACCTTAATCACCCGTAAATTGCCCCAGCATAAGGACCAGTACTTAATTATGGTACTTGATTAGTAATTATATCAGAATAATATTATCACCATGAATTATCACAGGGATAGGTAGAGACAACGGGGCTCATTATTATTGATGTAGAACTAAAACAGTTATAGGCTAAGCCTGTAAATGTCACTATGTACACTGCAAGTCAACTGAAATAGCCCCAAATGAGGTGAACGTGTACACTGACAGACACAACACAATCAACCATTATAGACACATTTCGATTTGATAATAATCCTGCATTATACGAAAAATATAGTTACTTAAACATGTAGCATACTTATGTATTTATATTCTATACAGGGATAGGCAGAGGCGATGGAGCATCACTTTCCACGATTTTGCCCCAACTTTCTCAGTTATTTCAAATCCACAATTCCTTTTATACAAACACTATGGGACTACAGACGCCTGCTATAATAAATATACTTATATTAAGAAACCTCTAGAAATAATAATTAAAAAATCAAATTTTGCATTTAATTCAAAAAAATGTGGCCAATTTAATATCAGTTTTTGCAAAATCGTTTATACACTTTTACCATTATAGTGTCGATGACTAATTTATACTGTCAAAATATACATTTATCCAAAAGATTATTAAATCAGAAGTATGTAAAAAGTAAATTATAATCATCGACCTTCCTTGCTCACTGTAGCAATTGTGACATTGTTACTATTATATCCACACTTTGCTACAGTTAATATGTGCTAACTGTACTACCATACAACCATATTATGTCTGCTCATGTACCTATTTTTAAATTATTAGTTAATACAAACATTAAAAATGATAAATATTTTACATGAATAATAAATAAACAACAGTGCTAGATAAGTAAACAGTTGGTGGTTATTTACCCACTTTGGTACTGCCAGTTTCAAGTACTGACCGTGAAGTGAATCAATCTAGTTGCCGATCCAAACTAAGCTTTTTTAACCGTAGTAGCAGTCGCCTTCATTTACGGGCCACTCACTTCATATTATATTAGGCAGACTTTACTATAGTAAAAAATAAATTGTCTAAAATTAAAATAATTCAACATCCTGTTTGTAGTGTTTTTAATCAATATTAAGTGATTGATTTATGATGTTCTGTGTGACATTTAAAAATATCAAATTGTATCTTTTAAAGAAACCTTGATAATTTACAACTTCCTAAATGTTTTATTTGTAATTAATACCGCCGTAATTAATTTAATTACACTTGTTAATGGCATCTTCTTGCATTATATATAAGGTCGTGTCAATCAGCAACTTATTTCACAAATGAACTAATTATAAAACTTAATATGTTGTCATCCAACTTAGCTCATAAATATATTTAATGACACATCACAGGCTTCATTTAGAACTTATTAATATGCAAATATTTTATATTAACTTAAGCAATAACATACGAGTAGCAAATAATTATATTATAATTATAAAGTTTTACAAAAATATTTGATCATAATTATGAAAAATATAATATAAGTATTATAAATCAATCAATCAAATTGTCAGCCCTTTTTCCCATGGGCATAGGCAGAGATAATATAGATATTTTATGAATATAGGTACTAATCCTATAAATATGTATTGAAATAAAAATATGTAGAAAGTCAGCTACAATATTACAAACACATGCTTAGTTGTCAAATAGGTATCAAATATATATATATGTATTTTTATTATGAAATGCCACTTATACGTATGCCCTAAACAAAATCTTAATATTTAATGAAAGAACAGAGAGGCGCTAATTTTCACTACCTTGACATAACTTTTTTACAACACTTTTCATATAAGCTCTACGTTTGAAGCTACTGAAAATATATCTTATTATTTAAGAGAATCTTTCTAGGTCGTCTCTTAGGAAATAACAATTAATTTTTACTTGTGAAATATAAAAGGTATCATTAAATTAATTTGAATTGTAAAAGTGTGTGATCGTTTGTTCTCTAAGTTTAGTTGAGTGCGTAGTGCAAGTAGTAGATGACATCTGTCAAGGAAGTGTACTCTATATCTGGATTTCTAGAAAGCTAGTGTCGCCAATTAGACCTGTCGACACTTGACAGCTCTCTGGGCCTGATGCTAATACTACATGTCGGACACATTTAGATTATATACTATGCAAGTATATATAACAATT
The DNA here is from genome assembly GCA_905220615.1 of Tinea trinotella. Lineage (NCBI taxonomy): Eukaryota > Metazoa > Arthropoda > Insecta > Lepidoptera > Tineidae > Tinea > Tinea trinotella. Next base: position 233,597 of record HG992308.1, on the reverse strand, counting down.
ACGCTAACACCACAATAGAATATTAACACAAACTCAAATACTCCTTACATTCCACAAAACATTCACATGTGGTCTTCTATTCTGGTTGATTTATATTTTAATTATTAAATATTATATTTAAAGATATAAATTTAGTAATTATCAGCACCTCTGGCCGGCATAGTCACGGCGGTATAGTCAGCGGTTTTTTTCAGTCTTCGATACCTTTTGACTTCCTCTTGCTTACTATTATGAAATGTCGCGTCAGTATAAATAAACATTCTCGTGAAAGAACTATTACTATATAATGTAACTTACATTTTTAACACTCATGCGTCCATGGCAGATTGTAATCCATCTGAAACCAACAAAATCAAACTTTAAGTATTAATTTTATATCCTAACCAACGACAATCGTGTCAATTTAAGAAGTCATTTAAATGGATAATTATTTATTGTTGCCATGCTGATGCCAAGCTGGTGTGCGGAGACTGCTGCCACGTCACCTTAATATTATATATAACAACATTTATCATAACATACTTTTAACAAAAATACTTTTAGAATTTGTGTATGGAGTAACATGATGTGGCGAAGATGTTACTTTCTTTCTGTCCTTCCTTTTTAATTTAAATGTACTTTCGTCCTGTTATTATTTAGATTTTACTATTATTGTCATTATTCCAATACGGCTTTTATTGTTTCTGTATATGCGAAAGTTTGTATGGATAAATGTTTGTTACTTCATACCGCCACAACGGCTTAACGGATCTGGATGAAGGTTTGTACAGAGGTTGATTATAGTCTGTTATAGGACATAGGCTATAATTTATATAGATAAAGAATCAATTTAATTTATTTTATGCTTTAACCATTTCCGAAACTACCACTTCTTATCTCATTTAGTGGGGCTCAACGGTAATAGTAGGAAGATATAATTTTTTAATTATTTTTAATTTAATACCTTATGTTGGACCACGAGGATGAAAGTGGTTCTATGGTCTTGTACTTACGTTACGAGTCACAGTTTAAAAACGTAGGTGAAGCCGCGGGGAACAGCTACTGTTATATTATGAGAAGTAGTGAGTGACTCTCATAAATATAATGTGACTTAGTTAAAAATATTTAAATGATATTTGGAACTATATATTTCTATAATACTTGGGTTATAATGAGCTTAAGTTGTTCATAATGAGTAAATGCGTTGAGCATCGATTGAGAACATTTCGCGTGACGGTTGTGCAAAGTGAACTGTGACGGCGGCGGCCGATTCTGTTCAACTAACAAGTTCATCGGACTGTGAAATAAAAGAGATATAATTCAATTAGATTTAAGAGAGAGATGTCAGCCAATTGGAAAGCGATGAGAATGTATTATTTCCTCAATTATAATTTGTAACGGTTATTCGGTTATTAATTATATTACCACTCCCTTAGATAACATTAAAACGATGATTAAAGTTCTAATAAAGTTCCATTACACCAAATATTCATTTCAGTACTACCCTACTTATTCTGCGACATACTTTATTGTGAAAAAATAAATATAATAAATTATTTGTTAATCAAAATATCTTGCTTTATTCCTGCGGGGATAGACAGACTTGCTTCCTTCACGTTCACAGTATTGTCATTACTGCAGACCACAATGTTCTTAGACAATTATTTATTTTATTGACATTAGTATATTAGGATACTAAAGTGAATATAATACTTGTATCATAGAAACAGAACGAACAAACTACATCCCATTTTTTATATCAAATATACATTGGTACCGACAAATGGTTTTGAACCCGAGATCTCGATTCGCGTGACCATTGACCACGACACCACGCTACAATTTGCGACACATAGTCTCCTGTTTGAACGTGAAACACTGATCTGGGTTGTCCCTATTTTGTCCTTTCACTTACGTCTGCTTTAAAAATAATAAAATAATATTAACGAAGGTCTAAACCATCGAAGACTTCCTCTGTGATGATATTGGCATTGGCCTCTGTAATTAAGACTATTCTATTTGCATTAGCTCCAATTGATTGGATTTAGTAATATTTGTTTGTATATAAATTAGTTGAGCGATGAGTTTATTTATATCACAGCTGCCGGCACATTCAGACGTAAAAATTAATTAAATCCTCCGTCTAATTAGTCACATGTTACCATCAAGAGATGAGTTATCGCATATTGAAAATGTTTCGCCCGCGAATGGCGGCTGTAAATTTTCAATAAGTAAATATTGGCTCGCTGAGAAAATAGACCTTATAAATTATTGCGACTTCCTTCGTAAATTACGTCGCTACCAAATGATGGATGCACGCACCACCACACCTTACCAACATTATTACTTATTAACATTATTTTAGTACTCAATAGTTTTTTTAATAACTTTTGGATTATTACCGGCCTTGTGACCGGCCGAATTGGACCACAGCGCCTACGTACTCCGTCAAAATTCTTCTATTGCATGGCAGAAGCCAGGTTCAATTCCCATTCGCAACCGACCAATGATGAGTAAACGTTATTTTTGCAATTTTTCATTAATAATTTTTAAATAAATAGTAAATACCTTGTTTTTTTATTAAATGTATTGTAAATATATTATGTTATAGTCATTATTACAATATAAAATATTATTCTGCATTTCAGTTGATTTACCATCACAATCGAGAACAAGACGTGATTATCAATTTTTCAAATATTATTTTATATAATTCCTATTAAGTTTGTAATGTTGAATGATCAATCTATCATCGGTTATAATTAAAAGCGTTAATTTAAACATACTTTAGTATTATTTATTTGTGTAATAATTCATATAAGTTGAACAATTATGGCCATACTACATTTTGTGCGCTGCTGCTATTCCCTCATAGACAATTATCACGCGATATCTCTCCAACGGTTACTATCCGAGAGGGGTTTTCTGTTCAAAGCACATTCGCCACTATATATCCGTTATTCATTACAAAGGTGCTATTCGACGATTATATGATACACAATCAGGGTTCATATTCGAAATTTAAATATAATTACAAGTTTAAAATAAACCATTGAATGGCAAGAACATTTTACTAACATCCAGTTTGGTTTTAAATGTCCAAAAATAAAACCTTCTTAGATTTTACGCGAACATTGATTAACGATAATTTTATGCGGCTTACTACTGCGTTTAATTATGGTTAATTAAACAAATATACGCGATAGTAAGCCGAAAAAATATATGTTAGAGAATTTATTAGCGTAGTATACTTTCAGACATTTTCTTTTCTAACTGCAGGTATCCCAGAATTAGTTCCTGATGTATTTTTAATAATATGTTCTGTATTTATTTATTATATGCTTTTCTTCATCTACCTACTTTTAATCTCTGCACAACCCTAAAATTGACTCGCAAAGAGAGACTCACTAAAGAGTTAATTCCGCTCTTTTCTGTATATGTTTACTTCAATTGTGGTGAAAAGCCTGATTTTATTGATTGATTGATTTGAAGTGTTGATATGTATTTGCTGATTGCAACGTGTTTATCACAAAGCGAATTTGATGCGTGTGGCCTCCGAACAGGTTGTCCGCTTGCGAATATCTTCATTTGCACCGCGCCTAATACAAAATGTCAGTCCATGGCAATGCATAATTATGATTTATACAACAAATAAACTATACACATACACACACACACACATACACATTGAATGGATCAATGTGTATGTGTGCATTTAATCATTTTATACAATAAGCATTTTGTCATTAATTATATTATGTATTACATTAATAAGTAGTATTCAATGTAAAACGCAATAAAATGGAAGAATCAATGCAGTTGCTTACATTAATAAATGGTCTTCGTGCGACCAAATATATAATCTGTGCAATTGTTATAACTCTAAATAGAATGGAATACATGTGCGAGTATAAAACTGCGATCTTTTGAAAATATTGCTATTTTGTTTAGGAAAAGTCATAACAATAAAGAAATAATTATCTCAACTGCCACTGATAGGCAAAGTATCGCAGTGTCAGTTTCCACGACTACGACTAAAATAACTATTATCCAATATACATTTAAATAATCTTTGTGCAAGCTAAAATCTTTGTGCAGTTTAAATAATATGTCTCATTTAATCAACGAAAATTCTTTTGAGTCGATCCTGTCTTTCCCTTTTTATAAAAAAAACTTACTACAAACCTTTGACAATATTGCGAACAATGTATAAAACCTAGTTTATATTTTGGTATAGATTGTGTTTCGTATAGTTGTGAATGAAATTGGTGCGTGCAGTTGATGGAGTGAGCCTTTTTTCTCAATTACACATTGTGCGGGGCCAATCTATCAGGCAGATTGAGTCAGTGGCCGCAGCCCGTGTAATAAAATTGCATCGAACATTTAAATATTTCATATTTTCTATTTTTCGCTGCGAAACAATACTGACACGTGAATGATTGCGATTGAATGTTATGGCCTGCAGCGACTTTCATATATTTTCTATGTTTCGAAACCTTTGGAATATATATTTTAAATGATTATGTAATATAAAATAATAGAATGGACTCTGGCCGGTATAATAACGATGATTGAGGCAACTGAGTAGATCTTACAGTCGTCGGCGCTCTTGGACCTCCTCTTGCTTACGACCGATAGTAAGCCGCATAAAAATTGTATAATTCATTATTCAATGTTCGCGCAAAATCTAAGAAAATATTAAATAGTATATGTACCAATTTCCTCCATTTGTAAGTAAATTATTCCATAAAATTATCAATACCAAATCGAAACAATAATAATAAACTTTATTTAAGATGTTACTAAATGTTGTAAGATGTAAAAAATCGTGTTAAATAGCGCAACAATAGACACGAAATGTTTGTAAGGAAGTTAATTTGTGAGGGGAGTCATTGAAAAGCTCGTCAGCGTCAAGTCACTCAGGGAGGAGAGCTGAGAGACAAATGATGAAGACCATTTGTCATGTCATCAGGGTTGCCAATCCCCTGACATATGTCATTGTCACCACCTGTTACACTCAATTGTTTTTGCTTCACGACACCATTCACATTGAGTTGTCTGCTCAACCTGACCAATCCACCAATTTTAATTCAGTTCTAAGAAGTTATATTGAAAATTTTACACATTCTTTGTTTTATTTTAGGATTTTATTTCTGTAGTAATAAATGATTATCCCTTTTTATAATTCCTTTATATAAAAGAACTGAAACTAATTATTATTGTTTTTTGCTAAATACTAATCTAAATAGGATAAATAGGATATCAGTATTAAAGTCACTATTTTAGGACGTTTTAAAATTAAAATATTGTTATTTCTACATTTATTGTGAGGATGTTATATTAATATGATTAATTCACTTTAAGATATTAATATTTATAATTAAATGTCTATAAATGAAATATGAAATAGATATAATAAATCGTGAATGTCTTAAGGAGTATAATGTGTGTGATGAAAGCTAGGTAGAGAGCTCTGTCAGGTGTTGCATGACTAAGCACAAACACCCCACGTGGCAACCCTGTTGAACATGGGGCGGCCATGCGTTCTGTTATTTTCGAGACAAATAATAATATTCCCTAACTCGAAACGTGCCAAATAATTTAAAAAAACGTGCCTTTGATTTTTTTATTAGCTTTTAAATTCTATGTTATAAATTGTGTCATATTTTTTCTTGCAAACCACCCTTTAAATAAACGTTTATGGTTGATGATGGTTAACTAGTTAACAATATTCACATGAAAGTTAATATGTATTTGTTAGCTATGTAAAATAAAGAATTGCTAAGAATGAAATGTTATCCCGTAATGTATGCAGACTGATGGCCACCTGAGAGCTGGTAACGTTCTAAGTGACGATGATCGACAAAAAGGGATGAAGTGCGATTTTGTTAACATCACTTGTGCGAGAATTTCTATGCGAATTATAAATGATGTTGTTTGTTGCACAAAAAAGGCTCCGAACGTTCGGAAAATGGAAGTGTCGATGCGATGACGTGTGAAAATTTTGGGACTTTACAAACAGATTGATTCTATCCTCAGTTGCGCACTTAGTGGAGGTTTTTGTGAGCCATTCAATGGGCGGCCATTTTGTTACATTCGATGATTAATCTGTTTGGTACAATTCACTTGTTGATATTATCACATGCGCGCGAAATGCAATTGTTGTTCCAAGTGACGAAGTGTAATTGTAACTGTGAATTGTGCTCTTTGTGTTAAAATTGTAAGTTATCGTGATGTTCCGTTAGTTGGAAGGCAACGGTCGCGCGATATCACCGGAATCGAGTCAATCGGCCGACAAACAAAAGAGTATCATCGATTACGATAGAGATTTCCGAATCGCTAACAAAGCTTTTTCGTATCAAATCACACAATTAAAAATCATCGAATATCAATAGATGTTCTTGTCTTTGTCGGCATGGCTATGTCATTGCGGGACTGTTTGCCATTGGCGTGGCATGGCTCCGTCTGTCGTCCCTCAAACAAATTAGAATGATGGACGCGTCATGAGATTGCACTTTTGCTCGTGATGTTACTCTCTGCTTTTGTGACTCCATAATTGAGGGTATAATAGACATTATTTGTTGGACACGACTACAAGCGATAATGGCTCTTAATGCAACACACAATAGACACACATACACTTGAACAACACTTGTATTCATATCTTAATCCAGATATTGACATGCAAACATTCATCGGTGATAATTCACAAGCGCTTAACTGCCATTTGCTCAAGTGTTGTGATATTATTAATAGTGAAGCATTGCCTCCGTGTGTATAATATAATAGATAACACAAATTGTTATTTCATAATAACATAATGTTGTTTTCATGAACAATTAACAATCTTTTGTTGCATGGTTTCACTATCATTGCTCACTCATCGTCATATATACAGGGGGATTATAAAATACTTAATATAAACACCATGCAATATATAGTAGTGCATTCTTTGCATCATTCGAGCGACTATATTGTGGTATTCAGCTGGTCCTGTTCGTGTGAATACATCACTAGCCGCATTTGAGTGAATGAATATCTCGACATTCTCAATGATGAATTTCTGACTTACTATGGCGAATATATTTGTACCAAACATTGCCTACTTCAAGATGATAATGCAGCCATAAGATGAGCGAAAAAGGTTTGGTCTTGGTTTGAAGAGCATCTAAATATCATCAAATATATTCCCTGGTCATCGCAATCGCCAGACCTCATCATAAATAAGGCGACCGTGGCAGTGCAATGGTCAATGGTCATGTAAACCCAGAACACGGGTTCGAAACCACTTACCGGTACCAATGTATCTTTGATATATGTAGTTTCGTCGTCCTGTTTCTTAGATACAAGCACTTTGGTAGCTTAGTTTATGAAAATATAATAAATAAATAATTGAACCATCATTACGGGTGTTTTAGAGCAGAGTGAGAATCAAATTTCCATCTCCAATAATATTAAAGCAATGTTTTGGAAGAAGAATGAGACATCATTCCGTTAGAAACTATTGAGAGGCTCTATTCTGCGAAGAATTGCAAATGTTCTAAAGATGGCCCATTACCTTATTAATAAATAAATTCGTGTATAAATTGCACCCCCTGTAGTTGCACACAAAGCTATAAAAATATTTATGTCATATAGCTATGTTATTCAACATTTTGTTATGCTTCCTCAACAATTCGACTTTATATTGCTGAGTGCGCTTTTGTTGATGAGTCAGCAGGTTTGTTTGTGATACAGATGTCAACGGGAATCGAACAGCAACCACCACATTGTGGAATATGAAGAGAATGGCCAATTCAATATTTGTGTGATTGGGGCTATATAATATACATCTATTGTGTATTTTAGATTTACTAATAGTTATTTAATAATAAAATAACAACAAAATTAAACACAGGTAACAATGTGACTATTTATTTTCAAATAATCAATCAATGACGGCGACTGGGGTAAACGTATAATGAATCGTCGGCGACTTTGGCCCTCCCCTTTTTTACCATCGACGACATATTGGCCGACGTAGTCACGGCGACTAAGGCAAGTTTTTGAACTTCCCGTTGCTTACAATTGGGCAAATCAAAGTCAATTGTCGAGTTTTAATTTTAAAAATCCGGCAGGTCTCAATCAACACTTTTCACAATCCTGACAAAACCTTTCTCAAAGCAGGCAACCTTTTAAAGCAGGCTCATCATATTTAAATTATTTTTAACTACAGGACGAAACAGGACGAACAAACTACATAATATATCATACATAAGATAGTATATCAAAGATACATTGGTACCGGTGAGTTGTATTGAATCCGTGCTCTCGGTTTTTGTTCATAGTTAATTAGTAATAAATTATATGGAATCATTTATTTCGTCCGTGTTCTAAGTGTTAATGTTCGCGTGATTGTCAACTATAAACTATAAGCACATTGAGTTGTCTTCCCACAGAGGACGCCTCACAACCGCACAAGGATAGCCCCCAAATTGTTATACACGGCCATTTTGTTTATTATTAAAACTATAATTTCAAAACTAACAAAATTGTGTTTACTACTAATAACATAAATCATTTTATATTTCAATTAAAGTTTGTAATCAATATACACAATTTCATATTAAATTAAATCTACGTTTATGGCAATCCAATTTAAATATATATATACAAATAATAACTGTGTAAGCATATTAATATTTGTCTATAATTAAGTAATACCGTAGCATTGAAATTATTTTTTAGATTATTTTTTTACCCCTAACAGTATTAAATAGTTTATAGATCATATTGTCACGCCTTTATCCCACAGGCATAGGCAGAGACAATGGAACGCCACTTGCCACGATCCTGACACAACTCCCTTGCTTCCGTCACATACACAATTCTCTTCATACCATCTTTTTTTATTATTGTGACACAACATCTGACCACGACCCGCCTGATGATAAGCAAGAGGTACTTATAGCAGACTGAATTTGTTATATTTGCAAGAGTAGCCTCCACGGTCTTAGTGCGCTGTGCTAGAGCTACTCCATCAAGTGAATACACGTGATTTTCTTAAAATATTTTGACTAGTTATCTGTATTCCAATTACCTGATGATAAGCAAAAGAAGTTCAGTTGTAAAAACCTAAATACACACACTGGTTATCCAGCAGGTCGTCAGCTCGCATCGTGTAACAAGGCTATTACAACGCTATATTGATGGCTGCCACTCCTATTTCCGCAATGTAATAAACAATTCAGAGAAGTTGAAATATAATTGTAACAATAAAAATGTCGTTTATTTGATTGATTGATACGTTGCCAAGGCGCACACTCTGCGATCAGCGCTCATTACGTCCAACATGTGCATAACGCATTATTAATTTATGGCCAATAAAAACATTTAACAATTAAAGTGAAATATTATAATTAAACATTCGCCTTATTAATGTTTATGTCCGATGGCGCCAATGATACGCCAATATTGGCGCACACTCATTGTCACTCACACGGAGATCATTGCTAATTGCACATTTCTTAGAGTTGCCAAATCTATTGAAACGTTTGCTGTGCTAAATTGATAACAAGTAGACTAATTCCCAAAATAACATGTTTATATATCAACATATACATATAGATACAAATGTTGATAATTACAGCTCCCCTAGCACGGCAACCCAAGAAGCAAGATAATAAGTTGCATAGAATATAATCTCAACTCATTTTGAATAACTTACCAGATCAGTGCATTAATATGACCAAATAAAAATATATTTAAAGGTTATGTAAAACTTCACACAAAACAACGTTAATATTAAGTTATTTAAATTAAATTATAAACCTATTAAATTATTTAAAATGAGTTACAATAATATTCCTTGCAGGTGTTTATCTTGCTTCTTGGATTGCCGGGGCAGGTTCAGTATTGTCGCTGTTCGCACATACCAATTCCAGGACAATGGGTGAATGAACCCCCACTTTCCACGATCCTGCTTTCTCCACATTTACAGTATCTCCTAGTTTATCTATATATTTATCTTTTTTTATTTTATTGTGACTCGACATATGACAGCACCCCGCTTGATGTTAAGCCAAAGTGTGGTCCATGAATGAATGGACTGCTACTACAATTCAATAACTGTGAGTAGCAATCACATCCACTATGCCGGCCTAGATGGAACCGGCAACTTACAAGCTGTTCCCGAAACGTGACCAAATCACTTCACGGTCTGTATACTTGTAAGTGGTGGTACCCCGGATCAGCAGACTGGGTACCACTGCCTACCACTCTTTGAAAACCAGACCCGAAGCAAATATTCATCTCTTTTTTTTATTAACAAATATTTGCAATATATAATATTATTAAATATTACAAATAAAAGCTATGAAACAAATATTTGCTAATAGCATCATATCTAATTGAGTATAAATTATTATATACTTCAATTGGCCGTATAATGGCCGATTTTCCACTTAGACAAAGATCATTTTGTCCTTTAGTGTTGTAATGCGAGATGTGACAGCGACTTGCCTGATAGTAAGCAAAGGCATGCACGACTGTAGCAAAGATCGCTTCAAGGAGCCAATGTCATAGTATGGGAAAGACCACAAAACAGAGAAACATAGCAATTTCTCTTTTCTGTGGGGAGAACATATAGGCTGGTAAACAAAGGAACGATGCACCGAATTCGAACTGTTACTACCGATTCGGTTCAAAGAAAGTGAATGATTTTTTATTAATATAAAATTTAAGTTAAGATAATCTCGATTTTCACCTACACCGTGCCTACCATTATTAAATAACATCCGTGAAGATTGCAATCAACGATTTTGTTGTTATTATGTTCAAAAATAGTTTTATTTGCGCATCGAATCGCCACGTGACCTCGGCCGGCTGTCATTCATTCAGCCACAGCCGTCAATCTGTCAAAGTGTCAAAAATTAAATCAATATCTATTGATTGATATGAGCGTCTCAGTTTGATATCATGTTTATACATATACCTATATATATTTATGTCGTAAGTAGGTTATAACTTTAATGTTTGCTGTTGCACGATGTTGTCTAATTCATATGGGAATAGTGGATAGTGGCGCTGCCCATGCCTGTGGGGATTGAGGTGTAACAATTTTATTAGCTTCATTTTTATGCGTATCAGTGTTTTTACTAGTTTTTGGTAATATTTGTTTTTATAATTAATAAATTATATAATTTAGTTCTTTTATTTAAGAACTAGCATATTTTCACAAAGTATTTTATTAATATGAAGGGTGGTACACATCCAGGGTAGTTCAAACACTTAAATGTACAGACCGTGAAGTGACTTAGCCGTGTTTTGGTAACAGCTTGAAAGTTAGATGCTACAGCTAATTGCAGTTATTTGCCTGTGGCACTCCAGCTTATATGAGACAGGGCGCTGTCATATGTCTAGTCACAATGAATGCAATCCCACTTTATTATGTGCGAGTGTGTTTGTGTGAAATGTTCGTTGGAATTGGATCAATAATCGTGATTGATGCACCGCCGCCGCGACGGCTGTCGTCGTTGTGATGGACAGGCGGCGGTGGGCAGACGGGCGCCTACATTCGTTATATACATACTTTATTATTATATTGCATATTTCATTAATAAAATGACCAAAACGGAATAAATATTTTAACAAAAAATTTATATTATAATATATAATTACTATTGTATAATGTATATTTGATATTTATGTACTTTTGTTGTGATGTTTCTATGATACAGGCACTTTAGTAGCTCAATTAATGGAAATGTAAAAAATGTTTTTTTTTAAAGTACTGGACTATGTATGCTTCTGGACTGGAAAGTGTTAGAAGAGATTTTATTTATGGCACGTCTAATCTGATCTACCTTTATTGGTCAGTAAAAGGAGGTCAAAAACCTTCGCCGACTAAAGAAACCATTTTATTATACGAATGCCTTAGTCACCGTCGCTATGACGGCCAAAGAAAGTTAATAATAAAGATGTTGAGTGTACTTATCCTTAGACGCCAATATTTACTGTTAATTATATTTTATGTTGATTTAATTAATTATTAATATCATAAAATAATGATGACATTTATCCCAAGATCTTTAAATATCAGATAGTGATAGATAGACAGAGTAATAGTGACTGCCATTTGCGTAGTCTGCCGAACCGAGGTAATACAACCAAGGTCAGCTTGAAAGTTGTATCCAACTAGGCTGGCGTAAACATCCTCTCATGGACCTCAATCCAGGCGATCAGGCGGAGTGCTGGTATATGTCCCAGTGAAAGAGTAATATAATATTTAATAATATAATATAGTTAATTTATTATTAAAGTGTTAAATGTATAAGTTATTACAACTAATTACTGTGTATACACACTTTCACTCACACTTAAGGATACTCATCAAACTCGACAAATAAACTCGAACATATTACATTATAATTTCTACTTTTACATTATGAAACCCATTAATTTAATCAATATTGGTAATGTAAAAATTGATCCAATAATCCTGAATTCTTTAGGCGAAGCCACAGTGACGGCGATCAAGGCAAACGTAAAAAGAAACGGTTTTTTCAGTGATCAGCGTTTTAAGACTTGCTAGCTTACCATCAAGTAAGTCGAAATACAGTCTTAGTACTTACCTATATCTTTTAAAAATGTCTTTCAATATGACAAAAGTAATTAATTAACTCACGTGAAAATAAAATAAAAAACAAAATTAATTTATATGCAAAGAGTCAAAGGAGTGTCACTTTTATTCTACGCGTCCCCCCCCCTGACTCCTCCTATGTCCCCCCTGCCCCCCTGGTGCCCGTCTGTAATTAACTGAGGGCCATAAATTGACCGTAACTGTCATATCATATTGATTTAGTTGCGCGACTTCGGAGGCAACCCTCACTCGCTTACAACCTCCTCACTGCAACCTTATATTATTTTATTATAACAACCAACTTATATAAATATATATTTTAAATTGATTACGATTCGAAGTTTGATTATAGAACTGAAAAAGAAACAATTTAAATTACCTATCAGACTTTAATAATAGTATAGACATTAACATTGAGGAAGTTTTTACGGGTTATTCACACACTGCGAATAACACAGATTATTTTTAAATAAAACGTAAGTTCAATAACTAAAGCTCGACTAACGACTAAATAATCAATCAATCAATCAAATTGTCACGCCTTTTTCCCACAGGGATAGGCAGAGACAACGGAGCGCCACTTACCACGATCCTTACACAACTCCCTTGCTTCCTTCACATCCACAATTCTCCTCATACAGGCCCTATGGTTATGGGCACTAGGCAACCTAGCTTTCTTAAGGATGTCTCCGATTTGGTCGGAAAACACCCTCCTAGGCCTGCCTTGTTTAACGCATCCATCCACATCAGATTTATAAATTCCTTTCGTCAATCTACTTTCACTCATCCTTTCCATGTGCCCAAACCATCGAAGCATTCCTTTGTCAATCCTTGTCACTACATCTTCTTTTAAACCACATCTATCACGCAGTGTGCTATTCCTTATTCTATCAGCTATCGTCACTCCACATACACTCCTTAACGACCGCATTTCTACAGCGTTAATTCTACTCTCATGCTTCTTCTGCCATACCCAACCTTCACTTCCATACATTAATGTAGGAACAAGAACCGCATTATGAACAGCCATCCGTGACTTTTGGGACATTATTTGGCTGTTCATTATACTATGGATGGCACCGTTCACTACGTTACCCTTTTGCACTCTTCTCTCAATATCTTCATCACACTTTCCATCCCTAGTAAACATACTTCCCAAGTAAACAAATTGTTTGACTTGTTCCACTTTCTTTCCGTCTATCATTATCTCACATTCTGTCATTTCATCCTCTCTCTCCAAAACCATTACCTTAGTTTTACTTACATTCACTTTCATACCTTTCTTTTCTAATTCCGCATTCATTATAGTGACCATTTCCTGTAACTCATACGCCGAAGATGCAAGGATAACTTGATCGTCAGCGTACAAGAGACATTTGATCACCAAGTCATTCATTCTTAAACCATACTTCTTTTCACGCAACTCTTTCAGACAACTGTCCATGAATAGATTGAAGAGCCATGGTGACGCTACACATCCCTGTCTGACACCTTTAGAGATGCCAAACCAGTCAGATAGCGCCCCGTTAATTCGAACACATGCACTGGAATCCTCATAGAGAGATTTCAGTGCACGGACCAAACGCTCCCCCAACCCAAACCCGGACAGCTGCTGCCACAATTCACTCCTGTTCACTCGATCATAGGCCTTCTCAAGGTCAACAAAAGCACAAAACACCTTCTGGTGTTTTGCCAACACTTTTTCGCTGACGCATCTTAGAGAGAAGATCTGATCCATACATCCCATCCCTTTCCTAAATCCCGCTTGCGCATCCCAAATTTTATCATCTGTTTCATGCATCACCCTTTCAATCAATACTTTCGCATACAACTTGCCAACAATACTGAGAAGGCTGATGCCGCGGTAATTTTTGGGTTCCTGTTGCGACCCCCTCCCCTTGTATAGTGGTACAATGACAGCCTTGCGCCAGTCCCCTGGTACAAGACCATTCACCCAGCACTTACCGAAAAGGAGACACAACCAGGAAGCCACCAGCTGACCACCGCCCTTCAGCATCTCGACAGTTATTCTGTCACACCCAGCCGCTTTTCCAACTTTCATTCTTTTCAATGCATTCACAATCTCTTTCACATCTATATCACATTCAGATTCACTTTCATTCAGCGTGGAGGACACATCGACACACTCTGGTGCTGTATTATCATCCTCCACAAATAAACTTTCAAAATACTCCTTCCATCGTCCTAACACTTTCTTCTCTTCAGTCACTAAATCACCATTCGAATCCCTAACCACATTCACTTTAGACTTCTCCAGTCCTCCCCGGGCTATCTTAACCTGTTTCCAGAACAGTTTGATATTATCCTGGAAATTTCTGGAGAATTTCCTCTCGATATCCTCTTTCACCTCTTTCTTCTTTCGTTCTATACATCCTTTCACTTTAATTTTTATTTCCTTATATTCATTCATTACCTTACATACATCCTCATCGTTCTTACCCGCGTTTGTTCGTCTACTAGCTTTAACTGCTAGTAGATCCTGCCATTTTTTCTTCTTCTCGCATACTAATACTTCCGTTTCCTTATCCCACCACATGTTGGGCCTTACATTCTTCCTCTTGCTCACTCCACACACTTCTTCTGCAGCTTCTGTCATACCATTCCTCAATTTCATCCATACTTCCTCCACACTAACATTCTCATGGTTACAGGCATCTCCTATTTTCTCACGTAACTTACTTACATACTCCTCTTTCACTTCTGCATCTTGCAACTTTTCTCCTTTTATTCTTGTCAACTGTGTTGTCGATTTACGACTGCGGTTTCTCCAACCCTTGAACAGACCATTTATTCTTGACATTACAAGAAAATGGTCTGTTCCAATGTTGACCCCGCGATAAACCCTCGTATCGACAACATTGACTTTCAACCTTTCATCCACAATCACAAAATCTATCATACTTCTCTCTTTATTCCTCTCCCATGTATACATGTGAATCTCCTTGTGACAAAACTTCGTGTTAAATACACTAATACTAAATAAACAATTGGCACATTAAATATTTTTATTGTATTCAATACATATTTATAGTGATATTATGCCATCTTATATTTAGGGTCATATGGCGTCTTCTAGTTACATAGTCTACTATGTTAAAATAAATCGTATCATTAGGATAGGTGTCATACGACCACGGCCATCCTACGAACGTTGATGTATTAAATACAATAATATATTTTATGTAAGAGTTGTTTGTTTATTAAACAATAAATATGAAATAGTTTGAACATAACAGTGTCTGAACTTAAAAAGTATCAATCAATCAAATTGTCACGCCTTTTTCCCACAGGGATAGGCAGAGACCAGGAAACGCCACTTGCCACGATTCTTCGATAACTCCCTCGCTTCCCTCACATCCACAATTCTCTTCATACAATCGTTCATCCACATCGTTTATAAAGTAATATTTCAGTAGTCAGGTTTTTTTAATTCACTTTTTATTGAAATTGTTTTGGGGTTATAAGTGTTTGCAGATCCGCTAATAAAATTATTTGATTAGATTTTATTGTGGGCCTTCCCCAGCTTTTGTCATTACATTACACAAGCAAATATAATTTTAACATGTGTGCATCATTTCTATATTTTATAGACCCTTTTAAAAAAAGAATGAATTTTAAGGAAGCGAGAAATATAAAATCATAAAAAAACATCGCCTACACAGATAGGTAGAAGGCATAACAATTAAGTTAGTTGTTTATTAGATTAAATTACCAATAGACGTAAAATGTATAAGACATAAACAAATATATATATTTTAAAGTTTATATCTACCTATTACTTATATTAATTTAATATAACTGAAGCATAAAACATATAAAAACGATTTATAGAAAAATATAGTCCGTATTCAAAGTAAGAACTTGTTATAAATAAGTAGTAAAAAAGTTGTGAGCGCATGTTTCCCGCGCTCTCGCAGTGACAGGTGCTCGGCCAATCGGAAAGCGGCAGTGTTGCCAACAGCCGGGTTATAGTTTTAACATTAAACGGACGCACATTGACAACCCACGTGACAAAACTTACTTGTGCTTAGTTCACTGTGACATAGCATGAAAAATAGACTTACACATACATTGTATCATCATACAGCATTTTCAGTAATTGCTGAAGTGTAATTCAGGTTAGTAATTAGAAAAGGGCTCTCAGTCATAACATTTTATCCCTCTTACATTAAGTAGTTAAATAAGTGTAACCTTGGAAACTTTTGAAGAACACATTTAAAGCACATCATTCCGGCATAGTGACGACGACTGAGGTAACCATCAAGGATCATTCTACGAGCATTCAGTCATGCACCTCGTATTGTTTACCATGAGGCAAATTTGCGACATTGGCCATAGGATCTTGCCAGATGGAATCAAGAATGCCAACAACTCAATGCACGGCTGCTTCAGTCGACTTCACTATCGTCGAAATCAGGTATCTCGTCACAACATAATAAATATTACACTAATAATAGAAACTTTGAAAAAGACAATAATTCACTACAATACTAAAGTTATTATAGATGATGTTAACTTTATAGAATATAGTTTTAAATAAATTAATCTTAAAGAAAAGAAAAGCTGCATTATAAATATTATAAAAATATCATAATTTTGGACTTTTAATATAAATTACTATTATTCTAGTGAAAAATTGGGCCAAGTCAAGTATTTAATTTGTTTTTCATAATTCAACTTTTGTGACTCTCTAACCGCTTTGCTCTCAGATGCTGACCCCTTATAGTTGAGCTAAACCTACATTGTAAGTGTAAAACGACCAGTGTAAGCCACAAACTTTTATATTGAAATATATAATAATTGATACTTTAAAATAATATTTAATAATCATATTATATAGATTGTAACATCTCCTAATGAATGTGTTATAATAAATATGCTTGCAATGAAATGTCTAAAACGGAAATTGTAAATATTGTAAATAAACAAAATATAATATGGCCGCGAGTGGGTTATAATAACAGAAATGCGTCGACAGCATTATTGGTTGGATCTCGCGAACGAGCGACGTCAAAACATCCCAACTATCCAAATCAAACACGCTTCGGCGCGAAAACAAACAACTAGCGCCATCTTGTGTTGATCAAAGCGAACCTGCTGACATTGTTTCACACATTTTATTGCACCCATTCTGATTGATCCGTTTACACAACTAATAGGATATAAAGACGTGCCAATGATATAAATAGATTGCGAACAGTTATCGCCCGAGAACTGATCAAACATTTGGTGGATCGTAATTTTTATACGAAACGGCCGATCTCTACTTTTATACTTGCTCGCATAAATATTCAAACATGCGCCATAAAATCATTTTCATAATCGCTCTTTGAATAACTCAACTTATTAAGGTTAATGCAAATATTCATAAATAATACATAATAATTAATTATAATAATAGAAGAGACAGTTAAATGTGCAGAATCTGTGCATTCTGTTGCAAATTAGATACTTTCTGAGACACTACTTTATGTTAGGATTTTTTTAAATATTAAGTTGAACATAAAACTGAGCGACGAATATACACAAAATATAAAATGGTTTGCACTGCCACAAGACTACGGTCGCCTTTATAATGTTTATTATTTAACTGGAATATATTTTTAGATTACATAAAAAATCTCATCTTATCGACCAGTGATGATTGTGGCCAGCGGTTGCGCCGACGTGGGTGACAAGCGGACAGCCACGGCCATATATTACACGAATAACATGTTCTGAGAACGAAAACCATTAGAGATACCACGTGATACACCTTAATAAGAAATGTAATAAATCCTACTATGTGTCAATTAACTCAACATAATAGTTCCCTAATGCAAATGCCTCACCGGCCAACCTCATCATTTTATAAGTATATTTGTAATTAAAATATAATTAATTAATTATATTTAGGATGTTATTTGGAAGATATTAAATATTATCAAAAAACTTTCCATATCCATATGCATTTCCATATCAATCAACCAATCAAATTGTCACGCCTCTTTCCCACGGGGATAGCCAGAGACAACGGAACGCCATTTGCGACGATCCTGACACAATTTCCTCGCTTCTTTCACATCCACAATTCTTCTCATACAAGCTCGACGGTTATGGGCACTAGGCAACCCAGCTTTCTTGAGTATGTCTTCGATTTGATCGGAATACACCTTCCTGGGCCTGCCTTGTTTAACGCATCCATCCACATGAGATTTATAAATTGCTTTCGTCAATCTACTTTCATTTCCATATACTTCAATTATTTTCAAAGTTTATCTAGTTATTTTATTATTGAAAAATTGTGAAAGAGAGTTTTATCAGGATCGTAGTGAGTGGCTTGGCTATTTTTTTGTCGTTTAAGGTGTGACATTACCTTCTTTTATTTTTCATTATGGATCCAAATATGATAATACCCCGCCTGAAGTGTAGTCCATGAATGGAGGTGGCAATTCCGACAACCATCCAAGTCACTTCACGGTCTGAAGTAGTGGTACTATGGAGGCATAACTCTTAGAAAAATTATATCATAAGTATATAATACATTATTTGACCTTCGCCTGTTGTATATATTTCATGTATATATTTATTTTTGAGCACAATCAAATTGTTGATTGCAAGTGATTAAGCATCATTCAATAACAGCTGTTCCAATTTGTGGATTCTCTAATATTTTTGGAATTGAAATAACATTTTGTGCTATTATAACAATTAATATATCACTCATTGTTATTTTCCATTTGTAACAATTTTGCTTATTCAAGTTGTACCTATCCGCCTAACCTATATTTTTACATAATAAAGTTAGTTTTAGTCACGTGTCAGATTGGACGAACTATTTTAAATGGTCAATAATCAAACTGTCACGCCTCAGTTCCTACAAACATAGACAGAACCAATAGAGCGCTACTTTTCATGATCCTAGCACAACATTCTCCCTTCAACGATTCTCCTAATAGACGCTCTATGGTTATAGGGGCCCATGCTTTAAGAATGTAACCGATTTGATCAATTTTTTCACAATTTCACAAATCCTGAAATTTCTATCCTTTGTGAGGAAATGAAAAACACATTTTTTTGTGAATTAATTGAAAAGTAAAATAGTTTACCTGCCTATTAATTCTCTTCGTTCTGTATATAAACCTTAGATCGTTCAAGCAAAGCGTAAAGAAGTACCTCTGGCCGACATAGTAAGGTCAGTTTTTTCAGTCGTCGGCGCCTTTTGACCTTTCTTTGCTTATAATCAAGCAAGTGGAGGTGATCTCAGGAAATTTAATACATTAAAGTTGGATGTTTAAGTTGTAATTTATAGGATAACTTTAATTATAATTTTAATGGAGTGACGTATATTTAAAATAAGTTGTCTCAAAGAAGCAATTTCATTAGGAAACACATAAATCTATTTGGATGTAGATATTTAAATTTATTTATAACAGTGGCAACATTTTCAAATCATTTAAAAAAAACGAAACCAGTCTAAGTTGCGAATGTTTGATGGTGAAAAAAACCACAGAAATAAATATGGCCGTGAGCGTGATTTATTGTAATATTGACATTGTGCGCGCGGACATGCCTACGTTCACAGATCCGCCATCTTGCCTCTTTTAATTGTCATTTTTATACAGGTATATCATGCCTTATACATAAATATTATATTTATTACATAGAAATTCACGAAGAGAATTGTGATTGTGAAGGAAGCGAGGGAGTTCAGGATCGTGGCTCCTTTGTCTCTGCCTATTCCTGTGTGAAAAAGGCATGACAATTTGATTTGATTATTGATTGAAATTCTAAGACCACTCACCTTCGCTTCCAGTGGGATAGGCTGAGCGACAGAGCACCATTTTCTACTATATCTTATGCACATGTACTCTTACTTCTTTAATAAATGCACAAATATCTTCATACAAACCATATTCTTACTCGTATGAGCACTTTAACGGATCTCTGCTTTATATAGATGAATAATTTAGAGATATTCCGCAATTAAATACTTACAGAGTATAATAAAACAATACTTATATTATAAATGCTAAAGTATTTACCTGTTTGTTACATTTTCAGTATGAAAACTAACTTTGAAGAGGAGAATTGATTTTAATGAACTTGATGACGACCAGCATCCTGGGGGAATACTACCTCTGAGAGTAAAGAACCTGATGATGGGTCCACTTAGATTACAAAGCTATAAAAGTTGAAACTATGGTAACTAAACAAAAATTGTTTCTTGGCCTGAAGTACTTGATGATGGACCATAAGGATGTAAGGGATAGAGATAAAACCATGGTCCTTTAGCTAATATTGTTTCCTGTGTGTATCATTTATCCTGTAATTTTTATACTAAGCTACCAAAGTGCTTGTATCATAGAAATAGGACAACCATAGTACATATATTAAAGATAAAACCCTTGCTGTCGGTTTAGGTAACCATTGAAATAAAATGAAATTAATTTATTACTATGGGCATGTGATCAGCGTGCACTTGCCCATCGTCAGATTCTACCATTGCTTCGGAAAGGCATTGCACTACCACTATACCACGGTCGCCTTAAATTTTATGTTAAACGCGGATGCTAGTTTTTATATATGTCTTAAGGAAAGTCGGTATAGTGGAACACATTTGCAGTACATTTGATATTGTGACTTCCTTAATGAAAGATAAGCCTTATTCGTAGTAATTTGTGTTAAACTATTTATTTATTATATTAATTTAAATAGGGAAAGTATTTAAATAATTTGAATCTCATTAAGATAAATCACAAAATATTTAAATAATAATTATTTATAATAGCAATAATTAAAATACACTCAGCTACGAGTACCTATGTGCGACAATTTATTGACTGCTTCATGCATGCGCAAAATATATTTTTTGAGACTCCACATCTGACATCTACTGACCTGCTGGTAAGCAAGAAATGTGCAAGAGCGCCAACGACTGAAAAGAACGGTTTCAGTTTTCGGTTGCCTCAGTTGCTATCACTATTCTGGCCAGAAGTGCTTTTTCACGCTATGTATATTATTAGAAATATGTATAGTTGGCTATATTATTAACTATACACATATATATTAAGTATATAGGTATGTATAGACACGTATTATACAGTTTGCAGCACAGTTGTGCAAGTAAGAAAATTGTTACTTTGTTTATTTGTAGGAATATGCCGGCGCAGGTAACCTATTGCATTTATTTATTTGTTAGTTTATACCTATATATTTATTAAAATTATATAAATTATAATCTTACCTTAAAAATAATTAAATTAATTAGACAATAGTATTTTTTTAAAATGTAAAACAATACGTGATATTTAGCTTGTAGGTACTTAGTATTATTTTTATTATTAGATATTAAAATTTGAATTGAAATAATTCAGTTAAATTAATTTTATAATTTATGAAAATAATTTAACATTTGTAATGTTTATAGCTATTTATGTAAAGTTATTGAGTGGTGTGTGTGTGTGTGTGTGTGATGGGGCAAAAGCCGACGCAAAAACTTTGATAGGTTATGTTTACATTGTTGTCATTTACTTTGAATAGGACTCTTTGTAATATTAAAACATATAATAATAATGTACTAAAATATATATTTAGTTAATATGTTGTAATTATAAATTATCTCTACAATTTCATTGATGACGAGCTTTTCTAAGGTTAAATTACCTGCGTAATGTTTTCTTAATAACTGAAATGTGGCCGCAATTTTCACATTAATTAATTAGGATATTATTATTAATTTTATATAAATAATTTTAATTAATTAAATAATAAATCTTCTATTAAAAATATTAATAATTTTAGTATAATTTAGGTTGCTTAAATATAATATTAACTTTAGTTTTGAATACCTAATTAGATATGTTTTGTACCAAATTAGGACACTTTAGGTTTTTGTAATTATTTTTGTTTTTGTGATTTCTAAGTAGGTACAATTGTATATTCGAATGAATGTATTGTAATTAATAGAGTTAATTGTTGTGTTTATAATTATGTCTGCGATCTCACCTGATGCTCTATGTCTGCATGTGTGTGTGTGTGTGTGCGTTGTGTTGCCTCAATTAGTTTGCTTCGAACACACAAAACTTATTTGTACAATAAATTCTTTAACACAAAAACGAAATATATATATATTGTAATGTCGTTGAACCACAATCCACCAGCAAACTAATATTATTTAAACAGATGCAACCAACTTCGGGAATATATTTAAAAAGAACTGTTTCAATACAACTTTTCTAATAAAACACTTTTCAATGAAATATATGCGCTGTTATTATATATAAATATAATTGCGTTGCGTTTCACATAAAACCGGCGTGAACACTACGTTTGGCACTTGTTGTCGTATACAGTTGTTCGCGTGTCGTGCGTGCAGTTGCGCGGTTGCCGCGGACGTACGGCCCCTGTCGCGCCGGTGGCCGGAGTGACGCGCGACGCGATCGCACGCCCGAGCGCAGCGCCGCCGCGGACAACGGCGGAGGCTCGCGCTCCGTCAAATGTCACCACACATACATACATACAATTGTTACAACAAATCATATATTATTAATATTAATTCAAATTATATTAAATTATTTAAAATTGTAATTACAAATAAAAAAAAAACAAAAAAAAATAATAATACAAGTTTTTTTCTCTTAGATAAGCGGGTAAATAAATAAATACTAAAATATAATATTAATTGTATAAAACTAAAAACAATAATCAAAATAAATATTTTTTTATTTCTCAAAATATTTTTTTAAATAATTTTATGTTTGTATTTAGTGTTTGTGTTTAATATTATTGATAATATTATTGATAAATAAATAAAGTAATTAAAGAATAAATTTAAATAAAAATATAATAAAACTTTTTTATAGCAAATATAAAAAAATAATCAACCGTCAAACGTATGTCGAACATTCCGCATAGAATGCATCGCAGCACGTCGTGACCTTGCAATAACATGCACCGACGTATATCTGTCCCTGTCGTGCGCCTGTTTGGGGGCGTGTCCCATAGGGTGCCCCGCCCCGCGCGCGCACGCCCCGCCCCCCTCGCCCTACAACGGCCCAACAATGTTTTGCGTAATTATTTTGCATTCTGTTGTCGATTGTACTTTCTTTGCAACAATTTTTTTTTATTGTCTTAATTAAGTTTACTTTTATTTTCAGCTTCTTTCATATGAGTAGAACATACCTACCTCTGAATTGATTGTTGTTATGTTAACTCTATATAACAATATATTGTAATGGTGATCATTTTTATGCGTTTTGTTATACCTACATATTAAATAATTAATTTTCCAAATATTTCAATTTTAATTATTATTTTACGAGGATATAAATTAGACATTTAGTAAATATTAACATATGAATATAATTCTTTATATTTTCCTATTTAATTTTTATAATTCAATAACTATTAAAACAGAATTTAACAATGAATTCGTGTTATAATTTTACCTTTTATATGTAGAGCACCGTTAACATAATTGTCAATAAAAGTAAGTTAACTGCCAGTTAATATGGCTGTATGTTATAATTATATTGCCCCCCCCCCCCCCCCCCCCCCCCAATATAATTATAACATTAAGAGGAAAAAAAGTTTATTATGGAATATAAAAACATTAAATGTAAGTACACCTACTATCATGTCTCTGTTCCCACCAGATTGGTATAGGATAAATGGTGATGGCGACTGAGGCAAAACTGAGTCAGCCTTTTCAGTCGTTGGTTCTCTTAGATCTACCATCAAACAAGTCCAAGTCTGATGTCGTTGTACAATAAAAGAGAGAACTTCACAATGCGAAGAGGAATCTCACCGGGTCAATTGGCCATTCGGTTTATAGTCGATCGTTTTGCCATAAAGCCGTTGCTCTCCTGGTAGGACATCACCCGGGAGTTCATTATCCGCTCACTGACCTTGCACAGTCTGTACTAAACAGACTAGGTAACAGTAGAATGCTTTCCCAGCCCATGTGTTCTCTCCATCCTCCATGCGTGAAGAAGCACCTTTGGCAGGCATAGTGACAGTGACTGGGCCAGCCGATTTTTATAGTGGCGGCACTCTTCGATCTCTTCTTGCTTAATAAAATATACAAAAACCCGACGACTACGTGTGGTCCATGAATGGATGCCACTGCTACTACAATTCAATACCTAATTATAAGTAGCAATCACATCCACTATGCCAGCCTAGTTGGAACAGGAAAATTGTAAGCTGATCTCGAAACACGACCGAATCACTTCTGTATACTTGTAAGTGGTGGTACTGCCCCGAATCGGCAGACTGGGCATCACTGCCTACCACTCTTGTCTGTTGTGAATATGAAACAGTAGAGCCTTGTACAGTCCAAAGTTGGACACTCATTGACAACTAAACCTCGAACCAATATGTGCCTCTTTTTTATTAACAAATATTTAATATCATAAATAAAACTTATGAAACAAATGTTTGCGTAGACCGGGAATCGAACCCGGGACTTTACGCGTTCTAACCATTACGCCACGCCTCTCGTCAAATGCTACTACTTAGATACATAGTGAGCATACGGATATCTACACGAAGTATTTACAAACAGGTTTTGATGCACCAACAGCAGCTTCATACACCAATGTTGGGCCAATCTCCTTTTGATGACATCACCAATCACATTACGGCCAAACTAGGGAATATGATGATTTTTTAATTATTATTTTTACTGACATTTATATACTAAGCTACTTAATAGAAAGCTATATAATAGAAACAGGACAACTAAAGTACATATATCAAAGATACATTGGTACCGGCAAGTGGTTTTGAACCTGTGCTCTCGGTTTGCGTAACCATTGCACTGCCACTACACCACGGTTTCTTCACACGATGTTAAGCTATTGATCAGTGATGTCGGGTTAAACTAAAAAGTTCAATGCGTATTTTCTTTGTAGTACAATCAACAAGTAGAATGTGTCCTATGACCTTGGATCCTTCAAGCGATGCGTGAAGAAGCACCTTGGACCTCCTCTTGCTTATCATCAGGCGGGTCGAGGTCAGATGTCGTGTCACAATAACAAAAAAGGTGTACAAACCGTGAAGTGACTCAGTTGCGTTTATGGACCGCACACCAGCTTAACATCATAGGAGGTGCTGTCATATGTGGATCCTTGTGCTTGTGACGCATGTTGAATGACACGCCTTAATGTATGCCATTTGTTTTATTATATTTTTATCGTGACTCGAGATATGAAAGCACCCTGCTTATTGTTAAACTGGAGTGTGGTGCATGAATGGATGTCACTGCTACTACAACTCAATAACTGTAAGTAGCAGTCACACATCCACTATGCCGGCTTAATTGGAACCGGCAACTTACAAGCTGATCCCGGAACACGACAAATACTTCACGGTCTGTACAATTGTTAGTGGTGGCAATAGACTGAGAACTACAATCCTACCAATTTTAGAAAAATATTTTTCACCTCTTCTATTCTTTGTTGTAAGAGAATAATTAGTAATAATTGTTCTATTGTATATACCCAATCCTTAAGTTAAGTCACTCAATAAGTCGCTAGCCGTCCTCATAGGTGAGTAAGGCCATATAAAGACCTGTTTCTGGATAATAGCTATCTACTCGTAGGTATCAATCAATCAATCAAATTGTCAAGCCTTTTTCCCACAGGGATAGGCAGATCAATGGCGCGCCACTTGCCACGATCCTGATACAACTCCCTCGTTTCCTTTACAATTCTCCTTATCTTCGCATCTACAAAACATAAATTCGTGTGTTACCTTTTGTGATGGGGAACCATCGAAAACTCTACCTACTACATACTCTGATCTGAATGCATTTAATTAATTCTAAATGACCATTGCAGCAATCTGCCATGTACTCTAGTTACAAGCAATTACATGATTGCAGCAACAAAAAACTGAAATTGACCTCAATTATTGTTCAAATTACATCAAAACTGAATAACAGAAAAACGGTGCCACAAGACAACTTACATTAATATACAAATTAACAAAAGAGCAAAATTAATTCCAATCTTATTTGTTATACCTTAAGGTCTGAAATGATTTGTTGCTTAATGTTGAAAGGAGTTAAAAGTACAGTCGTGTACACTATAATTTGGCGTCGTAAACCGTTGCAGCGCCCTCCGATGACAGATCAAAGTGACGGATCGATGAAGACAGATTGTGGGGAAATAAATTTGCTTTGTGCTATTCATTTTTATGATGCAAAATTATGTGCCCACGAACAGATGCAGAATTTTCGCTCCCATTTTTTGCATGCTTAATGGCTTTCATAATATAGCTTCGGAATTATATAAATCATATGCTATTCCTCTTGGTTTCATCATAATAATGTACACGTGCACAAATTATTGCTTTTAACAATTATAAGCAGGAGTCATTTAAAATCCAATCATAAATACCAAAGCTTTAATTTGTTATATTAAAAAATGAAAATAATATATGATACAAATAAAAGAACCGACAACTGATGGGAAAAGTTCTTGAGTGGAAACGGAAGACGCAGTATAGGTAAGCCTCCCTTCATTAGGTGGAGTGACGACATAGTGAAAGTCACAAATAACCAGTTGATACAACTGGCGTGTTGTCGTCCGCAATGGCGTTCTAAGAGGAAGGCCTATGTTTTGCAGTTGACGTCTTCTGGCTGATGATGATAATGATGATATGAAACAAATGTTTAAAATAATTTTAAAGAATAACACAACATTTTTATATTTAGATACATAAAATAATATGTCAATTGATTTCTACTGAAGATTGCTGTTTAGAATTAAAGTCGCATATGCTTAGGTATATGAATATCTAAGTTTCATTTATTTTATATTTACTATCAAAAATGATTAATTAAGGTCAAAAAAATTATAATCAATCAATAATTTTTTCTTGCCTTTCTTGACAAGGATAGGCAGAGACAAAGGAGTGACACAGGAGAATACTGACACAGCTCCCTCGCTTCCTTCACATTCACAATTCTCTTCACACAACCTCTATGGTTATGGGCATTAGGCAACGCAGCTTTCTTGGGGATGTAAATATAATTGAATGCTTATTATTGTAATAGTAATAAAATAGTTAAGTGTGCGAGTATACCACATACATATATAATGAGTGCGTTTACATTGTAACAGATGCAAGTAGCATTTCGCCAAATTGTTGCATTCATAAAATAACAATTACGGCAACATTGTAACACATTTTTAATAATCAATCGAACCTTTATGATCATCTCGAAACACAAGTATAATTTAAAATTTCAACACTACTGTTATTTTTACATACTAATTATAGAATGTAATAAACAATGTCCTTAATATAATGTATTTCTTTGCGGAATCCTCTATCGCCAGGATGTCCTAAAATTGGTTCTGCCAAATAATAGAATCTAGAATAATATGGTCACACTAAAATCAACAAATGCAAAATGTGTAAAGAGAGTGGATGGTGCTATAGACAAATGTCTGCAAAAAGCATCCACTATGCCAGCTTTTTAAAGCTGATCCCGAAACTCGTCTGAGTCGGTTCTTACACTCCAATGTCACATTTGACCTCCACTTGCCTAATGGTAAGCAAGGGGAAATTTGTAAGCTGTAGAGTTCACTGTTGCGACCAACCTATAGTAGGTAGTCATTTAAGCAAGTATGTATTTCACAAACAAAAAAGAATACGTTCGTAGGATTTGAAAGCTGGAGTGGCAATGGGCTGGCCATATTGCACGAAGAACCGACAACCTATTAAGAAGAAAGGTTTTAGAGTGGAGACCACATAGGTACCGGAAGACGACATAGTGAAAGTCACAGGCAACAGGTGGATGCAACTGGCATCTTGTCGTTCGGAATGGCGTTCTAAGGGGGAGGCATATGTTCAGCAGTGGACGCCTTTTGGCTGATGATGATGATGGTCTAGGCACATTAAAAGGAAGGATGAAAGAAGATTTATTACGAAAGATAAAACAAGAACGAACCAGAAGATTGTTCCTCGATCTTCCTCGCTTTCGAGATTCCTCGAAAAGCAGGCATCTGCAGTGCCAATAACCATAGAGTCCGGATGTAGAGAATTGCGAAGAGGAGGCGAGAGAGTTGTGTCAAGATAATATAAATTGGTGCTTCGTTGTCTTTGCCTACCCCTGTAGTTATTAAGGCGTGGCAATTTATCCCAGCGTGTATCCCAGCATGGTATTTTATAAAATGTTTATGTAAGTACATGTATGTATATGTACTTATGTATGTTTATGTACATTCACTATGTCTACAGTCCACATAGTGGGAGGACTACCTACGCTGCGAAATCCTATCTCTTCCTTTTAGTCCCGTGATGGTAGGTGAAGCATTCGCATTCTGTCGACCGACACGGAAGTCTAAAGGTTTTTCGTAGAACAATCGACAATTGGAACAACTCACAACCTTAGATCCTTCAAGCGAATCGTGAAAAAGCACCTTTGGCTGGCATAGTGACGACAATTAAATCCTTAAACTAAGTCTGTGATTCACTCGTCTCGGTGCTCCCCATGTTTACCATCAGGCAAGTCGAGGTCAGATATTGTGTCACAATAATATAAATTTGAAAAGCAGTTAGCAAACTTGAGCTATGTTAATGATACCATAAGATGGATACCACTTACATAATAACGCAGCGTAGAACGTTAACCAACAAGATGGACTGGCGACCTATAACATAGTCACTGTGGAGATTGCTGGAGAAGGCCTTGTCCAAAAGTGGACGACTAATGGCTGATATGATCACCTGCCTAAGTGCGAATTGACCACACCGGCCTTACAACCAACTTAAATCTATATTGTTAACGGCGGTGTGTTTTGACGTAATACGCCTTTAAATTAAATATATGTGCGAATCGCGAACAGAAAAAGAAGATATTTGCAATATATATAAAAATATTATGTACTGACCTAGGATAACTTCTTGTAGGTGGAGTGAGGTCTAGCATCAATTTATTCTCTCTTTATAATAAACTGTAATACTTAAAAAGCAGCGTTAAATATGAAGAGCAGTGTTTCTTAGCAGAGCAAACCGCTTAGAGTAGTAGGAAACCAATTCCAGAATGCCATTTCACTGTGGAGATCTCTGGGAGAGAACTATGTCCAGCAGTATGGCTACTAGCTTATGGTTGATATGATTAAAGCTATATAGTAAGCCGCATAATTTTATATTTCAAATACCTTTGTTTGCGCAAAACCTCATAAAATAATATGTCTCCTTTCAAATAACTGTGACTGTGGTGTTGTGGCAGTGCACCGGTTACATAAACCGAGAGCACGGGTTCGAGCACACCATATTAGTAGCTTAATATAGAATGGTAAATGAAAAAAAAATACAAGAGATAAAAAATATTTCGCTAATAAGCAATAAACGACAACATACGAGTAGAGCGACATGACAACGTTATGATGCAGAATGCATGTTGTGCTGCCGTATTGGAGTTATATTTATAAATGAAAAACATGCAAATAAAGTATAAAGTGGACCTTTTTCTCATTACCTGCGCAGGAGACAATAAAATGTTATGTTTATTGTTAATTCAAATATCATCAATAGTTGCCATCATTCACTAACAATGTGTTTGCGACATATTCGCAGCAGGACCATGTTTTCATATAAATATAAATTAATAACAAACATGTCACTTTGTGCCATTCCCACAGGGATAGGTAGAGAGGCCGCTACTACCTTTCTGACACTTCATACAAGAGATTATAGACCCTCTGCGGACTAATGTTTAATCTTTTTTTATTTAATTAATTACTTAAAAGTAATTAATTAAATACATATAACGCGATTATAATTACGTGACATCGACCGAAATGAGCTTCACAATGCTGGCCCTTGTCGTTGGCTGGTAGTGCAGCCACCTTGACGTGTCCGTGATGTTTCACAATATAAATGTGAATTATATAAAATGTGGATTTACATAAAAAGTATTAAACCGTAACTCCCACAGTAGCCACATATCCACATCACGGCGTATTATCGTAAATTAGGGCTGGCACACGATTACCACTTTGCATAATTTGTACACTGCACACCCAAAAATCAATTACAATAATAAATAATATAATATATAATTATAAGAAAAGACAACAATATAACTTTAATTTAAATATAATATTCCGTTTCAATACATTGGATTAAATATTTATTTATATTCGTTCGTAATGAAAGTTGTGTATAGAGAACCTCCGCCTTTTTGACCAACACCACCTTACCCGGTGAAATGTTAGATTTTTTATAATTTATACGTATCTACTTTTATGACTTTTTTAATGATACACGACGTCTGACCTTAACTGGCATGTTTATAAACAAGGAGAGGTCTAGGAGCAACGGCATCAGTAGCTTTTTTATTTATTTATTGTGACTCGACATATGACAGCACCCCGCTTGATGTTAAGCCAAAGTGTGGTCCATGAATGGATGTCACTGCTACTACAATTCAATAACTGTGAGTAGCTGATTGCTATGCCGGCCTAGATGGAACCGGCAACTTGCTGATCCCGAAACGTAACCAAATCACTTCACGATCTGTATACTTGTAAAGCTCCTCTATAATAATAATAATTGGATTTGTGTGAACCCTATTTCTCTGTGGTCCAATCAATTTACTTACAATATTGCGCGTGCGCATATCTGCAGATAAAAAATATATAAAAAGCGGAGCAGTGAGACAAGCGGCAAGAAAATTAAAACCATCATTACTAAATACAAAAGACATGAGATAAAGGTCTTCAACATTCAGATATACTTGCACATCATGTACTATAATTTACTAAATTAGGGTAGGCAGATACATGGACTAGATATCTAAGGGACATCATTACGCAGTGACTTGAACCACAGCGACCACACCGAGCGGGCCATTAAGCCACCTCAAACTAGGAACTCTGAACAAGGTCGTTCACGCCAGAGCATCGCCTGTTATTATATGAATCAAATTGTCACGCCTTTTCCCCACAGGGATAGGCAGAGACAATGGAGCGCCACTTACCACGGTCCTTACACAATTCCCTTGCTTCCTGTTATTATACAATGTTCAAATTCGTTCATGCACGAAGTATTGTGCGCACTTCTGGGATGCCTCTGCCAAGTATCTCCTCGATGCCTTAGATTCATTGCAGCGCCGAGCGCCACTTTTTAAGATCTTGATACAAGTCTCTTGGTTCCTTCAGATCCACAATTTTCTCCATATAATCTGTATGGTTTAACCGCGAGCTTTTATAAGAGTATTTTCTATATAATAATTAATTTCAAATGCAAAAGCAATAGAATGTGGGACCCTTATGACCTCCAAAGTGTACAGTTAGCGGCAACCAATGACGTTAGCAAGAACAGTTAGTTGTATGTCTTCAACTATGCGAATGCAAATCCTTCATGACGCCTCTGGTGGACTGGCGACACTCACTTGGCGACACTCACGAGACTCACTCACAAAATAGTTATGAGGCAACCGTAAACTATTTTTTTCAGCCATTGGCGATCTCTGACATCCTTTTAGGCAAGTGTAGGTTAGAAAAAGGTAGCATTAAAAAAAGAAACATTATAATGAATTAAACAAATTTCATGCGGCTTACTATCACGTTTATTTTGATTATTGATTTTACAATTTTTTTAATTATTATTCTGACGTTTCGGGAGCATTGCAGCCATCGTGGTCACTGGGAGACATTACAATTGTAATACTTGATTAGGGTCATAATTTGTTTTAATAATAATATATATATTTAGGTTACAAACATTATTACTTGTGCCTAAATCGAAAGTGTTTGCATGTTTGGAATATAAGCATGTCAGAATCTTTATTGTTATATTCGTCAATTTATAGAGGTTGTTTATTATTTAAATGTACTATGAATAAATATATTTTTCTGTGATTTATTACTTATTTTATTATAATAAAAAGAGTATTCATTGCAAGGTGTGGTGCTAGTGTGCTTCGTGTGTTCTCACAAAACTAGGCAAAGCGTTTGATGTTGTATAAAAATAATAATTAACAAAATTGAATTAATGCCAGTTGTGACCTAAATAATAATTAATAAATTATTTATTTCCCAAAAATGTTTGTCACAAACTTACAACATTTGCCTGTTAAAGTACAAAATGTGACGTCATATCTAAGAAGTCATTTATTTCAATAAAAACAGAATACATTAGAAACCGCCGAGTTTTCTTTACGATGGACTAAAACCTCACTCAATATTGGATATTGTATCTCAAATATGTATTTATCACGTCGTTTGTAGCAGCCTTTCTTTTACATAAATAAAATTGATAAATTAACCCTTATTGTTCAGAAGATAGAATTCAGAATCCTGGTGTTGGGAAGATGCACGTGTGGTCTCCCTGATGGAAATTGGAGCAAATTTACGAAGTGAATTTAGTATTTTTTCTTCTGCTGAAGTTTCCTTACTGCTTATTGTGAGAAAAAATACGATTATACTCGTTTACAGTATACAAATAATGTATAATTATAACAACATATAACTATAGGTACCTAATTTAAAAAGGGAAAAAAACCTTGTTTGTAGTGATCCACAACAAACATGGAACTATATTAAGCTACTAAAGTGCTTGTAACATCGAAACATGACAACTAAAGTACATATATAAAACATACATTAGTACCGGTGGGTGATCTCGAACACGTGCTCTCCGGTTTGTGTAACCATTGCACTGCCACTACACCACGTTCGGTTCCAAATTAAATAGGTATAGAATAAAATAAAAAACGCCCGTAACCAGCCTGTATATGGTGGAGTCTTTCTTTCTTTGTCTCTACCTCTCCGTGTATGTGGAGAGGCAGAAACAAGGCCTCTTTCTTTATCTCTGCCTTTTCTTGTATGACTTGAGTAGTAACAATTTGATTTATTGCTTTATCTTGAGTAACAAAAATAGGGCCCGACCGGGATTTGAACCCGGGACCTCTCACACCCAAAGCGAGAATCATGCCACTAGACCATCGAGCCACCTGAAAGTTATAAGTAAAATTAACATACTTTACGAAAAATACCCAATCACACAACTGAGCAAATAAACGAGCTATAAGTACTATATATATATATGTATACGTCATCGATTAAATTAAAAAAAGTTGTTAAACACGAAAACATTCTAAGATAGTGACAACGTTCCATTGTCTCTGGTACAACAGTGGAAATCCACCACAATACACCATTTTCTTTTATTAAGACACGATATCTCATTTCGATTTGCCTGGTTCAGAAGCGTCGACTACTGAAAAAAACGTTTTATTTTTCGGTTCACTATGCCCGCCGGGGGCGCTTTTTCACACTTCGTTTTTTTAGTACAAGAAGAACCCCATTAGAAGGAGACGCGTTCGCAATAGTGCACGTGTTTTACTAATATTATACTAACTTATTAAGAGTGATTGTATCATAGAAACAGGACGGCCAAAGTCCATGTTTGTCAAAGATACATTGATAGTGGTAAGTGGTTTTAAATTGGGGGCTCTTGGTTTGCGTGACCATTGCACTACCACCACACCACACTCGCCTTAATTTACTTCTTAATATTCTAAATGTACTAAGAAATAGTGTTGAAATGAAGAAGGCAGCGCTCGCGACATATTTCCGTCAATGTCAGCAGTGCGGCGACATTGCGGACGCGTTCACTCAATGTCCTCCATGTTTCCGCCAACAGTCGATAGTGTCAATCGCATGTTATCGATACATTGTGTTGTCCATCACTATTTAGTTGTTAATGTCGATGTCGATTCAATTGCTTTGTTCCTCTTAGAGGTGCTTACATTGAAGCAATCGTTTTAGAATACCTAATTATTAAAAAAATATAATAAAAATATTTATTTAAATTATTTGGACTAAATGTAATTTTTAAAATTATGTGATCGCAACTTAAATGCCATATTTGTATAAAATAGTATCATAATTAGGATTAAATAATTTACATAATATAAATAAAATAACTAAGTAATGGACAGATTTGGAGGAAATGGGAGTAAGCCATTTTTATGTATTAAAAGTGTTTTTTTACAAAGAAAGATATCAATTAAAATGTCACGCTTTAATTTTCACAGACAGAGACATGAGACGTCACATTCCAACGATCCTGACAAAACTCTCTCGCTTCCATCTTATTCATAATTCTCCTCATACAAGCTCTATGGTTATATATATTGTTTTTGAGAAGACATGATTTGATTGTGGAAGGCAGTCCTTCGGGTCATCCCCTTTTTACCCTCCCAGTCACTTCTAAAAAACTGCAATGTATTTTCAATAATGGAAAAGTGTGTTCATGTGTGGCCAACAGGTGTTCAGCACATCATGTAGATAGTAAAAGGTCAACAAAATTAGCAGTGCATTTGATAAAGAGGGTGAGGAAGTGGAAGGCAGAATACAATATACTATTTCCATTTTTTATCATCTGCTGATAGCATGATGATTATCAAATAACCTGCCCCAGTATAGCTAAACTATCTCTTACAGCCCACAGCATCCGAAATACTTTAATTATTAGAAAAAGTAATAAATTATTCAAATTTTCTCACACCTTTTTCCACAGGGATAGGCAGAGACAATGGTATGCTACTTGCCACTTAGAATAGATGTTTTTGCTCCATTGTCTCTGCCTATCACTGTGGAAAAAGGTGTGACAATTTGATTGATTGATTGGATAGATGTTTTTGTTGGAGGGTTTGTTTAGTTTCTATATTGTAAACGTACGCTTGAAGTGTCCAAGGTTAATATAATGATGGGGAGAACCCATTCGCTTATTTAAGCATAATGCAACGCACACGTGTATTATGTTGCGACATTAAATGGTGGTGCTTGTTACAATTACAATTTAATAATAATAATTCTCGCGAATGCACACGCCCCATTCTAATATTACAATAATTGCATCATAATCATTATTATCTATGCAATTTAATTACACATCGCTCGAAGAACCAACAACCGAAGAAAGATTCTTAAGTAGAGAGCACGAACCGGAAGACGCAGCGTAGATAGGCCTCCCACTAGATGAACTGACGACCAGGGTCGTCTTTACCCGGGGGTTCAAGGGGTGCAGTGCACCCGGGCGCAGAGTCTTAGGGGGCGCATGCCGACCACCGTAAATTTCGATAGGTACCTACTACACTGAGACCACGCGAGCGGAGCCTTGACTTTCGCACCCCGGCGCTGAATATGCTTAAGACGGCCCTGCTGACGACATAGGGAAAGTCATGAATAAGTGTCGTTCGGAATGACGTTCTAAGGTGGAGGCCTTATGTTCAGCAGTGGACGCCTTCTGGCTGATGATGATGATGATGAATTTAATTATGTACAACAAACTGATGTAAACACAACTTTGGACATATAGTAGGAACAATAAAAGTGTACCTATGTATGCATGTTTAGAAATTCGATTAAAATTTCTTGTTTTTAAGATCCTTTTCCTAAGAATAAAAATAACTTTATATTACTATTTTAAAACTTGTATTGGTACAAATATTTATTATAGATTGTTTTTTTTCTAGTCATCGCCATAGCTTGTTATCTATTACAAAATACATTAAGTTTTAATTAATATAAAACAAAATCATAAAAACCTCTGTGAATGTACATTTTAGTGTAGGTGCTGTTGGTAGTCACGCGAATGCCTCTATTGGATCGATGTATCGATCTATGAATATGATAATCGATTAATGTGCAGACCCCTGTTTTACGTGACGGGCATAATGTACTCTTGACTTATATTATTGCATTGCACAATAATTAATATAGAATTGGCATTATATATATTTGTAATATTCAATCCTGCTTTTTATTTTGAATAATTGTTATAAACAAAAGTAATAATAGCTATTTTCTTGGATACTATTAATATGATCTGAAAAAATATTATATACTTATATTAAATATAATTTAAATTCAATAAGAAAAAAAACCTTCAATTTATTATTATATAGAATACAGGAGGATGGATCTAAAAGTAGGTAAATTCGAAAAAAAAGTGTAAAAAAAGAAGGATTTACTTTATTGGGGAGTTGTAAATAAGGCATAGTGGTAGTGCATGTGGCATCAGCAGAGCAAACTATTGCAGATTAGTTTCAGTAAAAAATGCTTAATATACTACGTCATTCATTTTAATTCTATATGTTACTTTTTATCACTAACTGATAAATAAATAATGATAGACTACTGCCTCTTCTAGTGCCTCTTCTCTGATGTAGGTTAGCCTTCAGTTTCTTATAGTGCTCTATATCAAGGGCGAGACGGAACAGTAGTAACGCCATTCCACTCACGGATGTTGCTTAGTCAGGACTTCTCTCTCTCTCTGCATGTAGCGCATCGTTTGCCTTCTGACTTGCCCTTCATAATGAGTTGTGGCTAGAGGTACAACTATCGTGTTCAAGGACGTGACCGAGGTACTCCACCTCGCTCTTCTTTATAATTTAAATTCTTATTGCATACAAAAGCTACGATGATGATGATTTGTTCATTGCTGATTCCAAATTAAAATTCGAAATTAATTAAATTCGTTGTATGGCAGTTTGTTGTTATTCAAATATAGTCAATTCTATCCATATTGCAGCGTCTGCGTGGGGCCTGGTTCATATTTGCGTGCGCGGGCGCAGCAAAAACATGATAATTTACGATGCAGTTGTGACGTTTGATAGACACACAGCCGCGTGTGTAGTGATGCGAACTATATAACATTGCTGTGAGTAAATTAGATGCACTCACAAATAGGAGGCGCTCACTCGATTGCATTCAATGTTATTTATATTATTTATTATTCATTAAATCATCACCACTGCGCTCCCACGGACATGGGAAATACGATGGAGCCTCACATATTTTAATTAAGACGTGACATGTGACATCAGCTTGCTTGAATCAAATGGACCGAAAACTGTGAGATCACATAAGCTAGTTCCAGATCACATAAACCATTCCACTTGTCGATTGCAAAAGAAATTTGCAAGTGTTTCAAGCAAGTACACAAAGGAAATGTCCTGTAAGCACGGGCGTTTCTTTACTTATAGATGAGTGGTCGTTTATATATTACGGCTACTAATTCAGATTGGGTAGGCAGCAATCAGCGGCCGGCAACACTAATAAACATTGTTGGATCCATAAAGTAGTCGCACCCGCTCAGACATCCGATATCCGGACATGGATCCATTCTCACACGACACGGTTATATACGTCACACGGATTAAATATATTAAAAAGACACCTTTTTATAATAATTATATTTATGATAATTTGGAGTAAGCACTTAGACATTTCTATACTAAGCTATTAAAGTGCATAAATATATCATAGATACATTGGTACCGGTGAATGGTTTTGAACCTGTGCTCTCGCACTACCACTACACCACAGTCGCCTTCATGCTCCCTTACATACATATGACATTTACATATATTTTAGAAGCACACCATTTATGTAACTGTTTTAAATAATACTTTTGAACAATTTAATGCAAGCTCTATTACTGTACAGAAAAAAATCACGCGTACACAGACCACAGAGGACCGTTAGGGGTTGTACCACCCATTTGAAATAAACAGACTGTAAAGTGACTCAGTTGCGGTTTCGCGATTATAATAGCAGTCGCCTACAATCACGGATGCACTCCGGCATAATCAATCAATCAATCAAATTGTTATGCCTTTCCCACAGGGATAGGCAGAAACAAAAAAGAGCACATTCTCAGCTGAGCGATAAGTACGTGTAAATTTTCTTTAATTTATATTTCTAATTTGTCTATTTCGTTTTGCAGAATAAAAGTGTGCGGCAAAAGTTGGGTAAATGTAATCAAATACAATAATTAGGTACATTATAGTTGGCGGGGGGTGTGGGGAGGGGAGCGGAGGTGGTGGCGGCTAATAGATGTTGTCTACTTGATCGATTTAAATGCGACCACGATGCGCCCGCGCACCTCACGCACATCTACCATGACATTTTCAACACATATTCACATTGCATCCATCTTAAATTGAATTACTTTTTTATTGTGGCTCGTATATGACATATATGGCGAGTTCGTCCATAAATGAAGACGACCGCTACTACTACCTATTAAATAACAATAAAGAGATCCCGAAACTTGGACACTTGGAAAGTGGTGGTGCTACCCAAATTGACAGAATATACACATGACCACCAATTGTGTCCTACATACGTGAAGAAATATGATTCGTTTACTTTTTGCGTATATTCTCGAAATTGCGCCACTTTGGGTTGAGTTAGTGTTAGGTTGTTGGTAGTGTCATAGTATATATATGCAAGGCGTACATACATTATTATCGTTGCGGGGCGACGAGCAATTTGTTACAAGCAACATCACATTTATAGGCATTATTATCGACAATCTGCACTCTTCCCCTCCCTACGCTAAGTGGCTTTCGTGAAAATCACATCCCTATTCAATTATAACAAAATTTAATTTATATTACGATACAAAAACAGTTGTTGAGGATATTATTTTTTAAAATTTTCACGCATCCACATTGTTGTTGTTTTACATGAGTTAGAGCAATTGGCCTTAAGGCCTTTTCTGCGTCATCTGAAGCGTGGTTACTAAGAGGACTCCACAGCATTTGGTATATACCACTGTGACATGATGTATAATTCATGTGACTGCAGCTCTAACTGTTAGTACCTACTTATATTATAGATATCAATTGTACTTAACTTGCTAAATGTCATTACTGAGAACAGAACAGCCAACCAATGTGACCAAATTGTCACGCCACAATTTCCACATAAAGCGTAACTTGCCTTGATTTCTCGATTCCCTCACTCTATTCTTCTCTTCATACAAAGTTCTATGGTTAAATAGAACTTCGATCAAATAACAATCTGCTGGGTTGTCTCACTTTTATTCTTCCAGAGTCCATATCACAACTGGAAGGCCGCCATTGCAATTGAATGTTATAAATTCCAATGTCACACTTAACTCCAAATGAATAGACGCACATGAAACACTTAAATTGACAAGTGCGGTCGACTTTTCACCATTTGATCATACAATTGTTATTTTTTATTTTTTTCATTGTGACACGACATCTGACCTCGACCCGCCTGATTAATTATTAAAATTTCTAAACATATTATATTTGTAAATGTGTCTGAGAATAGAGACTCCACCGGCCGTGTCTATACAGTCTGATCTTATTAAATTACTGCGCAACAGTTGTTTATGGGATAATACTAAGATAGCCTTCTGTTATACTGGCAGGCTGCATTCTTTAACAATCCTTTTTAATTAGAATTAAATGAATAATACTATAAGTGGTTACCATCAAAGTTAAACCACTTTTATTATTCGTCCCTTTGTTTACAATAATAATTTCCAAAATCAACAAAACGGTCACTTAATATATGTAGGTAATAATTAAACATAAACAAGTATTCTTATTAGGCTAATAACCGTTAAATCTATTTTTATCTAAACATAAATATTATAATGTGTAATTATGAATTAATATTCAAATATACTATAACAAGAACAATCTTAAAATAATAACTTTTCAGTGAAATATTAAAATACAAAAGATAAAATCTCTTTACAAAAATCACTAGTGTTGTACGGCATTATTTACTTTTTATCGATACTCAAAACAAACCTTCTTTTCCTGTTAAAGTTAATAAATATTAAATTGTTTGCTTTGTTGTTAGTATGTCTTATTTTTGTATCAACAACTGAATGCTCGTGTCATTGCAGTGAACCATTGAGCGCGAAAATGCCAATCAATTGTGTATCGATAATACCCGCGCTTGGAATGGCCATGACTGACGTGCAGTCAGTCGACGGCCGCCTGTCAGTCAAACGCCGGCGTGTTCTAAATAACAATGATTGACGTTGACGCGATATGGAAACGTCAACCGCTTTTCAGCATTTGTGACGGTTTATTTTCATAGTTGAAAATGTTATAATTAATTTAGATTTACGTTGAGAAATTTTATTCACCATTTTTATAACAATAATGGATATATTTTGTGTTTTAATCAAATGTAATATGTACATAATAGATCATAGATGGTAAGTTTAATAAAGGCACAATCGACATGTATGTGGTTTACCTTATCAATGCGTTTTGTATGACTTATTAAATTTTCGTTCTCTTATTGGTGTAATTCCAGTGTTAATGTTGGTAAGTTGTGCGTTATTCATTTTAACATCTAACTAGATCTAAACACCAGAATTACATGTTTACCTTGATTTTGCACGATTCTATCTAGAATTGAAGACTAAAGAAGTTGTCTTTTAGTGCTTGTGTTGGAGAGTATTGTTTTAAGTAACATGTTATTGTTTAAGGTTATACTTATGACAGTTAAACACTGGAAAGTGCCACTTGAGGTGTTTGTGAGCAACAATGTAATTACAAATACTAATTATATCTTTTGCGTGATCACAGGTGTTTTCTGTTTAATTAATTTATGAACGTGACATAATTGCAACATTCTATATTCAGTTATGGGTTGCTTTTTGTCATTATTTTTTTAACCATTTTTAATAATATTAAACACATTTTAATTAAATTAATGTATACATAATTAATCATCATCAACCAGAAAACGTCCACTGCTTAACATACCGTCCACTGCTGTCATTCACTGGTTATTCGTAACTTACCTATGTCTTCCTATTGGCAGGCCTACCTACGCTGCGTCTTCCTGTTCGTGGTCTCCACTCAAAAAACTTATGTCTCCATCGGTTGTCGGTTCTTCGAGCGATGTGGCCAGCCCATTACCACTTCAGCTTGCAAATCCTATGTCGGTTCCAGATTCTATCACGCCAAGATAAATACTCCAAGTATAGCTCTCTCTCCATAGCCCGCTGAGCGACTTTGAGCTTTTCAAACAGGCCAACAGCTAAGGACCACGTCTCAGTGCCATTGTGTCATCACTGACAACACACACAGGCTGAAGACCTTTGTCTTCAGACACTGCGGGATGTTTTACGAGAAGATATGACGCAATTGACAAGTATAATGTGTTAAAAATATCAACATTCGTGGAATGATTACCTTTCTTAAATATCTGTTCCATCGCATGTAAACTAATCATATTGAAACTCACCTTTACGCCAGGCACAGTGTTTCGACACAGTGGTGCAAATGGTGGCAGTTCAAATGAGACTTGAGAAATATTCATAATACAATCAACTGTTTTAACAACTTCGCACTATGCCGACACTGCATGAAGTGTGCGTGTAGCAATAAAGCGACTCATGTCCGATGCAGATGTCATCGAACCTAATATTATGCCACTTAATGTTTATAACAATTTAATATTATAACTAAATATAATGTGAAACAAAACATCTTATTGAAAAGCAACTATTATATTAATTCAATTTCCATTCTTACTTTGGAGAAACACGAAATGTCCATAAAAATAGATTAATTAAG
Source organism: Tinea trinotella (assembly GCA_905220615.1). Classification (NCBI taxonomy): domain Eukaryota; kingdom Metazoa; phylum Arthropoda; class Insecta; order Lepidoptera; family Tineidae; genus Tinea; species Tinea trinotella. Next base: position 191,601 of record HG992308.1, on the reverse strand, counting down.
TCAATGTGTTTTTTTTTAATGTAAATACCTGAGCGGACACTAAACTGTCATCGGATCGAGATAGTCGGTCAATAATACTCATTATAAAGGTTTGCTGTACGAACACGAGGCAGATCTTATTTGATCATCTTCAAGTTTATACAAACAAACCAGCCTGATGTGACCACATTGTTATATTTATGAGGACTAATAAAACATATGAAGTGAACATGTGAATAAAACATATGAAAATTCTTTTTATAGTTAGGTTGAAGTGATGAAAATTTATATGAAATATGAAAATTATTGCTAACATATATATATATATATATTGACTCCATTCAGAATAAATGCCTAAAGGCGATTATATATCGCTTACAACTTGGTAGAACACTCAATACATATGAAAAAAGACTAGAACACTTCAACATTATTTCTCTGCATGATCGAAGAGTGAGGTACGACTTGTTGGTTCTTCACAAGATCGTGCACTCTTCTATAGACTCGCCCAGTTTAGTTTCGCTTCTTAAGTTTAACTTAATCCGTAGAACGCGGTGCCCACCTACCTTTGTCTTGCAAGTATACAAATGCAACACCTCCTTTTATAATCCCATGGTTAGGATGTGTCGAGCTTTTAATGAAACAGTCCTTGTTCATAACCAGCTCGACATATTTAACAATCGGTTCAGCGTATTTAAAAGGCAAGTTTCTAAAATTTATGCACCCTCGATCAAAACAACCTTAATTTAAGTAGTATTGTAGTCTTGGTTTTGAATTTTAATTAATTATTTTTTTTTTTATACTATTATTTTTTGTGTATTATTTCTATTGTGTATTGTTAAATTTGTAATGTTTTTTTTTTGTGTGTATACATTCTTGGGTCGCAAACCAGCATTAATCTTGGAATGTTCAATGTTTGGGATGTTTAGTTTGCGACCTGTCGTATATACCGAATTAAATAAATAAATATATATATATATATATATATATATAGATTGCTGGCACAGATATAGTAACATACTGATTCGTGGTCTCCACTCTACAACCTTTCTTCCCCATCGGGTTCTTCGAGCGATGCATGCACTATGCGCTGCTGAAATCTAACAACGTTTTGTTTGAATTTGTCATTACTCATTACCAATTATAGGAAAATTCATAGGAAAATAATCATTACATTACATAATGCCTACACCTTTTTAGGAAAAAAGAGGTATCTAATATTTTGGAAATATCCTGAGAACAGTAATAAATGATATTCACAGGTTTAAATTTAGTCCATTGAAAGTGAACAGTGGCGCCCTCTGCATACACCAAAATACAGATTATATCTGTGAATAAAAAATGTTATTTATTGTTTAAGAATGGACTTTATTATAAAACATTTCACTGCGAATAATGCAAAGAAAATGGTTCTGCTGTTAGATTTCTGACATAAACACCAATGGAGTGCGATCCATGAGCCACAAATAAATGTGTGATAACCTTGTGCGCGTGCATTATTGGAATATTTTTATATTGATCAAAGTATCGCTAAGAGCTTTTTAAATATTTTAATATTTTAATTTTAAATATAGTTTCTTAAATATATGTCTTATACACTAGTAGATAACACAACAATTTAAGAACTAAATTATATATTGTCAGACACAAATTTAATATAATTCTATTGTTCATTGTTTAATTTGAGCATGTTTTATGTTTGTTTTAGCATACATTTGGTGTGATATTTTTTTGCCAAACGTGTATTTAATATTGCATAGAAAATTTACCAAATTCCACCTCAGACAATGACGCTCTGTATCGATAAAAGAAAATGAGATCAAACAAAAGTGTTGGATTAGGAACCGCACAACTCATAAGAGGAGCGATAAACTTAGCGATTATATGAGCAAACGTCTAAAAGATAAAGTAATAAATTAACACGCGATTTACTTGTTTTTGTTTAATATTGTCACATTTGACCTGCTGGTAAGAAAGGGCAGGCCCTAACAGTTTTAACGACTGACAAATCCAACTCTTTGAATTTTCAGGAATTGTTGAAGGGATAGAAGAAGTGTTAGTAATTAAAAATATTAACAATTCTACACGTAAATAAAAGATGGCGGTTTCTATGGATAATATTTTATAATTATAATTAAGTTTTTATATTGAGATGTATTTTATTCATTCCATCTATATAACTATTTGATTTTCTAACAACTCTTCAACATCATTTAATATAGGCAATGTTATCTTTACTTTTCAACCCGCTTGATGTTAAGCTGGAGTATGGTCCACGAATGGATGTCACTGCTACTACAATTCAATAACTGTAGCAATCACATATACTATGCCGGCCTAGTTGAAACCGGCCGATACTTCACCAGTATATCGACCAGGTCTGTATACTTGTAAGTGGTGGTACTACCCCGCATCAGCAGACTGGGTACCACTGCCTATCAGCCTTTTTTAAATGTTATTAAACTGAATCGCATAGAATTATTAATATTACTTCAAAATGATATTCCGCTGCCTGTGATGCGTTGAGGTTGTTCTGAATCTTAGTAAATGTTGGCAAAGATGTCGTGAGGGTGGGTGAGCCCAATCTAAGTTGGGTCGTTGTCGCGCCATCAGTACGCGCCTGCCCCACTGATGGGAAACAAACCATACATTGCAAGGAGAAAACTTTAAATAAATTGCCCAACCTTTTTTACTACACTTCTTCTTCTTTCTTTATTAATTGGACTTTAATAATTTATTCCGCTTAACACACACACTTTTTGCCATTGGCAACATTTCAATACTCGTAACAACAAATACTTTCATGAATAAATCACACGTATTAGGTAATTGTTCCCCTTTCAAGTGTACAGACCGTGAAGTGACTTAGTCGCGTTGTAAGTTACCGGCGACTGCTACTGTTATTTAACTGTAGTGGCAGTCGCCTCCATTCATGGAGCGCACTCCAATTTATTAGCAGGAGGGGTGCGGTCAAGTCCCACTACAAAAACCCATGTTTTGTATTGTAAATAAACAAAGTGTGTATATCTTAGTATTATGTCATTTATAATTTAAAATATATGATCCGTATAAAAGCACACTAAACGTAAAAAAAAATAATATTAACACGTCCTTTGGGCTTAAAGCAATGCAATGTTTTTTATTATAATCTGTATACTAATGCTAAGCAGCCCGATGTTAGGCTGAAGTGGTTCTCAACCGGAACCTCTCGGTTTGCGTCACCATAACATTTAACAATATAGAATATACGTATATCTGAATTATGAATTACTATTTTGTTTTTATTTTACTCATGTACGATATTGACTGCTTTTTCGTTTTTTTTTTTTAAATTAAAAGCACGAGCCATGGATGACCATTGTACAGCTCACCTGAATAACGATTTAAATCAGCACAGGTCTGTATGCGAGTGGTACATGTTGACCAACCGGTTCTACAGCTACCAATGTCATCCAACTTTTATTTTCATACAATTTATTTGCATTATATTAACACGTTCCTGTCATACGCTCATTTGAACAAGCAACTAATATGTTCATCCTATATTACAAATATGTTATAATTTATAATAAACATAAAAAAGCAAAAACAATAATTTATTTTAACCAAGCAAAATATCTGCTCAATTTATTACATCATGGATAGGATAGGCAGAGATAGTAAAATCAAATTAGCGCGGTAAAATCACGTTTCACTTTTATAATATGCGCTAAGGAAGCGCACGTTAACTGTATTTGAGCAATAATGGGCGTAAATGTCCCGGGGCAGTACGTGAGCGCAAACGCTAATATTCGGAACGCAACACGGCTGCACAGCTGTTGTCAAGGTGACGCGAGTCATATTATTCATTTGTGTGTTATTTTGTGTTTTAAGCCAATTTATTGGATTGGTGAGTCATTTTAATGTATTATATTTTACTCTTAAGATTATATAAATATATTTTCAATCATAGGTGCATGTTTAAATAAAAAATATGTGTTTATACTAAGTGTAGCGTTGTTTGACAAACGTCTGTACTTGTGGCTATGAACACAGTGTAAACAATGTTATTATGTAACAAAATGAATTAAATAATTCAAACATGTTGTATTCACTCTTATCTGTTCAACGTTGTATGGAGTTTATTTATAAAAGACATGTATGAACATAACCTCAAATATGCAATTTATTATGATTCCTAAAGAGGGCAACACTTTTAATAATAAGTCATATCAAATTGTAAAACCTTGTAATCTGACAGAGTTCCCACAAAAGCTTATATGTGATGGTGTGTTTATTTTCTTTTGTAAGTCCTACTTGTTTAGCAAAAAAGAATGTTAAAACTCGACCCCAATGTAATTGTTATCCCGGAGTACATTGCTTGAATGATCTCCTTGGCTCCATCCGCGCGACTGCTGAGGGGTGGCCAGCACCTCTGACAGATTTATAGCTTGCGGACGCTTTGCGCACCCCGCGCCACTCACAACGCCAAACACATTCGGATTCCTTTTTAACCCCCGACCCAAAAAGAGGGGTGTTATAAGTTTGACTTGTCTGTGTATCTGTGTATCTGTGTATCTGTGTATCTGTGGCTCTGTGTATCTGTGTATCTGTGGCTCTGTGTATCTGTGTGTCTGTCTGTGGCATCGTAGCTCCTAAACGAATGGACCGATTACGATGCGGTTTGTTTCATTTGAAAGCTGACGTGATCGAGATGGTTCTTAGCTACAATTGATGAAGATCTGATCAGGGGTTTCAAGGTCATCAGCTCGATTTGTTAGCTGCGGTAGCGATCTTAGACGCGCTGTTTAGAACGACAACCCTTGTACGTCGCTATGCGACGATGATTGTTATTTTATGTCAAATAAATATGCCATTGTTAAAACACATTATTCCCCTAAAATATTCAATCAAGGTAATCGATCTAAACTGCAAACCAACCTCGTCATATGAATATTTTAAGGGAAAAATTATAACATTTTTTACGTGTTTTAACAATGGCATATTTATTCGACATAAAATAACAATCTTCGTCGCATAAGGCTGGGAATACACGTCCGATATTGCTGAGCAAATTATTTACAAATCGGAAGTAGGAATCGGACGTCTATTTTGTTTCTGTATTCTGTATGAAAACTGCACCTTCAGACAATCGGATCGGCCATAAAATCGTAAGCGCCTTGGCGTTGTTTCCGATTCTGACATCCGATCCGACTATCGGATCTGACGTGTATTAAGTATTCAAACAAATGTATGGCACGAGTGCTTTCCGATTGTCTGATCAGACAATCGGATCGGACTATCGGACTTGTATTCCCAGCCTTATAGGTTTAACATTATTATCAACTTAACATTTGAAATAAAAACGTATACAAATACATGTGTGTTTTAACTGACACCACTGAGCTACTCTGATGATGGAACTCGAAGGTAGGAGACGAAATCCTGGATGTGTTCAAACTTTTTTTTGGTATACTAAGTTTGGACTTATTAGATTTGTCTTGAAGGTAGGAAACTAAGTGTAGAAAAGTTAGTGCGATAAAATAAAACATTCCGGATCTTAAAAATCTGATCATGGATCCTCTCAGATCAGCAAATCAACAAGAAATGGACGTATAGTGCTTTAACTAAAATTGTTACTCACTATGAACCATTAGCTGGACCGTTATCAAATTAAAGACCGAGAGTATCTGATGAGGCACCATCATGAATCCTCTCAGATCAGCAAATCAACAAGAGATAGAACTATAGTGCTTTAACTAAAATTGTTACTCACTAAGAGCATTTAGCTGGACCGTCATCAAATTGAAGACCGGGCAATCTGATGATGCACCATTATGAATCCTCTCAGATCAGCAAATTGATATCAATTGATCAGCAAAATAAAGAGATAGAACTGTAGTGCTTTAACTAAGCCTTTAGCTGGGCCGTTATCAAATTGAAGATCGGAAGTATCTGATCATGAATCCTCTCAGATCAGCAAATCAATAACAGATAATATCATAGTGCTTTAACTAAAATTGTTACTCTCTATAAGCCATTAGCTGGGCCATTATCAAATTGAAGACCTAGAGTAGTTATCTGATGATGCACCATAAGGATCCAAGGGATATTAAAGGGATATAACTATTGAGCCATGACTAATGTTGTTTATTACTATAAAGCTGATGATATGACCAAAGTGGTTCCAGGCGTTTCGGGGGTTCCTTTAAAATTTTAATTTTGATTTTATAAATACTTCTATTAAGTTTTTGTTTATTTATGATAATCATTTTTACAATGTAATGTATAAATATTTATACATAAATATAATGTCTATAAATGTAGTACGAGTGTAAATATAGTACCTCTATATACCTAATATTATTAACTCCTATAGGGATAGGCAGAGAGAACGAAGCACTGTGCTTTTCTTGATCCTGTGACACAATTCTCTTGCTTCCTTCATATCCATAATTTTCTTTAAGAAAATGGAGACAACGAAGAAGATCCTTCTTTATTCAAATCGTGCCTTCTTTATAAAAAGCTAAATTCTTTATAAATTAGAATGAAGACAATATGAATATCAAATTATGTCAAATGTATATATCCTTGATGAGTCTGCAAATCAGGCAATCTCCTCTACTCTATGGACACACACTCAATTAATGTATTTTTAATGACTTTTTTAAATATAACTATTGACCAAGCTCCCATTATTCACAAAAACTGTTTCCATTTATTAAATTCATTACCAAATAATTCGGAAAATAATATAATATTAAAAATCAATTGAACAACGCGGCGTCCTAAAGTTGCGCAAATAACAAAAAGGCTTTAGAAAGTGGATAGAAAAAATCTTTTTATGACAGAATATGGGAAAGAATTGCCATCGGCGTGGTTATGGGCCCCCCAATGGAATGCAACAATAGCTGGGGCCCCATGCATCACCACTCATAATAGGAAAGATGACGTGCACTCGATTTATGACTAATGCACATCACAACTATTGCAATATTACATTGTAATGGCGACCACGAGCTCCACGTAATATTAGCTGCGGCCCTACTCACAACCGAACACGGCAGATCACTAAATTGGTGGTTTACCACCCCACATCGTCACAAAGGGCAAATGGCCACAAACACCTAGCAAATTGTATTTTCTTATATTTTGCGCGAACATTGATTAATGAATTAAACGCATTTATGCGGCTTACTATTGTCGGAATAATAAAAATTTGTATGACCCGAAAACACGCGATAGTAAACCGCATAATTCACCTAGCAAATATGTGCCTCTTTATTAATTACAAATGTTTGTAGATTATAGAAAATTACAAATAAATGCTATGAAACAATTATTTGCTCGGCCCGCACCGGGGACTCCGCGTTGGACCCAATGCGCCACACACGGGTCGTCAATGTACTCGTACCTACGCTACTTTAGATTACTCGTAGAATGTAACAACTTCGCGCCTCAACTAATGCCACAGTTGTAGTGAGGTTATATTATCCGATATAAAAAACTATGCTTTAAAGTTGATAACACTTATGCAACTACCTGAATTTCCATCATCTCAGTCGACGCAATATACCTGTAAGATATGTGCTGTGTGTAAATGTGCCACTATAAAAAACTAATTTGACATAAAGTCGACTTTTGTCAATGTTTTGGTATCAATGAAGAGGATAATTATATTCTTTTTAAATATTATGTATCTAAATAAGTAAATCATCGCATTTTGTGGGAAAAGGCAATTGATTGATTGATGAAAAGTATCTCACTTTTGTGTCAAAGAGCGTCCGAATGAGCTGAAATAAGTAGATATAAACAATAAGTTTGTCAGGTTGTATTATTAAGTACATAATAAATAAAAGGCATTTATTGTTTATGTAAATGATGTATAACATGTCTTGGGTGTTTGTACAAAAGCAATTTGGTCCGGTGGCCGAGGCAGTGCGGTCCGGTGGATACTACGAAAGTAATAGAATGTGTTTTGGAGGTGAAAGAGAGGGGGCGCAGGCAACATTTAAAATAAGCTAATTAATAATAAATCATAATACAGGAGGATTATCTGTGACGCAGTGGCACAAAATGTTTCCGCCAGAGAACGGGCCCCGGGACCCGCTTTCTATTTATTTTTATTTATATTTTACAATTTATTGCACCCGACGCCTCCCCAAAGATTTACCATTGACTGTCATAGATGGGTTTTGAGGCACACATTGCGATCGGAATGTTGAATTATTATAAAGTATTATTTATTGTTTTTAATGTTACTTTTTTAAAACGGACATTTGGACAATTCCGTATTTCATTATATAACAAAAACGTTCGTTCATCCTTTATGATATTTATTATCATTCATTTGTTTTTATATAACATTTATCACACCCTCCAATATGATGTTACACATTGTCGTGTCGCATACATTTGAGCTAAGTGCTGAAATTTGTTTACATGTCATGCGTGCACGCGAATACCTAAGCATCATGCAAATGTAATATAACTGAATAACTACAACTATTAAGAGGTGCGTTCATCTGTTTGAATCGTTCATCAATATAAATGATTATAACATTGGTGCTTACAAATTTAGTTATTCCACCCACTCCACAACCGGACAGACTCACAATTATTTATTATAAAGTTTTTTATACGTTTTGTTTCAGATTATACATAAATAAGATATGTTATTTAAAGCCAATATATCACTTGACAGGTGGTAGGCAGACCGCATCGCATCCACACACGAAACACGACTCTATTACAATGCGGCCTAAGTGTTATTGTTGCATCGGCAGTTGCACTGCACATTGGTGCGCTGCTAGCAGGCATTTCATAAGATTTATACATATATCAAAGTAAGCCTTTGTGTGAATGTAGCCGGAGATTTTAATCAAAGTCCAACTGCACCGACAATGTCTTAGAGAACAACAACTTTTATAACTATATATATATATAAACCGGACGTGCTCACTCAACGATCATCATCGCCTCGCAATTAAATTAATACAAAAATATGTAATTGCTTTCATTGCTAATCTGCCTGTGCTGTGCTGTGCTGTGGTCAGTGCAGTGGCAAACGCATTTGGCACGTGTGGCTCCATCTGCCATCAACTGGAGGTACTAATAATCTCTACTATACATGAGCATGTGTAAGAATATGAATGTTCCTGAAACCGTTCGCGTATTGCAACTAATATAATAATAATAATAATAATGAGTGTTGTAATTGATTTGTGAATTGTGTTGATCGATTGTTGTGTTGCCGTTGCGTCGGCGTCTGGCGCGAGCATCGGCGCTAATCGATGCGCGGCAGTGCGCTGTCTTCCGGCGTCGGCCATTACGCACCTTTATGAGTGTGGCGAACGGGCCCCGCACCCCGACGACGCTCCTGAGGCACATGACGAATCAATATGCCGCCAACCGACTCAACACTTATTTATTTGAGACGATTTATTAGCAGAATGCCTCTAAACTTTTATGTGCCCTTCTGTTTGCGCACCCCCGCCGCCGCTCATGGCCCATGCGGCTCATGCTTTACGGCCGCTCGTAGCCGGTCGCACACATCTATTATATTAATGTTAAGTTTTTTGTGAATAATTGTTAAGACGTCCATCGTTTGATATAACATTTGGCTGATGACTGCTTAAGTAACTATAGTTTCAGGAGGCTGATATTATAGAAGTACCCCAAAAGCACTTCGCAAGCCGTTCTTTATCTCGATGGCCTGATTTTATCATATTATGCATTATTTTCCATATTCATGGGCCATGTTTTACTTGTATGTTTGCTTTTCCTTTAACATTAAAGATCTAAAGGAAGTGTGACAATAAAATAGGTGAATAGAGCGCAACATAATTAAGTGAGTTAGTGTTTATAATTTGTATTATGTTGAGAGCGATGTGAACGTCGAGACGGAAATGTGTAATTTTTTCCCAAATATAGCGGAAGGAAGGCGACGGCTTCCGCTCTGTTTAGATGCTTTTTATGTTAATCGCGGAGATTCCGTGGGTTTTCTTTTAATGCTGCAATTATTTAGGGCGCTCGGGGCCGCACAACCCCGCGCGGGGGCAGTACACAACAATTAGCACATTACATAACATTATGATACAAAACTGTGTCTAATTAAACATTTACATAAGTCCCAAATTCTCTTACAATATTAAATCATGCACCTAGTTGTACAATGAGATGGAGGCCTGTGCCCAGCAGTGGCCAACAGTAGTAGTACGAGTAGTATATACATTATTATTGCACGATGAATCCATTAAATGTGTAAATGTAACTGTTCCATAATATTTACATATTTTTACTTTATTATATTTTGACTGGTTTTTTTTTTTGACATAAACTAGTTGTCTAATATAAATCATACCAAACGGATGTGATCCGATTTAATTCATTTCTACACAGATCTTCGATACCAGTTACATTCCACGAAGGATTCTTTTTTGTTTTTAATAGTAACATTCCTAAATATATAACAATATAATTGATTCACATTTGCCAACATTCATACTAGTATAGCATCACTTCAAAATACCTATTAATAATATTGTGTTGATTGTTTGCCCTCTTGAGCAATATTGTGCAATTTACAATAACTCTACCTAATACAGTTAATATGAAATCCGTGAGTGTCCCGAAGCCCCTTTAAGCCATTTGTAATTCATTGTTGCTAATTACGTGTTTTGTATTATGACTCTACAAAATTATACAAATACACATTTTGTAGACTAACATACAAAACAGAGGCTGCACGCAATAATATAATCAATACATAATTTTATATAACACATTTATTTCATTAATAAAAATATTGTAATGTTCTTCTTGGACCTTATTAGAGGGTGCATTCTGTAGTTTATGACTTTTGCATTCATCACTTTGTAACTAAACTAATGTTTATCTCATTGATAGCCATTCTATAAATTAATATTTATTATTCTATTTTTTATTGTAACACGACATCTGACCTCGATCCGCCTGATGATAAGCAGAAGGAGGTCCAAGAGTGACGAACTGAAAAAACCGGATAGTACACGGTTGCCTCAATCGCCGTCACTATGCCGGCCAAATGTGCTTCTTCGCACATCGCTCGAAGGATCCAAGGTCATAGGATGGAGAGAACACATGGGCTGGCAAAGCATTCCATTTGTCAATCGTTTTACAAAGAAAAAATGCACCGAACTTTTTAGTTCGACTGCCGATTCCGTCGATAGAATGCGGATGCTTTCCCCAACCTGTGCGGGTATTACGGGTGTGAAGGACGAGTTAAGAACAAGGTTAAAAAGCTCTTCGAAACATTTTCCGTGGTATAGGCGATAGAGGACGCGCAGAGCCGCCATGTCTCTGCGTAATTGCAGGGGCACCAGAGTGAGCAATGAACGTTGAACGAAGCAATCACCAATGACAGTGACACATGCGATAAATTTTAATAAAACAAAACCACTAAGTACTGTTTGCATGAAATCATCTAAATGTGTTTAATTCCTTTTAGGCACGTTTGCGGGCGCTCTCAGGATTATCATACATCGATGGTTTGAATATTCAGAGTCCCTTACACGCACTTTATCAACAACACTCTCTAAATGAATATAATTGTAAACAATATTTTAATAAATGATTATTCATTTAGATATTCCTAATTATTGCCCAATCACATTTCAATTCACAGTGATATATTTCAAACGTGTGCTGCCGTCTCTGTTTCTTTTGCGTCGCTTAACAACGGGGGCTGCGTATGCATTACAGACGAACAAGCTAATCCCAAAGTTATCGTAAATTGTCAGTTTATGACGTGCGGAACGGCTGAGGGGGGTAGAGGAGAAGGGTGATGCCGCGCGGGGGGGCTGCAAGGGGAGATTTTCTAATTTGGCCGTATGTACTTGCCTCCGACGAGTTTGATGTGTCTAGTAATACTAATAAGCCCTATGATTGTTGTTGTGTAGCACATCTCCATTGGCGTTGGTGCACCTGCCTGATAATGCAATAACATGAACAATGGCAATGGATTATTGAGTTTTTGTCAATTGTTCCTATTGTAACGTTTAGAACATCTTTGTGTCACGTTTATACTTTGCTTTTGTTTTTGTGAGAGCTAGTGCCAGTGAATCAAGTCCATGATTGCTTAACAGTTTCATATTAATTTGCATATATATATAAAGGTGGCTGATGTTCGTTTAATTATAAATGTAATGATATATTATTATTAATTATGATTGCGTGTGTGTTAAGGTCCATCATTGGCAAATTATATTGATGGCTTTAATCTGATTTATTTAGCATTAGTATGCGCGCGTATGATTTGTTGCCACGGGGGCCATTCCTTTGTAATTATTGGATTTCGTTATCTGTATTTATTGCCGTTTCTTTTCTGTTTTCCTGATTTATCAGACACCTGTCATGTTGCACGTGAATTATTGCCCCGCCCGCCGCCGCCTTAATAACAAAAACCTCTTCGACACTTCTAAGCAATCACATCGAATCTCTCATTTAGCTTACGTCAACATTATTTTTGCACATGATGCCACACCCCCGAATTGGATGACTACAAATTATGAAACACATAAATGAACAATATAATATTATGTTTTGCGCTCACTGTATACAATGAAAGCACCTTCAATCAATCAATCAAATTGTCACGCAGAGACAATGGAGCGCCACTTACCACGATCCTTACACAACTCACTTGCTTCCTTCACATCCATAATTCTCTTAATACAGGCTCTGTAGTTATGGGCACTAGGCAACCTAGCTTTCTTGAGGATGTCTCCAATTTGGTCGGAAAACACTCTCCTTGGCCTGCCTTGTTTAACGCATCCACCCACATCAGATTTATAAATTCCTTTAGTCAATCTACTTTCACTCATCCTTTCCATGTGTCCAAACCATCGAAGCATTAAAGCATTAAAAAAACTGGCATGTTCATAATTGTGTGCAGACACTTTCCTAGCACTTTTAGAAGATTACTAAAATTCAAATCAATCAATCAATTCCCACAGGTATTGGCAAAAATAACGTAGCGCCATTTTCACGATCCTGACACAACTCGCTTGCTTCTCTGGTTGTGATGGACCCTGCATAACTTTGCTTTCTTAATAATGTGCCCGTTTAGTCAAGTATACTCATTGTTTTAATAGGAATTCGCTTAGCTACGACAACACCGTTTAATTGTTTATTTTCGAACCAATCATCAATTGTATTATAGTTAGTTTGAAATGTGTTATGTACCTTAAAATATCTATAATTATAAGTATGTAACGTCTTAAAAGAAAAATATCCTAATAAGTACATTTCCAATTGATTCCCCCCAAAGGAGTTGGCTGCCATTTTGTGTGTGTTGTCATTATTATAATATGTAATACGTGTTACCCATATGGACATGTGATCAACGCCATTAACGGGCATACTCCCGCGGGATTATCACGTCAAGAGCCTCCTCATTAATAATGAGATGGAAGAAAAATATTGCAAATACACAATCTATATTTGCAATCACACCTGAGACTCACTCGCACACACAATCAATCGAAGAGGGAGCCAAATTATAACATATATATATATATATATATTTACATGTTATGTGTGTTTGTCATTTCTAATTGTATAAAGTGTTAAATTCAATTAAAATATATATAAATAAAGGTTTTTTATTTGCGTACACAATAAATAGATACTCATTGTAATATCACCTCTGCATCCATATTCTGCTGTTAATGAAAACACGTTTAATAACTCACAATTATCTCCAAAATTATACATAAATTATAAAATGTTCGTCAACAAATGTCGAAATTAATATACATTAAAAATAATATGATTTATTTCAATGTGATGCATAAGTAGTTTAATATATTTTAATAAATATTATAATAACAACAATAAACGTAATATGTATACCTCATAGTAATGGCTTCCTTTTTATTATTAAAACTTATTTTTACATTAATCAATATTTATACAAAGATGTTTAAAATTATAGGAGCAGTTGTAATAAGGTCCTGTTTAAAGAGTGGTAGGCAGTGGTGCCCAGTATGCCGATCCGGGGTAGTACAGAAGCAGTGGCATCCATTCATGGACATTTATCAAGTGGGGTGCTGTAATGTGACGAGTCACAATAATAAAAAATATGTCAACTATAATGTAACAATGCAATGAAAGTAAAACAACAAGTAAATTGTCTATAACTATATAATTTATTATTAAAAATAAAATGTATGGTAATTTTTATTAATTCACAAAGTAGGTGGGTATGTTCATAAATGACGTTGCAATTGGTAGAACAAATTGTGAAAGCGGCTTGTGTATATTGTGTTCGTGAATATTGTTATCTCTTATAAAGTGGTGGTGCTCTGTGATGGATTAGCGTCAAAGTGAGGTGTTACTTATAAAATAACAAATAAGTTGCAACCAATATTACGTTGCCAATCACGCGGCACACTCACCACACAACACCGGTTCAAATCCAATACAATATATTCGAGTGAAAAACATATCTCAGTAACATTATAAAGTAGTCGAATGAATTGGAGAAATGTGGAAAAAAATAGGGATAGGTAAACAACAATTTGATTGAAGGTCACGATTGTCAGGATGTGTGAAAACTTTATTAATTAGGAACTATATGAAATGGAAGAGGAGAAACAAATTGAGAATAAACTAATTTCATATGAGAGCTTGACAAAGGGACGATATTAAATTAAATTATAGATTTATAATTATATTATTCCAAATTAATTCGCCATATTATACCTTAAGTTTAATGGAATATGAAATATTATTAATCCCTCTTAAATAAATATAAATAATTCATGAAAACAGTTATATCATTTTAGGTACTTATATGGAGACGTCATGATGAGTATAAGCGTTATATAAGGCTTACAGTCAACTATTGCTGGTGTGCTAACAAATGTTGCTGCTCCGTTATGTTTCAAATGTTGAGAGAGTTGTGCCGCGCACTGTTCCAATGTGAATTTTCCATTTTCCTCCTTAATAAGCTCGTCACTCGATTGTAACAATCTTGGGGGTGAATTTATTTAAGCATTTTTCTATTATATTACATTTTTATAATGCAACGCAACCGATGGAATATTAATATTATTATGAGGCATTCATTATAAGTAGGCGCCTTATTATTAGTATTGTAAAGGACATCATTCATTTTGGGCTTTTATGTACTAGTTACCTTTGTAATGTCAAATGATGAAAAAATATATAAATGGTAGATTTGATAATTTAATTGATAAAACTAATAACAATTTCGCTTTTAATAGCTGTGCAATTGAGTTATTCGGAAAATAAGATATCAATTTTGTATCATCTGTCAATCACAAAGACATGCCATATTAACAGTTCTGCTTTGAACTGTCATAATTATAGTTTAATCATGCACCTAAACTATGCATAATAAAGGATATATTCCAATTACATTGTAATCTTCATACATTAAACTATATTAAAATGTATTATGCAACTGTTAATACAATGAAGACCAAGTCCCCATACAAAACTAATGGATGTCCTTTACATCCGACATCGACGTACCTGCTCGTAAGCAATATTATAATAGCATAGTTTTTATTAGAAAGAGATAGGTAGATATATTGTTTATGTTATTTTCTAATGACAATTTGAGAAACTTTAAAATAATATGAAAGAGATAATGTTATTTGCATAGATATTATTTATATCTATGCAAATAACATTTAATTATTATTAGTCGTTGATATTCTAAATTTATGTTTAATGTTAGTTTTCAATTATTATACTGTAGCTTAATTTCGGCATGGCGTTCATAAGCAGAGTGGCGCAGTGGAAGCGTGCTGGGCCCATAACCCAGAGGTCCGTGGATCGAAACCACGTTCTGCTAACCCCTTTTTAGACATTTTTGTTTAAATAGTTTTTTTTTTTAATTAAACTATGAATCGCATATTTTTTAGTATGCTATTTCAAGTTTTATTAAATAGTATATATTATATTTGATTTAAGTGCAGCGCCATCTGGTGTGGAATGGCAGAACTATTATAATAGTTTCATAAAATGACATGAATTACATAATTTAATAGCAATAACTAAAAGTGTTCATCAGACATTATGAGCCGTTGTGGACAACAATCGCATCACATATTTTATTATTACTTATATTGCATATTCATTGCTATCCACGATGCCCGCCCTACAGCTGAAAAATAAAAAAGTCTGCCAAAGCGGGTTCTTGCATGCCTTCCCCACGGAGGCGACGAGGACCTGCTGCGGCTTTACGCAGAAAATACAAACAATAATGAACCCCTTTCCTACTTATTGTAACACCTTCCTCCGTTATCTCGGACAGATTAGATATCCTTTGCTGCGAGTTTAACCACAGGGCCCACATCACCATCAAGCCGCCCGCCGCATCAAGTATAGCCGCTATAATTAGGTATTTTTTGAAACTTTTTCGATATAAAATTTAGTTTACATTTTGGATGCCAAGAAGAAAGCTGTGGGATACTGAAGCGGACGATAAAATGTTTTTTTAATGGTGACTCGACATCTGATTTCGACTTGCCTGATAAGCAAAGTGAAGTCCAAGAGTGGCGACGACAGCAATCGCTGGTTTTTGGAAAAAGACAATCGGTTTGCCTAAATTGTTTAATAAAACCTTTTATTGTACTGTACATCTATTTTGCGTCCACTCCGATCTTTTAGTTGCTTTTTTGTATCATCATCATAGTTGCCGGTGCTAAGTAGGCCGGCATAGTGGATGGACTGCTGCTTGCAATAATTTTACTGTAGTAACAGTCGCGTCAATTCGAAGACTGCACTCCAGCTTAACATCAGGCAACTCCATGTGAAATAGTTGTCCATATTATTATGCCAATATATATATATAGCCAGGGGCCAATGTACAGGGGCACAACATAAATCTACATTGTCATACAATTGATTTCAATTTGTAATAAATCATTCGCTTGTGCAACATTCATTTGTTAAACCACCATTACACACATTTGCACTTATTACACTTCGCACGCCGCATTCAATTCCGGCACACTCGATCGACACTACCATTGATGTTAAACTGGAGTGTGGTCCATTAATGGAGGTGCTACTAAAGTTAAATAGCTGTAAATAGCAGTCATATCCGGCCCAGTTAGAAACGGCAACTTACAAGCTGATGCCGAAACGCAACAAAGTCACTTTACGGTCTGTAAGTTGTGGTAGATACTAGCCCGGATCGGCAGACTGGGCATAGCATTACATCTACCACTCATTGAAATCAGACCCGGAGCAAATATCCCCCTCTTATTTTTCTAATAACAAATATCGTATTTGTAATATTTAATTTTACAAATAAAAGCTATTAAACTAATATTTGTTCCGACCGAGAATCCACCTTGGGACTTTACGCGTAACAATGTGGTGTGCTGACCAACGCGCCACGCCTGTCGTTATAAGCCATTCTTAATTTATTTCCACTGCCCAGAAGCACCTTACGTCGCAAATTATATTAATTATTATATATATTGTGGTATTTTAACACGCTTTTATGATTAGCTTCACTTGTATGTATGTAACTATGTAACGGAATAGTTCAAATTAATTTTCACCCACTTATAGAGGTCTGAATGATTTGAAATTTTGTACACGTATTAAAAACCGATAACATTACAATAATTTCAATAATAAATTGTGGCCGGCATAGTGACGGCGACTGACGCAACCGTGAACCGACTCGGTTTTTTTTATTTGTCGACAGTCTTGGGCCTCTTCTTGCTTATCATTTATTAACTTTTTAGTCACATTATCTGATTAGCGTGTTTTTTTTAGTTTTTAACTATTAACTATAGTTTTATTAACAATATCATACGTAGGTATATGAAATGCCATTGTTATCCACACATTGCGAACGCCTATATTATGATACATTGTCTCTGATGTTATAATGAACCAGCCAACCCCCATGGGATAGATCTGTTGCTCTACCACACGACACAAACTTGCGCCACTCCACCTTAAGTCCTATACCTGCGGGCGTAACACTATTTCTTATAGCGTTATTGTTTTAATTGCCAAATGTCAATATTCGTACGTCAAATATGCTTATTTGAATAATATTAATATTGGCAGTTTTGTGACGTCACATCAATATTCATTCCTCCAAAGCGTACCACCGCGGTAATTACAAAAAGTTATAATAGATTTTAATATTCAAATGCACTAGCAATACGTTTTCTAAACGTAAAATTTATGCGAATGTACAAATTAAATCAAAGGAATAAAAAAAATGCATATAAGAGATTGAGTAAAAACAAGCATGTTTCTGTCTTAAAACATGCTTGTTTTTAAAAGTTTGTGGTAGGCCCCCTGGCTATTGTAACGATTCATTTATTTTAATTGACATTTATTTAATATCTGTTTTATGACACGTGTACTACAATATGGACAGCTTACCACGACACAACTCTTTTTATTACTTCGTTTTTTCATTATATACATCACATCATCATCAGCCAGAAGGCGTCCACTGCTCAACATAGACCCCCCCCCCCCTCTTTAGAACGTCATTTCGAACGACAAGATGCCAGTTGCATCCAATGGTTATTCGTGACTTTCCCTATGTCGTCAGTCCACCTAGTGAGAGGCCTACCTACGCTGCGTTTGCCGGTTCGTGGTCTCCACTCCGCATCGGTTGTTGGTTCTTTGAGCGATGTGAATGTCTCCCATTTGACGTATTAGCGTCTGCTCACACTGCAATAATAACCTCTGAGTGAGTTGTTAGCCATTTGATGTAATAATACTACACGCGAGTGTGTCGCGTTCGTGTGTTATTTGTAAGCAACCACAATCACGTGCGTGATCTTACTTGTTGCATTGCACCTAGGTAGGTATATGGCGGCGCGTGTACAATAGGAGGTGATCTATCTAACGGCCCACACGGCCACCATTACTCGCCGTCACTTCGCCGCGGACGGGAATCGAAGCCCATACTTCAGCCGTCACCGCCGGACCAATCACCGCGCTGCGCGTACGCACCCCGCGGAGTGCTTTATAACGCTCGCGCACGTGAATATATCACGCGTCAAAAGCGCACACCGAGTTTTTTAACAAATGTATCTCTTATTCGTCATCGTTAACTCGACGGCTGAGGTTCGATGTCCAATAAATAACGAGCTATGCCAAGAATTATGAAGGGGTTGGCGTGACCCGCACTGGGATATGTTGAGATGAGCTTTTTTAGTTGGAACCAATATATCATTTAAATGGATATATTTATCATTGTGTACGCGCGTGTGTGTGTGTGTGTGTGTGTGTGTGTGTGTGTGTGTGTGCGTGTGTGTGTAAATATTAATCTTATGCTGATGAGTGTGGGATGCGTAGTTACTTATGTTACAAATGTAATGTGAAAGTGCACCCCGCGCGCCCTCTCACTTTAATTTAAATGTTCTGCTTCTATTTTATAATATTTATAAGCAGGTGATGTTGCTATCGTGCATTATTCGCATCCATAAATCAAATGTTACCAACTCAACCCGCCCATTTATAATGGAAATTATAATTGATTTCCACCCATCACACACACACACACACACGCGCACACACACGCACACACTATTTGATAGTGGTTCAATCAATGGTGTATTTTTTTTATTTCATTATGTTACCTTCAATATTATAAGGGCAGGCAGCACTTACATGTTAGCATTCTTTATTCTATTGAGTATTAGTAATAGAATATTTTATATCATGAAGAATTTAAGACAGCAACCTTTTATCTGCCTATCTAATTAAATTAATTAATTATGTTAATATTTAAGTTTTTAAATTCTGCCACGATAAAAGTATCGTGAATGCAGTGAGGTGTCTGTTGTCGCGAGGTATGGTGGCGGGGGGCGAAGGAGGGGCGCAGGGGGGGTGCTGTCGATCGATGGCGACGTCGTTATTCGGACGACACCCTTTGACGACGTCTCGGATGCGTTCCACTTTGCGTCCACGGTGATAGACACATGGCAATCACAATTTTATGACAAATGTTTTATACTGAAATAATTATGGTTAATTCACTTATGAAATGTTTTACTGCAAAACATAGTCAACAATAAATTATGCAAAAATCAATAAAAAAGATGCACAATTTTTTTATACTGAATCATTATTTTACACATTTCAGGTAATTTATTTTTATATTTAAAATTTTTATTTACATTTCTATACTAAGCTACTAAGGTGTTTGTATCATAGAAACAGGACAACTAAAGTACATATATCAAAGAAACATTGGTACCGGTGGGTGGTTTCGAACTCGTTGATCTCGGTTTGTGTAACCATTGCACTGCCAATACACCACGGCCGCCTTTATTATTAATTTTCCTTAATGCCTTAATGCACAAATGGACCGGCCGATATCGTCGCCTCAGGTACGCGAGACATTTAGCGTACCTCAGTTTCATGAGAGAGCCACACTTATTTCTAATAGTCTCATTTTCAGTATCCAATAATTAGTTGTATAAATTAAGATAATAAAATAAACTCTATGTACTTTTTTTCTATATGTTTACCGAGTGCTCCGTCAATCCGATTTCATTTGGCCGGAATAGTGACCACGACCGAAGCGCTCTTGCACTTGTATTTGCTTATCATCGAAGACGGATGTCGAGACTTAGTTCAAACCCCTTAGTATTTATATTGCATAATCTATTTATAAACAGGTGTTCTTGAAAATCTCCCTGATGTGCATATTTCAGAGTAGTCCCATTTATTGACCTACAGCCGAACGAAACTAATAACTGATCTAGTTTGAAGTGGATTTTAGAAATACGTATATATGTAGTACGTGTATACAATATTATTTATTTTTATGATTTTAAGAAGTATTAATATTATAAAACAACATTAACAGTTAAATAAAATGAGCCGCGGCCTACAGCGGTTTCCTGATAACTTCAGTAACTTGTGTATTCTATTGGAGAACCTTTGGAGCCTCTCCGAAGCAGTAATTATCACCTATTTATTGTGAATTCCGCGAAGTGTTGTGTTCGTGGCATATGTCCGGGTTTCCATTCATTAATAAATCAACACTTAACACCACATGCAACAATGTATGCATACACGAAGTGCTTCAAACAATATATATCCACTCCCCCCGTAATGATAGTGATTGACATTGTATACCTATGGCCAACCAAACGTGATAAAAAAGGTAATCAAATTTTTTGTCTATAAAAATTTTGCGTTCCGATTTACGAAGTTACAATAACAAAATTACAAAGCAGTGCCATTTATAATAAAATATTGAAGCTTATAACTCGATTTTAAGTTACCTAAATTGACTACGTTTTTTTTTCCAAATATTCAAATGGGCAATTCCTAACTAACGATATCATTTTTTTAGCGCTCATTACTACGATTTCATAGACAAACAGAATTATGAAGAAACAGTTTGACAGATTATGAAAGTTAGCATAAAATTAGTAAACACACATTATTAGTTTGCTACATATATTTTTTGGTGAAAATATTTCCATTTGTTACTTATATTACAAAGCAGATATCCTTGTTTCACCACTCTTATACGCATCTTCAATAGTATTTCAATAGTCCTGCATTACATTTACAAACCTCTATTGTATTGTCTATAATGCAATCAATCAATCAAATTGTCTATGCCTTTTTCCCATCGAAATAGGCATAGACAATGGAGCGCCACTTGACACGATCCTGACACAACTCCCTCGCTTCCCCTCACATCTACAAATTCCTTCATACAAGCTCTACTATTATGGGCACTAGGCAACTTAACTTTCATGAGTATGTCTCCGATTTGGTCTATAATGCATAATACACATAAAAGATTCAATGCCGTGGCGACTATGGTCAAGTGTTAGTGAAGTAGTCACGCAAATCAGTAGCTGCCGGTTTAAAAACCATGTCGATATACTTACTGGCAGATTAACGATAGAAATTTATAAATCTGGTGTAGACGAATGCGTTAATAGAAGCAGACCCAGGAGTGTGTTCTCCGACCAAATTGGAGACATTCCTAAGAAATCAGAGTTGGCCAGTGCCCATAACCGTAGAGCTTGTATGAAGAGAATTGTGGATATGAAGGAAGCGAATGAGTTGTGTCAGGATCGTGGTAGGGGTGGCGCTCCATCTCTGTCTATCCCTTTGGGGAAAAGGCGTATTTACTTTTGAATACAACATATATGAAGTATAACTCTGGCTGGACAGTCAATGCAATGGTCATGTCTATAGGTTTCTTTTAAAATAAATAAATGTTATTTTTTTTAAAGATATTGTCATGTGTCCACAAGTTGGTGCATTGGCCGTTGGTGCAATACTTGCCCCTCTGATGAAATTGTAAACAGTGATTATGTCGTATTTATTGTACGCAATACAGGTGGAAGTTAGTATTACATACAATACAACATTGAGTAATGAAATGAACTTTAAACTTTGAAATCAATTATTATTTATGAGCTCGCGATTAACACGCGCATTTGTTCATAAATTTATTGCGTACCACGAGGAGCACCCGCCGCGGCGATGTCACCACCCACTTCCCCCTTAATCTACCAGACTCCATCCATCATATCAGAGTACCCTCCGACTGCTATGCAAACTTCTTAACGCTTGCACCTTCGCTAGATTTATTACCAACTATTTATAAACTTGTTTCAGGTGATGTTGTCGCCGGCGAGGTGCGACGAGGACGATGACAGCCACCTCTGCATCAAGTGCAACGCAACCATTATGGGACTCGACAACTATGTCAAGCACAGGAGAGAGGTCTGCGCCAAGAGGAAGTACGACGTCATCAAAACCACTTCCAAAACATTGGCTATCGACTCGCTCGAGCCCACCTACAGTCTAGGAGCAGATGTATTCTTTCAATCGCTAGAGCTGCAGAGTAGCGTCAAGAAAACGTCCATTTCGCGTTTGACGCCACCGGTGACAGCTGTCAAATGTACATCCAGCGATGACCGAAAGACCATCATAAACTCAGTGCCGTCAAGTTCGAGAGACACGCCGCGAATGAGCCCATTGGCGGCTAACTTGCGAGGCGAAGATTGGATCGGAGGTCACTCGTTGCGCATCGGCGGCAACGAAGATAATCAGACGAGACTCATTAATGTTGTGAACAACATCAGCGGAGTTAGTAAGAAGGACTCGCCCTCGACATCATACAATGTTGAGTATTACGTTTTCAAAGATGAGGAATACGACGATGATTCGGAGGAATCGGAGGAGGAGGAAGATGAAGAGGTTCCCACCACTGGTGGCAAATGGAAGCCACCCCCGAACCACACTGGCGGCAAGTGGCGACCTGCATCGCCTGACCAAGATGATTGGGAGGAGCATTCGGTCGGCCCATGGAAGTCAATCATGGCGAGCGACACGCACGAGCGCGAGGACGACTACGACGCACCACCGCCGAGCCACACGAAAGGCAAATGGGTGCCGGGTGCGAATGAACACAAAACACAAATTATGCAGAACACAATACAATGCAAAGGCGCTGTGCAGTATTGGTGCGGAGTGTGCAACAGACGCCTCGGCTCCAGGGCGATATACGAAAGACATCTGCAGTCTAACCTGCATTTGAAAAAAACACTCCCCGAAACTGATTTGGAATTTTCCGGTCACATGGGTCAGAAAGATGTCAAAGAAAAGCGTAACGCCCGCCCCTCGCAGTACGTCGACAACACAATGTACGAATATACGGAAAAGAAGAATAAATCCAACTCGGCCTGTTATGGAGAAATGGTAAAAAAAAAGAAACGCCGCCGCAAACAAATGTTCATACATTGCTCCGGCTGCAAGTGCCGAGTGCGGGCGCACTTGATGGGCAAGCATTTGATCTCCCACTACCACTTCCGCAAAACAACATGCACCACCAGCAAAGAGTATCACAATTTAATATTGGACAACATGCTGGCGATCGTTCACCAGTCACCGTTCCAATGCAGCCCGTGCAAGTTTTACACCAACTGGATGTCACACCTGTTGCAGCACTGGTGCACGGATGAGCACGCGCAGAGGATGGCCACCATAGAGGGTAGGTACTGGTGCTCGTTTTGCAAGTTCGAGTGCGAGACTTCCGAGGGCATCATCGGCCACATGACTAGCTCCGATCATGACGAGGTCGTATCCGTCATAAACAGATCCATGCCCATTATTATGAGGAAGAAGACAGTGTTTAAATGTAATGTTTGTTTTGATGAGTTCAGGTACAACATAGCTCTGAAGAAACATTGCGAAAAAACTGGCCACGAGTTGCCCGTCACTGCGACTGACATTTATCAGGAGTGTCACAAATGTCATATATGTGCGTGCAAGTACAAGTCGTCACTGTCGCTCGCTGCACACCTCAAGAGCGAGCACAATCGTGGCACGTTCCACTGTTTGGTGTGCAATTTGACATTCGGAAATGCACTCGACGCCAAACGGCACAGGTACACATCGGCGCACAGGATAAGGCAGCTGGAGAAACAGAGCGAGCGCGGTGTGCCCGTCAAAGATTTGAGAAAGAAGTGTCCGTATTGCAGTGAAAATGTTGTTCTCAAAAATATATTATTACTGAAAGAGCATATTACAAAAATACATCCGGACAAAAAGAAAACGTAAGTGTCTCCTCGCACAAGTTACACAGTTGAAAGTTGATTGTTCGTTTATAAATGAATTGTCATTTCAGATGTTCAAGATGTGGCAAAGCGTTCACATTGCCGCAGGAGGTGACGATGCACGTGCGCAAAAATGCGTGCACATTCGAGGATGATGCGCAGCCGGAGTTACTGAGGAGCCGAGTGTTGTGGAAATGTGGCGAATGCCCGTTCAGAACTACGTCACACGCGGAATGTTTGTTTCATGAGGTGTTGCACTCGAAGCCGGAATCGGTTGTTAGGAATGACGTTACCAAGAGGACAACACACAAATATGTGTGTCCGCTGTGCTCCAAGATATTCGCGAAGGAATCGCTGCGGCCGCACTTGAGGATGCACACGTTCGAGAGACCATACTCTTGCGGCCAATGTTCGGCCAACTTCACTCGCCCATCGGCGTTGAGCAGCCACACCAAGGCTGAGCACGCCAATGCCACGAAGACTTCCCACAATAAAAATACATGCGATGATGGGTAAGTAAGAATTATTCGTTACCTGTTTCATAATATATTTTGAGTATTATGTCAAAGCACTAATATAATATTAGTAACAGTTGTATTGTCACAATAAGCAAATGAGAGTGTAACATGTGTCCGCGCAGTGCCAAAATTATATATCACAACATTTTGTGAAGCCCGCACTTCTCAATATGCTGTAAAATGCATCTATTCAACGTTACAGGCGTATTCCTGCCCTCAGTGCAACGATTCAATATTACTTCAAGTAATTTATAGACATTACTTACAATAATATTACCAATAAGTTTATATTTGTTAGCACCTATAACACGATTGTTTACACCTTTTATTATTATTATAGTGCATTTGTTTTCATAACTCAATCCTGTTCCAATCTAATTGTGTATATTCTTGTGCGGCAGAATAGCGTTCTCCCTGAGGTGACATTAATTAATATATAAATACAGAGAGCGCGCACTTTGATTCTGGTCGCGTTGTGCGCGTTGCCATGTGCAGACATTTTTATATTCATGGACACTTGTTTAAAGTCCACTATCTCCCGGATGTTGGTTTGATGTCTGCGTGTTTATTGCAATCACATGCCCTGCACTAATTCCAGCACATCATGGCTGCGGTGGTATTTACGTATTTAATGGGGACACACATTCATAATCTACTCGTCCTAATATATTGCGCATTCCTGCATTTGTTTTGCTCAAATTGTAATAATTATTAGCAAAGTTATCGCTAACTATGTTCTTGAACAATCCATGCGTTGTGTCTCTCTGTGGCCATATCTACTAAGCCGGCGCATACTGTTCTATGTTATTATTATTATTAAGCGCAACTATTTCATTAGAGTGGTGTGATAGTTGGACATTGTGCACGTTTAATTGTGCAAGTTGGGCCATCAGCGGATACCACTTGATGATCCAACTTGGCCAATATCTTAGGATTACCACTGCGATCGCATTTGCGGTCAGCTGCACACACACACGTGCTCTTGTAATGTTAGGAACTGCCGCGGCCATAATATGTAAGCAGTTGTGGCAAACTTACATACATTGGAATTCCATTCACAAATGCCATACAGTGTTATAGTAATTTAATATTTGTTCAACTGCTGTTGGATTTACATATTACGTTGTGATTAGAAAGGTTGAAATTTAATTATCTATTTTGTTCACGTGTGAAAGGGTTCGCGGCCTATCTCCATGAGTCCAAGCATATTTTAATCTATATATTTTTATATTTAATATAAAGGATTATATATTCAGGTAGTTACTGTGCTCAGCATGGACGCAAACACATTAACACCACATTTAATTGGATAACTGCATTTTATTATCAATAACAAAACACACTGCTGGTGGTGAATAATTGTCAGAAAACAAATCAATAATTGTGAAAATACAATCGCAGTATCGTCCGCATATCTTTTTTTTTATTTAAAACGTTCTTTGTGTGAAACATTCTTATTCATATCAAACATCTTCCACAAAAAATTCATTAAAACTTTCAGAATCTACAGTATATACCTATTTGGGATAATATGTCTTTGTAAGTGATATTTTATTGGTATTTAATGAATGAAATACAATTTATAGATGATAATTACCAAAATACCATTTTGTGTTTAAAAGTACTTAAATGTAGAATGTTGAAGGAAAAAATAGTTTGGCACATTTCACACTACTTCGTTACGTATAATGTGAGGGAAGCGGTCACCTTGCGGTCATCACTAACTACTCGGCGACAATAAATACACACAAATTGCACACATAAAATGCATTAAATTCACTTGAATATAATATTTTATGTAGCATTTTGTAATTACATAAGGGAGGTGTGAATGTATCATGGCTTTCTAATTGTTTTATGTTAAGTACTTATCTTATATCAACGTAAAGCTTCCCAATGGACTCAGTTTTTGTGGAATGTGTGTTATACGAGAGCTGATATTTATTATTTGGAAATAACAAAAAGAAACAAACATCTGTTAATATACGTGGATTTATTGCATTTTAATATAGTCGCATTTGATCATTGATACACTTTTGCCTTCGTTGAAACCATAGCACTATTGCACATCTCTTTGGGGTATCTCCAAAACATCGACTTTTTCACAGGGATAGGCAGAGACAATGGACCGCCACTTGCCACGATCCTGACACAAATCCCTCACATACACAATTCTGTTCATATAAAGCTCTACGGTTATGGGCACTAGGCAACCCATTAGTTTATAACTATAATAATAATTTCAGCAGCCAGCAGTTGCCATTGGATGGCGCGACGTCAACACAAAATCACTTTGCTTGTCCACATCTCGAATGCAATTACATCACCAACACGGCAGCCAAGTTAGCAAGGTATAGCATTTTAAAATAATGATACTTCATTCTGCGCCATCTAGCGATATTTTTTATAGGCATTGCCTACAGCATTTATCAAACATTACTACTATTTGATAAAAGATGGCGCCATTAAAATTTTATAAGATTATTTTTGCTATTCAATTATAGATGGCGCCACAACTATGTTAATATATTTCTATATTTTAGCCACCGCAAAATTCATGGAGAAATAGTGAAGCGCCATCAATGTAACATTTGCGATTTCAAAAGTAACCAATCAAGCCATTTGAAACGACATATGATATGCCACGAGGGTACCAAACCATACGGATGTCCACACTGCGATTTTATATGCGGAAGTTTGGTGAGATTCCCTTACAAGATCCAATAATTATTTAAATATTGCGAGTACATTGTTTAACAATAAAGAAGATTTTTGCGACATATCACGTTTAATTGGGATTCTCGGACGATTAGCCGCCTTCGTATTACAAAAATAAATACAATGTTATTTGTTTGTTTTACTTTGATATTTGTAGTCAATCGTGGTCAAGAAGAGACTAAGATGAAATAACCAAAACTGCAAAATTATTAAATTTTATAAAATCATTTCTTATGCAATATTATTGTTTTAGGAGAATCTCCGCAAGCATGCACTGAAGGCGAGCAAACACCCCGCGTGGCCGTTGTACGAGTGCTCCGACTGCACCTACTCCACATTCCTGGCGAAGAGCATGCGCGCCCATCTCACAGAAACGCACTCCCACTTGTACAACACAAAGACGGCCGCACACAAAGTCAAAACACATTTACTAAGGAAACAATTCAAAACAGACAATACTACTCTTGCATAATTCATGGTGTGAAAACTACATCCAGCACACCACTTTCAAGACTGTGAAGTGACTCAGAAGCGTTTCGGGATCAGCCAGGCCAGCAGCACTTCAGTTTGACATGTTAAGCCACAACAGAAAACTTGTAAAATATTATGGAGCATTTTATACCAAAGCATATTGATAACTCCCAACTGGAGTTCCTAAAACTTGTCCCCAAGATATTCAATGATATCAATCAATCAAACTGTCACGCCTTTTTCCCACAGGGATAGGCAGACAATGGAGCCCCACTTACCGCGATCCTTATACAACTCCTTCAATGATATAATAACGGATATAAAAGTATTTACACTAAATAAATTAATTTTATGCAACAATCATACAAATCCGTGCGCTGAGGTTTTGTAGGCAACAAACAACCCAGCCATCTCCACAGATGTATATATTTTCTTAATATTAAATAACAAGGTAATTTTAATAAAACAAATATAAACTTTTTTTACATTTTTATTGTATTTTTGTATATTTTTTTGTTCTCCTTACGGCTATGAGCTTTAGTAGTTCCTGTAACAAAACATATTTGCAAATTTATATAAAATAATCTAATGTCTGATGGGATATCCCTTATAACTAAGGCCTGTTGTCCAGTGTTGATGCTGCATAGATGTGTATTTATCATTATGTGCTTAGTGCATATCTGCGAAACTCTGTTGACGGAGCAGCAGTAGTGCTTGCGTCTCTACATGCAGGTTTCATGATATAATGTATACTGTTTGTTCTACTCCGGGTTTCATATCAACATTATATATAAAAATATGCTTGCAAAACACTTTGTGGACGGCTGGCTGTAGTGCATGTTCCAAAATGTCAATGCAACTATGTCTCGGTGGACAGTTATGATTATGATTATACATAATACGCACATTGCATTACTTAGTTTCTGTTGTATTTTGTTTAATCAATTAGATTTAGTGACAGAATATTTTTAATTTTATATCATTTGGAGATATAATGGAGACATTTCTTTGCATTTAATGACATTATTAAAAAATATATTTAAAAATTTGTTTAGGAAAATCTCTATAATGCATTTGACTGAGTTCAGACAATTTCCCAAAATATCATTATAATAACCCCAAAGCTGCTTAATTGCCAAAGAAAACAAATAAGCTGCCTAAACAAATGCAGTTATCTATCTATTGCCACCTATCTAATGCAGTTTCTAAAACAGTGAATATTGAGTGGGCCCTGACTGTAGAACGACACATCAACCGACATAATAAATTGGACTTATCAAACTCACTGTGATTAAAAGTAACTCAAGTTAACACTCATGTTGAAACATAGGAAACTATTAAAAAAACTTTGTTTGTTATTTAAACAGTCTTTAATCCATATATTGGCAATGGTTAAATTTCCTAGAAGTGGGTCCCGAGTCTGTAAACTTGTATTAGATGGGGTCATAGCCCAGACAACTTGAGAGAACCACTGGTCTAATGCATTATGAGTGAACTCCATGAGGTTGTGAGCCATAGTCAAGAGAGAGAGAGAGAGGCCTTTGCCCAACAGTGTGATATTAAATGAACTAATAATAAATCACCCACTGCTAGACAAATGGCCTCAATAGAAATCAGCAGAATGACATTGGCCCCACTGCTCACATGCATTGTCACATTAACCAATTTAATGGCAGAAATAATGTACATGAAAGCACTCACTTATTTAGGATCCCATCTTTCTTTGTAAGTCTGACAATACAATCGTCTGACTCGCCCATACGTCTGATGGCACCACAAACAACATACATCTTGGCAATATCACCAGCTCGACCAGTCAAAGGGTCCACATCAGCAATCATGAGCTGCACGGAGGCGTGATCCTTCGCGTGGATTAGGCGGTTGCTCGCAGAGCTGAAATAATTAAAACACAATGACCACAGATATTCTATTCGCAGATTATACATAAATTATTACATTTATATCAATTTTTAGAGAATACTTTTTATTTTTGAGGTTATCTCATATTATCATTTTGTTCTCCTTATACAAACATAAATACCTCTAACTAAGCAGCTTTATGTCAAAAATATAATACAATGCCACTTTGTTGAGCCATATATCATAAACAAACGAGCATAGAAAATATTTAAAGGCACATAAACACGTGGAAACAACATACCACTTCCTTGGGCAGTACAAGTCAACAAATTCACCAGCGTCGTTCTGCATGATGTCGGCCTGAAAAATAATGATCACACACTTATTTTTGTACTTTCTTATACAACTAAATATACTAATAAGCAATCTTACAATAAAATTATTACGAGAAACACGAATCACCAATTTGGCAGATCGCAAAAGAAAGAAGGTAATTTGTTTTTAAATTAACTTTATTTATTATGGCTTGGATACAAGTCTTTCAGCCATGTTTTTTATTAAAGATTTTTAATGTTTTTGGTGAACGAATAATGAGGATAAAACAGCTCAGTACTTTATCTATTTTAATAGAGTAAGGATCATGATAGTTTTAGGTAAAAGGCTCTACTAAAACTCTATCGACAGAGTATAGTCCATAAAGCCCAAAATGTTATTTTTATGTCTTCAATAGATGAATGATGAAGATAAAATACTGTAGTGTTTCATCCATGACATGGTGCCGAAGAAGAAGATGAAGATGATGGAAGCGGTGGAAAAGCTTTACTAAAACTTTGGAGGGAACACGAAGAAACACGTTTTAGAGATTTAGATCACTTTTCTATATTTGACCAACTTAAAAACGATTATTAGATAACAATTCCACCATTATTACACATTAATATTTAGGAAATACAAGCTTTACAAATAATTTAAAATTTCACGTCCTGTCACTTGCAGTTTCCCGCCAAAACTCCCAATAAAATAATTAAAGTGATGTTACCAGCCTACAAAAAAGGCAGCGGCGCGTAGCACTGTGGTGTGGCCAAGAGGTTTTTAGTTGCGAGCGAGCGGTTTTCTGGCGGTATTGTTGATTGTGTGTTGCGTGCGCATGGAGGAATAAATAAATCATTACGTATTCGAAGACGTTAATAACATTGAAATAAAACAGAACAATAATATTTGTTTTCTAGTAATATAATCGTTGTGCATAATAATTATTTATTCATGCGATAGCTTTAAATGGTTGAAAGTGGCGGTAGTTTTATTTAATAGAGCAGAAAATATTATAAAATGTCTCTAAAGGTGAGTATTTTCAATTATTTTACATTTGAATAGTGTTTGTGATAATATTTCCGCGTAACCTTGGTTTTGTATGGAAATAAATCATCCGGACGTTTTCAATTTATCGTACAATTTATATTTGTTTGCATAAATAATTTCATTATTATTACTACATCATGTAATCAGGATTGAAGTACAATTCACGCGAATAATCACAGACACAGGGGTAAATAGGTAAATCTTATAATTGAATTGATTTATAACATTTGTTACTTCCATACTCGTAAGTATAATTACATGAAAAAAGGGGCATTATTGCACCAGATAGTGCACTAACCAGCACTTCTGCCTGCACAAATATTATATATATAACTTAATTTAGTACCCTTGTGCACGACCCCCATTACCAAAATCTGTATAAGAATCGCCCTTGACCCAGCTTAGCGTTCCTAAACGACTAAATAACAATTTCACCACTCGCGCATGTGGTCGCATGAATTACGAAAACGTGCCTATACCTGTTACCTTTGCGGTATTTATTAAATTAATTCATTAAGTATTATGTGAAATTAATAATAAGCGCTCATGTCATGTGTTCTCCATCAGCTCAAATAATCACGTGTTACAGTTATAGGTAGGCACGTAACTATTTAAAGAATACCGGTACTTGGGAATTCATAATAAATATAAAAAAACAACTGCGGATTTAACGGAATTATGCCTAAAGTTTCCTTTTCCTCGAAAGGTTTCATTCAGATTTTAAGGCGACTGAGGTGTAGTGGTAGTGCAATGGTCACGCAAACACGTACTATGGTCACTTAATATGATCCTGTATTATATTATATGTTTGTCCTTGAGAATGGGGGCTTACAACATCAAAATATCCGATATTTGTAATAATGTAAAAAAAAACGATTTTTACTATAAAAGTATCAAAAATTTATCCTGAGATTAACAATAATGATTGGCATTATTAATTACAATTATAATAAATAATCTTTAATGTAATAATAGACATTACCCATGGGGCAAAACGATTCACATTTCGCATATTCATAAAAAAAACACATACCTGCATGCATTTTCGCTATGCTCTGATTAAATATTATTATTTTAAATTGCATGTTTCGCAATGTTTGGGTCTTAATTATTATTAGTATCTCTATTACTTTAATAAGTACTAATAGCATTCTATTGTATTGCAAAGTGATTTTGCAAACGTGTTTGTGAGGATTCTCCCTACAGTGTACCCTTGAATGTCTCGTATGTACTATTTTTGCATAGTCAGGTATATTGAGTTCGCCCACGGCAAGGTCTGTGTCGTGGGGCTGGTTCCAGAACCAGTTTTGTAGAGCTTCCGAGTCACTGAACCGACAACTGTCCTCTTAACTTACCACCTAACGTATTTACACACGAAGGAAATTTTTATTTTAACTTAATAAATAAATTACATTAATCGTGAAATAATTAATTTGTCGATGCATTGGAAATATATTAATTGAAAGGAAGCTGTGAAATAGTTTTTGTGATAAAACGCTATACTTTGAGAGTACCACCGATTTATTAACAAAGGGGTGCATATTTCATTATTAAAGGCGCGAGCATATTTTTAGTTATACATATTACGATTACCGCATGAGTGATAAAATTGCTTCCTCAATGCAATTGGTGCATAACTGTCGATGTACTGTTCCGTCGCCGCGTGCCTATAACATTTAAAATGAACGCGCGCAACACATAGAACTGTCGCAATGCACATGCACTACGTTGAGCGCGATGCAATTAATGGTGACTGCATGCGACACTTACAAGCACACCGCCACACGTGGAAATGAATTAGAACGCATCATGTACTGACCGTTGCAGTTGGCCAATAACCGCACAAATTTATAACGTCTATGTGAAAAGTAAAAAAAACATCTATTGGCAAAACAAAAAATAACTACCCCCATTATGGGCGATGGTAATCATCAGGTAATCTAAGACGAGGCCATCTTTTATCGTATTCACGATTGAGCAATTAAGTTGCTTTTTAAATTTGGGTGACCTAAATTTATTATAATAAACATTGACCTCATATTCTCCCTCTCTCTTTTCATCAGTTAATAATTAAACGAGTTTGCCATTCCCAGCCAGGACACAATCTGCATCTAAACAAATGTCAAAAGGTCTGATTGTATATCTACAAAACTGTGAAGTGACACTAACCATGAGCGCGGACGTCGAAAGCACCATAGATAGACATAAAGTATGGATTTCTTAATATATATTTTAAAAAATTTATCCCTAAATCATCCAATAATACTAAATAAATAACTATAAAAGCCTGCGAGTAGAATAATTGCCGGAATAAGTTATGATTTCCAATTTGTGTTATGTAGAAATGTGCCCCCTGTGATGATGTTAACTTAATTCTGTTAATAATATTTATTTCTAAGTTGATATAGCATCCAAATGGATCGCATTGAACGCCCGCTTCGTTTGTGATGTGACCTCCGACCTTTAGCGATGTTATTTCCATCCAGCGCGCTTTAACACAAACTTAGTAGGTATATTATAATAATACTGTACATATTTCTAAAGGTGAGCACTTATATTTAAGTTTATAATATAAGTTTATAAATGAGTATATTCTTTGTCAAAACAACATATCCATATTTTGGTCAAAGAACATGTATGGTTCATACCCAGGAAAGCAACAGACTTCGATTCCCGGTCAGAGCAAATATTTGTTATTAAAAAAATAAGTTGTCGGCTTGTAAGTTGCCGGTTCCAACTAGGCTGGCATAGTGGATGTGACTGCTACTTACAGTTATTGTAGCAGTATAATAATTGTAACAGAGGTGACTGCTACTACAGTGTGTACGGTTTTTGGACAGTACATGAGCTTAACATCAGGCGGGGTGCTGACAAAATATGTCGAGTCTCAATAAAATATGAATCAATCGAATGAAATAGAATTGTGACGTCTTTTCCCAAGGGGATAGTGATTCTACATGTAACATACATTGTTTAAGTGAACACCGCTTGATCCATGAGTGGCTGTAACTGTAAATAATATTGCGAAGCAGCCTTGCTTTGCGTCCGGTTACTTTAGTTGACAACTAAACAAGTTATAAAACTAGTAAGTCATTACGAGTACATTTGAATATTAAATATGTTGACAGCGCATCAGTCAAGTTTAATTTGTGTTTATGTCATGTTCTATGTTTAGATGTGACATATTGATGGTAAATTGTATTTCTGCTTCATAACTATATTATTTGACATTGGATTAGTTGTGCAACTCTGTGATATTTATAATGTTTACATAAATCTCTACATTTCAAGATAACTTAGTGTTCTATTGCATAACCTTGGTATACATAACGTAGGTATAAATTGTAGTGAGGAATAATTGTAGTGTAATGTGTTTATTATTATGAAATGTGATATTAGTCTCTCTGTACACCGCCATTAATATTATTTATATTTAGTAGTGTCACATTGTTAACACAAATATGAGCAACACTTGTGTTAATATAATTTCACATTGAATGTGCGTCAACTATAATCATAATTATATTCTTTAATAATTAAGACAAACGTTAGTTAAGTATAATTATTTTCACATTTTGAGTCACTGCCATGTGTGCACTACTTTATTTCTACTAAGTATATCAAGTGATATTCGTTAACTTCAACTACTTGAAATTGTGTTACTCTTTTATTTTATGCCGTACATTAATGAGAAGTATGTAACTTACGTGTATGACATGGCGCCTGTCGTCCGTCGGTCTGTTAACAAATTATTCCTGCCACTTTTGGCCTAGTTAGGGTGTGTTGTTGGTAAGAGATTAGACACGGTAAGTAACAGATTCCAAATGATCAAAATTCCGTAAAGGTACGCAAGGTTTGTTCTGTGTATTCGTGATTCCACATGTATTCCAGAATGTTGCCTGGAGTCCAGGTCGGGACAAGTTATCTGTTGGCCAGATATAGCCAGTCAAAGTAAACTGCGTCAACG
Source organism: Tinea trinotella (assembly GCA_905220615.1). Classification (NCBI taxonomy): domain Eukaryota; kingdom Metazoa; phylum Arthropoda; class Insecta; order Lepidoptera; family Tineidae; genus Tinea; species Tinea trinotella. The sequence goes on along the minus strand of HG992308.1, from coordinate 156,151 downwards.
CGTGTTTGTCCTCCAATTAGCAAGTGGAATGCTTAACGCGCCCATGTGTTCGCATCATCCTATGTCCTATGATATCTGGTTGCTCCTGTTGCAGCGTGATGTGCACCTCAGCCCGTAGTATGATTGTACGAATGAAATATAATAGATTACCTGATGTATATAATACAAAATATAGGTGAGTATGATCACAAGGCAAGGCAAAGCAAAAGTTACCTACTTGAACATTGTGCAGTGGCGAGTGAGCCACAATTGCATCGCAGCAACGTGTGCGACCGATCAATACACACAAGGATGTTACACAGTTCGAATGATTACCAAAAATGGCATTTATAACGCAATCTCATAAGTATAAAAATTAAACCACTCTATTGGTACATTGCAAATGCCCTAATTTTTAAAATATTTGTTGCATAATGTGTTTATATTCTTTATAAATTAAAGGAGCAATGAGGCCAGCCATTTTAAAAATATGATTCATGCTGTTATAAAAAATGCATTATATAATATTATGTTAGATATATTATATAATGCAACACAGGCCAAAACCGACGCAATGGACTGAGCGAATGCGGCGGACACTGAATTATAATACAAGTGGCATTTGACACACGCACCACCATTGGCAACTGGGGCAGGCAGGCGCATATTAACATTAACGTTTTTAAATCTGTGATTTAGAGCGCATGCAGCTGATTGCCAACCATGGGCATATGGGTTTTCCTAATTGTGCTCGTTGGAAGTGAAGCAACTTGTTTATGTATCTACCAGTTGTTTTATTGAGTGCACATGCCACTCAATAAAACACACTTAGATCCGTACGAGGCGAGTTGCTTCACGCCATTATTGCTACATGTGTTGGGTTTGCGCACCTTATACAGACCAGACACGGCTGATGATTTCTCTTCAGAATCAGCAAATGCAAATATAAAATAAGGTAGAAGCAGTGTCAGGATGCGGATCCATAGTGTCTCCCTGTGGTAATAGACAGTAATACATTTATAAATACATGTGAGTTTACTAAGCTACTAAACGTACGTTGTATCATATGCACTGAGCGAGCAATTTGTGATAATTGCTAATGAAATTCAAATGAGTGTTGGCCCCCAACATAATTAATAACACAAATTGTGTTTGTTGTAAGCGCGGCAATCACTTTCGTTTTTGTTTAAATTAAAGCGAAACTATTGCGAATGACCTCGCGGCCGTTATGTAATGCACAACAATTCGTTACGCACAAAGTCCCAGGTTCCATTCTCACTAGGGGCAAATATTTGTTGCGTACATTACAAATATTTGCCAATAGTAAAGGCGAATGTTTGCTCCGGGTCTGGTGATAGAGTGGTTGCCAGTGTGCCGATCCAGGGGTAGGACCACCACTTACAAGAATGATGTCACTTAGTTGCGTTTAACTGTAGTAGCAGTGAACTCCATTCATAGTATAGTTCACATGAGACATCCCTATGTTCGCATTAATCTTAGAAGAGCTGTAATAATTATATTATAGTATGTAGTTAAATAAACAATAAAAGTATATTTTAATATTTCTTATTATGCGAGCATATGCACACGAGTTGTTGAATAATAAAAAGTAGATCATCGTGTTATGCAAGTGAGAGTAAAGGTGTGACTGAGCCGGTGACCGCAGACTGCACTACTTGTTTGTATGAGATTGATTTTGTGCAAGGCGGTACTATTGCGACAAGCAGCATTTGCTAAGTCATACATTATAAATATAATATAATGGTATATATGGTAGAAATAATATTAACGCGGCGGCTGCAGACTAGTATCGAACGGAATTAATCTTATACAAACATGTAGTGCAGTCTGCGGTCTGCAGTCGCTAGCGGAATCGCACCTTTAGCGGCAGATGGCTATTGAGTCGCGCTGACCTGCCTGTGACAATTGCCATGGCCACGCTCACTGAACACCATTTAAGATATATTTAATTGTTGTCAATAATTGCACAATGTTCGTTGTGTGGAGTCAATACAAGAATGTATCATAGGAAATAACTAATGGCCGCAACATAGAAACACTTCATAGTTCCAATATATTACATAAATGTGAATGCTCCTCAACTGGAACATCTCAAATGTTTAATTATACTAAAATACAATTGGCAACCTGTTCCAACAACTCGACACGTCCCACATACATCACAAAGAGTGGAGAATTAATCACATGTTGCAGTAAATCGGCATGCGCTAAATAACTCATAAAACAATCACACAGTATTTATTATTGAAATCTTGAAGTGCACGTCGTTTTGTGTGGTCAATTGGCCTCTGCATCAAATATATGTTTATATGTCGCAGTCGCTCAGTCCATGCTGATGATAATAATTATAATAAGCACACTATATACAATAAAACAATATTAATTAAAAAATATATAAAATTGCATGTTTGCTCCGAATGCTGGACACATTGCTCTCAAATGTTTCTAAATCGTGCATATACCATTAGTGTTTATTATTATTTGTATTAATTACTTTGTTATTTTCATTGGACTCGACCTCGACTTGCCTCATAGTAAGCAAAGGAAAGCCGAACAGCATCGAGGACAGGAATAACAAATTCAGTTTACGGTCGCCTCATTCGTCATCAGTCGCCTTTGTCTGATTATGATTATTGCCTATATTCTATGCTCGCAAACAAGTTAAAAAAAGAAAGTGGCGACATGAATCCTCGGCCGCGTCTGGCACAACAATAACAATTTCTTATATATATATATTATAATACATACAAAACAAGTACATTTTAATTATAACAATATATTTATTATCTTCATTGGGAATAGAGATCATTTAAAATTCAAATTTCATCCCATATAAATATGTCTTATTTCTCTTTGGTTACGGATGGATTCAACCAGATGGTCCACCCAAGGACCAGTATGCAATTATATCCTCGTACGCAAATAATGAAATGTCTGGTGAGCACGCGCGTGCCCTTCACACAGTGAAAATACATGATTAACATATATTTATAGAGTCGCAGCGAATTGTTTCACAAACTTTCACATTATATCCTTTTAATCCACCGCTCACATAAAAGGAAGAGGATGTGAACAATGCCACACAAAAACATAGTAAAATGAATGTGCCAATTAGCAATCATTCCATTATTTTCTATTAAAACTAAATTGATATTTTTTAAACTTGTTTGCTTGCCACAAGCCCCTATTGACTTAGATTATATTTGTATTCATTATTATATTCATAGTAATTTGTACATGAGACATAATAAATATATTATGATGTATAATAGGTGCATATCTAAAACAAAGTGTAATGTGCAAACATAATTAATATGTTTATTGTGTTATTATTATAAAGTTACTCTGCATTAGGGCCATAATTGTTCTCTCTCTTACTATTTTGCTTGACGTGGATTTGTGCTGAAAATCACATTAAATCGCATTTATATTTGCAGAATAAATAATTGTTTTTATATACACTGAGACAAGAAATATTATGCATCAATATGCTCGTATTCACAGCGATCTATGTATGGCTATAGTTAATAATGCTATCTCTATTATGAGAACTAAATGTAATGTTTGTTGCATAACACTCTCTGTTCATCCTTTGAACAAACCATTTCCGTGAAGATGATTCATGTTGTGAAAGAAATCACTAGATCGCGATCACGGAATACGCCTGCTATATTATATTAAGCTGCTTATGCCAATGTGAGTGCAACATTCGCCTTTCTCCTTATAATGTTAAGATCCAATTTAGTTTGTCACCACCAATGTAATACAATTGTTGGTGATGATGTGTTGGAAGTGTGTTAGTGTGTTGTTTGCATCCGTTACTTATAATAAGCAACCACAACATACTAAGTAACAGCACAGCGGGAATGAATGCTCCGAACACTCACCCCATCATAGCACACCTCGCAGCACGCAGCACGCAGCACGCTCTAGTGCGCTCCATGACTCCATGAGTAGAAGCGATTGCCACTACAGTTACGCAAAAGAATAATATTATTGTATCATCACCATCAGCCACAAGGCGTCCACTGCTGAACACAGGCCTCCCCCTTAGAACGCCATTACGAACGACAAGATGCCAGTTGCATCCACCTGTTACCAGTGACTTTCACTATGTCGTCAGTCCACCTAGTGGGAGGTCTACCTACGCTGCGTCTTCCGGTTCGTGGTCTCCACTCTAGAACCTTTCTTCCCCATCGGTTGTCGATCTTCGAGCGATGTGGCCAGCCCATTGCCATTTCGGCTTGAGAATCCTACGGGCTATGTCGGTAATTTTGGTTCTTTGGCGAATATCCTCGTTCCGGATTCTATCGCGCAAAGAAACACCAAGCATAGCTCTCTTCATTGCCCGCTGAGCGACTCTAAGCGGCCAACATTTTTTATAATATGTATCTTGAAAGTGGTGGTGTACGAGTACTTCCACGGATCGGCACTAATGAACTTTAAACTCAATTAGTTTTCTGCACTTGTAAATGAATATGTCTACCACTCTCCAAATCTTGGTTATTAGACAAATAAACTTATGCCCTATATATTAATTATTAATATGCAATAATAATGGCAGGATCGTGGCAAGTGGCGCTCCATTGTCTCTGCCTATCCCTGTGGGAAAAAGGTGTGACAATTTGATTTGAATAATAATAGCCGAGTATTAACTTTCACTTATATCACAAAAACACATTTATATATAAAAATGTAGGCATGTACCTATATAATGAATGTGGATGGAAAGTCCATAAGTTGGTTCACTCATCGTGATTGTGTCCAAATTATCCAAGTCACGGTGGAAACTATGCTGCCCATTATGTCCATTATCACAAACACACAAATTATTTACTTACTTTTATATTATGGTTTCTCTTAGCACAAAGGAAACGTTACTTCTATTATTTCACATTAAATAATTTTTATTGCGATTTGCCTGATGGTAAGCAAGGAGAGTGCCGACAACTGAACAATGGCTGCCATAACTATGCCGGCCACAATATTACTCTGTTCTCGGATGGTTTTCTTCCTAAGCTTATAGACATTAGTAATCAAAACGAAGATAGGCACGAGTACCTATATTTAACAACATACGAGTATGAGATGCTCATCCTCTTTCACGAATATTAAAGCGATCCAAAATAAACAACTCACTTCCGACTGTTGTGGAAATAGTGAGTAAATGTGAGAAGCGATGTACTATAATAATAATTAATGCGAATTATATACAAATAAGAGTTTGCTAATAAATTATAATTGAATGTTGCATGTTGTCCAATTCCAGAAGGAGTCCCGCACTGATGTGCAGTTCCACTTGGCTGCGTTGCGCGGCGATTGCGACAGACTCAAACAATTGCTCGACACGGGCAAAGTGCACATCGACTCCAGAGACAGGGTATAACATTATTATTATTATGTTATTACACCTTAGTTAGATACTGATGGCCACTGCCTTTGCGACTGCAAAATGGCTGCATATATTCTAATTACTAATTTTATAGAGTGGCATCCAGTCTGCCGATCCGGGGTAGTACCACCACTTACAAGTATACAGACCGTGAAGTGATTTGGTCAGCTTGTAAGTTGCCGGTTCTATCTAAGCCGGCATAGTGGATGTGATTGCTACTCATAGTTATTGAATTGTAGTAGCAGTGGCATCCATTCGTGGACCACACTCCAGCTTAACATCAAGCAGGGTGCTGTTATATGTCGAGTCACAATAATAAAAAAACACTATCATAAAAGTACAATGGAAATCAATGAAGATTAATAAAATGAATAACAAATAGCGTGCGACACAGAGCGATCGTGCCCCAGTATGTGTTCAAAGCAAGTGGGGCAACATGTCTCCATTATAATTGAAACACTTTTTGTTTCTCTGCAATACTGACATCCCATTCTATTTGTGGAACATTACGGCTCACGTTTGCGTCCGATGTGGAACAATGGTGTAGCAGGAGATATAATGAAATCGCATAATGACCACCCAGTCTTGTGGCGTAGCGTGGAAGTCAGCCGCCCGGGGCGGAAAAATAATTTGCCGCCCCCTTATTTAGGAGTTTCAATCATAGGTACAACAAAAATATTCAGGTTCAAATTTTAACGATTTATTTTAGTTTTTTTTTCATTTTGCCGCCCGCCGCGGGCCGCCCCCTCCACCCCCGCCACGCTACGCCACTGTGACCACTGACAAATATAATATACGTTTTTAAGAGTCTTCTTAATTTATACTGTCTGGTGGTACGCAAGGGAAAGTCAAAGTGCGCCGACGACTGAAAGAATCGATTAAGTTTACGGCCTTCACTATGCCGCCATGCTGATTGTGAATGAGCCTGATAATGGCTTCTTATCATGGGAAAGGCACATAAGTTGGCCGTGTTCTGAATTCACTCTTGTCACATTCATAAGTTGCTACTTGATTGAGGTGCTTCTTCTAGCCGGCATTAGTGGTTCTGTAAATCAACTTTCCAGTTATTATAATAACTATGAAATAGGTGTTGCGAGCGTTGTGGAGATTTATATAAAATAGAAAATGAACGCGTAACAGTGATAGTATGTCGTGCTTAGCTTAGTATTAATGTTGCGTTAAACGCCTTAAAATAATAAAAAGCATTCATCGTGTTGAATGAACATTGGCACAAATAGCAATGGCGGCGATGGCCTGCGCGTGTATTATAAGTAGCCGTTACAACCAGCTGGTTATTATTGCATGTTGTGTTATTAAAGTGCAATTAATAACTTTATAATGCCCTCATTTATTACAAATCGCAGATTGCTGTTCCAATTAATAATTAAGTCAATTGTGATGTGTCGCACATTTTTATCTGAGTGCAAAATTAATGTCATTTATGCAGTTCTCCCTGTTTGTATATTGATGTTAACAATATGTGTGCATTCAATTGTAACATATCACATGTGATTGCAATGAACACTAACACAAATTCCATTTCACTGAGCACAAATTATAATGTGGCACTTAATATAAAACACATAACGCACAACCAATTGCCAATGTTTGTTTGCGTTTATACGTGTAAATCATTCACGATTCACCATTATAATGCAGCTATGTCATATTATACGCATGCACGGCCAAGGTCACATTGGGCAATGGGACGCACAAATAATTATGACCACAAAAAGTTGCCATACTTTGTGTGAGAGCAATTTTACACTGAACCTTCTCTTAATGGATAAATTATATGAAATGGTTGAATCGTTTTCTTTTTGCAGGACGGCACTACACCGTTGATCCTGGCCGCGGCAATGGGCCATACGGATTGTGTCAGAGAATTGTTGGCGCAGGGCGCTGATCCCGCGTGCACAAGAACGGTACGCCATTATTATTATATTAAATCATTCGATCCGTGAATGTGGCCCGTGCTCACGTCTCCCTAGTGTGCGAATGAATATAACATAAAACAGTTTGTTTATGTCAGACAGGAACGGGCGCGTTGTTCTTCGCGGCGCAGGGCGGCTTCGCAGACATCACACAAATATTATTAGACAATGGCGCTCATATTGACGCACCGAGCACGGTCAGTATTATTATAATAATAATGATTTATGTTAAGGAATAATATTATGGAAAGAATTAGTGAAAGTAGATTGACAAAAGGAATTTATAAATCTGATGTGGATGGATGCGTTAAACGAGGCAGACACAGGATGGTGTTTCAGAAGCCATCAAATCAGAGACATTCTCAAGAAAGCTGGGTCGCCTAGTGCGCTTAACCTTAGAGCTTGTATAAAGAGTATTGTGGATGTAAGGGAAGCGAAGGAGTTGTGTTAGGATAGTTGTTATTGGCACTCCTTTGTCTCAGCCAATCCCTGTGGGGGAAAAGGTGTGATAGTTTGATTGATTATTGATATAAAGCAGTGGTCATTATAATAATAATGTATGATGTGCTTGCAGGACGGCGGTACCGCATTGTTCGTTGCATGCCAGTGCGGCCATTTGAATGTTGTCACACAACTCATAACAAGAGGCGCGAACGTCAATAGTCACATGAAGGTAATGTTATTATGGCCGTTTGTGTTTATTAGGAATATCATTAAATATAACATATATGCATTTATATTAATGTTTGTAGGACAAGGCGACGCCATTGTTCATAGCGGCGCAGAATGGCCACAGCAGGGTGTGTGTTGAGTTGTTGAATGCGGGCGCTCACGTGGACGTGCAGAGGAGCGACGGCGCCACCGCACTCTGGATTGCGGCACAATGCGGCCATCACACGGTCGTCAGGATACTGTTGAAACACAAAGCATATGTCGACCAGGTCAGGCAGGTAGGCAGTGGGCAAACATAATTTCACTATGTCACTCGCCGGCGTCACATAAATGACACATTATATATTGCAGGACGGCGCGACACCATTGTTCAAAGCGGCGCACAAAGGTCACAGTTGCGTCGTGCAAGAGTTGCTCAAATATAAGCCGAACATGGGCTTGTTGCCGAACGGGCAGAGCGCGCTGCACGGCGCCGCCATGTTTGGCCAATTGTGTTGCGCGCGGTTGCTCGTGCACCACGACAACAGCATCATCCACCACAGAAACGCAGCCGGACACACGCCGCTGCAACTCGCACAAAAACACAACAGGCACGACGTCGCGCAATATTTGAGCAATTGCAACGCGACCAGGACGTGAACTCACAACTCCAATGTATTTATTATTATTCTCACATCTATTACTTTATAATTATAAAATATGTATACACTAAGAATTATTAAAATTCCTAAACGTCATAATGAAACAATGAATTAATATAATTTCAGATGAATATTGTATAAATAATAATAATTACAATTTCAAATGACAACGAGCGATTGTCATAAAAGTTAAAATAAGATATGGAGAGAATGGTAGTCGGTTATAAAAAATATGTCCACAGTCAATTAGTAATAGAACATTATGTGTAATGTTGAAAGCAGGTATAATAGGTGTTATTATAATTAAATTATAAATCTCTCCATCAATGCAATAATCTGTAATATAATATATATATATATAAACCGACCACAATAATATTATATAAATATATATTATTTTTTATATTTCTTTATATGAAGGGTGCTCATTTAGTATATAGATGTTAATATATGCCTATGTTACACCTAGTCACTAACCTAGCTCTATGTCTGTCTACATAAATAGAGAGAGAAATATATTTTTAACAATTTTCAATTCAACTACCTTTAGACATAATTATTATAATAAGTAAGTAAGTACAAGTATATTGTTGTTTTCTAGTTATTACCACTTTTGGTTGTCAATACATGCATGTACACAGTGCGGCGCTGAGGTCCGTCGATAGCTTGTGTCCCCTACTTCTGGGTTAGGTGGAGGGGCAACAAGTCTCGTTGCAAATATCTCGGCGGAGTAAGCACAAAGCCTTAAATGCTATTGACCGACGCATCTCATAAAAGAAAAACAACATCCTTTTTGTATATAATCTAAGGTTGGACTGGAATCGCACATAGAATTAGATAAGGAGTTGTGATTTCTGTATTAATGAATCTCCTGAGTCTTTAATTAATAAACTATATTATTTATTTATTTTAGTTAGTACCCATCTTATGTATACGTAAATAAATAAGGCTTCCTTCGACAAATAAATAATGAACATATTACGGACATCGCAATAATAAAGTATTTATTAGCTTCCTTTTTTATCGACATCTGCCTGATGGTAAGTTAACAAAGGGAAGTCTAAGAGCGCCGACGACTGAAAAACGATTAAGTTTACGGTAGCTGTCACTATGCCGGCCAAAATAGTTGTCTTAAGTTAAGTGAAATATGTGTTTCATAGTTGTAATGGCCGGCCATTAACCAGACTGAATGCAATTAATATAAATAGGCGCCAACGAAGTATATTATGTTTGTTTAATGAATACTATTTGAGTACTACATACATGGGAATGTTTGTTTGTTATTGTTGTATCCAAAGTACATAAATGTTGTTAATGAATAAATTGTTGTTATTATGTTTGGCTGTTATTTACATCTTCTGCATGCATTGCACAACACCTTAATCACAGGGAAGTGCGCGCGCATACAATGTGCCCGCATCACTGACACATGGACGAATGTGCAGCGCTCAGTAACAACATGAGTTAACTCTCTCCCATAACACCAAAAACACTCATGAAATTTTCAGGACATCAACAAGTAGTTGATTTATTAATTAATCAACTACTTTCAAGTGTCCATTAATCAAATCAGGTAAGTAAAACTAATGACATTCTTTATCTTATTGTGGCTTGACATATGACAACTCTCCGCCTAAGAATAAAGCTGCAGTGCGGACCATACATAGAGGCGACTGCTACTGCAGGCCTGGTTGGCATCGGCAACTTAGAAGATGACCCTGAGAAATGACTCAGTCACTTAACTGCCTGTGTACTATTGAATGGTGGTATTAGCATGGATTGTCATATTTTACGTAGGTACTTACCGTTTGTCACCTACGGCGCATTGGTCAAGTGGCCTAGCAGCTCAAGACAAATTACAATAATTCCAGTGCATGGCCGTTGGGGGCTGCATGCTCACAACATCCACAAAAGCGCTGAAAGTTGTTCAGGACATAGGGCCCCTACATCTACAATTCGAGGTGATGACACTTTCCACGTTAAACCCCCCACACACAGAGCAACCACTTCTAGCCTCGATCATCGACACAATACCAAAGAAGTATGTATTCGAGAGAACCTATTAAATACAACTTCGCGAGGAAGAACAACTCTTACAGTACAGCAGTGCTTTTGGGTGTCAGAAGCAACTGCAAAAACTCCACTCTATTTTATAAATGCCACCTGCCACTGGAAGAGGTATGTATCACAAACCAGGTTACCACCTCCTATTGGATCGCTTGGTCATGACGCGAGGGATGAGCTGGGATGAGGAGATCGTCCTTTTAGCCAATTGGACTGGGATCAATGGTAACCATACCTTTCCAGTTTCTGCGTAGCTACGCAAATGGTAACCCTGTGTGAAAGTTCATGATCGCAAACAATAAACAGTCACTGAATACTCTTCCTCGGTGGACCGGACAACTGCTAAACCCACTGAGCTAACGGTTGAAGAACAAAAACAATGAATGCGGAAACGAGCCTGTACATGTTTTGTGCTGACATTGATCCCTTCGTTACAGCGCCAGCGTCATTAAAACGCTTCCTTACATGCAGATATGCTATGGGTTCCCACTCTTAGTCGTTAGTTATTTTTAGATTTATTTATCTTGGTTAGTTTATTAAGTTATGTTTATACCTAATTATCGGTGGTAGATGGTTATTGGCCTTTTTTCATGTCTAAAACTTATTTATTTATATATATATCTAGTTAGCTGTAAGTTATCCTTAAAGAAATAAAGACAACAATACCCAGGATCGGCAGACTGGATACCATGCTTACCACTGACAACCATACCTGGAGGAAATATTTGCCCATGTTATATAAAATGAATTCATTTAATATTACGAATAAAAGCTATTGAACAAATGTTTGCACCGAGCGGGACTTTACGCCTAACGGACTGTTGTGCTAATGAATGCGCCACGCCTGCCGTTTTAATAATAATTGTGTATTAATTAACAATAAAAAGAGTATATAACGGCATATATATATATACATATACTAAAGATGTTCTGTTAAGTGCAAGCAAATGGCCACAAAAGCAAAATTAAGAACGCAGCAATGACTACAATGAACCACATCCTTTTCACATTCATGTCAGTTATGTTAATATGTATATTATGCCTTTCAACACCACTAAAACTGCTTTATTATATTAATTGTATATATCAATGCACACATGTAAAACAATATTATTGAGTGGTAGGCAGGCTGCCTATCTTGCACTTACTACCATCACTTTCAGTTACTAACATCAGTGTTATGTTGAGCAACAATTAAATGATTAATTTATTTTCTATTTCATTACTTTTAAGTGGTATTAAATGTATAACCTGATTATAAATTAATGGCGCATTATCACATAAACGTATATTTAAACTGGGCAACTCTTCGTGACATGAGCGTTCGCTAACAGTGCGCTAACAAAACTGACAAATATGAGCCAACATTGAGGTCATAAACACACACACAATGTTAAAAGCACACTCTTCAAACTCGAAGTTATGCGAATCTCTACGACCATATTAGGAATTAATGCGTCAAAGTATATGAGAATATATATGTTTAATATATTGGACAGTGAGCGAGAGCAGGTGATAGCAACCATTCATGGTCACTCTCCAACGCCTATTACTATTAAATGGTGCACACATAGGTGCGTGCGAATGCCTCGGGCAATGGCGCGCAACAGAAAGGTTAACAACTTATTAAATAATTCGCGTTTCCTGCACCCTTCCTGCCCTTGACAACTTGTCCCCCACATTTTGGACAACTAACTAATGCACTATAAAAACAATGTGTCGCAATCACAATGCATTCAGTAGCCATCGAGTAGACGCGACCGTAATACACGATGAGAGTTCTGGTGGGTATTTATAATGGAAGCATAATTATAGCCAAGTTCGCGCTCATTTAAATGTGCTCTTTGTTTGACAGATCATTTCCGCTGCCTTGTTGGCTTTCTCGTCAGCCGTGCCATCGGGCGCTTACTTGGGGCATGGCTTAGTGCATGCTGCCCCATTGGCCGCCGCGTTGCCCACCATTCCCTCCGGTGACATCCAAGGCGCCGCCATCGATGCGCACGTCGAGGCCGTAGACCACGCTCGCAGTGTACACGACCAGGTGGCCGAGATACAGGGACAACAAGTAAACGCCGCCGTCGACCACAGTTGGCAAGCATTCGACTCCGTCAAAACAGCTCAGGCACAATTGGACGGAGCCGCCGCCGGAGTCGCACCGGTCATCGCTAAGTCTTTGGTTCACTCCGCGCCCGTCGCTGTCGCCCATGCTGCCCCGGCCGTCGCCTATTCCGCCCCAGCCGTTGCCTATTCCGCCCCAGCCGTTGCCTATTCTGCCCCAGTCGTGGTCGACGCTGCACCTGTGGCTGTAGCTCATGCCGCACCTATCGCCGTGGCTCACCCTGCTCCAGCGGCCCAAAGCTACACGGTGTCTCAGCAATCTTTGACCCAAACGCATCCAGCTTCGGCTGTCGCCGTGGCCCACTCTGCCCCGGCCGTCGCTTACAGTGCCCCAGCCGTCGGCTACTCCGGCCCATTGGTGGCTCATGCTGCCGCCCACACTTACTCCGTATCTGCACAATCCATATCCCAAAGCCACCCATCACCGGCCGTGCACCATTCCGCACCAATTGCGCATCATGCGTGGTGATCACAAAATATATGTTTAATTAAATATATACAAAGCGGAATAGCCATTGTTTTATTAAATGAGGTCGAGTTGCAACAATAGCACAGACGGCAACATGAATTGTCTATTAGTGGATTTAACACACATATTACTATAGAGCGTGTTTGGTGGATGTGCTGTTTGTGTTGCTATTGTTTAGCGCGAATTGTGGTGAATTAGCGTAGTGGTGGCCATCTTAATGCAACATTACAGTTAGTGCGTATCGCACGTTATCAGTGTTGCCGTGATAGCACGCCGCGCTCCACTCCATGTGCCCATGTGCGCGCAAGTGTGAATTGTGATTGTGCAAAATGAGGTGCAAAGACAGACTTGCCGAACTGAAGAGCGTAAGGGAACATTACATTATAATATGCAGCCGCTTAGTGTTTAATAAATAATATATAATACATCTAATGGTGGTTGGAAACATGTTATTATGCTACTTGAATATTGGTCCACTTTTCAAGTAAGCAACACCATGTGTGCAAATTATTATCCTAATATTATACGAGTGCCCATATTTGACACAAACGAATGTATCAGCAATATATATATATATGTGTAGTACAACTAATAGTGGGCTATCTGATGTGCCTTATCTCTTATCTCACTTGTATATCATCTAAACATATATATGCTAATCTATGTATATAGTTGTTGACACTGCGTTGCTAGTAACATCACCTAAGACACGTTCGCGGGCGGTGCAACGCAAATAGGTGTTTTCTAACAATGATACTATACTAAGATTAATTAACTAAATGCATACACATTAATATAATAAATAACATCAAACTCTGTCACACAATGATATATATTTGTTTATAATATCTATGAATGTTTTGCTTGTTTCTGTTTCGATATAAACATAGGATCCGCATTCTATCGACCGAATCTGCAGTCGAACTAAAATGCGAATTAGTGCGTATTTTCTCTGCGGAAAAATCTTTACTAGTCCATATGTTCTCCATATTCTATAATCTTGGATCCTTTAAGCGTGAAGAATTATTGTCTGGCATAGTGACGGCGACTGAGGCAACCGTGTCACCATCAGTCAGTCGTTGGCGCTCTTGTAACTCCCCTTGCTTACCATGAGGCAAGTGGAGGTGCGATGCCGAGTCTCAATTCGTGGATGGTGAGTGAATGCCGAACATATGTTTGCATGCTCTCAACAGCGCAACAATTGCAGTAATCGAGTGCAAATAGCAGAATGTGTGATAACTCCGTGTGCGTTCGAATGTGATTATAATATTAATTGTTGCAGATTGCCGCGGAGAGCATATACAACGACACTGTTGAGTTATACATAAAGGAGCCCAATGGCGTCTCAATCGCCGATGATGTCAACAGAATATTCAGAGAGGTACAACCATCAATATGTGTTATCCACCTTCTGCTAACAACACAATTGTATCTTAAACTTTATTATTATAATAATAGGTGTATATATATATATAAATAGCTTTGTGCTATTCACCTCATCCTTGCACCTCGACACTAACACGCACAAGTGTTTTATGAGGTTTTGCACGAACAATGTTAATACCTATTTTATTAATTTGCTTAATAATAAACAGCGGTTTAAATTTTTGACGATATTTAACATGTTTCTTATGGATGGATGTTGTAGTGCTCGATTTTCTCTATATTTAACTTTGAGCATTTATTAATTATTTTGTTGTAAATAATTGTATGGTGATTAGTAAGTTTACAAGTTAACATGGAAAGGAAGCAAGTCATTTTCTGTACTAGTTTAAACTGAATCACAAAACAACGGAAGCTGGTCGCAACATTAACGGCACATTCGGCGAAGGAACAATTAACGAAAGTATGCTACGAAGTTGGTTTCAAAAAATTGTGGGGGAGAGACACTTGCGGATAAGGAAGGCCATGGACGAAAATCAGTCCATAATAATGAGTTATTAAACGCTTCAGTGAAAGTGAATCCACGTACAACCACTGATAACAGAGGCCCGATTCTCTTCAACTCAAATAGTTCTTATGTTGACTAACAAACTTTTGTTGACGAAAAGAATTTATAAATCATGTAAATGGATGGATGTAAATAGATGCGTTAAACAAGACAGGCCCGAATCGGAGACATCCTCAAGAAAGCTAAGTTGCATAGTGACCATAACCATAGAGATTGTATGAAGAGAATTGTGAAGGAAGCAAGGGAGTTGTGTCAAGAACGTGGCAAGTGGCGCTCCATTGTCTCTACCTATCCCTGTGGGAAAAAGGCTTGACAATTTGATTGATTGAATGTATTTTAAATACACACATTAAAAAATATTACATATAAAAATTTAACCGCCATTTATTTTTAAACAATTAAATATTATCTTTTAAATCGTCCCGACAAACAATGACGACAGGCGTGGCACATCGGTTAGCATACCAGTTCGCTACGCGTTAAGACCCGGGTTCGATTCCCAGTCAGAGCAAAGAATTGTTTTATAGCTTTAATTGTTATATTTAATAACTAGATTGAATATTACAAATGATCGTTAATAAAAGAAAGAGGCGAATACTTGCTACATGTCCAGGTCAGTGTAGCGTCCATGCACCCGTGCTGTCGACTGCACATCAATGACATGCTGGATTTAAGGTCCACCATGTCATTGATGGATGGAGAGGTCACGCAAACGGCCCGACCATATGCCTCGGGTTTTGAAAAAAAGGCCTTGTGCCAGACCCTATCAAACGCTTTGGAGACGTCCAAGCCGATGACAAGGGCCTCTCAATTACCATCCATCGCTAACCCAGACGTGCGTGGTGTACGCCAGGTCACTGGTTGACCGTTTAAGCCTAAAGTCATATTTACGGTCATTCATACCCTCCAGTAAGGCCATGAGGCGGACATTAATTATGCGCTCTATGACCTTGCACAAAACTGAGGTTACAGCTATCGGAGGGTAGTTTGCAGCGTCTGAACTGTCTCGCCTTTCTTAGTGACCGGTTGCACATTGGCCCTCTTCTAGGCCCGCCGAGTATGAGAGCTGGTAGCAAATTATATAAAACATGTACATATGCATGAAGTAATGAATGTTTGCGGCCGCAGGTTGACCAGCTGCGCTCGTGGATCCACGACATCAACGGCAACACACAACTGATACGCCGGCTGCACACGGACCCCACATACCACACCAACAAATGTGAGTGCGAAACAACGGACACAATTCACTCCGCTCACAAACAAATTTTACAACATGACAGGCGACAGCCGTGGCGCATTCGTTAGCACAAGAATTTGTTACGCGTAAAACCAGGGTTCCATTCCCACTAGGAGCAAATTATTTGTTTCATAGCTTTTTATTTGTCATATTAAATAATTTGTATTAATTACTAATATTTAAAAAAGTGGTGTATATTTGCTCCGGCCCTGAGTGGTAGGCCATGGTATGCCGATCCGGAGTAGTACCACCACTTACATGTGAAGTGACTAAGTAGAGTTTCGGGATCAGCTTGTGTGCCCTCTACTTACAGTTGTTTAATTGTGTTACCTCAATTCATGGATCGCACTCCAGCTTAACACTAGGTAGAGTTAAAACAAATAAAAATTTAAACAATCAAATTGTCACAAATGTCAAATTGCCTTTATCCTACAGCGATAGGCAGAGACAATGGAGCGCCACTTGCGATGATCCTGACACAAGTAGTTCGCTTTCTACACATCCACAATTCTCTTCATACATTCTCTATGGTTATGGTCACTACATAAATAACTCATCTTACATAAATGAAACATGAGTAAATGATGTATATGATTGTGTTGTGAACCAAACTTGGATATTATTGCAGACCTGCAGGAGCAGTTGGACTCAACAGTGACGAGGACGAACGCGACCGGCCTCAAGGTGTGCGGCGCACTCAGACAATTCGAGCAGCTGATGCGGTCGCTGTGCGAGAACGACGTGCGCGCGCGCATCGCCCGGCTGCAGTATGCCACAATACGCAACCTATACACGGAGGCGCTCCACACCCATCACACCACACTGCAGACCATCAGGGACACGCAGCACGCACTCCTGCACGAGCAAATCAAATTAAGTATGCCACCACCATATGAGTGATGTTCTGCATTAATATAATATAATACATAATTATATTTGTAATTGCAGCAAATTTGTCCGTGTCGGAGGAGGAATGCCACTCGTTGCTCGAGAGTAATAATATACAATTATTTGTTGACAATGTAAGTGTGTGCATATTAAATGAATGCACAGTGAGAGCGTGTGCGTTCATTGTGCACTGATTGTGGTTCAGATTGAGGCGCAGACGCAGGAGGCGCGGCAGGCATTGCGCGACGTGGAGGCACGCCACGCCGAGCTGCTCAAAGTGGAGACGTCCATCAAAGAAGTGCACGAACTATTCACGCAAATGGCACAACTCGTGACCGCACAGGTATAATAATGATAATAGAACAACAATTCGCTACTAAAGTACTTTGGGCATTATGCCACATATAGCAAATGCCCAAAAAAAACACCAAACACAATCAAATATATATTAGGTACATTATTAACAATGCATTACAACACAATGCTTAGAGTGCCCTACGATATTTAGATTTGGGCTGTTTGTCAGTCGACTTAGTTATTTGGTGCTACTATCAGTGCCGGATTAGTCACGTAGCAAGAGTAGCAAATGGTACGGGGCCCGCGAATTTGGGGGCCCGCGCTCCAACGTCTGTGTGACCGTAATAAAAAATATTAATTTAAATAGGAGCATGCCTTAAACGCGAAGAGCTTAGGCTTCCGCTTAAATATTTAAGCCGATATTGAAAGTGTTATCTCTAAATTTGCCCGTATTAAATCTAGAAAAGTTCATTTGTTAATTTTTTTTAATACCCACCTGAAGCAGGCCCCTTGACACAATTAATGTAAAACAGAAATATATATATACATACATTTTAATTGCGTAAAGCAATTGAAACCCTAACAAACATGTCTAACATACCCTATTTAAGCGCCCTCTGTTCACACTTAACTGGCACTATCCCTGGGACATATACAACTATCAATCAATCAAATTGTCACGCCCTTTTCCTACAGGGATAGGCAGAGACAACTAACTAATGGGTCCGCCAAAGATTTTTTTTTTGAAAATAGCATTTTGAAAATGCTATAAAAAATAAACTACTGAATATTTTTTCATATTTCTTTTTTTATTTGAAAGAATAATCCTTCCGGTTAATGATGAAAAATAATTTCATTCAAATGGCTGCCTCGGCTGGCCATGCAGTAGCCTACACGATCGGTCCAATTTTTAAGTACATTATCGATTGTGTGCAGCTGTATTTCACCAATGACTAATAATGTCCTTTAAAGCATCAATTGTCTCTGGCTTGTCGGCGTAACACTTATCTTTGACGGCACCCCACAAATAATAGTCCAACGGTGTCAAATCGCAGCTCCGAGGTGGCCAAACGACATCAGCTCTGATAATGCGGCTGATAATGCGATTTTTAAAAACACGGCGCAAAACATCAAGTGTAGCGTCGGCTGTGTGGCACATAGCGCCGTCCTGTTGAAATTGCCAATATCCTCCTTTTCAATATCTGTGAACAAAAGTTCGTTCAACATGGCCCGATAACGATCGCCATTGACTGTAACGGCCACATCTTGCTCATTTTCGAAGAAAAATGGCCCAATTATGCCTCTGGACCAAAATCCGCACCAAACAGTGACTCGTTTTGGGTGCACCGGCTTTTCAATGAATGCGTGCGGGTTTTCTGTGCCCTAAATGCGACAATGCTGTTTACATACCCGCCAAGATCGAAATGAGCTTCATCTGAAAAGCTGTTTTTTTTGTCAAAATCCGCATTTTTCGCAAGTCGATCGCAGTCCCGCTTAGCGAAGCGAAAACGCATTGGATGGTCAGTTGGCTTCAACTCCTGAACAAATTGGACTTTGTACGGCGTCATACCAAGGTGTTTACGCAAAGTTCGTCTCAATGATGTCTGCGAAATGTCCAATTGTTGAGAACGACGGTGAACTGATGTTGATGGTGTTTCGGCCACATCAGCAATATTCTCGGGTGTACGCACTGTTTTTGGCTTTTCACGCGTTGGTTTATCGATGAGGATGCCAGTTTCTTTCACTTTTTTCACAAGGTAACGAACATACGGAGCTGACGGTGCTTCTTTTCTTCCAAAATCCGTACGCAATTTTCGAACACATTCTGCAACATTACTGTTGTGAATAGAGAAAATTAGTATAATCGTTTCTCTTTAGAAATTAAACAACATTTATTTTTGAGTAATATTTTTTACTGTCTTGTCTAAAACTGACACTTTACTTTCAATCCTCAACATCCTCCCAACGAAAGAAACAACAAAATAAAGTATAAAATAAAGTAAAAACAAATCAAATTCAATAAATTATTTATAAATCCAATTTCGGTGGAGCTAATCCGAGCACGACACGTCTGTGTCTATATGTCACGATATATTTCTGCTTACCATCTTTTGCACCATAGGAACTTTACATATTCTCTGAAGCATATTCTATGTTTGCTGAAGCGTCGAAGACGGGTCGAACTCTAGTCGTTAGACTGGACTCTTTTATCACAGCGTGATGAGGTAAATAGTGACCTTTTTTATTGTCATTATTAATCATATCTTCTATAACACCTCTTTGCATCCAATCATCAGACACGTCTTGGTAATGTTTGTAATTATCCGTAGAAATAAGTCTTTTAGTTGTATATAGTAATCTTTTCTTAGCTAATTCATAATTACTTAATAATGTATTTCGGTTCTCTTTCCATGGTAAATGGACTTCATACCTTCCCTCATTATTAATATTTACAGTATTATGAAATGATTTAATTATCTCACACTCTAACATTTCTTCAGACTTAGTTTCAACAGGATCTCTGATACCAATAAATTCTAAATCCCTTATTTCAGAAATATTTACATTGTTTTGACAGTTTAAAATAGTAGCAGTGTTACATACACCTGATTGTTGACCTTGTACAGTCCATCCAAGTCTTGTGTTTACCGCAAATAAGCCATTATTTAGTTCTACCATATTACCGGTGTATAAATAGCCAGAATAATCAGCTCCAATTAACAAACCTATTTCAAGTGGATGGGAGCTCACATCTGTTAAATTAATGTTATGCTTTTGAATCGTCTCGTAACACAACTCAGAAGTTTTGACAGTAGGTAACCTTCCACATAATTTATTTTCATCAAGAACATTCATTTTAAAAACATTCAAATTATGTCGCAATATTTCCCAGCGTTGTTCAAGCGTATACACAACCAAATTCGTTCAGCGGAAGGATAAAACTAATTATCTGTCAAATCAGACATGAGCTAAGTGTTGCCATTCACGAAATAAGCACTAGTTGAAAAAAAGAAACGTTAGATGGCGGACCTATATAACATAATATTGATATAGGCATCATTTCTAAGAGCGTGGTGGTCCGCAGCAGTGGCGTAGCGTGGCGGGGGCGGCAAAATTTAAAACAAATCGTTAAAATTTGAACCTGAAATTCATATTTTTGTTATACCTATGATTGAAATTCCTAAATAAGGGGGCGGCAAATTTTTTTTCCGCCCCAGGCGGCGGATTCCCACGCTACGTCACTGGTCCGCAGTGCCCATGATAGTCTGCATCAAGAGATATGTGGATGTGGAGGAAGCTAGAGAGTTGTCAGGGTCGTGGAAAGTGGCGCTCCATGATCATCTGAGAGTTATTTACACGAGTGCATTGTAATATTTTCAGCAAGATCTCATTGACACCGTGGAGTATTACGCGATGCAGACGAGCACACAGGTGAAGAGCGGCGGCAACGAACTCATGAAGGGATCACTCACACGAACAAAAACAAGAAAGGTGTGCCTTATATATATATATATATATCACTCGCCTAAGCATGAGCAGTACGGCCAACCCTTTATGTTGAGAACATTACAAGTAATATCTAATGCATTATACAACTTATATTAAAGTAAGAAATGTCAACGCAAATTCATATTAATAAATGTTCGGGGGGATCAACATCATTCAGGAACCACTCTATCTACCCGAGCTCACAAAAGGCTCTTTAGTGACATTTGCTATAGGGCGAGATTAAACGATCTTTTCAGTCGTGAGCGCTCTAGGACCTCCACTCGCTTACTATCAGGCAAGTCGGGGTCTGATGGTACTCTATGCAATAAAATCACAATGTATAAAAAACATTACTATTTTTTATTAGTAAAATTACATTGACTTCATTCTATAATTAATAATTATTGAAAACATAAAACCAATAAATATGTATATGACACTCGCTTATACATTTCTATTATATATACACACACACACACGCATATATATATATAATTTCCTGTTATATTTCCAGAAAAAGGTGAGTCTCATCATCTGCCTCATATCAGGATTCCTAATTGTGCTAATTATACTCATTATCACATAATATGGAGCAATGGCCGCCGCCCAACACCGACCAAACACACAAGGCATCATAATAATATGAAATGCAATCACATATGTATTATGTGAAAACTAGTCATTTATGAATAAATTATATTTATTAATAACTTTATTATTGTTTTATTTCAGCATGCACTTCGGCCTATGTAACTATTATTTCATTCACAAAAACCGCAGGAACTCGGCCATTTTGTTAACAATTTGTAATAAATAATTTAATCCCTAACAGGACAAGCGCAGCGCATTAGTTAGCGCACCAGTATGTTACGCGTAAAGTCCCAGGTTCGATTCCCGGTGGAAGAACCGTAACATATATGCGTTATATGTGGTAGCACAAGTTTATATAGCAAGAAACAATTAAGGCTAACTAGGCATCAGTGGTGCGACAACTATTAACAGTTATTTAGCTTTAGTAGCAGTCATCGCCATTCAGGGACCATATGTGCCATATGCCACAATGAAAAACAAATTATTACGCCTTTTCCCCACGGGGATAGGCACAGTCAAAAACACGTATGATGTTAATTTTCGTTGAGATACCTTCTTAGCATTAAGAAGTGTGAATATAATTAATTAATAATATTAACTATATTTCATAATATTGCAATAATAATATAACACACAAATATATGTACATAGAGCAATTAATTATTATTTAGTGCGTGTTGTGCCGCGTGCGCCACTTCAATTCCGGTCGGCCTACAATTGGGCTCCCTTTGGCAGCAGCAGTGCAGCAGCGACAACACTGACGAATACACCAGCGCGCACACGTTCGCGGGAATCGCCGGAATTGTGCCTGCGAATTGGACAACACACACATCAGGCACTCAATTCAATACGTTTTGCTCTGCGTTGGAGCACCCTCCACATGCGTCATGGTAAGCAGGGGGCAGGCCAAATGGGGAGAGAACACATGTGCTAGCAAAGTCAAACTGTTAATCTTGACTCAGTTGCGGATGCTACTTCCGAAAAGGAGACACTTCTGTCTCCTAAAGATCCCTTCCGCAACTTCACAGTTAACACAATGTCAAAGGGTAATTTTTTAGGGAGTGCATAAACCATTCAACATGTTTGGTGGCTCATCCACTTGGAAATTGTAATTAAAAATACTCAACTTTATTTAAAAAGTTGATTTGAGTTTGAATAAATGGATGCGAGATGCATAGCTACTTATGTATTTCTATCTGCAATTTGTTCCCTCTGGGCATTTGAGTGTGTGATGGGACTGCTGCTCACAATGAGTTGTATGTGGTAGCAATCATCTCCATTCATGGATGGCACTCCAGCTTAACATCAGGCAATGTAATATAGCAATAAATTGTAAGCAAAATATGACATACCATATTTGTTATAAAACATGTCCATATCATCTGTATCATTTAAAGTGAGTTTACTATTGTCCAACGCATCGCCACTATCATCCTGCAATGAATGAGGCGGACAGAGTGCCAACATTTCCCACATAACTAATCCAAGTGGGAATATATCAGATTTACTAGTGATTGTGCCGCCATTCAGCACTTCCGGACCACTCCACGCCTCTGTGCCTGAAAACAAATGATACATCCATTTGCCTCAGTCACCGTCACTATGTTGGCCAAGGTTGCCTTATACAGATATACAAGAGCCAAGTATATACTGCCATAAATAGAATATTAACTACACCATTGGTTGCACTAACATACTGCAAAACTCCAACAGAAGCCAGCCATGTTGTTATTGTTAAGCTACAACAAACAAACTACAACATTAATATTGGGCGGGGAACATCTGCCAGTACTATCTCAAATCAACTTGTTTGTTTCATTATTGATTTTTGTCAACACATGCCGTCACTTGGTGAAATAACATGAAAAGAGCTAATCATCATCAAACAGCTGAAAATACAATTAAAAAATATAGCATAGCACAATATTAAATAGTATTGCCCCTTGCCTGGGGGCCCCAATATGGTTAATCCGGCTTTAAATATTTAATATAGTAGTAATTTACTGTTCCTCTATTTATATGATGTATATCATTTAATTTAGGAACTAGTGTGTGTCCACTCTCCAATTATATTGTTTGGAGAGTGGACATATTGACACACAAACTGATATTGCAAGCTGTGTTATAATGGTTTTGTGAATATACACCAATTGTTGTAGAAATCCACACAAGCAAACGCATGTGTTTTGCGGCCATTTGCTGATTATATTGTACATTACAATGAATATGTCCTACTACTTAGTAACTTACCATAATAGAGTGCTCCGTTTGCATTCTCTTTGTCAAAGACGCCATTCTCGTCGAGTGGCAGACATACACCGAAGTCGCATAGTTTACATATTTCGAAGTCGCCATTCACTAATATATTGTATGACTTGATGTCGCCATGCAACAGCTTCGCCTTCGTGTGCAAATAGTCGAGAGCATTGCCCATGTCGCACGCCACTCTTAAACAATGTTTACTGTCGAACGGCAGCAACTCCTCATTCTCCACTTTCCTCTCAATCATATCACCCAATGAAATGTCACATTTCTCCATTCCCAAGAATAATGTCTTGGTCTTGCTGAATGCACGGAAGCCGACGATGTTCGGATGCGACAACTTCACCAGAATATCAGCCTCCGCCTTCAAACGCTCAGAATACACTTTGTTACTTTTCACGCGCTTATTTATCATCTTCAGAGCCCACGGTGAGCGAATCTCGCCAGCCTTAGGTGACCTTATTAATTGAAGTACGGACACTCCTGCAAATTTCACTTAATTACAAAACACAAGGGAATATTACAAATAAACTAAGGTATTAATTTACTTACCAGTACCGTAGCCAAGTTTATTCAAAAAAGGCGACGGAGGTAATATAATCTTATCGTTTTCTATTACCCGTTTACATGTTTTAATTGGGGTTTTAAATTCAGCCATTTTATATTTCTTTACTTATGCACAATAACAAATTAACACAAAAGGGGAGCCGCAACTTTTAAATAAAAACGGATAAAATTTTTTTTTTAGTTTCGTTCTCTCGTTCTGGAAAGGCAAAGGAAGCATAGTCCATACAGCCTAGTTATGTCTTCAATGGATGAATGATGATGAAACACTCCAATATTTAATTAATTGAAGGTGAAGATGATGGTTATAGCCAAGCGGTAGAAAATTCTACAGTCTTATAGAAAACACGAAGTAACACATTTAATAGTAGATGACAATTTTACCATTATTACATATTAATATTGAAGAGCTTGAATGAAGAGTATCGCGCCCCCACTTTTGTCAACAAAAATATACAATTTTTTATTTCATTTATTTATTCCTCTGAAATCATATTATACGCGGGGTACGCTGAAAGTATTTCGTAACTTTTATTTTAAAGTTTCATAGTATTCTCCATTACATTTTAAACACTTTTACATTCGGTTAAACTATTTTTGAAAGCATAAGGATATTGGTTTATAAGGGCAACCTATAAGGGCAATGTCATACCTTTTATGATTTTTTCAGAAAATTATGAAATCGCATGGTGTCATGGCGTCTATACCATTCAGAAGCAATGTGCGCATTGTGCATTGTCACAGTGCAATAGGCTGCTACTGCTTATGTTCTTCAAGTGGGATCGTGCAAACAGGAGAAAAAAACGCAATCACTTTTGTCTACATTCACTCTTGCCTGCCTCAATTTTGTTGGTTTGCTGTCATCTTCGAACACCTATACAGAGGACTGTTGCCTTCTTTCCAGCATGTAACAATATATCCATGTTTCATCTCCTGTCACAGCATTTGAACGTCCGTGATCGTACTTTAACAATATTTTTTCAGAACAAAAATCGACTCGATTACTTTTATCTGTATCTAATTTAAGCGAAATTGCACCTAATTTCGGAGACTTAAAAGGCATTTCACTACAAGTGCGGGCGGCTATGTAAAAGAGCGCACCACGCTCGCATGTTGAATGAATTTTAATTTTTAGCTTTGTAGTAATAAGAGTGAAATTAACTTGCACATTGCTGTATAATAAACTAGATGTGCCCGCGGCTCCACTCGAGGTAGGTACCTATTGAAATTTATAGCGGTCGGCATGCGCCCCCTAGTACTCTGCGCCCGGGTGCACCGCACCCCTTGAACCCTCGGGTAAATTGAACCCCTGATTATACACTAATAAAACACAAGCTAAACAAATAAAACCATTAAAATTGCACGGTTATGGACGAACCCCATCCATCACAAATAAAAATTGTGCTTTCAAGTATTGAAAACTAAAAACAAATAGGTACTTACTCTTTTATTTTTCAAGTTGTTAAACAAAAATATATCCTTAGTCATTCAAATTTCGGAATGACTATACTTCTAAAATATACAACATTTTAACATTCATTCTTATAAAATATACCTACGATCCCAAAAATTACATTATTTATTTTAAGTTTCAAATATTTAACATTGTTTAATTTGTTATTGCAAATAATAAACGCCTACTAATAAAAAATAGCAACTCTCCCAGCAACTAAAATATACAATGTTTGTATATAACGCCTCATACTGCTCTTCGACACAGTTCAATCTATTAGTCCAGTCATTAGCAAAAAAAGCTGTCAACTTCTATAAACCTTTATTTTGGCCTATTAAAAGTTGTCTCAAGAAGGCGGAGAGCGCGCCGCGATTACCTATCTACGGCGCCGGCATAATGCATTGCCCCGCTAATAATAGGCCGCGCCGTATGAAGACTACAAAACACTTTTAAAAAATTGTATTGAATTCCAAAAACTGAACGAAATGCGCCTAAAACATTGACAACTTATCCAGCATTAGTGAATAGTGAATAGCAAACAGCCACATCTTCACACATTTGGACAATTTCACGCAAATCAGCTCATGATTTAACTAAAATTGTTTTTTACTAATAGCTTATATGACATTAAAGATCTGGAGTCCCTGATGGATCACGAGTCATGTAGTCATGTACTAACGTTACAATTCACAGTTTATGAACGCCGGTAAATACACTTATTTATAAAAACGTAAATTTCTATACTCACCAACAAAATCTATATAAGATCTATATAAAACAATATCTTATTAAAGAAATGATATAGTAAATGGAAGAATGATAGTTTATTTTAGGGTGCTATAGGAGATGCAGAGGACACGCGAACTCCGGAGCCGCTGCAACTACGCAGAGACATGGCGGCTCTGTGCGTCCTCTATCGCCTATACCACGGAGAATGTTTCGAAGAGCTTTTCAACCTTGTTCCTACCTCGTCTTTTCATACCCGTAATACCCGCGCAGGTCGGGGGAAACATCCACATTCTGTCGACCGAATCGGCAGTCAACCTAATATTTTCCAGTCTCCTTGGAAGCACTTGGACTTCTCATGCTTATCGCCAGGCAGGTAGAGGTCAGATGTCGAGTTACAATATTAAAGGTCTAAATTAAAAATGCATTAGCAAATTAATATAATAATAAAATAAAAATTTAAATTTTAAAGGAACCCCCGAAACGCCTGAAACCGTTTTAGTCATATCACCAGCTTTATAGTAATAAACAACATTAGTCATGGCTTAATAGTTATATCCCTTTAATATTCCTTGGATTCTCATGGTGCATCATCAGATACTCCCGGTCTTCAATTTGTTAACGGCCCAGCTAATGACTCATAGTGAGTAATAATTTTAGTTAAAGCACTATAGTTCTATCTCTTGTTGATTTGCTGATCTAAGAGGATTCATGATGGTGCATCATCAGATACTCCAGATCATCAATTTAAAACCGTTCCAGCTAAAGGCTCATAGTGAGTAACAATTTTAGTTAAAGCACTTTAGGTCCATTTCTTGTTGATTTGCTGATCTGAGAGGATCCATGATCAGTTTTTTTAGATCCAGAATGTTTTATTTCATCGCACTAACTTTTCTACACTTATTTTCCTACAGTTAAGAAGAGTAAACTTAATAAACCTATTAAGTTTAAACCCATCCAGGATTTCGTCTCCTACCTTTGAGTTCCATCATCAGAGTAGCTCAGTGGTACCAGTTAAAACACACATGTATTTGTATACGTTTTTGTTTCAAATTTTGTTTTAAAAAGTCACAGATATGTTTAAAAGTAAAGTAAATACGGGTACCTATTATGCGTCTAAGATCGCTACCACAGCTAACAAAACGAGCTGATGACCTTGAAACCCCTGATCAGATCTTCATCAATTGTAGCTAAGAACCATCTCGATCACGTCAGCTATCAAACGAAAAAAAAACGCGTCGTAATCGGCCCATTTGTTTAGGAGCTACGATGCCACAGACAGACACACAGATACACAGACAAGTCAAACTTATAACACGCCTCTTTTTGAGTCGGGGGTTAAAAAGGATTTTAAGCCGTACAAATAGTCACCATTAGTGTGAGATAACTTTTCAGAATTACCGAATTTGGTTTCTACTGAGCCTTTATCGATTTAATTTAAGTACCATAGTTCTATGTCTTGTGGTTTTGCTGAACCTAAGAGATGGATCTGAAGAACCTGATTCCCACTTCTCTATAGTGCCCTAGTACTTTTACTCACATAATAGCAATTAATTGAAAATAGTACATATGACGTATATTTTTTAATAATATAAGGGTTATAAGCAAAGCTTAAAGCAAGTCTGACGACGAAACCTCTTTCACCCTCTTTCAGTTTTATTTTCGCGACAAAAGGTAGTCAAAGCCAACAAACAGTAAGCTGTAACATAAATAATAGTATAGATATAAGATACAACTTAATATAGTAAATTTAATTTATATATGTATAACACAAAACTGAAGTAAATGATGGCAAAGCAGCACAGTTTGTCCATTAAAGGGAAGGAGGCGATTGCCGCTTAGAAATCTGGAAAGTTAACAGAAGGCCAAACTACGGAACTAAAGGAAGTCGCCTATTGTCGACGAATCACGAAATTATAATAATTTTGGAATATGTTTTACTCGTATTGTTTTTGTCCGTGACGCTGTCTTCACTTTCCCGCTTGCCATGGTCACTGCACCACCACTCTTAATGGTTTTAATGAGGATCAGTGTGTTTCACTTATAGTGAAAGAGTGCCGTAGTTAATGATTAATCTAACATGATTGTTGATATGCACGTTGCGCTGCCTGCCCCATCGGCTGGCGGCGGGCGTCGCTATGCAGGGCGAGTGGTGCGCCAGGTGTTAGTATAAGTTTGGTTGTCAGTGGAGGCGCAAGTGATGTGTGCAGTGTTGTGAAACAATATGACCGCGCTCCACAAACACAGGTACCTATTATTACCACTCAACTGTAACAGGAGACCTTAATACACACGCGCGCATTGTGCGCAATATCACAATTGTGACCAATGCTACCCTTGACTCTGTGCGCAATGCATCGCACATATTACAATTGTTTTCAGTTGACATCTCTGCATTTGCCAAAAGGATACGTTTATTTTTTATTTATTGTGACACGACATCTGACCTCGTCCCGCCTAATAATAAGCAAGAGGAGGTCCAAGAGTGACGACAACTGAGAAAGCCGAGCTTGTTCTCGGCTTTCTCAGCCGCCGTCACTTTGCCGGCCAAAGGTGCTTCTTCACGCATCGCTTGAAGGATCCAAGATCATATGATGGAGAGAACACATGGGCAGGCAAAGCATTCCACCTGTCGATTGATCTACAAAGAAAAGACGCACCGAACTTTTTAGTTCGACTGCCGATTCGATCGATAAAATGCGGATGCTTTCCCCGACCTGTGCGGGTATTACGGGAATGAAAAGACGAGGTAGGAACAAGGTTAAAGAGCTCCTCGGAACATTCCCGGTGGTATAGGCGATAGAGGACGCATAGAGCCGCCATGTCTCTGCGTAGTTGCAGGGGCTCCAAAGTTCACGTGACCTCTGCTTCACCTATGATTCGGACAGCTCGGCGCTGCAATGAATCCAGGGCACTAAGAAGATACTTGGCAGAGCCGTCCCAGAGGTGCGAACAGTACTCCGCGCAAGAGCGAATCTGAGCCTTGTAAAGTAGCAGGCGAAGCTCCGTCGCGAAGAACCGCCGCACCTAGTTCAGGATGCCAAGTTTGCGGGAGGTGGTCTTAATGGCCCGCTCAATGTGGTCCTTGTGATTCAGGTCGCAGCGAAGGGACATTCCAAGAATGTCTAGTCTGTCCGAAGCACTGAGGGAGATGTTACAAAGAGAGGGAAGGGGAGTAAACGGGGATTTTTTCGTCGAGAACGCGCAAACCTGAGTCTTGTCTGAGTTGAACTGAACTTGGTTTTTCTCGCCCCAGTGGGTAATACGATCAAGAACCCGGTTCAGTCCGCTGTTTGCCGGCTGCGGGGCGGGCAGTGTAGCGTCCATGCACCGTGCTGTCGTCTGCATAGCAATGAATGCCGGATCCAAGGCCCAGCATGTCATTGATATGCAGAAGAAACAAAGTCGGCGACAGCACGGAGCCCTGAGGGACGCCGGTATTCACCGACATCCTGCGCGATGCGCTTCCATCCACGACAGGAGCGGTCCCACAGGAAGTCAGCTATCCAACCCCGCAGACGGTCAGGTAAACCGTATGCCTCGAGCTTGGATAAAAGGCCCTTGTGCCAGACCCTGTCGAATGCTTTGGAGATGTCCAAGCCAAGAGCAAAGGGCTTCTCCATTACCATCCAACGCTTCACCCCAGACGTGCGAGGTGTACGCAAGAAGATCACCAGTTGGCTGTTTCGGCCTGAAGCCATAGCCTCGTCAAGACGGGAGTCAATTCCGCTGCACAAGTCTTAAGCACAAGCGCTGGGACACCATCGGGACCACTGGCCTTCCTGATATCGAGCGATCGTAGTTCCATTATTCGGTTATTACAATCATACAATTTCAGGCAGGGGCGTAGATACCGCCGTATTTGCCGTATCAATTACACGGGGCCCCCAACGTGCGTAAGCAAAAAGCATTCTTTGATGACAAACTTATTATTATATTAATTCGCTATTCGTTAATTCAGTCCTAGATTCAGTATCATCAGCTTCCAGAATCGCCTTGGATTCGTCATTGTCGACCAAAGGTTTCGGACGGCCACGGGGTTCAGAATGGAAGCGGGCAAACGAATGCCGCGTGGCTGCCACTACACTACCACATATATTACATTATTACTCGAGTCACCAACGTGGCCATGGTCACGATTAACATTCAAATGCGATTAAAACTTAACGATAATAATTAATAAACAAAATAATGATTTTGAAATAAATATTCCAATGATTTTCTTTATTATGGTTGTTGCTCCACATTTGACAGACCCCGCCTCATATGCTGGAGTGCTGTCCATGAATGGAGGAAATGTTATTGTAACAAAGTTTACGGCTGAATTAGCAGCAGCTTTGGACGTTAGCGTCAAAACAACATTGGTCCATTTGGTCATATTGTTTATTTAATTCGCTCACGCTTTGTTATTAAAAAGTATAAATTTAAGTTATATACTTTTATAATGTGTGTGGAAATGTAGTTTGTGGATGTGCACAATCACATTCGTGGCCACACATGGGCGGCTGATTGTTATTGTGGTAAGAGCACAACTTCCGCCAATGGCTGCGAGCTGTCTTAGTTGCATTGCATCCTTCAAATGCAAAATATTTACATTTGACAATGTGCACACACACACACACACACGCGCGCAATGGCGTAATGGCTGCGTCGGTGAGTTAGGGCTGCTAATAATTGTTGCGAAAATGCAACCGCCGAACGTCAATAATAATAATATATCCTGTGCTCAATGTTTTTTTACGGATCCAAGTTGTTATGTGTGCGTGTGATACGACCACATATTATATATATTTCCACCAAAACATTATATTCACCACATCGATCCGCCGTATGAATTTAATATAAACACCTCGATTACATTTCGCCTATAATAGTTGTGTGCGCGTGCGTGTATTGTATGTCCTATAATGTTATGAATAAGCCGTTGTGTGAAACAATGGCATATCAAATAGAGTCGTTCAATACATTCAACATCGTACAACGGCTATCATAGCTATTATAACAATAACACGCTCCACACTGAGCAGTGCGTGTGCGTTGTTACAGGTGTGTGCACATGATGCTGCTGCTGCTGCTGTCCGGTGTGATGGCGGTGCAACGGACGGACGCACTCACTCTCAACAATGGCACGGATGTTGTCACAAATAGCAGCATCATAACAACGGATGACACAACCAGAACATATAACAATGACTTGGAAAACCTGTCACTGGACCAAGTGACAGACAACAACAATATAAGCACGAACGCCATCGATGAGGAGAACAACGGAGCTCACACGAAAAGCATCACGACCACCGGCCAACTGGCAGAGGAAACGCTATATGTAAGTTACCCATTAAACTACATACAATATATACCATCATAAGGTTACCTATTATATATATATATATATATATATATATATATATATATATACAGTTCGTGATTACGTTTCATTGCAGACGGAGCCACCCGAGAACGAGCACGTGATGAAAATCCAATCGTCACAGAAGGCGAACGTCTCCATTGACACGGACACGACGACAGCGGCAACCAAAAGCCCCGGCCTATACGCCGTGAAAGCTACTTACAAGCGGCCCAAAAAATTGGAAATCTCCACACCTGTCGCCTTCACGCGCGATCCCAACGACAACAGCTGGAGGAACGAGAGCATCAGCTCATTGGGCATCGTGTTCAAGGCGAGCAACGCCTCCAAGCCTTTTACATTAATTGCAAAAGAGAAAAGTGAGTCCGAACTGATTGCCACCATGCAGAAATTCGACCACGACGACAACGACGCACCGGAACTCAAAGAGAGGCTCGAGAAACTCAGCGAGCAAAGAAAATTGAAGAAGAAGCCCAACGCGGAGAAGGACCAAGAATATAATGATGACGATTATGAGGAATTCAATTACAACCGGCGCACGAGCACGACAACCGTCAGGCCGCGGCACGCGCACATCGAGCCGTATCAGCGGAGCGAAGAGGACGAGCCTACGCTCGCCATACAAAGGGAATTCAACCACAACAAACAAGAGGCACAACAACAAATTGACACAACCACCGCAACGGCCCGGCAACCGATGGCCAACATATTCGCGAGGGCGACCACCGAGTCATCCAAAATGATGGACTCCCGCGAAGAATCCAACTTCCCAAACGTAGAACTGAACAAATTTACGACGCAGCGCGCGCCACCTCCTAAACAATACGCCTATGATCGCAAACCAACGCTCGAGTACTTCCCGCCGCGGCAACGCAAACCCGAGCGGTTCACCACCGTGCCGCCGAGCATGCAACACGCGTGGCCGTCGCGCACGCCCGTTGACACCAATCCGCCGCAGCAGCAATACTACAAGTTGGTGCAGGACGATTACAACAGGAACGCGATCGTCGAGCAGGTGCCGTACGTGAGCCCGGGCGTCGACTACGACAGCAACAGTGCGACACCGCACCACGCACCATACCCGGTGCTGTACAACAATAGCGTTGTGCATGATGGCGGCGGTGGGGGGCCGTCGCTCTCGTCCAGCGCCCTCATGAAGAAGCTGTACGGCCAGCGCGCGGAGTGCGACGATTGCTACAACGAGGACCTGGCCCCGGAGTACGAGCTGCACTATTACGTGCCCGACCAAGAGGAGACGCAGCTGTATGAGCGCTCACCGCAGCCCATGAGCGCGCAGCTCCTCCCCGCCCCGCATCGCATGTACGTCAGACTCAATATATAAGTATGTTGCCAAAGTATTGCCATTAACGTGCACAATGTCATTTAAATTATAATATTATAATTTAAGGGTTCTAACGTTGAAATAATAAAACACAAATATATATTTTTTTTATAAAATCTCATTTATTGACATTTGATGTTGGAGTATATTTATGATTGTTGCCATCACTTTAACAATAACGCCTATTGCCGATTCACACAAAACACACTCTTCGACAATTATTAATTTGATTTTATATAAAACAATTACAATTCATTATTATTCGTTTCTATGGACATTTAATATTTAAATTGATATAAAACATAAATTTAAATATTAAACATCCACTTACATACATTGCTATTACATCCAATATAATTGTATGACTCCAAATGCATTGCTGGATATTATAAATTAAAATAAACAAACTATATATATATATATGTTTTTATTATTATTATACAAATCTCATTCACGAATTAAACCTCAATTGAAATGAACACATCCCTTCTTTGGACATTAAACATTGCTCAACCAATTTATATATATATGTATATATTACAAATTATATAGAAACACACACACACACACAAACACACGCATATCATTGATACCTTAAATCCCTCTGAGTGAATTTTTTTGTGAGAATAATCTGTTAATAATCATTCGGATATATGAGCGCGATTGAGTGGTGGACCCCCGCCCGTTGTTGGCTTTGGAGTCAATGAATGTGTTGATTGAGGTATAATGAAAGTTATCTCACCTTAAATCCCAAGTGAGATTTAAGGTGAGAGAATTGGTATTTTACCCAAACTATTGTAAATGTTATGTATGAGCCATGCAGCCAGGACATATTTGCTTTGTGACATAAATTATATAATGAGTAATGCTCAAATTATATATCAAAAGTGGTTTGTTGCCAATAATAAGTATTGTTCCATAATATGTTTAACTATAATATAGTTATTTACCGATATGAATGCTGCTAATATCACAAATTTCACAAACTCACGAATAGCTGCATGAGTCATAGAACCCCCCCGTGTGATGCTATGTATATATTACAATCATGAAGAGCACATGCGCCCGTGAATGGCTCATGCATTCTTACTCACAATGAGGCACCAATCACTCTGTAACATTATCATCAGTTTAACAAATAAAACACAATTTGAATTTTATTGCATATACGAGGGGATCACAAAAAGTTCGCGAAATAAAATCAAACGATCGGAGCGTGTCTTTCTCCATTCTTGTGAGTGCGTCTTCTTTCGAATCGCATCTTTTGTGCGTCTCTTTAGCACTAAAGCACAATTGCGCCAACATTTGTAATATCCCCCATGTGGCCACACATATATCGCAACTGGCAACACCAGCCTGAGGCAAGCTTTCTTTATTATAATCACTCAACGATTTATTAACGGTTGGAAGTGCTCTCCGTGAATGAATGAATGAAGTGATAACTATGTTGTAAATTGGCTACGCTAACTTATAACCTGTAACGCAGGCGCAGCCATTATATATATATATATATATATATATGGATACATTGGTACTAAAACTATTTTATAATGAAATAATATATTCACTCACACCAATAAACATAAATGGTTTCGGGGGCGTTCTTACGTATTATGTTTATTAGTTAATATTGTCTAATATTAATAATAATAATAATAATGACATAAATGTGTGTGATAATGTCACTCGCAGCAAAACATATTATAAAAGCATTACATAATAACCAGTCTTTCAATTACACACACACTCACACGCACGCGCACGCACACATGTAATATATATATATATGCGTGTGTGCGTGCGCGTGCGACACATTCTAATAATAATATTTATAGATATAATACATAGTAATCAAGTATTATTTTTACATGTAACATTATATATATATATATGTATAATACACAAAAGCTGGAAGTAGCCATTCAATTATATAAACAATCATCATTATAATATACGTCACTATACATACTAATTGCTTGCACGCCATTGGCGCATTGTGCAACGCCACCTGGTGGGCAGCCATTGCCTACTACTCACACACACACACACACGCGCGCAATCATATATATGCATATCCTAATATATTATGTGGCAGGTGAACTATAATATATATATATATATATATTATATATATAATTAGCACCTAACAATACAATAGTAAATGCTCAACCATTTGTTACTTAGGACACATCATAAACTATTACAACTAATACATTTGTTCACTATATACAGGTGCAGCTATATAACTCTAAGGCCACTATGCCGGCCTTGGCAACGGACAATCTGATCCCGAAACGCGAATGAGTCACTTCACTTGTAAGTGATGCTTGAAGAAGCACCTTTGGCCGGCATAGTGAATTGAGTTCGTTGCTTCCATCGCTTGCATTGACTTATTATGACTTAGACCGAAGCGACGTGTGTGTGATTGTGCGTGCGTGTGCATTGGCATAATTGTCGCAGTGATAACGCACTTGTAGAATGTAATTGCATGAAAACCCTGAGGAGAGCGACTAGTTCTCATTATAATACAAATGCACAAATAATTTACCTACAATATATATATATATATATAAGCATACGTTCAACATAAATACATACATAGATAGCATAGCAAGAGTGATCGTGCACTAGCTCGGTGTGCTGTTGGTCCATATGCCTCGCAGCGATTGCTCCATCAGTTCGCACAGCTTGGCCCTGTCGCTCTGCAACACACATTTGCACCATAACAACATCCAACTTACAAACAGTTCGCTTATTGGTTATATGTCCAATATAAACAGTGCAACAGGTATACCACAAAAACTTTGCATCATCTTAGAGGTCTTGGTCTCCCGAAAGTACACTTTTAGGCTAAATGTCTTACAATATTTGGTTAGGGATTAAGCCGCAAATCCAGCGCTGCCTCCACTGTCCCGTCTGCCACGCGCTGGACCCGGCACCCTCACGGTTAATCCATGGATGCTAAGAAAATAGTCTCATATGTCTAAGAACAACATTTCAAGCCACCTCTTGCCAAACAGCAAACACGAACATGTGGATGGGTGTTTACGTTTGCCTGTTTGTGGTTGCTCGTGTTCGGTGTTGGTTTTTCTTCAACAATCAAAGGATGTTCGGCAAACAGTTTGCGATGTCTCCAAATGCTTGGTGGCATATACAGTTATTGCATAATAATATCCCTAATATAGTAGCATGTTCGCATGTTTGTGTTGGGCGATTGTGGTTTGCCGCAAACACCGAGCACGTGGAGGAAGCATAACACATATTTCTCATAAATGATAATTTGTATGATAAAATAAATTATTATATGCTGAACGTATGGCGCTTACCTCGTGTATGAATCCAAGGTGCACCAACTCAGCGGCCAATTGGGGCGGCGAGTCGTGCGCGGAGACTGCACACGAAAGTTGCCGATTCATTTTATCATCCATTCGGAGCACGATGGTCATCAATAGTTCGTTTGGCGTGTTGCCGCCCGCACTCGCGGCCGGCATCTGCTGCAGCGTGCACATCATGGTCACCACGCGGCGGGACTCGGTGTCCGCGCGCGTTTGCGGCGCAGCAGGCGGCGGGCGGGGCACCGGCGCAGGGGACGGGGGGCACACGGGCGCGTACGAGGTCAACGGGTAGATGCCGAATCTGAAATAACGAACGTTCAACATTAGGTAATACTAAATTGTTGTGTGTTTATATTCTTTCAACCAGGAATCTATAATGTCGTATATAAAGCATTACCTGACATCTTCTAGTAGCTTCTCCAACTTCTCAGCGACGAGCGGCGTGTCATCGCTGTGCAGCACTTGTCCGCCACGCACGAGCCACGCGCCCGGTGCACTCTGGGCGCCGCTGTCTGCAATCGTCTCGGAGACGCTCGCCGACGTGTTGACGAGCGTGTGCGCGGCCAACAATTTCAACGAAT
Organism: Tinea trinotella; assembly: GCA_905220615.1. Classification (NCBI taxonomy): domain Eukaryota; kingdom Metazoa; phylum Arthropoda; class Insecta; order Lepidoptera; family Tineidae; genus Tinea; species Tinea trinotella. The sequence continues at coordinate 118,774 of HG992308.1, read as the reverse complement.
GCACCTCGAACAGCAGAGGGTGGAAGAGCAGTTGCCGCGCGGTCGGCCGTTGCGACGGGTCCGGCCGCAGGCAGCGCAAAATGAAGTCTTTTTGGCGCGGGTCCTCGAGTTGCGCGACGGTGCGGGCGACCGCGTCGGGCGGCACGTGCGAGTCGCCGCCGTTGCCGGCCATCTCGAGCGCAGCCGTCTCGAGCGCGCACACGCCGAACGCGTACACGTCGGAGGCGGGCGTGACCCTCTGCGCCTCGCCATACTCGGGCGCGACCAAGTGCATGTTGCGCATGGTGTCGCGGCATGTCTTCACGTGCTGGTGTATCGCGTCCGGGGCGACGGAGCCAATTTTCACGAGCCCGTTGTGCTGAATGAAAATCGTGTCGCACGTGAGGTTGCCGTGCACGATTGGCGGCGAACACGAGTGCAAATAGCTCAGCGCCGACAGGATCTGCGTGCACCATCGCTTCCACGCTTGCAGGGGCAACCGTTTCACGTTGCGTTTCGTGCGCTTCAGGAACTGCTTCAGTGAGCCGCACGACATGTATTCTGTTATGAATATCACCTGCAAATGTAACGAGTGAGCGATTAGCACACATGCACGTGTTCGTCCAACGCGCACGCTCCGTGGCCAACTCACCCTGGGCTTGTCGTTGTGCGTGTCAGTCCAATATTTGTGAAACTTAACAATGTTCGGATGCTCGAGCCGCGTGAGATTGTCGAACACCATTTGTATCTTGTCCTCTTGTGCTTTGAAGTTCTTCCTCTCTGAGAATTGCACCTCGTTCCACACCACCTCGACGCCCTCCTCCGTGTCCATGGCCAAGTGTGCGCAGTCGATGCCGGGCACATCGCGCTGCTCCACCTGCCCAACGAAACAAACAGCGCGCGTGTGCTTATTAATAGACCGCTCAGGTTATCGCAGGTCAGCGCGCGTGGATGCTATTAATGTAATATAATTGTTATTATGCACAATGGTGACATCAGCATCATTATAATCCATGACAATGATTATATCACAATAAAAACATTATATTAAATATGTCCAAGGCGAGGGATGGAAATGCTACGCTTAAGCATCGGATACTAAAGTTCCTCTTTTATTGTGAATGGTCCAAGAGTGCCGACATCTGAGAAAACTGTCATAGTTCACGGCTGTCACTATGCCGGCCATTGACGCATTCGTGAACACTATTTGCTGACACTATTAGCCCTCTCTCCAGCCTGTGAGATGCATTACTTAAAAAAATCACAAACAAGTTGACAGTGGACTTATTTGTTGGAAGTGGACGGTGAGCCTGGCAGCCTTCCGTGTGCTAGGGCGCTTTGTGGTCAATCATATTATTATTGGGCCCCCTAAACTTGGCGCTGGGGGTGGTCATTCACATTTAGATGACCATTGCATATAATATGTATACATGGATAATATAATGGAAACAGTGCACAGTGTGTTATAACAATTGCGATTGTATAGAGTGTATGTTGTTGTGTCTGCGCTGTGGCGATGTATATTTAGAATGCACCCTCCAATGTCACGATCACACACACACACACGCACACTTGCTATACATGTGTGCACACATAGGAACCAGTTGCAGCTGTGTGTGTGTGCGCCATTAAATGATTTCCTCGATTGGTGTGTCCGTGCTATCCGCGCATGTGCATTGGAATACATGTGGAGTGATGCCAGGCGATTGTCGTGGCCGGTCAAAGACTCGACACCAACTGTCTGTGTAATATAATGGAATCATCATTGCGATCATTATTATGTGTGTGTGTGTGTGTGCGTGCGTGTGTGTGTGCGTGCGTGTTTGTGAATCATAGTAATTCAATGACTCACGACACACTTGCCAATGTTATATGAGTTTGTATATGAATTGTGGATGTGAGGGAGGCAAGGGAGTTGTGTAAGGATCGTGGTAGGTGGCGCTCCAAGGCGTGACAATTTGATTGATTGATATGTATATTATTATGAAAACAATAACTAGTCCAAACGTTATACTTGCACACCATACAAATAAAAAGCATAACTTGATCTACATTAAGTATAGGTTTACACGTTGTCCTAAACAACCGGACGGACGGATCATAATGCTTACGAGTACACGGCTGGATGTGAACGAAGCCTTTTTATAATATTACATTTGACTTTTCATAATAACTTTTTACACGTGACATTGCCGATTTGTGCGAACTGAATGGGCCAAAGCAATAACGGATTGTGCGTTGTATTGTTTGGTTCGTATGCGGCCGTTGATGTTGCTGCCACCATTTCATTATTACTCAAACTACGATGACGGAAAATATTCAAATGTCATAAAAACATAAAGCTAACCAATTAAAAAAAAATGTTACATTCTTAGGTTTATTTGAAATCGTAATATCCAACAAACATAATTTTAATTTGAAATGGCCAGTGGTTACTGTGCGTGTTGATTTGAACATTATAATATGAGCAAACAGAGAGAGCTGTTGCACCTGTGCTTGTTAATATATACGTATGGGGAATGTACTAAAAAGACTTAGTGCAGTGATCCACTTTCTGTGCGCGTGATAATGATATGTTATGTGCATTAGCAACCGAACGCACACAAGGCTGTTTGTAACCCGATGCATGGCATGGCGCCAATCAGGCTCCAACGTCACTCTGCTCATATCTGTTGGTGGTTTGTGTATCCAACTTTATGTAGATACATTGCAATCACGCCATCATGTGTATGTATAGAAAACACGGCCGTGAGGCACAACCGGGGGATTCTTACAAGAGCCCACACACAATACATACAAGGTCTTTTCAATAAATAAATGGAAAATTATTAAATTGCGCGGCGTCTTACAATTGGCAACACTGTGCTCGTCATAATTTGCCGCCCAAATTGTTGTTGTCTCACTTATTTCTTGTGCTATTGTCTCGGCCAGGATCACCGTTCTGTTTCATTTAAATAAAGTCGTGCATTTTATTTTTCTCCTTGTGGTCAAACATTACACAATATCAAACACAACTGGGAAATTATTGCGTTAAAATATCGCAAAAAAGGATCAGAGTTTGGCAAGACAACTTATGGTTGCTTCACCTCCTTATCCTTCGCCACTTTTGTGCCCGCAATCAAATGAATGACAGTACTCCCTCAACCTCCCGACTTAGATTCCTTGCGAGTTTTCTGATTTCCTAAATTGTAATCAGTGCAGACGCCTTTGAGACACATTTAAGCCATTAAATCAAATTTTAGTAACATTCCGAAAATATGCTTACCAGGACTGTTCTGCAAAGTGGAAATACCACAAGGAAAAGTGTGTGAATAGGGGTGGAAAGTTTTTTAAATGAAATGAAATGAAATGAAATGAATTATTTATTTGCTTAATATGGGTTACAAATGTAGGTGTTACATATTGGTTTATGTTATATCTGCCATATTTGCCAAATCTGGCGTGCAAATATTGTTAAGTAATGTTATTATTAAATTATTATATTAGTCATTATTATTATTTAAATATGTCAATAAATTAAAATTGCACAAGTATATAATTGTACATCTCGTTATTAATGTTATGGTAAAAACTCTCTAATGCTATAAAAACATTTCTCAACAAGCCACTGTTTTAATTTTATTTTAAACAATTTGCCGGATAGTGAACGCAGATCATCTGGTAGTGCATTATATACCCTGGCTGCCATACTATACGAATTTTTTATTGATGTACTAAGGTTAAATTTGGATATATTTACTAAATTGTAGTACCTTCTTCTTGAATTAGTTGATACTTTAATTGGGAAAAGGTTAGGATTTTCCTTTACAAAAATACAACAATGCTGTATATATAAACAGGTAAGAGTTAAAAGTTTGTGTTTTCGGAATAGTGGTCTGCAAGAGTCTAACAAATGTGCATAGCAAAGAGCTCTTATACATTTCTTTTGAATTTTAAATGCCAAATCTATATCTGTACAGTTTCCCCATATTATTATACCGTATTTCAGCGCAGAAACAACATGCGCGTGGTAAGCGAATAGACTACTCTCTATAGACGAAATTTTGTACAGTCTGCGTAATGCATATGGATATCTACTCAACCGCATACAGATCATTTCAACGTGACTTTTCCAATTACAATTTACATCGAGCATTAAACCTAAGAACTTTGTTGTTTGCACGTTTTTTATTGGTTGTCCCTTAAAGTTAATATTTATGTTTGGTTTTCTCGCATGGTAAGTGCCAAATTGCATAATATTAGTTTTTTCAATATTTATATTTAAGTTATTTATGTCCATCCATTTTATTATATTCTCAATTGTGGTATTTATTTCGTTTTCATATTCTTTGTCAATTATACAATTGTTTTTATTATTACCTCTTATGATAATAGTAGTATCGTCAGCAAGCATTATAGTGTAAAGAGGACAAGGATGTGACTAATTATATATTTATGTCTACATATAAAAAGTATATATTTAAAAGTATGCTTTTTTATATATCATAAAGAGAATTGTGGCCGTGGATGGAGCGTTGTGTGCGTAGCGCAGAAAGTAGCGCTCCATTGTCTCTGTGTGTTTCATATTTTTATATTTAAGCGCACAGAGCCAAGTTAAGCTGCTGCCAAACGTCTGCGAGCTGGTCAATAACGCGGTTGAGCACAATGTATTAGTGCTGTAGGTGGGTGGGACGTTCCAATAAGCAGTCACTATTAATACGCACTTCACATACATGTTTTATTTATTTATTACAAGCTGTTCTGCACTGTGGTAGCAGTGACATCCATTCATGGACCACACTTCGGCTTAACATCAAGCGGGGTGCTGTCATATGTCGAGTCACAATAAATAAATAATAATAATAATAATATCCCTTGCATCCACATTGTTCTTCAGTTTAAAGCAAGTCTGATGACGGGATGAAAAATTTTATTGCGTTCAGGAATTGGATTATCCGCAAGAGACCAGATTGCTGAGGGTTCAACTTCACCCTAGGAGTATCGTCTGCATCGTCTCAACTGACAGAAGAACCTCGAGGAGACGTGTGCGTGGATTTGTGTTATGAACAGTAATAAAAGTGCAAGCGAACGCAATGGCAATTATATTATATGTTAATCAGAAACAGTCTATGTCCGCTGGCAACAATGAGCGCACTCACTGGTGGTGGTTATATGTGAATAGTTACAACACTTCATTACACGCAGCCATTATCATCAGGTGACAACTGTTTCACTCTGCACAACATCCAAAGTGGCCATTGTTGTTGCAATTGCGCGCACACATTCGCGGACACTATTACTTATACATACACACATACACATGCGCCCCTAATATTCACTGCACTACATCACCAGAGCCACGATTGTGACATCTTCGTAGCCAATGAGCGAATAACAAATCAATAGGTTAACTTGACGCCGGCATGCTATGTATTAAAAGAATCGGGCACATGGAAAATTTACTACAATTTTTTATGTAAAATGTTTTATGTTATGCGCTAAAAAATCATGAAATATTAAATGCTTCTCGAAAGAATATAGATATAAAAATATAAATTATCAGACGCAATCAACCCCTTCCGACCCATTTTTTATGAACCCACCCGGGTTGGCCAATTATTCCGTAAGCTGTCGCCACTTTGTTTTTTAGCTTTCGGAAAAAAAATCCGTAAAAGTTTGGTATAATGATGAAACATTAGACCAAACAAGTTCATAGTTAATAAATACCTGAGAACATCAAAACATACACGTGAATATATGAGCTCATTAACGTCAATAGGCCTAAACAACGATACTCCCCTCATCCTTCAGCTGTAGCCCTAGCCTGTGTGACTAAAAACAGACATGAGCGACAGCAACGCACTTATTCCAAGGGCAAAGGCAACGTGAGAACTGCAAGTGACGTCACATAGTGTGCAGACTCAATGCACACAAATATAAACTGACGGGACAATATAGTTCACTTGGGCAAGCAAACATTTATAGTCTGCTTTGAGCGGTTTCAGCGCATCCACAATGTATTTTGTTACATAACTTCGTGATGATCGCCAGCAATTGGCTTGTTAGTGCAATGCATGCTCTCGCGTGTGCCATTCGAAAGGCGGCTTGACCATTGTCTGCCCACACCGCACACACCAACCAGTGTGTGTTGCACATTATTATAAATATGCCCAACAATTGGCTGGTGATAGTTTCGCCGAATGTAACATTTGAAGCAGCGCCACTTTCACTGGTGCGGTTCATTCACCTCGCAATATTCGGTTGTGTGCACTTAATCACTTTCTACATTATGTCGCATCAACACCAATCGCCGCCGTTGCAAGCGGTCAAGTGGATAACAGGTTATAATGCTCATTCTATGTTTAGGGCCACCGACAGTCACTTCAGTTTGTTCTCCTACAAACATTGCCTCATGTTAGGCTGGAATGGAGGTCACTGCTACTACAATACAATAACTCTAAGTAGCAGTCACATCCACATCTTGAAATGCAACTAAATCACTTCACTGTCTGTATACTTGTAAGTGGTGGCACTGCTCCGGATTGTCAGTCCATGAATGAATGTCACTGCTTCTACAATTCAATAACTGTGATGGAACCAGCAACTTACAATTGATCCCGAAACGTGACCAAATCACTTCACGGTCTGTATACTTGTAAGTGGTGTTACTACCCCGGATCGGCAGACTGGGTACCACTCTTTGATAACCAGACCCGAAGCAAATATCCATCTCTTTTTTTTTATTAACAAATATTTGCAATATTTAATATTATTAAATATTACAAATAAAAGCTATGAAACAAATATTTGCTCTGACCGCGCGTAAACCCGGGACTTTACGCGCAACAAACCAGTCGCTAAACCGTTCGTCCACGCCTGTCATCAGAATACTTAAACCAATTATGGTAATAATAAGATTCACCTTAATGGGCAAATTGGGGGTTATTTATATTAACACTGTGTTGCGTAACACACCACACCAGTGAAGCTACTTTAAGCGTTGCCGTACAAAGCTATATTAAAAAAGCAACCAGGACATATGAAAAAAAAAAGGTTTCACCAACACCTCACCTAGCAATTTCACACGCATCCAGGAATCCAGGAGAGAAGGAAACAGTGATATTTAGGGTGAGGACTCTATAATGGACATCATAGGCGGTCTAGCGGGGAGGGTGAAAGGGGCTGTCTGACAGTGTCCACCTAAGGCATCTGGTCCTGGGAGGGCCTCCAAATATTTAGAAGTTCCCTTGATATAATCCTAAAGTAGTCTTTAAAATATGCTCAGTACCTACTTAATAGATAGTTTGAAGTTATATCAATTTCTTAGTTAGACTGAGGGCCTCATTGAGCTGTGCCGCCCTGGGCCTTTCATGGGCTTAGTCCCCCTCTGTTGGCCATCATGGATATTATTATTTTGAACTGTTCTTAATAATTACAATTAAAGCAATACCTATTAACACTTATTATTTTAATGCCATATGATTTTCATGAAATGTTATTTGTACTTCATTGTGACATGTGATGCAGCACTTTATGTTGCATTGTCGCGTGTCTGTCTGCTTTCCATATTGCTTCGGTGATACGGAAAGTAAATGGGCCGGAGCATCAGTCAATAACTTCCTTGGCTTGGGTTCTTGTTGGCTGATGGCTAAACGTCTGACGCGTGGTGCTGCTCCACGTGTCCCTCTGAGGCATTTGGCCCATACTTGACATAGGCAGAATGAAATGGTTTTGTATTAATACAAACTACACAGACGCCATTAACTAAAAGAGGATGGGTGATTATCTTGAATTGGGCATTTAGTACACAAGAGTTCTTTGTAAATAAAATATTATTTGCCTGGCATAGGTGCTCAATGACAAACAAATTGTTTTATGTATTAAAAGAAGCTAACCCATTTACTTTATACAAAAATGTATCAAAGAGTTTTGATTTGAGGGAGTTGTGTCCGGATTATGGCAAATGGCGCTCCATTGTCTCTGCCTATCCCCGTAAGAAAGAGGCGTGACAATTTGATTGATTGCAGTCACATGTAAGTATGATTAAGATGTAGTCATAGGTCTTCAATTGCTGCAAAATTGTGTGTGCCATTTTGAGGTAGTTCCGCACATAGCAAAATATATTTGTGATATTATGTTGGCTAATTGGTGTTTCATAAAGAGAACTTTACAACTATGTGAGGCTGGTGACAAATGGCGTTCATTTAAATGTTTAACATCATTAGTCCATGTAGTACCACCGAATATATTTCATGCGTTTATTATATTTATAGCAATCAGCTGTTACGAACCTCCTCTCGACGTTTTAGCCAGCGGCCACAGGGACTCTCCTCCAAGATTTCACTTTCATCCTCCGAGTCCTCTCCGCTCTCTCGAGGGGATTTGCGCTCCTTGTCGATACTTCGCCCTCCCGACATAATCCAAAATAGCTCAAACTTAAATATAAACGAACGATGCAACCGCGACACTTTACTCACAAACACTAATTTCTTTTTAAAATACACCTCTTTTTCTTCTCATCATAATATCCAAGGTTGCGAGACTTGTCGTCATTACACTCCCATCACATCACTCCTCTGCTTCACAAATCAATTCCCTGAGCACAATATTGCACGCCAATAAGTCTCGCACTATTCACTCACATCAAAATGTCTAATGGGTTTGCACATTATAAAAGAAATAAATTAATCGCCGGTGCATACCTACGTACTTCTTCCACACAAATAAAATACCATAGACCAAATCGGACTTTTTTCATGTTCTATTGTTGTTGTTCATTTAGAGGCAAAGGATTTTTAGATAATTCTAAGGCTCGGTTAAATATTTATCATGCCTTCAGTGGATAAACAATGAAACAAACACTAGTGTTTTAAAAATTATATCAGGATGACAGCGATAGTTTTAGCAATTGGTCGGAAAACTACTAAAACGATCGACAAAGCACTGAATGATTATGAATCACAGTTTTACTAATTACTTGGTTACATTTAAATACTCCATTCATAACAACTTCAATATTATTACACTCATTACTAATAATTTTTAAAAAATACACGTTTTCTGTTAAAATACACGTATATTTCAGATTCACGATCTGTGTGTTTAAGATGCCCGCCAAAAGTTTAGATTTATGTCGGCATTGGGCACTTAATAGACAACATAATTTATTTGATTCGATAAGAACGAATTATTGAAATAAATTTTATTATTCATTTAAGTTTAAATGTATATTTATTTAATAAATTATGGTTTCTTAAGTAATATAAATAAAATAATATTATTTGTCAATGTATTTTATTTGAAGCAGCGCCATCTATAATAAAAATGAAAAAGTATAACAGCATAAACATCTAGTTCTAGTTGATGTACTACAGATGGCGTAGTATTAAGATTATCGTTCTAATCCGAGCATGACAACAATAGAAGCGGCGAACGCAGCCAAAACGGTGAGTGGCCACTTGCCGTCTATTTTGAGTGCGTGGAAGTTGGCTATGCGAAGTCCTGGCTTGTATACTTTATGTAAACTTAGAATTTTCACGGCAATGTTTTTTTTTAATTCTAAAACAAAACAGATTTTATTTTAATATATGCTTTCAATTATACCTACTTAGTCCGCCAATACACGGCCCAATGGCGAACTTGCGCGGCTCGGCCGGCTTGGCTTGGCTTGGCCGGCTCCAAAATTCACGACGCCCGAGCTATTAAATCGAGCGAGGGTCGGAAACGCCACGCGCCCGAGCGCCCCGGCTGATATAAATTTCGTTTAGTAACTAATAACGAACAGAGTGCAGTGAATCAGACGTAGTTGTTTTAATTTAAATATTCAGCTAATATGACATTATCTATACTACTGTACCAATTACAATTTTATTTTCTTATACAAAAATGGGATTTATCTGGTTTATTAAGTGTTCTCAGCTGGTTGCAATTACCACCCTACACAGATCCCCCTATAGTAACCACGTCGCGTTCGGGGACTAGTTCGTGTAGCACCAGTTGCGTTAGGTGTTGTGAATGCGGTTAGGGACAGTGGCATCCAGCTGATCCACTGTATTCCGGTGAGAGTTTGCTGACCCGTCGCGTCGGCCAGGGAGACCCGTAGCAACGGGTAACCGCTGGCCGCCCGCCGCACAGTAAAGGGGCCTGAGCTCACCGCAGACCACGGAGGGAGGCTGCCGCACCATGCGGCGCATGATCCCGGGGTGAGTCGTCTAGCCGATTGGATATGGGGTCCAGGCGATCACTTCCGAGAGGGTACGGGGGCCCTTCCGTCCGACGGATCAGTAGACTCACACCGCCGGGTTACATGTGGCGAAGCGGATAGCTGCACTTTTCGTCCCTACTGAAAAAACAACCCCCAAAATCTTCACGCCACAAATGAGCTTGGCGTGGATTTCACGAATATTCGTGGAATCCACGCCAATCTCCGCCAAATTGAGGAAAGGTTCCTAGCGAATGCCGGGGTATGAGTGTACATCCGGTCCGGTACACGTAGACCTGGGTTCTCAAGCCAGGGTCTACTGGTGCCACGGGAAAGGCAAACAGAAGGGGCCTTCTTGCAGTGTTCCCTCTCCGAATGGGCCCGCCCGTGTGTGTCCAGCCTTAAAGTAGCGCATGGTAACATACCACTCTCATTTGAATATCGTTGCTTGGCGCAGTATACTTCGATCTCATTCAACATATTGGTGAGCCGTTGGCCGCATTGGCTCGGCAAGTAGAATGTCAACAAATGGCGAATGAGAAATATACAATTCATTGCGAATTGATGTTGAACAGCCACCTGAAATAAAACACTATTCAACTAAAACGACACTTTTGTTATTAAAATAATAACCATTCGATTGAATACAACTCGACAAATAAAACACAACTTTATAATATACATATTTGCCAATAAATTGATTCGGTGATGAAAAGATGAAGTCATTGAGAGCATTTTTGGTGTAGTGTTTGTTTCTTAAACATCAATCAATCGCTTGTGAAGTTTCTCCAAATGTTTAAAGAAGTGATAGCGGCCGAATGGTCTGGCCTTGGTGGGTGTGGCAGGAGTTCGTAGCCCAGCTACAGTTTAATATCTGCAAGTAGCAAACCGCCATCGTAGTATTCAATTTTTTGTTATAAAACTCGAAGATTCTTGTTTCAGCATATTTATTTCACCTGCTGAGCTGTTATTATTATCTGATATTACTTTATGTTCCTTTACATCATCCATCGTCTTCAATAAGTTTGAGTTTTGGCAGGTTAAAATTATGTTTGACATTATTGGTATTAGTAAAATTATGAAGAGGTCTCACATAGAACGCATAGATTAACGAAGCGACGAAGCGTCAGCGAGACCAGTCATAAATCTATGACCTTTGTTTTGGATTTAAAAAATCTTGGAAAGACAGGTGTTTGTAAGTGTGTGTGTGTAAATTTGTTTTTTTATTATATTATTTAAAGGCGACCGTGGTATAGTAGCAGTGCAATGGTTACGCAAACCGAGAGCATGAGTTCGAAACCACCCACCAGTACCAATGTATGTTTGATATAATATGTACTTTGTTTCTATGATACAAGCGCTTTAGTAGCTCAGTATAGAAATGTAAAAAAATAAAGCAGCTCACTTCTCAAATAAAATAAAATGTTCCTACAATAATTATAAAAAAGTAGATTGTGGCGTCAAGTTTTGAGAGGTGACTTTAATTTTTATAATATTCGCGGTTCTGGAGTTATTCTCGGAAAAACAAGCCAAAAATGCTGCAGGTACTTTATTAATTATAATTTTTAGATTAATTAATTAGGTTGAATTAATTTTTAATGTGTGTATTTTAAGTACAAAACTTTATTACACAAAATAAAAAGCATTTGACTCAAAACATCTTGACCAACGAGATACGATTTAAATCATTGCGAGATACAAGCTTATTGATGCCAATGTTGTAAAATCACGATGTTCTGGAAACGACAATAATTGTCAATTTTTGCGACAAGTCTTGGGTTCCAAAACTTATATCCTTTTAAAAGCTATCCAAATATTTAAAGAAGTGGTAGTCAGTGGGTGAAAGGCCTGGTGAATATGATGGGTGTGGCGGGAGTTCGCACTCCAATTAAGTTTTTGTATGGTTAATTGTGCGATGTGATTTTTTATGAACTAATGCTGGATGAAGTTGTCCAAGTTTCCAAGTGCATTTCGTCCATTTGGTTGTCCTCTATTTCTCTGCCTGTGATGCATTAGGCCAGATGCAGACCACCATCTTTTTGTTTTAGTGTAATTTTACTAATTAATTTTGTTTAGTGTAACCACTGAGCTGACCGCTTTCGGTTGTCGTATAGCATTTTTCATCACACGACACCATCAGGTCGATAAAAGGATCGTTACTATTGAGCAAAATGAGTGAAGACGCAACTTTGTCTGACTTTCGTTTAATTTAATTTCCAATCAATAGTCCCTAAATTGACAATTATCGACCAATATCCATACTCTGCTGCATGAGTAAAATTCTGGAAAAAAATGTTTATAACCACATTTATCCTACGATTTCACGAGCTATTCCACCTAATCAACACGGCTTCATGAGGGGTCGTTCCACGACGTCAAATCTCGCAATATTCAGTAGTTTCGTCTTAAATCACATGGATAAAGGACAGCAGGTTGACGTGATATATACAGACTTCGAAAAAGCTTTTGATCGAGTGGATCACGTTATTCTTATGCGCAAACTTCTACACCTTGGGATTCATGGCAGCCTTTACAGATGGATCGAGTCTTATATTTCAAATCGACGACTAGCGGTCATTATAGGTTCATCTAGGTCAAATTTCATTAATATCACATCAGGGGTGCCTCAAGGGTCCCATTTAGGACCCCTGCTTTATAACGGATACATATTTGACATACATACTCTCATACTACATTCAAATTTTTTGCTATTCGCTGACGACAAAAAAGTTTATCTAAATGTTAAAAGTATCGACGACTGTATACGTTTACAAGGCTATCTTGATCGGTTAAATATTTACTACAAACAAAATCGCATCACAGTCAACACGGATAAATGTATAGCAATAACATTTACGCGTAAGCATAAAGCCATAAAATACCACTACTCGATCAGTAGCAACATAATTAAGTCCTCAGATCTGGTCAGAGATCTAGGTATAACGTGGGACTCCAAACTTATTCTTGACGTTCACATAGACATCATTACTAATAAATGCTACAAAATGCTAGGCTTCCTCTCGCGTGCCTGTAAACCGTTTAATAATATACATTGTTTGAAATTGCTTTACTTCGCGTATATTAGAAGCAATCTGGAATACGTATGTTGTGTTTGGTCGCCCCAATATGACATCTACATAAAGCGACTTGAATCAATACAGCGCAAATTTGTAAAATTCCTTAATTTAAAAAGCTACAATTGTTTCGAGAACTATGCTTCGGCATGTGCTCATTACAAACTGCCTAATCTCATTGATCGTCGGCAACTGTGCGACATGCTGCTGTTATTGTCTGGACGCATCGACAGCCCGGAACTGTTGGCAAAGTTGAACCTATACGTACCTAAACGCCGTTCTAGACATGTAACGTTATTCTCAGTGCCGTCCTCAAATACCAACTACGCCTACAACAGTGTCCTTAACCGGGCCATGCGCACATACAACACAAAATACTCCCATATTGACCTCATGAACACGACAAAGCAATGTCTACAATCTCAGGTTTTATTAACCCAAAATGCAAAATGTTAATAACAATTATTATAAATAGTATTGATTATTGTATTGTTTGTTCTTTTTTTCGAAAATTTGTTGTTGTTACTACAGTTTGATTTAAAACACAGTCACACACACACACACACACATACACACACACACATTTACTGTTATTTATATGTATTATTAGCTGATAAATTCTGTAAATGGCTATATCGTTGGATTATAAAATTGTATAAAATTGTTAAAAAAAGCTGTAGAATTTACGAATAAATAAATAAATGCAAATAAGTGCAAGTTCTCGAACGTGGAATAAGTCATCATTGAACTTATAATGTTACATGCTAACAGCTATATATTAGACCGCGTTCTCACGAGGCGATTTGAGTTGTTCAACTGCGAAATCGTTCGAGATTTGAACCGTCTGAACAGACTTTCAACCAAATTAAAGAAATTATATATATAATTTTTGTTAAACGACAAATATTGATCGACTGAAATCGCCCGGTGAGAACGCAGTCTTAAGAAAATCGAGCAACATTATGTCAACATAAACGTCAAAAATTCAAGGTTATTAACAGCCATTTATTATTAAACAACTTAATATTTTAATATGACGCTTTTTTTTAATAATTTATTTATCTTTAATTTAATCTACCTCGGAGCTCTGTTCGATCGAAGCAAAATAGACCCCCTGCCCCCTTTGACAAACAAATACAGGGATTTAATAATAATGATTGAAAGAAAGATGGGTCGTAAAATTTGCAAAACATTTTCTATAAAAACCCAAAGTCGACAAATGAATCAATCAATGAAATTGTCACGCCTTTTCCCCACAGGGAATCATATATATTTGGATTAATTGGTATACCTTTGGTTATCCATCTCGCTGCGTAACCCGGCGTTGCCCGGGTCAAAATACATCCCACGCGTAATAGACCTTAACCTAAAATGTGACAGTCACACACACACTTACGAGCGCGGTGCCTGAAAAGCGTAAATCCGACCGCGCAACCCCAATGTGGTACGCTAACATTGAACATTAAAGCGGGAAAAACTAATCGAGTATTTTTTTTCCAAATTAGGTACAACTTGGAATGTAATGGTTTAGGTAGAGGAAATGTGAATTGCAAAAAGTAATTTTGAAATTGAATAATAAATAAAATGCAATAATTGGCTATTGTTAGGGTGGTTTCTGTACTTGAGTGCACTTTCCGTCACTTTGCAGCTTCTCTGTGCGAGCTATTGTATTATTATAATTGCCTAATAATGCAAAAAGTATTTTCGAGGCATTCAGGCCACGTTATTTGTGGCTTTAACTATTAAAATGAAAATACTTTTTCGTTTTTGTCGGATTTGGAAAGGAAGTCGGAGAAAAAACGGTGGAACAATTATGATGATGAGAGATATAGATTGAGTTCTACATGAGCTTTGTAATGCCTACACTAAAAAGGCAGCATACGTCTAACTTTCATTTACATATTGGATATTGGAAAATTAGTTTAAACCGTTATTCGTTAGGTCAATCTATCACGTCACCTCGAAACATACATCTCATACAAGAGCGGCTATATTATGCCGAATGCTCTCCCATTCTTCCTCTTCCTCATTGCATCGCAAGCGCTAATGTTGGCACCGGTCAGCTAGTCCATTAGGTATATCAAAAGTTTTACAAAATTAACCACATATTCTTAAATATGCAAATTTTCATCTTTTTTATGTAAAATACTAACTAAGGGGTTTTAAGGTCATCGGCTCGTTTTGTTAGCTGCGGTAGCGATCATAGACGCATAACCGGTATTTACTCTACTTTTACACATAGGTATCTGTGACCTAACATTTCAAACACAAACGTACACATACATGGGTGTTTTAACTGGTACCACTGAGCTACTCTGATGATGGAACTCTAGGGTAGGAGATGAAATCCTGGATGGACGAAAACTTAATGGGTTTACTAAGTTTGGGCTCAATAGATTCGTCTTGACTGTAAAAAAACTACGTGTAGAAAAGTAAGTGCAATGGAATAAAACATTCTGGATCTAAAAAACTGAACCGTTATCAAATTAAAAACCTGGAGTATCTGATGATGCACCATTATGAATCCTCTTAGATCAGTAAATCAACAAGAGGTGCTTTCAATTAGAATAGTGCTTTAACTAAATTTGTTTCTCATTATGAGCCATTAGCTGGACTGTATCTGATAAGGCACCATGAGAATGCAAGGGATATTAAAGGGAATTTATAAATCTGATGTGGATGGATGCGTTAAACAAGGCAGGCCCAGGAGAGTGTTTTCCGACCAAATCGGAGACATCCTCAAGAAAGCTAGCTGTATGAAGAGAATTGTGGATGTGAAGGAAGCAAGGGAGTTGTGTCAGGATTGTGGTAAGTGGCGTTCTATTGTCTCTGCCTATCCCCGTGAGAAAAAGGCGTGACAATTTGATTGATTGATTATGGCTATGGATCCATGACTAACGTTGTTACTTATTAAGTATAAGGCTGGTGATATGACTACAGTGGTTTGGGCGTTTCGGTGGTTTCTTTAATTTTTATTTATTTTCCAACAATGTAATTGGCACTTACCTCACGAATGGCCCTGATATATCTCATTTGCATTGTCATACTTCTGCTCACCAAATAGAATTCACCCGCGAACAACATCATCAGCTGCAATATATCAACAATGTCTATAATTATAATATATTTATAAATTAATACAGAAAGCCGCAAAGTTCTTGCAAATATAACCAAATAGCACAACCTCATCTGCTCAACCTGACACAACATCAGTATACCGACGGAAGGCGAATTAAATGAATAATAGTAATAATAGAGAGTTACCTGAAAACTCCAAGTGTGATTAATGAGTTTGAGTGCGCGGACAATGTTTGTGTAAGAGTGGAGCGCGTGGACGTTGCTGCGATGCGCCTTCTTCAGTATGTGCTTAATGTAATAATTGATTCTGGTGCTGAGCACGGCGACGTGGCTCATGTAATAGCTCACTTCCACATCAATGGACAAGCGCGTGAGACATATGAACGCCGAGAAATATTCGAACTTTCGCATCAGGGCGGCCTCCATCAGCAATAAGCCGAAATGGAACAGGAGCACGCCCATCACGGCGATCACATTGTTGCGCCTGAGCGCCGCGTAGTGCTCGCGATGCTTGGGCAGGCGCATGCTCTGCTCCAAGTGTTGGATGCGCTCCAAGGATGTGATGACGCGGCCGCTCCTGTTCGTGCACGCGATGTGTGCGCCCGTCGTTGCGAATATTAAGTAGTAGGCGGACGTGAGCAAGAGGTAGTTCACGAGGAATGTCTCGTTGTGCTCGTATATCATTGCGATGCTGTAGAGGAAGAGCCCGCTCACCACCACCAGCGTGGACAATATGTAGACGTTGTAGTGCGAAGGCCTGTGCAGCCGATTGGTCGCCGGCTCGTAGTGGAACCTCACTTTGCCCAGAATGGTGAGCACCATTTGATATGGCTGGAATATGGCCACCAAGTCCGCGCGCACGACATGCGCCAGTGGCCCGGTGGCCATGTTTGTGAAACATATTCATCAAAATGGAGGCCGTTATAATGAATTGCCTTTTAATGTGATTATAATTGGAAATAATAATGTCTTTTATATTTATTGAAGTGCGCTCGAGCGAACATTAATTCCTCCCTCCAATTTCCTCCTCTTTATTTATTAATACGCAATTTTTGAAGACGTCGAACTCAACTTATGCCTAAAATGAATTAATATTAATATTCATTTCCTTTTATGATGGTATATGTCCCCTGTGATTGGCAGGAGTACACTCAGCTTCACGTGGATGTGCTGCCAAGTGTACTTCAACATGGCGACCACTCGCCAATAGCACACACGCACACACGCACAGCGTCGTAGCAATCTCGTAGCACTGTGTCATTGCTAACAATCAATGCGTGCCATTGTTAAACAAAATATGATTCATTATATGTGTGTGTGTGTGTGTGTGTGCGTGACATATAACACACACACACACACGCACACACGCACACATAATTTCTACAAAATGATGAAACTAATTTGATATGTTTTATTATAATTATAATAAAGTGCGAATATATATAAATATACATATATAGCGCATGTTTTGTATAATAATAATAATAATAATTTATGCGCAAAGGTGTTTGTTGTTTCATTGTGAGGAGATGAGACGTCCATTGACGTCATCGGGCTTATTATCGCTTCCAGATTATCTGAAGGTAAACTATGAATAAATTTGATTCCGACAATACGATCGCATTCTATGAATTTGCTATTGCTGCCCACCTACCTGTTTATGTCATCGTTTGTTTGTGATATATATACATATATATAATTGTATTATTATGTTCTTATAATGAATTCCATTTAAATTTATTATTTATTATATTACGCGAATTCGTTTATAATTGAAGGAGTTGTGCCTGCGAGCGGCGAGAGTGGGGCGGGCGGCGGCGGCCGGCGCTGGGCGGCTCGCACTGGCAGCCAGTTGTCTGCGAGAGGCCGGTGACGTTGCGCGCGTGCACGGCCTGCACGACGGGCGCAAACTTTTACGAAAGCAATAAAACATTTAATAGTCGTGTGCATCATAGGGCACCGCGCCGCACAGGAGGTGAGTACAATTATGGCGGCACCGGCGAAACACACACACAAACAAACATAATTAGAGCATGTTTATATTAATAAAAATGTAATTAATATAAAATGGCGTCAGTTGGCCGGGACATCTCAGCTTAGAATCGTGAGGACACTCCGAGTTGAACAAAAGCCCCATCCCGCAATGGCCGGATAACACACCACCCACACAATCAACAAGGGTGATTGTATTTGTCAAAATGCAATTATAACATTATTATGCGAATTAATAATAATTAAGTTGCACCATTGGGCCATTGATTGATTGATTGATTGGCACCTAATGTAAGATGTGGCATGTAGAGTGCGCTCGCTATGCCAGAGTCACACAAAAGGCAGAAACATTCAACAGCAACAATTCAGGCGCATGGAAACATTCTGCAAAATATAATAAATATTGCCTTTTTAAACGGCTTCGATAGCGAGCAGTGTCTATTATTTTCCGTTCACCTTTTTTCAGTTATTCTCGAGCGCAATTTATAGCGTATTCCAGCCTCGTTCACATTTTACGAGGAAAACACGAATTTATGGCCTCAATCAAACCTACTCGCAGCCTTTATGTCACTTATATACTTAAAAAAGCTTTTTACTTTATCATTAAAATAATTCAACTATCACATCTCACACACATTTAAGAACAATATTATAATCCCTTATATTGTGGGAGTTGTGTCAGTATCGTGACAAGTGGCGCTCCATTGTATCTGCCTATCCCTGTGGGAAAAAGGCGTGACAATTTGATTGATCGATCGTGTTTGTAAAAAAATCATATAATTTAAAATTATTTTAAAACTATTTAATACATTTTGTAGAGACAATAATTACATTTTTATTAGTATAACTTTTGCACCCCCGGTCGGAGTTAGCATCATCATCCATCCATCAGCATCCATCAGACAAATGCAGAACCAATATGTTCTACTTAGATCGTTGAAGCGATGTGGGAAGCATCACCGTGTGACAAGTCGTCATACAATAACATGTAGCATATATAGCATAATAATGACAAAGATGTGTCCGGCTGATTCATTTGTAAATGATAGTGAACATGAACAGCAACGCTACAAAGCAACCTTACAGTTAACGTGAAAATGGCTAATAACGCATTGTGCGGTAATAGTGAACGTGCGTGCGTGTGTCCGTTTGATCTTTGATCAATGCATGAGGGAACGTTCAGTGTATCTAGTGTGGACGCTCTTAATCCGGCAGCTTTTGGACTTGGTCACGTTTCGCGAGGGCGCGCATAAGTTGTGCTGCACAAGTTAGTCGGATGTGCTTTGCCGGCCATTCGTGAACATCTTCATTAATATAATTAATGGTTCGCAATACCTTCACCAATACGGGGAAATTTTCAATATATAAAAAGTCACCTAACTCCTAAACGGCTAAACCGATTCGGATGAAATTTTGTGTATATATGGTATTTGAATGAGTTCCTGGATGGTTTAAAAACACAACTGGACTGTGTAGGTGGCAATGCTGTCCGTACATCACCAAATATGATTTGGTCAACAATTGACAACATTAAATAAATTTAAGCGGTACTTTTTATTGCCTACCTAAAAAGAATTTAAAATTACAAGTTACCAGCTATACCATAGAATATTTAGAATAAATGAATAATTTAATATTTTAGACATAGCGACCATAGTAAAGAGTGAGATATCCAAAAATGATGTTAAAAAGGATATGTTAAATTCAAATCATCTTAATTTATGTGACGCTGCTTTTCCGGACAGGACGACGTCTGCCGGGTTCGCTAGTGTGTATATATTATAATACATTATTTTGTAAAAAGTGATGCATGGAAATCTGTCTTATGCATTGTGCATAATATGTTTGAGATAGTGAAAACCGCACTGGGATCGTATTTAATAATAAAAATGGCACCAATTGAGTGCGCGTGTGTGCACAACTAAAGAATATTAACAACGATAAGATAAGACACGCGTTATCATTATAACAATATTAACGATGGCGCTACTTCGCTGTTCTTTGCCCATGCACATATATACCTGTGCGTTTGTGTGTGGGGGCGCGTGCCTGCGACCGCTCTGCGACGGATTAGCAGCCACTTCATCACCACTGGGGCCCAACACAAGTGAGAGGGCCGCCAACAACAATGTTCTCAATTAATTAATGCTCCATTAATAATATTGATGGCAAATGTTTGCGCGAACATTGATTGCTGAGTAACTTTATTAAATCCTCTCGCCGCCGCCTTTTATAAAACAAATCTGCAAACACAAACAATACTCTCTCGCTTACAATATTAACAGTGATAGGTAGCTATATATTATAATATAATAAGCACAAAGCATGTGTATGCCAGCTGGATGTGGTGCTCACGACCACTTGTCAATTATAATCCATACATATAGGTGTATAATATATAGCCCACTAATAGTAAAGTGTCGTAAGGGCCTTTGAATGATTTTTAGTAAAACCTTTTCGATAGCATTGGTTTGTTACGTTAGATATAAATTATGTTTGTTGTTAGGTTTTACTGCAATAAAAGAGGCCTCAGAATGGTCTCTAAGTGACACCCATTTTGTAATGCGAAGTAGTTGAAGTGAAATTCTTAATAGTGTCCTGTTACTCCAATAATATGATAATGATCGTTGATCGTCGAACAGATCACAATAGAGCCGAACAGCATCACGCAATGTATATGTACTTCATTAAAGCTACTCCAGCGCCTGTTGTTCATCTTCGTTTAGTGAATGCAAGTTGTTGCCATTACAATGGTTTCATATTACATCGCGAACGCTGCGGTTACATAGAGATTGCTCTGAAATTAGTGTACAACGCAGTTTAATATTGAATGTACTTTATTAGGATGGCGGCTTGATAATGTGAAACATAATTCACAATCGATTTTAGTGCATACGCCGACATGCCCCAAAGGTTTTCTTTGCTGAATATTTTTACGATTGTATAAATGTGAATGTGCAGTTAAGGATTTACACGTCGATGATTTCATGTGTGTTTCAGCCAAGGGCGTAGCTACCGCCGTATCTGCCGTATCAAAAATTTATAAATTTTAATACAGGGCCCCGCCAAGGCACGCTACGATTCTGGTTTCAGCTGTAACCGGAGATGATTCCAAAGAGCGGTCGTTTCTATTGGTATATTAACATTTTTGAATTCATTGTAACTTCTTGGTCGGGGTCAATCATGAGTGATCTGTAAGCTAAAATGATAATCACGTGATTTACCTGTCTCGGAGTTATTTACCTTCCGTAGCATTAGAGTTGCGAGTTTGAAGTAATCTTCAACATATTCTGCTTAAACGATGTCTCATAATAGAGGTGATAGAGTCTACGTTTGTGAATACCTACGTTTGCCCATTTAGTGAATTACTTCTGGCCAATATTATTTGTTTTAAATACTCTTCATCTCATTGTATTTAAAAAGCAACGTGTACATCCTATCTGGAACATCACTATAGGGAATCGTAAGTGGTTTAGATTCTAAATTAATTCTAAACTTATTTAGTCATAAAACTATTTCATCTTTATTTTTATTGACCGTGGCTTAATTATTTGACCGCAGTGATTAGAATGAAAACAATATATTAATGACTTTTACAAGGCATTCCTATTAATTAAGAAACCCACCTACCCCTTGTGATATATGTAAATGACACGTTCGTAAGTGCAATGTGCCTATATTATATACTATACATATATATTATGTATAGTATATCAAATGACTAATCGAATTGTAGTAAATAAACTTTGTCATTCGTTCCCCCATCTCTTCTCCAATATGTCCACACAACTAATTAACATTGCCGTGGGATTTGTTTATATAACTATTAACTATATCACATAACAAGAGCGGGGAATTGTTCATTATGAAAAATCATCCACTAAATAATTATGTCGATTGGTTTTTCTTGCAAATTAAATTACACCAGTTAAAGTGTTCACTTGGCTTATTGCGAAAGTGAACCTTTTAATAACAAAAGTGCTAATAATAATATAAAATGTTCAAACACTCTCCACTCCAATTCCTCTCTTAACTCTTATCTACAACAAATTCAATTTACTTTGTATTTTTTTAACCGACTTCCAAAAAGGAGGAAGTTAAACATGTTCGATTATATTTATGTTTACCTATTTCTCTTTCAATTGTGGATCGTATTTAAAAACTATTTTTTGTTTGTCCCATTGTCACCAAGTTTCTGATGACGGGACCCAAATAGAAATGATGCGAAAACCTCGAGGGTGTTTCATTACATTTATATTATGCTGTTAAGTTGTAATCATTAAGTTTTATTTTGTTTGGAGCTTGCCACCAATTAAGCACATACTAATTATATTTTATTAAAATTATTACTTAAGTACTTACTAGGTTTTGACGAGAATTTATTATATTGTTATTTTATAAATAGATATGTAGACATGTACATCAAATATTACATTATTATAATGTATTATATATGATTGATTTATGAGTAATTAAAATACTGTATACTAAACGAAGACATAAACAAATATTAGGTGCATTGTTGAGTATTGAATTAGTACATTGTACATTGTTATTTCTTATTATGAGCGCAGTGTTCTTATGGTTTTGTTAGTATTAATGTTTATTGTTGTGTCGAAGCGTATATTGTGCATGGATTAAATGTCGTTCTCTTTTTGTCCAACAGTTGAGTATGACGAATGTGTTTGCATTGACATTGACTAATGTCTTCCACATTGTCTGGAGTGCGCCCCCTTCTGATAACACTACATGCTATACAACTAAGTATAGTTAAGACCAAACGGTATATTCTGAGTGTCCCAAAAATCAACGTCAAGCCGAAAACGGTTGATGGGCCAGCGAGGTTAGGTTGGCAAACGATTATCGTCTCTTGCCGGCGATTGTCAAAACAATAAAAGCTAGGCTAAATCCAATAAAACGAGACTATTAATCGTTGTGCGAATATCGTCTGTGCGACGACACGTTTGATCATTATCATCAATAGTCTCATTTTGGTGAATTTAGCCTAGCTTTTATTATTTTGCCAATCATCGACGAGAGACGATAATCGTTTTAACTTGCCCAACCTAACACCGCAGGTGGTGACAGTTATCAGAAAAATAATAAAAAAAATCTGTTAATTACTTTTCAAATTATTGACATTAAATAATTGCCACAGTTTTAAAGAAAATATCACTTTTTTGCCCCACCATGTACTAAAAAATTATTAGTCCAACTTTAACTGAGAGTACTGAAAAAAAATGCTGAAATGCTATTTCGGCAAGTGACTTTAAAAGATGGTTTATTTAGTCAGGATTCCAAAAAGGTAATGATACTAGCTAGATTATATATTAAATAACAAGATTTTTTTTTTTGACGTGACAACGTCTTATAATTCGATGGAGCCGGCTGCACGCACGAAAAAACATAACTCGTGCGGCGTTACCTCGCTCTGAGGCGTCCATTTAAGGCTTGAAGTTGCACTGCGAGAGCGCGGAACGAGCGACAAAGAGACACAATCGGCCTCTGCGTTCGGCAGCGTTCGACATCTGTCTCTCTCCTACCTGAGTGAGCGATGCGTCCGCGTGGACAGCTGCTATACAATAATACATTTACATGTTTTCGTAAAGTATGAAGTGCAGTGAAAAGTGAATGTGGTGTCAATTGTTTATTGCAACGATAATTGCTTTCATCATTAAAATAAATAGCATCGGTCCGCTAGTGCAGCGATTGTAGGTTAAACTATAATTGACAAAACTATAACAATAAGTTAACAGAACTATTTCACGATGAGTAAAACAATTGCTCAACACACATACCTGTAAAAAACTATGTACATTGTAAAAAAAAATGACATAATTGTATTTATGCGTATAAATAAATGTAACTTGATAAATTCAATTGTAATTTCCATTTACCTCCTTCTCTATATCCATACAAAATATTTATCAAACAAATAAAATTAAAATTTTCTTTTGTAAAATGCAACCATTCCATCAGTATTTTCTTATAACGTTGTCACGTTCGACTATCGTCAGTAAACCGACTTTACCGACAACCGATTAGGCACGTTAGGCTTTCTCTAAGTCCCTAATTTTCAGATACAAGTTTGAGTGAGATGGATAGTGACCTATTTTGCGTCACAGCGAGATAGATAGTGAAGCCACTTTTACCAAGATGAGTGAGACGGATAGATACGTCACTTAGGCCAGTGTGAGTGAAACGGATAGTGGCCAAATAGTGACCCACAGGCACAATATGCAATACTGCAGCAGTACGGTACGCTCCTTCGTTTACTGCGCATATTTCTGTATTCGTGTTGATTTCGTGCTTACAACTTACGGCTTTGTGTATTGGACTCGATTGCCTTGTAAATTAGATTTGTTATCTGACCGTTTCTGACGACTCTGGCTTTCTTCTGTGCCAAACTGATCGCGTGATTGTAAAGTGTGACTGCCACCATGCCATCTCGGTACACTGTTCGAGAGTATGCAAACATGCACCTCATTTATGGGGAATGCAGATGCAATGCAAGTGCTGCAGCTAGATTTTATCGAGAGAGATATCCAAGCGTTAAGCGTTATCCAGATCATAGAGTGTTTGCAAATGTTCACCGGTCACTCTTAGAGGGTCGATTTCCACATCAAATATTGAAGGAAAACCCCTCATGCCCTACGAGGACACAGTTCTACAAGAAGTCGCACAAGATCCAAGTACCTCAGTGGAATTGGAGTAAGGACAGGAGTGCCCAAAAGTACCGCTCAACGAGTTTTAAAGGAAAACGAGCTCCACCCGTACCACGTACTACGAGTACAATGTCTTTTACCTCGGAATTACCCTCAAAGACTTGCATTTTGTCAAACGATGTTGCAAAAGCACAGGGAAGATACTTGGACAAAATCATATGGTCCGATGAATCGACATTCAAAAAGGATGGATACATGAACCTCCACAATTTACACGAGAGGCATGTGGAAAAACGAATGGCGAGAGGACAGATCGCAGTATCACTTCAAAGTGAACCGGCATTGCAAACGGAAAAATTATTGGACTTTGAGCTGCCGGAGAACTTAACCGGCGAGGTCTATTTGGACTTTTTACAAAACCACCTACCAGACTTATTAGAAGATGTGCCACTCAGCATTTACGGAACCATGTGATTCCAACAAGATGGCTGCCCAGCGCATTATGCTCGCCCAATCAGAGAATTTTTGAATCAAGAATACCCGGATAGGTGGATAGTGCGGTCTGGATCAATTTCATGGCCAGCCCGTTCACCCGATTTAAATCCGTTGGATTTCTTTTTCTGGGGAGCGGTAAAAGAAAAAGTTTACTCAAAACCAATTGAAGACATAGTCGAGCTGCGCCAAAAAATTGCGGATGCCGCTGAAGTCATCATGGAGGATACGCTCGATTAATAGAACGATCTTTTTTAGGAAGATGTAGGGCCTGCATTGTAGCTGAAGGCAAACAATTTCAGCATTTGCTATAAGTTTAAATTTAAAACTTTAAGCAACAATTTTGTCACAATTTTTTTTGCCCTGGTAGTGTTTCTTTATTAGTTATTTTCCATCTCAATCAAACTTGTACCTTAGAATTAGGGACTTAGAGAAAGCCTAACGTGCAATAAAAGTATTTTAACTAAGTAAAAAGAATTATCTTAATATCGGGTACCCTAGAAAAAATATATTTTTTCTTATGTAATATATAATCTAGCTAGTATTATACCTTTTTGGAATCCTGACTAAATAAACCATCTTTTAAAGTCACTTACCGAAATAGCATAGTACATTTTTTTTTCAGTACAGTCAATTATAGTTGGGCGATGTAAAATGATATTTTCTTTCTTATTTTTTATTATTATTCTTTAAAACTCTACTTAGATTTTTAATTTTATTTTTGTGATAACTGTCACCACATGGCCTATCAACCGTTTTCAGCTTGACGTTGATTTTTGGGACACCTGGTATATATGATAATAATGATTAATTATATCGTCCATTAAATATGAAAGTCCTATTATATAATTGCTTTGTAATTTATATAAAAGGCCTCTCTCACAAAATATATTTCATGGAAGTTTTCGTGAACCCTTTTCTCAGTTCGTTTGTTTCTATGATAACAGAGCAATTTGTCTTATTTAATAATTCACTTGTTTTTATGTAATACACTTTATAGTACCTTTATATATGTATATATATATATTATATATAGCCCCCAGTAACCGTGCCCGTTGGTCGTATCAAAGCGGTCGCGGTGGAATTCTATTTTGTCGTGATAATATCTTCTCGAGTAATTAGATCTTTGGGGCATAAATTCACCGAAACCCTGTCCTCAGAGCGGATTCCTTCTCTGGCGTTCGCTCATGCGCGCGATTCTGACACTTAGTGCATTGCGCACAAAGCTGACAATCGCTTGGGCAGTGATGTATTCTTAATGAATAATAACTATTATTAATATTGAGAAAGCCTTTGCACCGCCGCCCCCTCACATTCGGGGGTAGCAGCATTAGTGTGCGAATTCATTTTGTAAGCCATCGGTGATGCTGATGGCACTGCCTCAATAGTTGTTATAAATGTGATGAACATGACAATATGTCGCACCAAACATAATGGTATGCTTTGTCACTTCATCTAGTCGGGCAGTGAGTCGCTTATTTCAGCTCTCCTTCTTTACTTTCAGTGTATCAGTGTTATGTTAAGCATTGAGTGGTGTTAGCATATTATGAATATTGCATAACAGCATCATTACAATACTCCGGTTGAATCAACATTACACATACATATAAGCGCAATAATATAGTTGTTACACTTTTATAATTGTAAAATATTACGAATCAATTCAAATGTCAGCCAAGGCCCTACAAAAATTGTAAAGATAGACAAAACGCTTTGTTTTTTTTTGCGTGTGCGAGAAAAACAAAGCATAGTACCACAAAATGAATAAAAAATAAAATGTTTAATACACCCTGAAACGCCTGAAACCACTTTAGTCATATCACCAGCCTTATAGTAAGAAACAACATTAGTCATGGCTCCCTTTATCCTTATGGTGCTTCATCAGATACTCCAAGTATTTAATTTGTTAACGGTCCAGCTAATGGCTCATGGCTCATAGTGAGTAACAATTTCAGTTAAAGCACTATCATGTTGTTGATTTGCTGATCTGAGAGGATTCATGATGGTGCATCATAAGATACTCTCGGTCTTAAAATTGATAACAGCCCAGCTAAAGACTCATAGTGAGTAACATTTTTAGTTAAAACACTATAGTTCCATTTCATGTTGATTTGCTGATCTCAGAAGTTCCATGATCAGTTTTTAGATCCAGATCGTTTTATTTCATCGCACTTACTTTTCTACACTTAGTTTCCTACAGTCAAGACGAACCTAATGAGTCCAAACTTAGTAAACCCAATAAGTTTAAACCCATCCAGGATTTCGTCTCCTACCTTCGATTTCTATCTTTAGAGTAGTTCAGTGGTACCAGTTAAAACACACATGTATGTGTACGTTTGTGTTTCAAATGTTAAGTAAAACCGATTATGTGTCTATGATCGCTACCGCAACTAACAAAACGAGCTGATGACCTCGAAACCCCTGATCAGATCTTCATCAATCATGTCAGCTTTTAAACGAAAAAAAAAACCGCTTCGTAATCGGCATTTGATTTTGCTGCATGCCAATGTTTTATAATTGTAAGGTAGACTACATCACAGCGTGTCTGATGGCTTCGTTTAGGAGCTACGATGCCACAGACAGACACACAGATACACAGACACGTCAAACTTATAAGACCCCTCTTTTTGAGTCGGGGGAATAGAACGCGAATAAAATAAGTCGAGTAAACCAGTCCAGCAGTTTTCTTGCAAATCGCAAAAAAACGCCGAAACGCCCCTCGAAAATCAATAATCCATTAATCGTTCGCCAAAAATAATATATACAGTGTCGGTATTGTTACTCCAATGTGTGTGTGTGTGTGTTCAAATTGAAGACCTAAAGTATCTGATGAATATTAGAGAGATATAAATATGGAGCCATGACCAATGTTGTTTATTACTATAAGGCTGATGATATGACTAAAGGGGTTTTGGTTTATTGTTGTTTAAGATAACTTGCCCTATTACCGACCTATTCCACTACGCGCTTTATTTGCCTGGTAACAATTTTAACAATATTTAATATTGTAATTAAAATATATATTGTTAATATAATACACCCGTGACTTAATTATAACTAATTTCATTATTTTTTGTTACTATTATTATATTATAATCTTTATTTATTTCACACAAACAAAACTTAACATAAAATTAATTCAAGTTACAATTTCATTAAGTGCGTCTAGTGCCCCAAACGAAAATCTGTATTTTAGGGCACCAGGAGTTAATAATTAATTGAAATTAATTATTTTCAGGGAGTTTGTAACTATCCCTAATACCGTCAAAAAAAAACCTATTTATTTGCAATAGAAGACCTATGAAGATTACAGGACGCTTTTGTTCGGTTAAAATGATTAAGGCGGCAACTGCGACAAAGCGAATTATGATCACAAAAGTTTGCATTATTTCCGCTAACAATTGTTTACACAGAGACAGTTAGGCGTGATATAATAAAAGTAAGCTTACTTTAGGCTTATTTGATACAACCACAAACAAGCTTCCCTTATGCAAATTCGCCACATTTGCTATTAAGAAACTAAAAATCTGTGTTTATAGTACTGTGTTTGTTTCAATGAGACATAACATTTCATAACTTCACACTTAAGGATACATTTCGCTTTATTCGGTGACATCCTCAAGAACGCTGGGTTGCCTAGTGCCCATAACCGTAGAGCTCGTATGAAGAGAATTGTGAATTGCCCTTCCACCTAAGTGGACTTTAATTTATTGAAAGAGTAAGAGTGACACACTTATAATGTGTTTATTTACAATATATGCATACATTCACATAAAGCAATTTAGTAACAAATGTATAAGACATTGATGATTGTACATATAGTGCTGCACTTGCCACTTCGTAGGCGGAATGAAACAGAAAGGCATCAGAAACGCTCTCGTGTAAACATATATTGGCACGCAGGAAATGCCGTCATATGAAAAGCATTTGCTCGTGGTGGTTGTGGTTGTGATGATGCCACATTCATAAGGAGATACATTTAAAGTAAAGGTTCATTTCCTTGCATTAATCAACTTTACATGCATATTTTCATTCCACGCCAGCAGCTCACATTTTGCTATTGTGACTCGATTACAAATTAAATACACATTGTATAGCAGAATACAAAACATTCGAAATCATAAACTTTAAATTATGTAACTACATATTAATTGAGATGTAACTACATTATATTATTATTCATGAACTGTGAACACACTATTTCTAACTCACATCATAAAACACATAAAACACATAAAGCACAAAATGTACGCATCACAAACATCATTCATTTGAGGGAATACACACAAATGTTGTATTTATGAGAACACGGCCATCAACATGTCAATGTCGATCATTGCTGACAAGGTCGTTATAGCTTCGGCACATTCTAACAATAGGGTTGTAGTAGGAGGTGTTGTTTCGCAACTAAGTAGGGGGAATAGTACTAGGATGTCTCCACTTAAATCTGGTGTATATATAATATAGTCGAATGCGACGGGACTCAAGAGTAAGGACTTAAAGTAAATGTGCTTAACCTATCATGGTAATTGGCAAGTGAGCCACTACACGCAGATATGTCATCTGAACCGTTTCCAAACTTAGGGTGTGAAACCACGTAGGCGCCATCATTTGTTGGTCCTTATGTGCCGCTTCACCTTTACATCGCGCAATTATAATAGACCACCTACTAACATTTTGTGGGAACTCATAAATATATACACAAAAGTTCAACATGTATTAATATTGTTTGACACACGTGCATGTATATGTATATGTTGTATGATAACATTGTATTGTTCATTATCTTGTTTGAATGTCTTTATGCAAAACGAGCATTCTAACAAAACACAACCAAAGGTCATCCATACTACGTACGAGCGCACGTTCACCATTTATTACAAATATACTCTATTATATTATTATTATATTTCATAAATATTAAATTAATACTTGCTATAGTAAGCAGCCAGTTGGTGGATGCGACTGCAACTATTCAAGTATCGTAGCAGTCGTCTATATTTATGGAGGCACAGACAAATATGAATAGTGTAGATTTAGTCCAAATCAACACGATTCAGGTAAACTGATAATAATGAATTGTTGTTATCATCAGGCAAGACGAGGTCGCGTCACGATAGAAATAAATGTTTTGTGATGGCGGCGGCGTTCTGCGAACATATATTCTGTGCGTAACTTTACGCGAACGAGGAATGCGTGCGGTGAACCTAACTCATTCGCGGGTCACTGAGCCATCGTGCTTATATAGCTACTCACTGATTTACAATATGATACAATATGATGCGACTTCTTGGTCGGTTATCCCTTTTTTCAAAGACACTGTGCAAACAAATGGTAGCGTTAAGTGTCTTTTGTTCTTCAAGTGAGATTGTGCGCACAAGACCCGCCCGGGAGAATGAGAACGCAATCGTTCTCGCAAAAAGTTTCTCGCCTGCCTCAATTGCACTTTACTGTTTGCTGTTGCCTGTGACAGCAAACAGTAAAGTGCAATTGAAGACTGTTGCTTTCTTTCCGGCAACTAACGATATATCCATGTTTAATCTCCTGTCACAATGTCATGCACAGCATTTGAATGTTTGTGATCGCACTTTATCAACATTATTGTCACACCAATCATGAGGAGAGCAACGGCAACCATGTTTTCTAACATTTAAATGTTGATGTAATATTTATTAAATTCAGCTTATCTAGTAATACGCCGGTTTTCCTCAATTTGTTGACTTTATTCGTCTACTGGCTTTAACTGTTAGTGCATCCTGACATGTTTCCCCCTTTTCGCATACTGATCCCTCTGTTCCCTTAGCCACCAATGTTGGGCCTCACCCCACGCACTTCTTGTGCAGCCTCTATCATAATATACTTCATCTACACTATTATTGGCATAATAACATGCATCTCCTATATTAACACACACATCACTTTGCTCCAGTATTACAAAGAGGAAGTCTTATTTTATTATGTTTAATATACTTTTTTCGTTTGGTTGCCATGTTGGTGATAAGGCCGCCATTTGTACGCTGCATATACTTATGTATTATCTATCTATGGAAGTGAATGTTGGTTGTGGCAGAAAAAGCATATAAGTAGAATTAACATTATAGAAATGCGCTCATTAGGGAGTCTATGTAGAGTGACGATAACGATAAGGAATAGCACAGTTGCGCGATAGTTTGAAAGAAGATGTAGGAATGCTTCGATCGTTTGGGCACATGGAATGGATGAGTGAAAGAGATTGACGAAAGGAATTTATTAATCTGATGTGGATGGATGCGTTAAACGAGTAAAGCTCAGGAGAGTGTTT
Source organism: Tinea trinotella (assembly GCA_905220615.1). Lineage (NCBI taxonomy): Eukaryota > Metazoa > Arthropoda > Insecta > Lepidoptera > Tineidae > Tinea > Tinea trinotella. The sequence continues at coordinate 87,013 of HG992308.1, read as the reverse complement.
TCCGACCGAATCAGAATCGTCGTCAAGAAAGCTGGGTTAACCGGAGAGCCCATAACCGTAGAGTTTGTATGAAGAGAATAAATTTGTGGAAGTGAAGGAAGCAAGGGAGGTGTGTCAGGATCATGGCATATGGCGCTTTTTTGTCTCTACTTATCCCTGTGGGGAAAAGGCGTGACAGTTCGATTGATGTAATAAGTACCTATATAAATGGATACAAACGGAGACCTCATGAAAAGTGTTAATAATTCTTTTAATATAAAAAGGGAAGTTTCCGTTTTAAGATGCGTTAAGCCTATTCAATGTAATATCTCTTTAACCCTCTTCGAGGATATTTTATTGGGGCGGAGACCTTTCGCAGCGATCCGCCAACAAATTGGAATCGCAAATAGCTCTTTAAAACTTTATTAAGATAAAAAAATATAAATGTATACGTCACCATTATGTGGGGCTGTTATCAAAAGCGATATCATTTAATTAAAAGATAAATGCACCAATTAGATACAGGCAACACACACACACACACGCACACACGCACACACGCACACAGGCGATGGGAATATTGTTTTAATTATTACAACTATTAATAGATGTTAGGCGAAGAGCAATTTGTGTGTAATCCTCCAACGAATTATATTACATATTTACGATAATGAAATTCAATTAATTTCCAATCAACCAGAATTCCATTACAAAATAATTATAATATTAAATGGCGAATATTACATTATGTTGTTTGCCTTACAATTTGCACACAAATGATACAATATATATATACAAATGTCACAAATATAAAAACATAATTGCTTTGGGACATATCGCATCACACGCGCGGCGGCGGCGGCGGTGACAATGGCTTGCCTCCATTGAATGGACAACATCTTTGTGATAGCACAATTGCTAATATCAAACACAATGCCAATGAGAATGGACCGCCATCACCGTTCACTAATATAACAACAAAACGTAATACGTATAATTATGTACTAATAGACAATTGAATGTTGCCTACTATTAAATATTCATTATATATAGAAACTTTGTGTTTGCGCGAATAACAACTCTTCGCACAAACAGATAGACTTGATACTTTCTATAATAAATCATAGCAATGTAACACGTAATGTCCACGCGTTAAGGCTCAGTGTTGCTTGGAGGTGTGCGCGCGTTGTGCCGCAACCACTATATCTCAAATAAATCACTTTTTTGTGCTTTTCTCTGTGAAATAATTTATGTGATAATGGCAAGTTGTTATAAACAATGTCAGGGTCACAGACAACCACCACGACAGCCATGATCATAAACAGTGACATATATTTAAAAAGTATCTTTATGAAGCGCATAATTTATCATTGAGGGGCCTATGCCACGCATTGGTCGCAACTAACACGTGGAAAGCAGTATGAGCTTACGATATTCACAAACTACAACACATACTTGCTGATATCAACGTCACCCCCGCCCGTAACATGTTTCAGTTTTAATAATAATCAGTAACTGCAAAGGAAGTTGGTTGCCATCTAACGTGACTCTACCCTCCAAATCGTATGAGGAGACACTAGACCACTTTAAAATGACGTCATTGTCTAATCGTCGAGTCGTTGCTGATATGATGATGCTATACAAAATAATGCATAATATTATCGATTGTACGCATTTGCTGGAAGAATTCTGTATTAGTATCCCGCGCAGAATACCGAGAGTACAGTGTCCACTCTTTCACATTCCTTTCAGAAGGTCTAATTTAGGACTTAACTCACCTACGACACGTCTTGCATGAAAATATAATGATCTGTCATCAAATTGTGATAGCTTAGATATCAATCACAATTCTCAGAGCGAATTTAAGCGCAAAATAATTGACTGTATCGGACAATGTGACATTTGAATATTCTTTTGGCATAATTTATTATTATGGCAATTTGATGGAATAATAGATATTTTTAATTATTATTATAATATTGAAATTAATACATTTTTTATTATGGCATAATTTATTATTATGGCAATTTGATGGAATAATAGATATTTTTAATTATTATTATAATATTGAAATTAATACATTTTTTATTATGGCATAATTTATTATTATGGCAATTTGATGGAATAATAGATATTTTTAATTATTATTATAATATTGAAATTAATACATTTTTTATTATGGCATAATTTATTATTATGGCAATTTGATGGAATAATAGATATTTTTAATTATTATTATAATATTGAAATTAATACATTTTTTATTATGGCATAATTTATTATTATGGCAATTTGATGGAATAATAGATATTTTTAATTATTATTATAATATTGAAATTAATACATTTTTTATTATGGCATAATTTATTATTATGGCAATTTGATGGAATAATAGATATTTTTAATTATTATTATAATATTGAAATTAATACATTTTTTATTATGGCATAATTTATTATTATGGCAATTTGATGGAATAATAGATATTTTTAATTATTATTATAATATTGAAATTAATACATTTTTTATTATGGCATAATTTATTATTATGGCAATTTGATGGAATAATAGATATTTTTAATTATTATTATAATATTGAAATTAATACATTTTTTATTATGGCATAATTTATTATTATGGCAATTTGATGGAATAATAGATATTTTTAATTATTATTATAATATTGAAATTAATACATTTTTTATTATGGCATAATTTATTATTATGGCAATTTGATGGAATAATAGATATTTTTAATTATTATTATAATATTGAAATTAATACATTTTTTATTATGGCATAATTTATTATTATGGCAATTTGATGGAATAATAGATATTTTTAATTATTATTATAATATTGAAATTAATACATTTTTTATTATGGCATAATTTATTATTATGGCAATTTGATGGAATAATAGATATTTTTAATTATTATTATAATATTGAAATTAATACATTTTTTATTATGGCATAATTTATTATTATGGCAATTTGATGGAATAATAGATATTTTTAATTATTATTATAATATTGAAATTAATACATTTTTTATTATGGCATAATTTATTATTATGGCAATTTGATGGAATAATAGATATTTTTAATTATTATTATAATATTGAAATTAATACATTTTTTATTATGGCATAATTTATTATTATGGCAATTTGATGGAATAATAGATATTTTTAATTATTATTATAATATTGAAATTAATACATTTTTTATTATGGCATAATTTATTATTATGGCAATTTGATGGAATAATAGATATTTTTAATTATTATTATAATATTGAAATTAATACATTTTTTATTATGGCATAATTTATTATTATGGCAATTTGATGGAATAATAGATATTTTTAATTATTATTATAATATTGAAATTAATACATTTTTTATTATGGCATAATTTATTATTATGGCAATTTGATGGAATAATAGATATTTTTAATTATTATTATAATATTGAAATTAATACATTTTTTATTATGGCATAATTTATTATTATGGCAATTTGATGGAATAATAGATATTTTTAATTATTATTATAATATTGAAATTAATACATTTTTTATTATGGCATAATTTATTATTATGGCAATTTGATGGAATAATAGATATTTTTAATTATTATTATAATATTGAAATTAATACATTTTTTATTATGGCATAATTTATTATTATGGCAATTTGATGGAATAATAGATATTTTTAATTATTATTATAATATTGAAATTAATACATTTTTTATTATGGCATAATTTATTATTATGGCAATTTGATGGAATAATAGATATTTTTAATTATTATTATAATATTGAAATTAATACATTTTTTATTATGGCATAATTTATTATTATGGCAATTTGATGGAATAATAGATATTTTTAATTATTATTATAATATTGAAATTAATACATTTTTTATTATGGCATAATTTATTATTATGGCAATTTGATGGAATAATAGATATTTTTAATTATTATTATAATATTGAAATTAATACATTTTTTATTATGGCATAATTTATTATTATGGCAATTTGATGGAATAATAGATATTTTTAATTATTATTATAATATTGAAATTAATACATTTTTTATTATGGCATAATTTATTATTATGGCAATTTGATGGAATAATAGATATTTTTAATTATTATTATAATATTGAAATTAATACATTTTTTATTATGGCATAATTTATTATTATGGCAATTTGATGGAATAATAGATATTTTTAATTATTATTATAATATTGAAATTAATACATTTTTTATTATGGCATAATTTATTATTATGGCAATTTGATGGAATAATAGATATTTTTAATTATTATTATAATATTGAAATTAATACATTTTTTATTATGGCATAATTTATTATTATGGCAATTTGATGGAATAATAGATATTTTTAATTATTATTATAATATTGAAATTAATACATTTTTTATTATGGCATAATTTATTATTATGGCAATTTGATGGAATAATAGATATTTTTAATTATTATTATAATATTGAAATTAATACATTTTTTATTATGGCATAATTTATTATTATGGCAATTTGATGGAATAATAGATATTTTTAATTATTATTATAATATTGAAATTAATACATTTTTTATTATGGCATAATTTATTATTATGGCAATTTGATGGAATAATAGATATTTTTAATTATTATTATAATATTGAAATTAATACATTTTTTATTATGGCATAATTTATTATTATGGCAATTTGATGGAATAATAGATATTTTTAATTATTATTATAATATTGAAATTAATACATTTTTTATTATGGCATAATTTATTATTATGGCAATTTGATGGAATAATAGATATTTTTAATTATTATTATAATATTGAAATTAATACATTTTTTATTATGGCATAATTTATTATTATGGCAATTTGATGGAATAATAGATATTTTTAATTATTATTATAATATTGAAATTAATACATTTTTTATTATGGCATAATTTATTATTATGGCAATTTGATGGAATAATAGATATTTTTAATTATTATTATAATATTGAAATTAATACATTTTTTATTATGGCATAATTTATTATTATGGCAATTTGATGGAATAATAGATATTTTTAATTATTATTATAATATTGAAATTAATACATTTTTTATTATGGCATAATTTATTATTATGGCAATTTGATGGAATAATAGATATTTTTAATTATTATTATAATATTGAAATTAATACATTTTTTATTATGGCATAATTTATTATTATGGCAATTTGATGGAATAATAGATATTTTTAATTATTATTATAATATTGAAATTAATACATTTTTTATTATGGCATAATTTATTATTATGGCAATTTGATGGAATAATAGATATTTTTAATTATTATTATAATATTGAAATTAATACATTTTTTATTATGGCATAATTTATTATTATGGCAATTTGATGGAATAATAGATATTTTTAATTATTATTATAATATTGAAATTAATACATTTTTTATTATGGCATAATTTATTATTATGGCAATTTGATGGAATAATAGATATTTTTAATTATTATTATAATATTGAAATTAATACATTTTTTATTATGGCATAATTTATTATTATGGCAATTTGATGGAATAATAGATATTTTTAATTATTATTATAATATTGAAATTAATACATTTTTTATTATGGCATAATTTATTATTATGGCAATTTGATGGAATAATAGATATTTTTAATTATTATTATAATATTGAAATTAATACATTTTTTATTATGGCATAATTTATTATTATGGCAATTTGATGGAATAATAGATATTTTTAATTATTATTATAATATTGAAATTAATACATTTTTTATTATGGCATAATTTATTATTATGGCAATTTGATGGAATAATAGATATTTTTAATTATTATTATAATATTGAAATTAATACATTTTTTATTATGGCATAATTTATTATTATGGCAATTTGATGGAATAATAGATATTTTTAATTATTATTATAATATTGAAATTAATACATTTTTTATTATGGCATAATTTATTATTATGGCAATTTGATGGAATAATAGATATTTTTAATTATTATTATAATATTGAAATTAATACATTTTTTATTATGGCATAATTTATTATTATGGCAATTTGATGGAATAATAGATATTTTTAATTATTATTATAATATTGAAATTAATACATTTTTTATTATGGCATAATTTATTATTATGGCAATTTGATGGAATAATAGATATTTTTAATTATTATTATAATATTGAAATTAATACATTTTTTATTATGGCATAATTTATTATTATGGCAATTTGATGGAATAATAGATATTTTTAATTATTATTATAATATTGAAATTAATACATTTTTTATTATGGCATAATTTATTATTATGGCAATTTGATGGAATAATAGATATTTTTAATTATTATTATAATATTGAAATTAATACATTTTTTATTATGGCATAATTTATTATTATGGCAATTTGATGGAATAATAGATATTTTTAATTATTATTATAATATTGAAATTAATACATTTTTTATTATGGCATAATTTATTATTATGGCAATTTGATGGAATAATAGATATTTTTAATTATTATTATAATATTGAAATTAATACATTTTTTATTATGGCAATTTGATGGAATAATAGATATTTTTAATTATTATTATAATATTGAAATTAATACATTTTTTATTATGGCATAATTTATTATTATGGCAATTTGATGGAATAATAGATATTTTTAATTATTATTATAATATTGAAATTAATACATTTTTTATTATGGCATAATTTATTATTATGGCAATTTGATGGAATAATAGATATTTTTAATTATTATTATAATATTGAAATTAATACATTTTTTATTATGGCATAATTTATTATTATGGCAATTTGATGGAATAATAGATATTTTTAATTATTATTATAATATTGAAATTAATACATTTTTTATTATGGCATAATTTATTATTATGGCAATTTGATGGAATAATAGATATTTTTAATTATTATTATAATATTGAAATTAATACATTTTTTATTATGGCATAATTTATTATTATGGCAATTTGATGGAATAATAGATATTTTTAATTATTATTATAATATTGAAATTAATACATTTTTTATTATGGCATAATTTATTATTATGGCAATTTGATGGAATAATAGATATTTTTAATTATTATTATAATATTGAAATTAATACATTTTTTATTATGGCATAATTTATTATTATGGCAATTTGATGGAATAATAGATATTTTTAATTATTATTATAATATTGAAATTAATACATTTTTTATTATGGCATAATTTATTATTATGGCAATTTGATGGAATAATAGATATTTTTAATTATTATTATAATATTGAAATTAATACATTTTTTATTATGGCATAATTTATTATTATGGCAATTTGATGGAATAATAGATATTTTTAATTATTATTATAATATTGAAATTAATACATTTTTTATTATGGCATAATTTATTATTATGGCAATTTGATGGAATAATAGATATTTTTAATTATTATTATAATATTGAAATTAATACATTTTTTATTATGGCATAATTTATTATTATGGCAATTTGATGGAATAATAGATATTTTTAATTATTATTATAATATTGAAATTAATACATTTTTTATTATGGCATAATTTATTATTATGGCAATTTGATGGAATAATAGATATTTTTAATTATTATTATAATATTGAAATTAATACATTTTTTATTATGGCATAATTTATTATTATGGCAATTTGATGGAATAATAGATATTTTTAATTATTATTATAATATTGAAATTAATACATTTTTTATTATGGCATAATTTATTATTATGGCAATTTGATGGAATAATAGATATTTTTAATTATTATTATAATATTGAAATTAATACATTTTTTATTATGGCATAATTTATTATTATGGCAATTTGATGGAATAATAGATATTTTTAATTATTATTATAATATTGAAATTAATACATTTTTTATTATGGCATAATTTATTATTATGGCAATTTGATGGAATAATAGATATTTTTAATTATTATTATAATATTGAAATTAATACATTTTTTATTATGGCATAATTTATTATTATGGCAATTTGATGGAATAATAGATATTTTTAATTATTATTATAATATTGAAATTAATACATTTTTTATTATGGCATAATTTATTATTATGGCAATTTGATGGAATAATAGATATTTTTAATTATTATTATAATATTGAAATTAATACATTTTTTATTATGGCATAATTTATTATTATGGCAATTTGATGGAATAATAGATATTTTTAATTATTATTATAATATTGAAATTAATACATTTTTTATTATGGCATAATTTATTATTATGGCAATTTGATGGAATAATAGATATTTTTAATTATTATTATAATATTGAAATTAATACATTTTTTATTATGGCATAATTTATTATTATGGCAATTTGATGGAATAATAGATATTTTTAATTATTATTATAATATTGAAATTAATACATTTTTTATTATGGCATAATTTATTATTATGGCAATTTGATGGAATAATAGATATTTTTAATTATTATTATAATATTGAAATTAATACATTTTTTATTATGGCATAATTTATTATTATGGCAATTTGATGGAATAATAGATATTTTTAATTATTATTATAATATTGAAATTAATACATTTTTTATTATGGCATAATTTATTATTATGGCAATTTGATGGAATAATAGATATTTTTAATTATTATTATAATATTGAAATTAATACATTTTTTATTATGGCATAATTTATTATTATGGCAATTTGATGGAATAATAGATATTTTTAATTATTATTATAATATTGAAATTAATACATTTTTTATTATGGCATAATTTATTATTATGGCAATTTGATGGAATAATAGATATTTTTAATTATTATTATAATATTGAAATTAATACATTTTTTATTATGGCATAATTTATTATTATGGCAATTTGATGGAATAATAGATATTTTTAATTATTATTATAATATTGAAATTAATACATTTTTTATTATGGCATAATTTATTATTATGGCAATTTGATGGAATAATAGATATTTTTAATTATTATTATAATATTGAAATTAATACATTTTTTATTATGGCATAATTTATTATTATGGCAATTTGATGGAATAATAGATATTTTTAATTATTATTATAATATTGAAATTAATACATTTTTTATTATGGCATAATTTATTATTATGGCAATTTGATGGAATAATAGATATTTTTAATTATTATTATAATATTGAAATTAATACATTTTTTATTATGGCATAATTTATTATTATGGCAATTTGATGGAATAATAGATATTTTTAATTATTATTATAATATTGAAATTAATACATTTTTTATTATGGCATAATTTATTATTATGGCAATTTGATGGAATAATAGATATTTTTAATTATTATTATAATATTGAAATTAATACATTTTTTATTATGGCATAATTTATTATTATGGCAATTTGATGGAATAATAGATATTTTTAATTATTATTATAATATTGAAATTAATACATTTTTTATTATGGCATAATTTATTATTATGGCAATTTGATGGAATAATAGATATTTTTAATTATTATTATAATATTGAAATTAATACATTTTTTTTTCTTTAACATTACATTTTAAGATGCATGCTATGATTGTTATTTAGGAAGTTGCAATTAGTGTTATTATTGTAAACATTGTTAACAATCTTGTAAATTAATAAATAACCGATCGATTTATTAAAAAGTGCTATTTTAAGTATTAAAAATTGTAAAAGTTGATCCTTTTTGTTTTCAAATGGTTAAACAAAAGTATATTAGGTAGTTTGACCCACGGAACATAATACTGTATTTATGAGTTCTGTGCTTTAACCTGTGAATGGCAAAAGGGCTACATTCGAGGATTGTATTATATTATTTATTGACAGCTAGGTTGCCTAGTGGCCATCACCTTAGAGTTTTTATGAAGAGGATTGTGAATGTGAAGGAAGCAAGAGAGTTGTGTCAGGATCGTGGCAAGTGGCGCTCCATTGTCCCCGCCTATCCCTGTGCTCTATGAAGCACATAGGGGGCCTCATAGTGAGAGTGTCTTATACTATCACACAGTACTTTCGTATGATGTGATAGATACTCAAGATTGCCATATGGAGTGCCACATATCACTACATATTATAAAACTCCCCCGCCGCGTCTGTCTGTCTGTTCGCGATAAACTCAAAAATTACTGAATGAATTTTGATGCAGTTCTTCTAACCACGAAGGTTTATGTGAATGATTTGTTAGGTTTTTGTGTTAATTGGTCGACAGCATCCCTTTGAGTTATAACAAAACAATGCATGGTCTTTTATAGATCTATGGCATATATTCACCCATTATATCATCGTTACGTCAAGTGCGCTAATTGCAAAGCTGTTCACATACACCATTAATTCTTATGAACTTAAATACTTCAGTTGCCTTAAGCACATTATTATAATTTAAATGCATCCTCATGGTCCATCATCAAGTGCTCCAGGTCTTCAATTTAGTAAGGGCCTATCTAAAGGCTCATACTCATATCACTATTTTTATTGTCAATATTTATTTATTTGGTTCTTCAGAATATTTTCTTTCATCGTTCCCACTTTCCTGTCCGCAAAAGTGCATACTTTAACTAATAGAAAAGCAATTCGAACACATCTGCTGTTATTGCATGACCAATTGACCAGACCTGAGTAAGGTATAGTGAATATCACCATGAACTGTTGCGGCGGTCTCACAACACCTAAAAACACTCATCCATCCAATTGGTCATTCTGAGTTAACTGTTTTACTTACGCTCTTGTACAAATTTATTTTAATGAAAAGCCAACTCCTCAAAATCTAGTTCTTTGTTATCATCATTCTCGACATGAACTTCACTTGCCTAATGGTAGTGGCTCGCGTTAACAAACCATTATTCTGCGGAGAGAACAACCTCTGCCAAAAGTGATGTCTGTGCTTTATGGGATGATGTATGTACTCGTATGTTAGATAACGCATGTATAGTTTGTACAAATACACACATTTGTTGATTTTGTGCAGCTCATTGTCTCGCCCTGCTCGCAATCACATCGTTCACAATGCCTCTCTACTCCAGCTGCTTAAAAGAACTCACTGTTTAATTACGTATATTACATATACAACGCATGTAGGCCTCCCAATAGGTGGACGAATAACCGGTGCATGCAACATCATTTGCATCAAATCAATAAGATTAAAAACTATGAAAAATGGGTGCCTCATGATTTTACTGATCTGCAGAAAGGAACGCGTGTTGAAACTTGCGTAGCCTTGTTTAATTGGTAAAGAAATGATGCAAACTTCAATACAAATTAAACTATTCGAATGAAACATTACAAAGTCTAATGTAGGCACACACAGTATAAATGAACACAGTAATCATTCAAGTTGTGTTAAAGTGTGCTTCCTACTGTAGTTGGGTGTACTGTGTGCGGCTGGCGAATGATTTGGTATTCAGGCATGGCCCATACACAAATGATTGGATTCAAGTGTTTGTAATTAGTTCGCATGTATATATATATATATCAAAGCACCTCATCTCGGGGCCTAAAGGAGAACAACGCCCGGGGGAAATTACACGCGCACAGAAACGTCTCAATATTAAAAATGAAAATGAATTGTTATTTACAATAATGTCCGAATGGCGCACATTGTAGCAGGCCGGCAAAGACCCCACACATACTTGTATTATACTTTTCACACAATTTGGACAACTTCATTGGAATTAATGGAATGCCACTACCTCGCATCGGCAGACTGGCCAAATGGTCACCAAGTACGTGGGCAGGCATTATACTCGTATTTATTATTTATTTACTAGCCGTGCGCTGCGGTGTCACGGATTCTTTCCCCGGATTCGTGATTCGTTTATGCAGAATAACCACAATGGCGAATACCTATGCAATTGGCGGGCAAGTATAGCGCGAAGTGTGGCCACTGCGATCATAACTGACATATTTGTGTGGCGGACATAAACAATTTTTCTATTTCCCGCTTTTTGACGCGCGAACCTCAATCATTGTTCAGTAAACAATAAACATCATCGCGCTCGTTTTATAAATGGAGCTCACACGCATTCGCAAACAATTCAACAGCGCTTTACTTTTCGCAGATACATACGCTCAGCGCTGAGCAACACCGCAATGGAGCACCGCAACTGGTAACAGCGTCACTGCACCACTCACTCGGGTATGTACGCCGTTGTTCGCGGCCACACACACACACACACACACACACATGTGCATTGACCGCATTCCATTTGGTCGCAGGGCACGATGGAGCTGGAAGAGATGTACCTGGGCGAGAATGGCACGTACGGCTTCAACGCGAGCGGCGGCGCGCTCAACGGCACCTACGAGAACTGCCCCAACATCAACATCCCAGTGGTGTACCTGGTGACGCAGGTGCTGTACGCGCTGGTCTGCGTGGTGGGTCTGCTGGGCAACACGCTCGTCATCTACGTGGTACTGCGCTACTCTAAAATGCAAACGGTCACCAACATGTACATCGTGAACCTGGCCATCGCCGACGAGTGCTTCCTCATCGGCATACCCTTCCTTGTGACCACCATGTCGCTGCGGTCGTGGCCGTTCGGCAGGTTCATGTGCAAGGCGTACATGATCTCCACGGGCATCAATCAGTTCACGAGCAGCATCTTCCTGTGCATCATGAGCGCAGACCGTTACGTCGCCGTCTGCCACCCAATCGCCGCGCCGCGTCTTCGCACGCCGTTCGTGTCGCGCGTCGTCTCCGCCGCCGCGTGGACCGCCTCGGCGCTCGTCATGACGCCCATCTTCATGTACACCAACCTGATTCCGCACGACGCGGGCCTCTCCTGCAACATCGTCTGGCCCGAGAAGGACGCCAACGAGGGCCAAGCCACCTTCACGCTCTATTCCTTCGCTCTCGGCTTCGCGGCGCCGCTCACGCTCATCTTCGTATTCTACTGCCTCGTCATAAGAAAACTGAAGACGGTCGGCCCCAAGAACAAGTCCAAGGAGAAGAAGCGCTCCCACCGCAAAGTGACCAAGCTGGTGCTGACGGTGATCGCAGTGTACGTGCTCTGCTGGCTGCCCTATTGGGCGTTCCAAGTGGCGCTCATATATTCCACTCAGACGGAGTGCGCGAACCGCATCACGATCACCGTCTTCCTCGTCGCCGCCTGCTTCAGCTACTCCAACTCGGCCATGAACCCCATCCTGTACGCCTTCCTGTCCGACAACTTCAAGAAGAGCTTCCTGAAGGCGTGCACGTGCGCCACGGGCAAGGACGCGAACGCGGCGCTGCACGTCGAGAACAGCGTGTTCCCCAGAAAGAGAGGCGGCGCCGCGGCGAGAGCGCACGCACGGGCCGCCCGCTCAGCCGCCCTCGCACTGCCGGCCGCGCGGTCCGACGCTTCCACCGCGGCGACGTCGCGCTCGGACGCGGCTCTGGCGCTGCAGCCCCTGTCGGCCGCCAGCGGTCTGCTGTGAGCCATTGAGCATCGATGTATTTGTATTGTAAAAATGTACATATCGTTCGTGTGTGTATATATATAGATGTGAGAGTTGTAATAAATTTGTATGAGTATGTACGCGCGCGCGTGTGTGTTTACTCGCGGCCATCAATCACAACGGCCAATATATAATGGCGTTCGTTTGTGTCATCGATATTTCATATAAGTGAGTGCGTCCGCAAACAGACAACATGTCATCGCAGACAAACACCCCTTCATGCCTGAAATAGTTGCCAACGCCCGAGAGCGTTCCAATCATTTGTTGTATTATCAAAATTGTGTCCGCGCGCTCTCGCAAATTAATTCCACAAAATCTGTGCCCAAAACATATTGATCGGTGTCACGAACAGAACCCACTGATCGGTGATCGCACCAATTCGCGTCTTCGTCAGCCGTCAGCTATTTTTAGCATAATAATTATCCGCACGGGTGCAATTCCTAATTATCCTAATATGTAATCAATGTTATTAATTCGCGCTCATTCACATACCTATTGCGTACTAACTCAATGCTAATGCCGGCCGGCATGGCGTGGCCGTGCGCTATTATTGGGTCGTAATCCTATGATCGTGTCGAGTGTCACATAAACATCGCATAATCAATATATTTTATAGCGTCGGAACTTCTACTCATAAAAAATCTCTTTTCCATTTTATATCCAATATTGTTTTATATATATATATATATACCTACATAGAATATACTTAAGAGCAAGCGCCTTGAAGCACGAAGTGGTGTTCAATTGAGTGTTACACATTTTCAGAAAGTTGTGTAACTCGTTTTTGTATTATTAGCAAATTCTATTATCCCGTTGACCCAAATTGACCAGCTCACAGTGGTAGCAGTCAGCGCTGATGGGTGCAGAAGGAGGCCATGTTTGATGACACAAAGCCACGCACAAAAAAAAACATTAAACAAACATCCATTTATAATTAAACAAGCAATAGATCCTTCGTGCTTGTAAAAGAAAAAGCTGTTACCCCCGCAATGGCAGTTATACTTTGCATATAGTCCTTTATTATTATTATTATTAGATATAAATTATAAAGGAGCCAGCCCTTCTTTGCAAATATTAAACATAATATTTGTTTCACTTGACACTTTGCAATACATACACATAGAATTGTCACGCCTTTTAGGCAGAGACCATCGCATTCACAATGCTCTATGGTTATGGGCTAGATAAATGTATAATAGTGCCTATGTATACATAGTTATGAACATTTCATGCAAATTCAAAGGAATATCGATGAGTAAAAAGTGAAATTGCCAATGTATCATTCTCTCAGACAGATGTTAGTAAAAGCGTTCGCTGACTCGGCATAAATTCAAAATAAATCGCTAACTCACTCAGACAAGCGCTATCATATATATGTGTGCGTGCACATGTAGTGATATAGAGATTATGATAGGGGCAGCATTAGAGGGAGAAATATGAATCACGAAACTTACGAATTGCTTATATTTCCAAAATATAATAATGAACCGTGCGCACAACACAGAGATACTTGGCGACACATTAAGCAACAACCCGGCGCATAAAACATTATCCCCACTTTTACGCCCAGCACTAATTGCTGCTCACTTTTATGACACACACACACGCACACACACACACACACACATGTTAAATATACCTCCTTACTTAATATTGTAAAGTAAGGGTTCATTCATTGATGCTAAAAATAAATTCACAAAATATATATTGTGTTGCAAATATCTATATAATACTAGCGGCCCGCTCCGGCTTCGCACGGGTATAAAATACTGAAAAAATTATTAAAATCGATTCAGTAGTTTTGATTCTTTCATTACTGCCCGTGGCCGCACTCGTTAAATTTGGAGTAAAACAATTCCTCTTTCAATATACCATGAAGATTCCTGCTATCTTTGGAATATCTAAATTCATAAACTACATTTTTACTTTTTTTTTTCATTTTTAACTATTTATTGTATTTTTAAAATTAAAGCTTACATTTATTATTTACCTAATTAATCCTAACCTAATTGGGTTAGTAATATACATAAATATATTTACAATAGCTAATTATTTATATAATTGTGGGATTTCAAAAATACGCGAAGTAATGTCTTGGATATAGACAGAGGTCAATTAAAAATACTCGAAAAAATTGCTTTTCGTGCGACTAAAAACAAAAAATAATCAACAATCATCAACAACAAAAGAGAAACGCTACGTCCCGCAATTTTTATGCTGTAAAGGGCCATATTGATCTATAATAAATCAACAAAGTATTTAAGGTATTTAATTGGATAAGGATTAATGCTGTATTGGTTAAAATCGCTTCAAAAATTAGCGATTATTTGTCGTAATAAGTAAATGACAAAAAAATGTTATTGTGGGATATCCATAAGAGATAAACATATACCATCGCGGAGTTTTCTGTAGACCTTTTCAATGTGTACAATACTTAGTACATTTTTTTGATAAATCTCGTATGGTTCAGCCTGCGTTTGCAATGTAAGCGGAAAAAATGTAATTATTTACGACATCACATTAGACATCTATTTAAAAAAATCTCATCAAAATCCGTTGCGTAGTTCAAAAGATTTAAGCATACATAGGGATATAGGGACAGAGAAAGCGACTTTGTTTTATACTATGTAGTGATATATACAGATGTTGTACAACCCTATACTAAGAAGCAGTGAAAAAACACACAAGAGTCGGCCGCACGGATTATCATTAGATTCGTATTTGCTAACTTTAACCGACTTCAAGGTGCCCCCCACCCTCACTCACCCCCACGGGGCCTACAAATACTATTCACTCACTCGTGTGTATGAGATGAGTTCGCGTTTTCACCTGAGAGAGGTGCCTTTGTATTTGTGGTAGCACGCACACATTAATGTAGGATTTGCGATCACAATCCGCCACAAAGGATACACTATTCATAAATAATAAGAGACCCTCACTCGGGTCGTAACTAAAGCAATAACTGTGTCACAATGAAACATAATATATATGAAAGTGCGCCACTTCACTTGGATTAACAGGCGGCCACCGCTCAAAACACCATTCATCACTGAACTGTCTAAAAGCCAATTCAGCCCAGTCCGAGTGAACGAGGAAGAGTCATGCATACGACTTGGAAATTTATAGAAAACGGCTGAACTATGTATGTGTTTGGTGTTTCACACATTTAGCGTGGCGGCTCCAAAAGTGTGCGAGCCCCAATCGGCCGCCATGCGCATTGGAAGTAACCAATGAGTTTATAATTGGCAACAGATGAGAAGTGCAAGTGACGCTCAAACAATATAAAATGCAACACCTAATGAATTCCTGGCAAATACTTTATCCCCAACATTTCTAATACAAGTAATTAATTAATTTAGCTTAATTACCATAAAACACCATTGTTTTTGTTTATCGCTTAGTATTTAACTTTGCCAGTGTGAACGTAATAATCAATTATGATGATGCTCGTCTTAGTCAAGGGGCTCCACGTGCATCAGATTTGTATGAACTGCCCTCGTGCAAAGTGGTTTCATTCAACAGTTTAGACTTAACGCTCAATCCAGACAGAGTGGAATTAGTCTAGATGAAAAACACGCGCATAAACTTGCTCCATTATTTCTACTTAATTGAACAACGAAGCGCGCATGCCAATTTGGCGCCTATTACGAATGGCATAGTGCACAAATTATTGTGCTCATAATATTAAATGTGTGTGCGTGTGTTTGTTGATAATACCAAGTGAAATGATTATTTGCCAAAAATGTATGAATGCGAATGCGTCGTGTTGAATGTTCACTCAGTTGCACTCCAACGCACAAACAAGTGCTCAGCGCTCACAGACTGTATTGTTGTGCACATATCACGTTAGCAACGCACGCAGCGGTTATTGCCTCCGCATAACAATTATGATCATCACCCAGTTCAGTTCTATGCAATCAGTAATAATGGTTGAAAATATGAAATTGCCCTTTTATAGTGATAGATACTTTGAATCGGCATAAAACCTTCATGCTGTGTGATATTGCGCGTATAACTTTTTTACATGATATTTATAAAGTTTTTGTTTAAAAAAAGTGCGTCATTTACGACTTTCAATTGTTTTCTTATTCACCTCCAAGATGGATACTTCGAAAATCCGAGTAACGCGGCAGAAGCGGCTCACAATATCAATGCTGCGTTTGGAATGAAGACTGCTAATGAACGAACCGCGCGTATTTGGTTTAAACGCTTTCGTAATGGAAACTTGGACTTGGAGGACGAGCCATGTGAAAGACCACCCACGCAGGTGAATAACGCTGAATTGAAGATGGTGAAAGCCGATCTAAGTTAAACTACCCAGGAATTAGCAGCATAGTTTAACGTTACCTTGCCTACAATATTGACTTAATCAATGGGAGATGTGTCAGGATCGCGCCACTCGCCACAATCCTGACACAACTCCCTCGCTTCCTTCACATTCACTTCATACAAGCTCTATGGTTATGGGCACTAGGCAACCTGGCTTTTTTGAGGATGTCTCCGATTTGGTCGGAAAACATCCTCCTAGGCCTGCATTGTTTAACGCATCCATCCACATGAGATTTCCATTTTAATACCTTTCGTCACTTACGGCGCAACGATTTGGTTGCCTATAACCAAGATGGAGACCGCACACGACAACAATTCCAACGCATCGCAATTGCTGACAACACCGCTCGAAGACATTGAGGACATCCACATGTGCAGTTGGTGGTGATGACACTTTCCACACAACGATGCCATTGCAGAGCAACCACTTCCAGCATCGATCATCGACACAATACCAACGAATACAAGTATGTATTCGAGAGAACTTCGCGAGGAAGAAGAAAAACAACTATGGCGCCGATCTGATGGGTCCAAGACAAGAACAGGGTCAGGGATTTAAACATAAATATTTCAACAGCACTTGACATGAACAATTGCCGATTTGTACTCAAAAATTAAAACTCTTCTTTTCCTAAAATGTAACATATTTATTTAAACAAAATATTTACCCTCATTATCAATACATTGTTGCCATCTAATCGGAAGTTCATTAATGCCTTATGCGATAGAACTCTGGGGATAAAGATTCGACAAACTGGGTGATAGCATTTTGTACAGCCTTTTGGGAGAAAAACTCTTTACCACGTGGAAAATTGTCCAAATCACATAAAACTGGAAGTCCGTTGGGAGCAAAGTCTGGCAAGTATATTATAACAGGCAGCATTCGTATTAACAAAAACAACTCTTACAGTACAGCAGTGCTTTTGGGTGTCGAAAGCAACTGCAAAAACTCCACTCTATTTTATAAATGCCGCCTAGCACTACAAGAGGTATGTATCACAAACCAGGTTACCACCCTGTAGTGGATCGCTGGGCAACGACGCGGCAGATGATCAGGCTAGGAGGGGATCGTGCTTTTAGGCAAATAGAACGGCACAAATGGTACACGTACGTTTCCAGTTTGTGCGCAACTAGCTGCGCCAAAGAACAAGTAACCTGCATAAAAGTGCGACCATGCACAACAGAATGCAGGCAGTTCTGGGAAGCCCTTCTTCATATGGATAGACGCTTGACCGGACGACTAGGTACATACTAAATCCTAACAGAGCCAAACTCCGCATTATACTAGGTGCTATAACGAGACAATGTTACAAGACAAGGAATCAGCTGCGCATGTGCTCTTGAGTTGCAGCAGCGTGGCCGAAGCGAGACACGAGTGCCTTGGCAACGCGGGGACGCCAACGTAGCGCCATCTACCCGTAGTGTATAAAACTAAAACAACGTGTTGGATGTTTTCGTTTTCTATATTATAACCATAATGCTTGTGGCGTTCGTTAGATGGCGCTGAGTTATCTTTTATCAATATTACTCATTTATCATGCTGGCTGCTTTTAGTGTAAATAATTTATTCATTTTGTTTAAATGTTGCAATAGTGCGATCAAATTAAACAATATTATAAATGTAAATATAATAAAATATAAAAGTTTGGAGTCAACATTTCAATGAATATTTAATCTCAGTTACTACAGCTAATTTCAGTGACATATGAGAAGTATAGAATCTGAAATATCTTATTATATAGAGTCTGGCTAATGAAAGTAAAGAAAGAAAAGCGCAGCAAATTCAAAAAAATATTAGTATGGTATCCCTCAAAGTTTGATGAAATATGTGGATAAAAATTACTTGATACTTGGGTTTGTTTGTTAGTTATTGTTTTGAATACATAGGTTACATAGGTTTGACGTACAATCGTAGCTTAAGTTCAGCGGCAACAGAATGGGACTACTACAATTAATAATTTTAGTAGAAACTAAAAGGCTTTTTCCTAGAAATGTATGGAAAATTAAAACTATTATATTATAAATTACTACTCCTGTTGAAAGTAACTATAATACGATGGCGACACTAGTTTTATAAAATCAAAAACTGAACAAACTCTCAAGTTATTAGTTTTCACATCATACACCGCTGCATCCGATGGAACCACTCGCCCTTAGGGGTCACTACGACGGCCACTGCTTCCTCGGCGTCCATTAAACGTTTTCCTTTTATTTTCGGGAATAAAAGAAAATCGCAAGGTGACCTATACGGCGGCTGGCGTAGTAATTCCACGTGTGACGCTGCCAAATAGTCGATCGTTTGTTTGGCGGTGTGCGAAGAGGCGTTGTCGTGGCGCAGGATGATCCCACTGCGAGGTTGTTTCTCTAAGACAAGTGGCAAACAATCGTTAGTGCACCACTGTGCGATCTTCTAAAACAATTGTTGCCTAATGAGCTCTCCTTCCGAAGAACGGGGCTACCATCTTTTTTTCCCACGCTTCCACCTCTCTTCACTTTAGTCGGCAACTCCTCGGAAGGAAACACCCACTCAGCAGACTGGAGTTATGGACTTCAGGATCATAACAGCATTTGAGTCACTTCTGTTAAATCTATTAAATCACAGCACTAATCAACGCGGCGGAGTCAAATTATTAGGTATCCACCAAAGCACAAAGCTTGCTGACCCCTAAATGTTCATGAAGGATTTTGTGCACTTGACTCATACCGATACCTAAGCTCGTCCGAATCTGCTGGTGGTATGTTCAGTGGTCGCCGTAGAAGGCTGTCCCTCAACGCAGAGCATCGGTGAGATGAGTGCGACCACGTTTGAACACATAAACCAGTTGTAAACGAGATGGCTTCATCGTGAATGGCCAATCGAAGGCAATCATAACTTTCTTGTTGGCCTCAATTACATCGAAACTCATAAAAAATGCGTTGAATTCTTGCTTACGTCGTTGCCATTATGCCAACCAAAGCGCTTCACCCTGGCAAAGCTGGCGGCGAGTAATTCGGTTTGGTGAATGAAACGAGGGAACCAGTTTTGGCAGATGCAAGTGTCACACATAAAAGTGTCCATTTGGGAAAGCAGAACGCGCATCGATTATCATTTCAATAAATAGATACAACAGGCAAATGGCGGCCAGCCATAATACCACATCCGCGTTCATAACCCGCGTCTCTCACGTGAGTACATGCCAGGAGCCCTCGCATCCTCGTGTGCCATCATCAGGTTATAATTCATTATTATTAAAAAAATGCATTCATATTCAAATCTCATTCATTCTTTAAAAAGTATCGGTCTTCTTCTTGATTCCAACAAGAGCGTTTCAATTTCACACCGTTGACCACATAGCGTCAAAGCACCTCATGGTCCATCATCAGGTACTCCGGGCCTTTAGTTTGCTAACAGCCACCCAGAATATTTGCTTTCATTGTACCTACTTTCCTACTTGTAGTTAAATGCATTTTTTTAAAGAAAACTGAAACTCTCGGAAACATAAAAAAAGCGTTCCAGGATTCGGGGAATGAAAAACAATACATACACGCCATGTTGTTCTATCCATGGAACAGCTCTGAAACATCAATATGGTCGATCACCTGGAAGCCGTTGCCGTTTGGTTGCGGCACCAGCCAACACACAGCACTGCTAGGGACGTATACGTTCCATCCGTGATGTTTGCTATTCCGCTCCTCATATTACTTAGAAGTGGCCATTTGTAAATTAATTGTTGCACAGATCTCAATTTTATTTGAGTCATGAAATTTAAATTTCTTTTTAATTTCTAAGTAGCAAAGTCTTTATTACAATATTATTAGGTTGGATTTTTTTTATTGTGACTCGACATATGATAACACCCCGCTTGATGTTAAGCACTTGAAGGACACACCAAGGAGGGTGATCCATTAATGGGTGTCACTGCTAATACAATTCAATAACCGTAAGTAGCAATCACATCCACTATACCGGCCTAGTTGCTTCACAGTCTGTATACTTGTAAGTGGTGGAACTACCCTGGATCGGCAGACTGGGAACCACTGCCTACCGCCTCTTTTTTTAATAACAAATATTTGCGATATTCAATATAATTACTAAATATTACAAATAAAAGCTAGGGAACAAATATTTGCTCTTAGTGGGCTTTACGCGCAACATATCAATCGCTAACCGTTCGTTAAAAATAAATGGCGGTTTATATTATTCCAAGTAATGGAAAAGTCAAGACGATTGTCTTACACGTTGACATCTATCCAAGAGCTGCTATGTAGTGTCTGTCGGCATATTGCAGTTAAGTAGTGCTGTGACTTCCATCGTCAGCTCAGCAGCATAAAGTGATCACTCTCATACGCAAACACCTCAATCATTAATAGGTTTTATTTGATTTCAAAGAGAGTACAACAAACATCTTTATATGGATATAATATTATAAAATGTTTCTCGATATCATCAGATATAGATTTGATCACAATGGATTCACCTCGACAGTATGCCTACCCTTGCAAACACACAGAAAAATAAAAAAAACATGGAGTCGATTTGTATACCTCCTCATTTTGGGAAGTCGGTTGATAAACAAAAATTACATCTCCCTATCTCCGCTACAAATGAATAAACGTTTTCCTTTTTGTAAATCTGCTAATGATTAGAGTGGCGGTTATACAAATATGTTTGGAATTAAAAATGCATTCAGCTTAGATTCAAGTGTAGCGCACTCCGGCTACCTGCCAATAAAAGTCCCGTCAAAATCGGTCCAGCCATTTCAGAGATTAGCCGGAACAAACAGACAGACAGACAAAAATTGTAAAAAATGTCATTTTGGTGTATGTACCGTATATATATTCATATACATGTATAAAAAACGGTTATTTCAATATTACAAACAGACACTCCAATTTTATTATATGTATAGATTTATATAATAAATTAAACTTTTATGCGGCTTACTATTGCGTTTATTTTTGTTTAATAATTTTACATTTTTTTTCTTATTCCGACGTTTCGAGAGCTTTGCAGCCATTGTGGAGACTGGGTGTTGGTTTGTTTGTTGTTGTTTCCAAAACTACCCCGTTTCATATTTTGATTTTGTTTTATTGTTCCCGGTTTTTACAAAAATAACTGACGGTGTCATCAGGTTTGAAAGTTTGCTGAGCTTGGGAGTCAAATTTGTGTACTATTGAGTCCCAGGCGTTAGATATATAGTTAGCCGCATAGATATATAGTTGAATTGTTTAATTCTATTCATATAAGTTTAGCGAGTAGCATTGTTGGGCAAAACGGTGTACTCATAAATGTCTCCAGCCGATTGTAGCATTGCAGTTTAGTATACCTACCTCTCTGAAAGATGTGTGCCGTTCGCATATCGGCTGAGGTCAACAAACAATGTTGACACGTTTTATGGAAAATTGTTACAATATTGATAAGCATCCTTCACCCCGGCGATAACCCCCGACCTGCCCCCGAACGTATCACGCCAATGTACATCTTAACGCCACAGCCACAACGGCCATAAAGCCACACACTCGCTGCTTATCTATCCACACTCAATACTAGATTGAGTTGTGTCATGTTGCTGGTCTTAGTTTGGGAGAATCACTTGGTTATACAGAATGTCTCGTGATCGTGGCGGGGTTGGGCGGCGCGCCCAAAACAGCTAATTACTAAAATGGCCCACCCCGCTCACCACACCCACCCTTAATTGGTTACTCATCACACACACGCGCTTGCCGCTCTCCTTGCGTCACAAATTCACGTGAACCCGCGACCCCTCACCAACACATTATGCATGCACATTGCTTACTCAAACTCATTCCACATACAAAAAATGTCACATTAGGTCGACCGCACTCTGAATCGACCTATTAGACCGGCAGATAACAACGCACACACAACTCTGATAACATGAGGTCGCGCGATAACCCCCCGCTCGAGGACGCTCCCGGTGTCATTTCCACCATCGGCGACATATTAATTATGCCCATTACGTTTTCTATAATATAAAAATACACAACTAGTTTGCGCTGTCGCAACTGATGACACCGCGCCTGCCGTCTCGCTCGCACACACGCACGCCCGCCCTCCACCGCGCTCGTGCCTGTGTGCAACTCATTACGGCGACACTATAAACTCGACACACCTCAATCGAATAGATAAATATAACGCGAGGGAGCGGTGTGGCCGTCCCGTTCGCGCGTTACAATTAACACAACTAAAACACGATAACAATACCAGATTGGGAATATTATGCATTTGAAATAAAACAAAATTCTACTTTACACACAAACGCAACATTTATTTGGATCAGCTGACGACAATAATACAACATAATTGATTTGTATGGTGTGCGACCGTTATGCAGCGGGCCACTGTTCCCAGGCGCCTCATATCACCCAACATGTGCAACACGTGTGTCCGTGCGGCGGCACTCGCAATTAATTCCATTGACCTGCTCGTGTGTTGATGCATTCCGATTACGTGGCTCCTTCGCGCGCACACAGGTGAGACCGTAGTAGCCTTCGATCTCACCTGTGTATATATATATATATATATATACAACAATTACGGCGGAGGGGGTGGGTGTGCTCCGCTATAAACTACATTTTTATGTCGGGGCGAGTCCGCGCTTATTAATAACCGCGGCGGGCGCACCGCACCCAGTAGCACGGATAACCTCCGACCCCTAGTTATCGCAACAGATAACCCGGCGGTCGAGGCACGCAGCCGCTTCATGCCTCGCCGAGGTGAAAGTCTACATTAATGAGAGCAATTATGAGTTTGGTGATGAAGTATGTTAATGTGCGAGAGCCGCCGGTCAACTTTCTTCCGTGCGTTTGGCCGCGCGAGGAACTGGTTCAGCGGCCGCTCGGGGGACTGACTCCGGGCCGACCAGAATATATAGTGCGACGCACGGGACCTCCAGCGTGCGGTGCAATGTCACCGGGGAATTAATGAATATATGAATTGGAAATGCGGTCGTCGGACTGTCCGCCGGTCCACGTGTGCTCGGCCCGGGCGGCTCACTTACCAGTATAAATAGCTTCCAACGACGATCGAGAGCGGCGAGGACGACAGCGGAGCGCGGAGGACATCTTTACCTGACAGTATTAGACGCACATAAACACTCTAATGCTGCCCGGTAAGATGCAGCCCGACACCCCTACACAACCGCGCGAGGCCTGAGTCCGCCGGCGACTGGCGAGCGCCACTGCCGCCCGCCGGCCGAGACCTCCGCGACTCCCCCCCTCCCTCTCGATCGCCCCACGGCCGCGGCTTTCCCGCCACATTCGAACACCATTTAATTAATAATAATGACACACAGAGAGTGATAACAATGTTGCTATATTTAATATTGTGTCAGTTGTTGTGGGCGTTCTCCTTGTCCTGCCGGCGCGCTTGTTGCGTGGTTTGCACCCATTGCCTGTCCCCGTGCACCCGCGACGCCGTCGTCCATATCGCATGCTCTGCCAACTCGCCGTTTAACTCGAATGGTTCCAGCAACTTGTTGTGAGTGCTCTTGATGTCTGCGTGTCACGTGCGCTCAGGAGACATAACGATATAGATATATTGTATGCACATGTACAATTAGGCTACAAACAATTGGAACTACTGATATAGGCATTGCTACATACAACACTTGATAGGGCAGAATAAGGATTAATGTGTCTTAATGATGAATGTACGCTTGTATGAAGAGAATTGTAAATGTGAAGAAAGAAACAGAGTTATTTCAGAATGAAGATAGTGGTGCTCAATTGTGTGTGCTTACTCTTGTGACAAAAATAGGTAACTATTGTAACATGTGGTTTTCATATTGCTTAACATGACGGAGTTGACAAGAATAACTACTTCAACAAAAGTACCACCACTTTTATATTAAGTTTGTTGTGCGTGTGTGTACGGCTGTCTCTGTTGTGGTCACTGCGCTGCATCATAAACAGCTACATCAAACAATTCACACAATACTCTAGTAGGCGTTTGCTGTAAATTGTGTTGTTCTCCATAGCAAAATGTTTGAAAAGGATACATCCCTTGGCGAGGTGTTGTGGAGCCGTGAAGTCCCAGCGCACCCCTGTCAGCTCCTTTGCAATTTGATACGCATCGCGAGCGGCATTCAGCCGGCTCTGGTCCGTGTCAGTGATGGTGAGCCTCGCGCGCAATTCCGCCGCCAGCCGCGCCTGTCCTTCCACCCGTGCGTTCTCTGCATGCAAACTAGCAAGCAATTCTTTCTGCGTCTGCAACTGCGCCGCCATTAACATCTGCAACTCACTCTTCTTCTTGTTGGCTTCCTGCTGCTCGCTCTGTTTGACCGCATTCTCTGAAATTTGTGTTTATGTTTATTGTGAATATTTGTATGTGCATGCATTGTTTGGTTGCACACCATCCAAGCATAACACGTTTCACAAGTGTTATCAGCCACCAAACCATTATTAGAGCCTCACAGTGATGATTGTTAATGGGACAACAACTTAATATATATATATATAACAAAAGTAGCTGCTACCCATCTTATATAACACATGACACAAATAGCAAGCTATAATAGGTACATAAACACAACAATTTATAGTACAGCTACATCCAATGAGGACTCTTAGTCAATTCAATTGTATCCTTCTTGGGATAGTTTTTATGTAATGAAAATATTAAAATGTTATTAGGAATTTAATTGTAAAATTCAATATCAATCTAAATGTAGGCATTAATAGTCCTAATACGTCCTATTTGGGCACAAGTCACGGCGCTTTGTAAAAAATGTTATTTTTTTCCTCACATACATAATATTATAAAATATATATTGAATAATATAAACTGTTCTCTTTTATTGCTATTTTTTTGCTGCGTGCCCATTTTGCGTTTAATCTTATTTTGATAATTTTCTGATAGAAAGTTGTTTGTGCACCTAGAAATGAATAGACAAATATAGTGGCTTACCGCGTATTTTGTCGCAGACACTGTCGAGCGAGCCAGACACCTTCACATATAGCGGATCGTCAACCACAGTCATCATCGACAATTTATTTTAACACCACCACAAAACTAACCAAAATGACAAAAGTCAAAACAACATAAACATCGCCCGTCAGCCCAAGAACCAGCAAATCGTTTTATTTCAAATTAAGTGTTTACGAAGACTATTCAAATATTTGAAGTAAAAGATATTGTTATCACTTCTATTTTTATAAAAGTGACATTTTAATTAAATAATAAGGATATATTAATTATAAAATTTTGTGATCTAATTAGTAATAAAATTAATTGCATCAACATATTTCATAAACGCTCAACCAGACGCCATTAATAAAAAAAGGTTTTAAATTGTTGTCAACTGCTGGCAACACTGCCCCAAAACGCGTCGTCACGTCAAAGTATCGATTGTATTTGTATATTCTACTTTGTTTTATATTATTGGTTTGAATTCATGATACGTTTAACAATACATTAAGAGTGGGAGATGGCGCAGCGTTTTCCAAGTGGTGGTCCCCCCGCCGCTCCCTCAGCAGCCTTGCCGCCGCAGCAGCGCTATCCTGCACAACCCCCTCCTGGAGCGGCGATGTCTCCGAGACCTTATCCTGGACCCAACTTTCCGGTCAGTGTTCATAGTTTGCTTCCTATTTCATATTTATCACTAAATGGAATTGCTATCTTGAGGTTAAGATGTGTTGATGATATTTTCAGAGCCGCGGAGTGGTGCCTGCTCCGGTGAGCGCACCTCGCTTCCCGCCGAGCGGTGTGGTGTCTCCGAGGCCCGCGCCTTCGCCGCACGCTAACAACAAGCGTCCGGCTCCTCTCGCGCACAAGTATGCATTGTTCTAGTCTGTGAGGCGCAACGGGAGCTCCGTGCAATTTATAACATATTGTGTGTGTTACCAGAGATGGCTACAACAACAACAAACGCAAGAAGCGTCTCTGTGACAAGATCTTGCCGCAGAAGGTGAGGGACTTGGTGCCAGAATCGCAGGCATACATGGACTTGCTCGCATTTGAGAGGAAATTGGATCACACAATACTCCGCAAGAGACTTGACATCCAAGAGGCACTCAAGAGGCCTATGAAACAGAAGCGCAAACTGCGCATTTTCATTTCTAACACATTTTACCCTGGTACCCATTTACAATATTATTTGATATTAATAATTTTTCACTTTTATAAATTTTGTGATTGATGCCATTATGCCATTAGTGGCTGTTTGTTTGAGTGCATATAATAATAACATTGAATGATTATGTTGTTGTTGTAATTTGGCAGGCAGCGGGGATAGTGTCTCATCATGGGAGCTACGAGTGGAAGGTCGATTGCTTGATGATAACAAAACAGACCCAAACAAAGTGGCATCTCCCGTAAGTACTATTTTATATTAGGACTTGGAATTCATTCATAATGATTTATTTTAATTCGAGTACAAAAAATACCTCATTCAAAATATTTCCCATCGTTTTCTACTACTTTCTGCCATCTTTTAGGCAAGAGACGGATACCGCGCTCAAAAAACTCCTTGTCTTTTGATGAAATCCATGAATCGACCCATTTTTGGCAATCTTCATACGAAGTGAACTTCTGGTCAGTCAGGCCATGAGCTATCAATCGGAATAGGTGGTAATCTGAAGGTGCAATGTCTGGAGAGTACGGTGGGTGAGGTAGAACGTCCCATTTCAGCGTTTCCAAATACTTTTTTACCGGTTTTGCGACGTGTAGACGAGCATTGTTGTGCAGCAAAATAACTTTGTCATGTCTTTTGCTGTATTCCGACCGTTTTTCTTTTAATGCACGTATGGTTATGGTTCGTAATAAATCACTCCCCTCTGATCCCACCAAATACAGAGCAGAAGCTTGGATCCATGAATGTTCTGCTTCGCCACTGATGTTCATGGCTGACCGGGCTTTACCCATGACTTTCTGCGCTTGGGATTATCATAATGGATCCATTTTTCATCACCAGTGACAATTCGGTGCAAAAGACCTTTTCATTTTTGTCGTTCAAGCAGCAATTCACAGGTTAAAAAACGTCTCTCAATGTCTCTCAGTTTTAATTCATATGGCACCCAAAAACCCTGCTTCTGGATATTTCCCATTGTTTTGAGGCGTTTTCCTACCGTTGATAAATCAACTGCCAATGATGTAGCCAATTCTTGAAGCATTTGACATGAATCTTCGTCAAGCAAGCCCTGTAATTCTTCATCTTCAAATTTTTCTGGCTGTCCAGGTCGTTCTTTGTCATCTAGCTCGAAATCACCACTTTTAAAACGCACAAACCACTTCCTACACGTTTGCTTAGCTAGAGCATGTTCCTCGTAAACTTCCACCAGAATCCAATGACTTTCGGCAGCGGTTTTACCCGTATGAAAATAATGGAGCAAAACTCCCCGCAAAAACACTTTATTTGGCACAAGTTTTGACATTTTTAATTAATCACAAAGTGTTGTTGTTTACGTTTTTAAAATAAAATAATAATGGCGATGACACCTGATATCAGCTGGTTTACGATAAATAATTTACTGTCGGTACGAAAGGAATGCAGTACTACCTACGCCATCTTTTATAAAACGCTACGAATTAATTCCAAGTCCTAATATATAGGAATATATGCATTAACAATCCCAATAACCTGAAGTGCCATTGAGATGGGGATTGCTGTAGAATCTGGCCGCAGGCTTTGAAGGTTGAGATTAAAGGAAGGGGTGTGAACCTGCAACAAGCGGAAGCTGCGGTGGTGAGCATGAGCACGTGTGCTTTGTTACGCAAGGGCGAAGAGGCTGCATGTCCTTTGGAGCTGGAGATATTAAAAATGTAGTTGCTACCAGAAGTAAAATTATTGAGATTGTAGGTAACATAACCTTATAGTCAGTGGTAATCGAGCTTTATATATAACTGTGCCCGTGGTTTCACCTATGTAAAATTTGGTTTATAACTCACTCATAAAAAAGGAGGAGGTTCTCAATTCCACTGTATATCCCTGTTTTTGTATTTATAACTCGATAACTCATATAAAAATGACAGACGGAAATAAAAATAGAAAAATTCCAAACAGCTGAAACTATAGTCAATTGGAAAAACTATAGTAGAAAAAATAATTTTATAGTAAAAGTAACCTATGTTACTTGTAGTACCTCCAAAAATATGTGTACAAAGTTTAAGTAGTTGTTGCGTGAAAACGTAACAAACAAACTCACATTCATATTTATAATAATAGTAGGATGCATATAGTGACAGAAAAAAATAACAATAAAGAAAAATTTCAAACAGCTGAAAGTATAGTGTATAATAGTTTTCATAGTATTCATAATATATTCATAGTAATTGGATTGGATGTTGACGTGACTGTCAGTAATACAGTGCGATGGTATTATAGTACTCTGGGTTTGAACCAACAACTTGTACCTGTTTTTATAATTGGAAATTTTTTTTTGACAATCGCCTTTAATTTTTTGAAAAAAAATTTACAAAGAATCCTATGCTTAACTTTGTACACATATTCTGACTCTAAGAATATGTGTACACTGTACAAAGTTGAGTAGTTTTCGCGTGAAAGAGTAACAAACATCCATACACACAAACTTTCGCGTTTATAATATACTCGTAAGTAAGGATTATAGCACGATATATATTATTTTAAATACAAAATGCCGTTTCGTTATACGAACAGAAAAAAAACTAACTGTCTCCGCGCGGTAGGAGTGCCGCAGGATTGCCTTCCCCTCCTCCTTTAATCTTAACCCTCAAAGCCTTCGGCCAGATTCTAAACCCAACCCTTGAGATGGTTCACAATGGAAATGGATTGTGCTCCATGGCTTTGCATGTGTGCGACTGTGCCATAGGTGTTTGGTGAGCCAACAGTAACCAGTTATAATTCCAACCATGGCTTTGCTGCCATGTGGCGTTCTATTGGGCGTTGAGACTGCTTCTCTTGATTGTAAGCAGTCTGTGGTATGATGAGTCCACATAATTTGTGTAGCCTATCTGTTGCAACCATCCTAGATGAACTGGAATGGCAGAGGGATATTTTGGTCCCTTTTGCGTTCCAGTTCCAAAGAACCCCTTTGATCCACTGGAGCACCATCTGGTTGGTGAGTCAGATCTTCTCCAGGGTCTAATAACAGTGGTACTGCTGTGTTCAGAGCTTTGTGAATGTTTAACCGATTCATTGCCACGTCAAATTCACTATTATACTAGTAATACAGATAAGACAGCTGTTGACTTTAGTTGTAGTTCTAACAGTTCACACGCAGCGCTAGCGTCGAATATCACTAATATTGGGAGTACATAATATTCTATGAACAATTTCTTTAGCAGATGGTAATAACAGAAAACTAAGTAACAAAAACACAACGAAAATAACACGCAAGAAAGACGCGAACGCCATTTTCACTCAATAGTAGTGATGTGCATAATCGAATGACGATAATCGAATTAATTGATTTCAGTAATCATTCGACTTAGTCGATTGTTAATAGGGATTAGTTACTAACTTTAGCGTCGCATAGCGTTAAGCACAATAAACTCCGTTGTAATTATTTACTAGCATACATTCGTTTAAAAAATTAGCTTTTCGACAATTCGAATAAATTGATTAAAAATTAGTATTTTTTTAATCAATTTCAATTTATTTCGATTTATTGCAACTACTACTGTTTTAATAAACAAAAAGTAACAACAAGCGTGTCCGAGCAAGACGAACGTCCGCGTATTAAAGTAAAACAAAACTAATATATAAAAACAATCATTCAATTAGACACAAAGAAATAAATAACAAAAAAACTGTTTTATTTTGTTTGTCGTAGATCTGCGACAATGGAATACGACAGGTTAACATAATCAGATAAAAATAAAATGTGTAAGTAAGTACTAATAAATAGTAATAAATAAACTGAACTGTTGTTCGCTCGTACCACAGCATTTATGTATGGAAACATCTGTCATTCGAAAGACATTTTTATACCCGTCGTCGTAACATCTAAACCAAAGATCCGATTCGAATAATTTAAATAGAAGTTAACATGTAAATTATCAACATAACTATTTAGTTGGAAAATACGTTTTTAAGTAAATACATATCTAAAAATGATTTAGACATTATCATTTAGAAAGAGTTCTCTGGACTTAACCGATTACGCCGATCAGTTAAAACATCCTGCTTTTGGAAAAAGTCTTTCAGTTGGAACAAATGTTGCAGGAATATACGAGTATAAATATTTTTTTGGCTAATTTATATAAATCTGGAAACATTTTCGCTTGGTCTTCCCAAAATGTTAGAGGATTCGTGTTTCTATCTATCAGAGCCATATCTTCATATTGTTTTACCATTATGCAAGCCGTAATACTGGGGGTTTCGGAGGTATTTTTTTGGGAAAACTTGATCAAAATGTGCCCACAGGGAAACGCATTCATCATTAGTATTTATTGCGTTAAATTTATAGTATGTGCTATACAAGGATGATTATGTTTTTGTAAGTTCTCCACTGCTACTGTTGCTACTAATATTAGTATTATCATTTGATTATATTAGTTCAATAATCAATTGGTTATTCCATTAATGAAATCATTCGACTTGCACATCGCCACTCCGTACTTTGTGCAGCGCTTCGTGTGAACTTTAAAAACTAAGCTGTCACCCCCCTGCGTAAAGGAAGTTTGACAGGAATCAGATCTGATTCACCGGCAATGAATCTGTTAACCGATTCATTGCCACGTCAAATTCACTATTTGACAGATGGACAGCTGCTTTGACATTAGTTATTATAGTTCTAAAAGTTCACACGCAGCGCTAGCGAACGCGAACGCCATTTTCACTCCACAGTAGTGATGTGCATAATCGAATTAATTGATTTCAGTAATCATTCGACTTAGTCGATTGTTTTTAGGGATTAGTTACTAACTTTAGCGTTAAGAACAATAAACTCCGTTGTAATTATTTACTAGCATACATTTGTTCAAAAAATTAGCTTTTCGACAATTCGAATAAATTGATTAAAAATTTGTATTATGGATTTCGATTTATTGCAACTACTACTGTTTTATTAAACAAAAAGTAACAAAAGCGCAAGACACGTATTAAAGTAAAACAAAACTAATATATAAAAACAATCGTTTAATTAGACACAAAGAAATTAATAAAAAAAAAGTTGTTTTTGTTTGTCGTAGATCTGCGACAATGGAATACGACGGGTTAACATAATCAGATAAAAATAAAATGTGTAAGTAAGTTATTAGTAATAAATAAACTAAACTAAGCATAGATTTGTTCGCTCGTAGCACAGCATTTATGTATGGAAACATCTGTCATTCGAAAGACATTTTTATACCTGTCGTCGTAACATCTAAACCAAAGATCCGATTCGAATAACTTAAATAGAAGTTAACATGTAAATTATCAACATAACTATTTAGTTGGAAAATCATTTTAAAGAAAATACATATCTAAAAATTATTTAGACATTATCATTTTGAAAGAATCTAGCTTTTCTGGACCTAACCGATTACGCCGATCAGTTAAAACATCCTGCTTTTGGAAAAAGTATTTTAGTTGGGACAGATGTTGCAGGAATATATAAATATTTTTTGGCTAATTTATATAAATCTGGAAACATTTTGGCCTTGGTCTTCCCAAAATGTTAGAGGATTCGTGTTTCTATCTATCAGAGCCATATCTTTATATTGTTTTACCATTATATAAGCCGTAATACTACCGTATACTACTATAATGGGGGTTTCGGAGGTATTTTATGGGAAAACTTTTGATCAAATGTGCCCACAGGGAAACACATTCATCACTAGTATTTATTTCGTTAAATTTATAGTATTAGCTATACAAGGACGATTATGTTTTTTGTAAGTTCTCCACTACTGCTGTTGCTACTAATATTAGTATTATCATTTGATTATATTAGTTCAATAATCAATTGGTTATTCGGTTAATGAAATCATTCGACTTGCACATCGCTACTCCGTACTTTGTGCAGCGCTTCGTGTGAACTTTAAGAACTAAGCTGTCACCCAAGAAGTTTGACAGGAATCAAATCTGATTCATCGGCAATGAATCGGTTAAATGAAATAAGATGTTCCCATCCATAGTTTTTGAACCATTCGCATGAGATACATATATTTTAACCCGATTTACTCCAAAATGACCTCTTGTAAGATTACCCTATAATTGTCAAAGTTATTTGGGAAAATGCTAAGAGATCTCGCGTCAATGCTGATATATATCCAATATTCTGTCGAAATATCGTTTTGCGAGATTGGGGGCTCAACCCCATTGGCTGTATCGGCTGTCGTGTGTGGTGACATGTAGCGCCATCTGGTGGTTGTATGTGACGACGATCTGTTTGTGTCTTTTCCACCAGATGGCGTGACTGTATGTGGAGGACGCCACATACCTTATCTATAACCAATGCAACTTCTGTTTATTAGGATGGAAGTGTGGTTGGTCCGGGTAGTACCACCGTTATAAGACTGTCAAGTGACGTAGTCACGTTTCAGGATCAGCGTATAAGTCTGTATACGGTTTAAACTAGGCCGGCATAGCGGATGTGACTGCTACGAAAGTTAACTATAGTTTTCCATTTGATTGATTTGCCCAATGCCTCTCATCCGTATGGCGCACCATCCTTATTATATTGAGTTTCGTTGTTACACAGGTGAAGCGCAAATTCTCGTCATTCTTCAAATCGCTGGTCATCGAATTGGACAAGGAGCTGTACGGCCCTGACAACCATTTGGTGGAGTGGCACAGGACTCACAGCACACAGGAGACGGACGGGTTCCAAGTGAAGCGGCCTGGCTACAAGAATGTGAGGTGCACCATTCTGCTGCTGCTGGACTATCAGCCGCTGCAGTTCAAGTTGGACGCGAGGCTCGCGCGGCTGCTGGGCGTCCACACGCAAACGCGGCCCGTGATCGTGCACGCGCTCTGGCAGTACGCGCGCACGCACGGCCTGCAGGACCCGCGCGACAGGGACGTGCTCCGGTGCGACCACTACCTGCAGCGCATCTTCGACACGCCGCGGCTCAAGTTGGCGGAGGTGCCCGCGCGGCTCGCCGCCCTGCTGCACCCGCCGGACCCGATCGTCATCTCGCACGTGATCGCCGTGGAGCAGCCCGCGGACCACAAGCAGACCGCCTGCTACGACATCGACGTGGACGTGGACGACGCGCTCAAAGCGCACATGAACGGCTTCCTGCAATCGACCGCCAGCCAACACGACATCCAAGCGCTCGACGCCAAAATACACGAGACCGTCGACACCATCCACCAGCTCAAGACGCAGCGCGAGTTCTTCCTCGGCTTCTGTCGCGAGCCGCAGCGCTTTGTCCAGCAATGGCTGCGCTCGCAGGCGCGCGATCTGCAAACGGTGTCCGAGCCGGCCGCCTGTCCGGAGCAACAACGCCGCGCACCACTCTACCGCGCCCCATGGACCTCAGAGGCGGTCGAGCGCTATCTACATTCGAAGCTCTCAGCGCGCGCACGTGACCTCGATCACGCTCTGCATCGCCTCTGAATTTATACATTTTTAAGGAAATAAAGTGATTATAATCATTTCGTTGCATTTTCATAAACTACTAATCACTGCTACTACAATTTTAATAACTAAGTAGCGGTCACATCCACTATGCCGGTCTAGTTGAAATCACTTCACGGTCTGTATACTTGTAAGTGGTGGTACCACTCTTTGATAACCACACCCGAAGCAAATATCCGCCTCTTTTTTATTAACAAATATTTGCATTTTAATATATTACATAATTATAAAAGCTATAAATATTTACTTCGACCGGGAGTCGAACCCAGGACTGTATTTGGCGATTCGCTTATTAACTGTCTATGGTTCCGCTCAATTTGTCATACGCAAATGCGGAGTTCATTGTAAATCTACCAACGCCACTCCAGCCATAAAAAGCCGATCTATAGATAAAAACTGTACTTTCAAGTATTGAAAACTGAAAAGTATTAACTCTATACATTACTTTTTATAGAATATACAAGGTGGGGCACGGGAAACTCTCACATTTAAAAAAATCGCTGCGGAAGAACGTAACGTCGTAGAGGGGTGAGGTCGGCCTTGTTAGGAGGGGAGGATGATGTAGTTTTTACTTTTTAGTAGTCACAATGCCGTGGTCGGGAGAACAACGTGCGTTTTGGTTTCAGCAAGATGGTGCTACAGCACACACAGCCCGTCGTCCACGCGCTATTCTACAGAAGATGTTCCCCGGGCGAGTGGTCTCTTTGCCCGTGCGATTATTATTTATGGGGTTACCTCAAAGCCGAGGTTTTCAAACATTGTCCAAGGACTCTGGAAAAGCTCAAGGCTGCTATTGAGAAAGAAATCGCCCAAATAACCCGCGCCACACTCAAGAAAGTCATGCAAAACTTGCCCGAAAGGTTGAACATGTGCATTGCTTGGCAAGGCCATCATTTGGATGGCATAATATTTAAAACTTAGCTTAATAAAAATTAGTTAATTAATCTATATAGCCAATGAATTTGTTTTTACTATCTGTTATAGTTTTATTTTGACAATCTTTTGAAATGTGAGAGATTCCCGTGCCCCACCCTGTACTTATACTCCACCTACGACAAATTACATTATTTTTTTAGTTTAAAATATTTAACATAATTTAATTTGTAATTGCAACTAATATCAAATGTAACAGCAACAAAAATATACAATGTTTTTACCTTTGAGAATACATTAGATGTACTTATATATAATTCAAATTGTGCCAAGATAATCCAAGAACAAATTAAAATGGACTTGTTGGCATTCAATCAAAAATTTTAAAAACTTTTGGTAACTGACTCATAAACTTAATTTTAAGGCTGGCATCCCTGTGAGTGTCGGCGACCTTCTGGATCATAAACAGATTGCAGACCTGTTTATGAAACATTTTAGTGGTCATGATGGTCTCAGCATCGAGCATTTAAGATTCGCGGGTTTGCACCTACCTCGTGTACTGACAATGTTCCTCAATCTCTGCATGGGTCATTCGTACATGCCGGAGGGGCTCATGCGCACTGTTGTGGTGCCGGTCATGAAGACAGGGGCAACCATCGGCCCATTTCACTTGCAACCATCACAGCAAAGGTGCTTAACGAGTGTCACACAGCGCATGTGGATCTACATGATGCTCAGTTGGGATTCACAGAGAGCGCTATTCTTAGCGTTAAGCATACTGTCAGGTACTACACAGCCAGGAGGACACCGGTGTACGCATGTTTCCTAGACTTGACAAAAGCTTTTGACCTAGTCTCATATGAGCTGCTTTGGAAAAAGCTGGAAGGCACGAGTGTACCGGAGGAATGTACTGCCCTCCTAAGGTTCTGGTATTGTAAACCAGAAAAAACAGGTGAAGTGGGCGGATAGTCTGTCGGAAGAGTAAGTTCTGGCGTGTGGTGTCCGACAGGGCGGGTTCAGTTCGCCGTTGCTCTTTAACCTATATGTCAATGGGCATGTTACATAGACGGAATGTGTCTCAATAATATGAGCGGAGGAAACTACCGTCAATTTGTGAAATGTATGCAGAGGCACATTAGTGTGAAGTATAACACTAAGAAAAGCGAAATCATGGTCTTTAAAGCGGGCAGACTACCACCTCGCCATGTGCCTTCGGTATTCCTTGGTGGTGCTCCACTGCAGCTCGTTGACAGGTACAAATAACTCCAAGCCCGAGGCACACAGCCCGATGCGTACGAGAGCCGGTATAGCCTCGTCAAGACGGGAGTCAATTCCGCTGCACAGGTCTTAAGCACAAGCGCTGGGACACCATCGGGACCACTGGACTTCCGGATATCGAGCGATCGTAGCTCCATGCGGACATCGCGTTGTCTGATACGAATCTCAGGCATCGTATGGACGCAGGGTGGGTGGCCCTGCACCACGATCGTCAATACGCGAATTTATGGCAAAAACTTCGGCCAGTAGATCGGCCTTAGCCTTCGCCGTATGCGCCAGTGAGCCATCAGGCTGTCTCCGCGGTGGCAGTACAGAACGACAGAAGTTAGATTCTACAGTCTTGGCGAGACTCCAAAAGCTGCGACTACCCGTTGGGTGCGCTAATAGACTCTCGCCAATCCTGGAAACGCGCTGTGCCTCCGCTTTTTTAAAGACCTTTCTGCAAGACTTGGTGGCACGATTATAGGCTGCTTTCAACTCGTCCACGCGAGGGTCATGATTTTTTCGACCACTGACCCATGCACTGTGAGTTGCGTTTTTTGCTGAAACAGCAGCCGCGCAGTCACTGTTGTACCAGGGCCTGCTCCGGTCGTTACGAGATGCACAGTTGGATGGAACGTAATATTCCATCCCCAGTGCTATCTCATCAGCAACGGCCGAGGCACACGTGGATGGATCCTCGGAGTTGAAGCAGCGCTGCCACCAAGGGAGCGAAGCGAAATAATTTCGCAATCCCTCCCAATCCGCCGACCCGTAGTGCCACAAACCTCGCACCTCATTCCTGGCAGGAGGAGGCACGGCGCGCGGCACTATCGTCTCGACCAGGCAGTGGTCAGAAGTCCCTAGAGGGGCTTTGACCGAAATTTTATACCCGGTCGGACGAGTGGTCAGTAGAAGGTCCAGCAGAGAAGGGGCATGACCGACAATGTCTGGTACCCGGGTGGGCTGGGTCACCAGCTGTGTCAGGTCATGCAGAAGGGCGAAAGCATGAGCGGCCCTTCCCGCGTGGTCGGTCCTTTGGGACCCTAACCACACCTCATTGTGTGCGTTGAAGTCCCCCAAGACCACGACCTCCGCGGTCGGGAACCGCTCCAGCGCTTCGTCTGCCGCCCGGCTCAGAGAATCAAAGAGCCGGGTTGTCTCCGAATCCCCGTGGTGGGAACGATAAAGGCACTCGTAGATCCTGGCTTGAGAACCAAGGTCTACGTGTACCCAGAGGATGGAAAGGGAAGGATCCTCCAAGCAAAGCAGACGGAGACAACAGATATCGGTCCGGATGTACACACATACCCCGGCTTTCGCGAGGAATCTTTCCTCAAGCGTGTAGCCGGGGTATTGAAGATATGAAGTGTCAGCCGGTGCCTTTATCTGCGTCTCCGTCAGGAAGAGCAGAGCGGGCTGTGCCGTCTCCAGATGTTGATGGACGGCACTGAGGTTGGCGTGGATTCCACGTATATTCGTGAAATCCACGCCAAGCTCATTTGTAATGGGGGTTTTAACTGCCGCTGGGTATACTGTACTCTTTTTGTTTGCTTGCATTGTGGAGGGGGGGTGGGGTGCGTGAAAATGTTGGAGGTTGTTTCTTTGGCAGGGACGAAAAGTGCAGCTATCCGCTTAGCCACATGCATCCCGGCGGTGTGAGTTTGCTGATCTGTCGGACGGAAGGGCCCCCGTACCCTCCCGGAAATGATCGCCTGGACCCCATATCCGATCACCAATCGGCAAGACGAATCACCCCGAGATTATGCGCCGCATGGTGGGGCAGCCTCCCTCCGTGGTTAGCGGTGGGCTCAGGCCCCTGTACTATACGGCGGGCGGCCAGCGGTTAACCGTTGCTACGGGTCTCCCTGGCCGACGGGTCAACAGACTCTCACCGGGATACTGCAGGTCAGCAGGATGCCACTGTCCCTAACCGAATCCACAACCCCCAACGCAACTGGTACTACACAAACTAGTCCCCGAACGCGACGTGGTCACTATGGGGGGATTTGCATCTGTGTAGGGTGGTAATTTCAACCAGCTGAGAACACTTAATGCACCGGAAGTGTCCTCTCCCACTCTGATTTCATTCAATCAACTCAAATATAAAAATAATAATAAATCATTTAATTTCATAAACATAAACCTTATGCCTAAACCGTGAGCCATTATTTTCTAATGATAAATCTATAATAGGTGCCTAAGTAAATAATAATTTTAATTCGCGCGGGGGGCAGGTTGCCGACTGTTCTAACCCAAGCGGGCAGGTAGAGACCATATAGAGCATGGCTGCTCAACCTTTTGAGGAGTCGGGCCAAACGGTGGATTCAGTTGTTAATGACGGGCCACAAATAGGAAAGCTATTTTAGTTACTTTCAGGACAAGCGCAATAAAAACTCAATTATTAAGAAACGATGACAGTAACAACAAGTCACAAATACTCGTATGTTGCTCAGTTAAGGATGTGCGCTATTTATTTTTTACATAATTAAGATCTGAAAAAACCTTTTCACATAGATATGTTAATCCAAAACTACTTAAAAACTGTAACGCCAGGTCAGTTATTGCTGGAAATTCTCCTTTTGGTACCAATTTCCAAAAATTCTTTCTTTCTGCTCTAAAAATTGCAACACCTGTTCTCGCAAGTTGAAGAAATGTTTCAACATGCTGCCCCTTGAAAGCCATCGCACAGCACAGTACAGTTGTAACTCTCCATATTCTCTGATTTCTTCTTCATATAATAGTCTGAATTGACGTCTGTTAAGAGCTTTTGCACGTATGTTATTTATGCATCGTACTACTGGATCCATAATGTCATTCAACTCCAAAGCCTTGTGTGCAAAGACACAAGGCTTCCTGGTGGATAATGCAATAATACGAAAATAAATTTCGACCTAAGAAATGCTGTAACAAAGCCACACAACCATTGGTTTTTCCAATCATTGCTGATGCACCATCAGTGCAAATAGATATCAATT
Source organism: Tinea trinotella (assembly GCA_905220615.1). Taxonomy (NCBI): domain Eukaryota; kingdom Metazoa; phylum Arthropoda; class Insecta; order Lepidoptera; family Tineidae; genus Tinea; species Tinea trinotella. The sequence continues at coordinate 46,468 of HG992308.1, read as the reverse complement.
TGTCCCACGATAAACGCTTTTTTATTGCATTCCTAATATTTATATTAATGCATTAAATATATTTTTGAAAATTAAGGATGTCTTTTGTGCGCGGCGTTTTTTTTTTAATTTGGTGCTTATTTTCAAACCATACTTGCGCGGGCCACTTAAAAATCTTTCGCGGGCCTGGGGTTGAGCAGCCTTGATATAGAGCGAGGGCCGACGTTGTTGAAGCTCGTGCGCACGGAGCTAATTTTTCGATACATTTGCGAATGCTAAGTATTGTACGTATACGATTTGATAATGTTTTAGTTGAATAAAAATTATTTTGATTACTTACATCGAAACTATTCTTTTGAACTCAATTACTGCTTAGAAATAGGTAAATACTTACTATAAAACGTCAACCTAATAAGTTTTAAGATGTTCTGTTCATTTCCTCACATCTAAATACATAAAATACATACAGGTCTCCCCAAGTGATAATGCGCATAGAAATCTTCGTCACTTTTCGACAACGGTCGTATTTCCGAGCGTCGGAAGAATGTTTTCGATTGTGTACACATGATATTGACTCCTATTTCTTTCGAACAAGGTGCAAAATGCAAGTGCATTGTTTAGGGCTCTTACGATTAATGCGCATAGAATTTTTTTCACTGATTTCGTTTACGTCAAATTTTTTCATTTTTCATTTTCATGAATTGTTTGACTATTCATATTAAGCTATGAATTGTTTGAGTATTCATATTATGCTATGAATTGTTTGACTATTCATATTATGCTATGAATTTTTGACTATTCATATTATGCTATGAATTGTTTGACTATTCATATTATGCTATGAATTTTTGACTATTCATATTATGCTATGAATTGTTTGACTATTCATATTATGCTATGAATTGTTTGACTATTCATATTATGCTATGAATTGTTTGACTATTCATATTATGCTATGAATTTTTGACTATTCATATTATGCTATGAATTGTTTGACTATTCATATTAAGCTATGAATTGTTTGACTATTCATATTAAGCTATGAATTTTTGACTATTCATATTATGCTATGAATTGTTTGACTATTCATATTATGCTATGAATTGTTTGACTATTCATATTATGCTATGAATTGTTTGACTATTCATATTATGCTATGAATTGTTTGACTATTCATATTATGCTATGAATTTTTGACTATTCATATTAAGCTATGAATTTTTGACTATTCATATTATGCTATGAATTGTTTGACTATTCATATTAAGCTATGAATTTTTGACTATTCATATTAAGCTATGAATTGTTTGAGTATTCATATTAAGCTATGAATTTTTGACTATTCATATTATGCTATGAATTGTTTGACTATTCATATTATGCTATGAATTGTTTGACTATTCATATTATGTTATGAATTTTTGACTATTCATATTAAGCTATGAATTTTTGACTATTCATATTATGTTATGAATTTTTGACTATTCATATTATGCTATGAATTGTTTGACTATTCATATTATGTTATGAATTTTTGACTATTCATATTAAGCTATGAATTTTTGACTATTCATATTAAGCTATGAATTGTTTGAGTACTCATATTAAGCTATGAATTTTTGACTATTCATATAAAGCTATGAATTTTTGACTATTCATATTATGCTATGAATTGTTTGACTATTCATATTATGCTATGAATTGTTTGAGTATTCATATTAAGCTATGAATTGTTTGAGTATTCATATTAGGCTATGAATTTTTGACTATTCATATTAAGCTATGAATTTTTGACTATTCATATTAAGCTATGAATTTTTGACTATTCATATTATGTTATGAATTTTTGACTATTCATATTATGCTATGAATTGTTTGACTATTCATATTATGCTATGAATTGTTTGACTATTCATATTATGTTATGAATTTTTGACTATTCATATTAAGCTATGAATTGTTTGAGTATTCATATTAAGCTATGAATTTTTGACTATTCATATTATGCTATGAATTGTTTGACTATTCATATTATGCTATGAATTGTTTGACTATTCATATTATGTTATAAATTTTTGACTATTCATATTAAGCTATGAATTTTTGACTATTCATATTATGTTATGAATTTTTGACTATTCATATTATGCTATGAATTGTTTGACTATTCATATTATGTTATGAATTTTTGACTATTCATATTAAGCTATGAATTTTTGACTATTCATATTAAGCTATGAATTGTTTGAGTACTCATATTAAGCTATGAATTTTTGACTATTCATATAAAGCTATGAATTTTTGACTATTCATATTATGCTATGAATTGTTTGACTATTCATATTATGCTATGAATTGTTTGAGTATTCATATTAAGCTATGAATTGTTTGAGTATTCATATTAGGCTATGAATTTTTGACTATTCATATTAAGCTATGAATTTTTGACTATTCATATTAAGCTATGAATTTTTGACTATTCATATTATGTTATGAATTTTTGACTATTCATATTATGCTATGAATTGTTTGACTATTCATATTATGCTATGAATTGTTTGACTATTCATATTATGTTATGAATTTTTGACTATTCATATTAAGCTATGAATTTTTGACTATTCATATTAAGCTATGAATTGTTTGAGTATTCATATTAAGCTATGAATTTTTGACTATTCATATTATGCTATGAATTGTTTGACTATTCATATTATGCTATGAATTGTTTGACTATTCATATTAAGCTATGAATTGTTTGAGTATTCATATTAAGCTATGAATTTTTGACTATTCATATTAAGCTATGAATTTTTGACTATTCATATTATGCTATGAATTGTTTGACTATTCATATTATGCTATGAATTGTTTGACTATTCATATTAAGCTATGAATTTTTGACTATTCATATTATGCTATGAATTGTTTGACTATTCATATTAAGCTATGAATAGTTTGATTATTCATATTATGCTATGAATTGTTTGACTATTCATATTAAGCTATGAATTTTTGACTATTCATATTAAGCTATGAATTTTTGACTATTCATATTATGCTATGAATTGTTTGAGTATTCATATTAAGCTATGAATTTTTGACTATTCATATTAAGCTATGAATTTTTGACTATTCATATTATGCTATGAATTGTTTGAGTATTCATATTAAGCTATGAATTGTTTGAGTATTCATATTAAGCTATGAATTTTTGACTATTCATATTATGCTATGAATTGTTTGACTATTCATATTATGCTATGAATTGTTTGACTATTCATATTAAGCTATGAATTGTTTGAGTATTCATATTAAGCTATGAATTTTTGACTATTCATATTAAGCTATGAATTTTTGACTATTCATATTATGCTATGAATTGTTTGACTATTCATATTATGCTATGAATTGTTTGACTATTCATATTAAGCTATGAATTTTTGACTATTCATATTAAGCTATGAATTTTTGACTATTCATATTATGCTATGAATTGTTTGACTATTCATATTAAGCTATGAATAGTTTGATTATTCATATTATGCTATGAATTGTTTGACTATTCATATTAAGCTATGAATTTTTGACTATTCATATTAAGCTATGAATTTTTGACTATTCATATTAAGCTATGAATTTTTGACTATTCATATTATGCTATGAATTGTTTGACTATTCATATTAAGCTATGAATAGTTTGATTATTCATATTATGCTATGAATTGTTTGACTATTCATATTAAGCTATGAATTTTTGACTATTCATATTAAGCTATGAATTTTTGACTATTCATATTAAGCTATGAATTTTTGACTATTCATATTATGCTATGAATTGTTTGAGTATTCATATTATGCTATGAATTGTTTGAGTATTCAAATTATGCTATGAATTGTTTATAGGATTGGTGTTTAAGCTCCCTTGGTGGCAGCGCTGCTTCAGCTCCGAGGACCTATCCACGTGTGCCTCGGCCGTTGCTGATGAGATTGCACTGGGGATGGAATATTACGTTCCATCCAACTGTGCATCTCGCAACGACCGGAGCAGGCCGTAGCCATTTTGGCAAAAAACGCGACTCACAGTGCCTGGGTCAGGGGTCGGAAAAATCACGAGCCTCGCGCCTTGCAGAGCGGAGGCACAGCGTTTGCTTACTGGCGCATACGGCGATCGTGCCTATCGGTTTGGTGCGTCGTTTCTTTGTAGAACAATCGACAAGTGGAATGCTTCACCAGCCCATGTGTTCTCCCCTATCCTTTAACCTTGGATTCTTCAAGCGATGCGTGAAGAAGCACCGTTGGCCAGAATAGTGACGGCGACTGGGCGTGGGCACTCTGGGACCTTCTCTTGCTTTCCATCAGAGGAGTGGTCGAGGTCAGATGTCGAGTCACATTAAAAAAAATCATAAACAATATTTAGTTTTTCCAGGAAGTGCCCTATACTTACATTTGCTGACTAATTCAAGTTATTTTGTCTTGTGATATTTTTGTTATTGAGGTCATTTCATGGTTGCCTCAGGCGCAGCCACTATGCCGGCCAAGGGTGCTGGATGGGGAGAATACGATAAATTGTGAACTTATGACTGTTAATGAGGTTTTAAAATACATCATCAATGTCAACTATTCTGGATCTTATGATGGATCCTCTTAGATCAGCAAAACCATAATAATATAGAACTATGGTGATTAAACTAAAATTGTTTCTTGCTATGAGCCTTCAGCTGGGCAGTTATCAAATTGAGAACCTCAAGTGCCTGATGATGCACCATGAAGATGCAAGGGATTAACCATGGTGCTATGAATTAAACAAATTTTATGCGGATAACTATAGCGTTTATTTTTAATTAATGATGGTACATTTTTTTTATTCCTACTACCGAATATACATAGATACATGCGTCCCATAGTGAGCCAAATTGACACACCAACTTACAAATTGGCTAAACACCTAGCTAACACACTCTCACAGCCACGGGGATCAACGCAGGCGTATGTCAAAGAACTAAACGCCTCGAAGCTCGGAGACAATGAAACTATGGTCAGTCTCTATTCACATGACCACCAGTATCTGAATTGTTAAAAGGAAGCTAATTTTATACATTCAATTCATTAAGTCCTTCTACTGATAGATACAAGTACTTGTAGGGCGCTGCAGGGGATTAATATTATGTACTTATATACATAAAAATGTGTTATTGTCAATTCCGCCACAAACAAACAGCGGCATAGTGGATTGAGCTCCTCTTAATATATTTGTACTCGTATCTGTTGAGATGATAAACTAGAGTGACATTTGACATTGTTGTATTTATATAATGTTTGATAATTATTATCTTTTGAATATAACTATTTGTATAAATCATGCAAACAGCGGTGACGTATCTGGGACGAGGGTAGGCTGACGATAACCCAGAGTGCGTCGCGTGAAACCGGCCGGCCTTGGTGTACACCTACGCCTAATACCTGTTCCATATAATTACAAAAATATCATAGCTTCGATTACATAATTATTGTAAATAGCTCGCATTATATTAAATATGCGCGGCCGTCGTCTCTATTTTGATAGAACGCGCGCTCTTTGTCATTTGCACTTTAATGATATGCACGAGCGAGCACGTTTGAAAGTTCTAATTAGATATTCTATTTCACATTAATTAGTCGCTAAAGTGATCGTGTGCCTTGGCGCAATGGAGCGGCTCCACCATCGCTGCCTACCTACATTCATAAATTATATTCATGTTGGCCGTGCCGCGCCCCACTCAAGGTCTCTATTATTTTTATACTATACGAAAATAAAATGTATATTTATTAGATCCGTCGTGAGCACTGTCGAAGAGTCCGCATCCGCGAACGGGTCGCGGCCTCTGTTCGTGCGTCTGTGTGCATGTGGCCTACCAGTTACCACCGCCTGAGTTAAGTTGGACACAACAGTGCGACTGCGGCAGCCAGAGGAGACACACGTGCCATCGCCATGCCGGCCAACGGTCAGTATATGACGCATTCGAACGCGGCGCAGGCCTGCAGCGCTCAAAGCGTCAGATAATGTGCCCGCAGGGTCCGTGTGGAATGCGGTCAGCTCCAGTTGGCGCGCGGTGCTCGGTGAGTTTGCGGCGACCGCTCTGCTGGTGTTGCTCGGCTGCATGACGCTGGCGAACGGCAAGCCGGACGACGGCGGACTGCTAAGGCCCGCGCTCGGCTTCGGCGCCGTCATCACGGGACTCGTCGCCGTTTTCGGGGAGATCTCCGGCGCTCACATGAATCCGGCGGTGACGCTGGCGGCGCTGTTGCTCGGCCGAGTGAAGCCAGTGCTGGCCGCCGCCTACTGCCTCGCGCAGTGCGCCGGCGCAACGCTCGGCTACGGCGCATTAAAGCTCTGCGTCACTGACGCCAATGCGCATCTCGCGTGCACTATGCCGACCGTCTCCAACGTCCAGGTGAGTGGCTGCGTCTCACGCGTTTCGACGGAGCGACGCGCGTGAGACGTGAACTGCGTGCGGTTTCAGGCGATGTTCGTGGAGGCTGCGATGACGTCACTGCTGGCGTTGCTCTGCTGCGCCGCGTGGTGCGGTCAGGGCGCGGACCATACGGTGCCTCTCAAGTTCGGGATGTTGGTGACCGGTCTGGTGTTGGCGGGGGTGAGTGGTGGGTGTCAGGTGGACGAGTGTGCGGCGGTCGCCATGGTGACGTTGGGCGTTCGCGTTGCAGGGCCACATGTCAGGCGCGTCGCTGAACCCTGCGCGGTCGCTGGGCCCCGCGCTCCTGAGTGGGTGTTGGCGCGACCATTGGGTGTATTGGTGCGGGCCGCTGCTGGGCGCCGCAATGGCCGCACTCTTGTACAGAGTGATGTATGTGAAGCCGCCCAGGGAGCCGCAACACGAAGACCTGCCATTGCGTACAAAGGGTGATGACTGCTGATGAGTTAGTATTATTAATAAAACTATTTTTGTATTAATATTTCCTTTAATGAAATCAATATGTAATAAACTTTTCCAGATGTGAGAACTTTAATTGGAGCTCCCTTGTCAATTGCTTAATTATTCCATTTAGGTCCATTTATAATTACACACACAAACACACTCTCATAATCTCTTCAGCACTCTTTTCTTTTCCTTGTGTAGTTTTTTCCTGAGTGCGTCCGTGTCATCAGAGGGTGCCTCTCTCTTGGCAATGGAGGCCTCGCACTCTGTTGGGCGTGCGTGGATCTGCGTGTACAGACGTGCCCGCTCGCAATACAGCTCGTAGTGGTCTCGCATTAACGCCGCCGCTTCCGCATTCAGAGCAGAGTCTGCGTTGGGCGCGATCAGCAGACAGCGCACGGCCGTGAGCGCGTGCCGCAGCCCTAGCGCCGCCGACCAGCCGCGAGATAGAGTATCCACGCAAACGGCGCCCGTCTCAGACACGTTAGGATGGAACACTCTAGTCTCAAAAGAAGCTCGCGGCGCAACGGTGGGAAAACGAGGTCCGAGCGTTAGACGCAGTCGAAACGCGCCTCCTTCGTACGGCGTTCCTTCCGGCCCGGTGAGCTCCGCGCGCACGTCCACTTCGTCGCCTGGCAGAAGCCTGATCCCTGGCGGCGGGCTCGCAATCAACTCGCGCGTCTCCCGCATCGCAATCCTGACGCCCGCCGGCGACACGTTCTCCGAATCAGACATCTTTGCATCACCGCGTATCCTTCGAACGCCACAAACTGTTACCAAACATTGAATGGGTATCCGATGATCGATGTGGGCCGCTTTCCTGTGTTATACACAACTTAAAACCAAAATACAAGGCAAAGCTACCCCTGACTTGACATTCGGTTCGGCATTTGTCAAGTCAACGTCATTTTTTCTTCTCCAGTTCAATTCTGGGAAGGCAAAGGAAACTTAGTCCATACAGCGTAGTCTTCCGTAATATAGTTATGATATCTTCAGTGGATGAAGACAAAACAGTGTTTTATCCAGTATATGAGGAAAAAGATGATGGTTTTAGTAAAGCGGTGGAAAAACATTACTAAAACTATTCCGATGGAGTCTTGAAAGGGAACACGAAGAGACACGTTAACAGCTTAAAATCACTTAATGAACTTATAAATAATTTCTAGATTACAATCCAACCATTATTACACATTAATATTCAAAAAACAAGCTTTACAATAAATTAAAAATTGCACGACCTGTCACGTGCAGTTTCCCGCCAGTTGTTTATGTTTCATTTTAAGGCAAAGGGATCGAGCCCATGCAGCCAAACTTTTCTTTAGCTGATTCATTTCAAGGTTAAGGGATCGAGCACCGACGCCACCTGAGCCGGTAAAATTTAAGATTATCGATAAATATCCATAACCAATCGATAGGTAAAAACTACTTTTTTAGGTATTAGAAACTGAAAAAATTATTACTATTTTATTTCCAAATACTTCATGATGATTTATTTTATGTTTTAAGGAATTAACATTGGTTATTCCATATCAATCAATTCAATCCTATTCAATCAATCAAATTGTCACGCCTTTTTCCCACAGGGATAGGCAGAGACAATAGAAAACTTAAAATAAAAATAACAAACGCCTTTTTTTAAAGAATATCAAAATAATATTTAATATTTTTACGCCTTTTTTCTACAGAGCCTATCAATGGAGCGCTACATGCCTTCATAATATAAGATCTACGGTTATAAGCTCTAGGCAAACCCCAGGTTTCGTTAATCTACTTTGACACATCGTTTCCAAATCCATATTTGGAACGGCACAAGGCCCTTCATTTCAAGCTCGAGGCATACGAAAAAAAAAATATCAATGATATGCTGAACCTTGGATCCAGAATTTATTGCTATTTGCCTGCTATTATACAAGGCTCAAAATCCCTTTTACGCGGCTCTGCTAAGTATCTTCTCAATGCACTTGATTTATAGCAGCGCCGAGTTGTCCAAATTATAGGTGATGCAGAGTGCCCACAACCGTAGAGATTGTATGAAGAAAATTATAGATGTAAAAAAATCGGCCAAGTGCGAGTCGGACTCGCCCATTAAGGGTTCCGTAGCAGCAAGTAACATAATATTAAGACTTTGATCGATGTTTTATTAATAGTGTATTTTTTTAATTAATAAAAAAAATTATTGATGGGTAAACATTATAATTAGGTACCTAAATGATAGGATTTAGATCTAAGTACGAGCTCGTATATGCGAGCCCATATAGGGTTGTGATAGCTAAACAAGCTAATATATATTTCAGTTTGACAAGATAAAGTTTTATTCTAATATGAGTAGGTACAGTATTCCCAAATTAATAATGCGCATACAGGTCTTCGTAATTGTGGTATTCCCGGAAACACCCGAATCATTGAATCGTAAGAGCCCTAAACAATGCACTTGCATTTTGCACCTTGTTCGAAAGAAATAGGAGTCAATATCATGTGTACACAATCGAAAACATTCTTCCGACGCTCGAAAGACCGTTGTCGAAAAGTGACGAAGATTTCTATGCACATTATCATGACATTATCACTTTGGGAGACCTGTATGTATTTTATGTATTTAGATGTGAGGAAATGAACAGAACATCTTAAAACTTATTAGGTTGACGTTTTATAGTAAGTATTTACCTATTTCTAAGCAGTAATTGAGTTTAAAAGAATAATTTCGATGTAAGTAATCAAAATAATTTTTATTCAACTAAAACATTATGAAATCGTCAACGTACTATACTTAGCATTCGCAAATGTATCGAAAAATTAGCTCCGTGCGCATGATGCTTCATCAACGTCGGCCCTCGCTCTATGTGGTCTCTACCTGCCCGCTTGGGTTAGAACAGTCGGCAACCTGCCCCCCGCGCGCTTCGCACCCCTATTTGTGAAGCCACGCCCCCGCGAATTATAATAATTATTTACTTAGGCACCTATTATAGATTTATCATTAGAAAATAATAGCTCACGGTTAAGGCATAAGGTTTATGTTTATGAAATTAAATGATTTATTATTATTTTAATATTTGAGTTGATTGAATGAAAGGTATATTGCGGTTTACGATTTATGACGTATTAAAAAAAAACTACTTACTCGATCTTGTTCAAACCAATTTTCGGAGGAAGTTTACATGGTAATGTACATCATATATTTTTTTTAGATTTATCATTCTCTTATTTTAGAAGTTACAGGGGGGGGGACCAACTTTTTACCACTTTGGAAGTGTTTCTCGCGCAAACTATTCAGTTTAGATTAAAATGATATTAGAAACGTCAATATCATTTTTTAAGACCTATCGATAGATACCACACACGTATGCGTTAGATGAAAAAAAAAATTTAGAGATTTAGTTCTAAGTATGGGGACCCCCAAAATTTATTGTTTTTTTTATATTTTTGTGTGAAAATCCTAATGCGGTTCATAGGATACATCTATTTACCAAGTTTCAATAGTATAGCTCTTATAGTTTCGGAAAAAAGTGGCTGTGACATACGGACGGACAGACAGACAGACAGACAGACAGACAGACAGACAGACAGACAGACAGACAGACATGACGAATCTATAAGGGTTCCGTTTTTTACTACGGAACCCTAAAAAGCGAGGGAGTTGTGTCAGGATCGTGGCAGGAACGCATCACTGTCTCTGCCTAACCCTGTAGGAAAAAGGAGTAAAAATATTTTTTAGTAAATAATAAAAATATAAAAATATCTGCTTTCGAATTTTTGTTATACCGCGTTCTCACCGGGCGATTTCAGTTGATCAATATTTGTCGTTTAACAAAAATTCGAAAGCAGATATTGACGGTAGCGTTCTCACGATTCAATATTAATCGACGTTTTTTTTTAAATCAATTTTATTAGGGGAATTACGCACATAAAATGGTGATCCATCTATAACCTGGGTGCACGTACTACTCTAAGAGGCAAATTTAGCGAATACAATATATTAACTACTGCTTCACAATATATTTATGAAAATCTATTATATGTCCACAAAAATAAAGAGAATTTTCCGAAAAATAGTGACGTAAACACTAGAATTACGCGTAACAGTAATAAATTACATTTACGTATTACAGTAATAAATTACATTACATTAACTTATCCTAAATTTTAAGCTTGTCAATTTTAAGTTTTTTTTAGAGAAATCGCAATTCTGTTGTCGAAAATGAATTAAATATAAGAAATGTCTATTCTTTCTTTCTTCTTGTTTATGGCTTTAGTATTTAACTTGCCAGTGTCAAAGTAAAAATATATGGTTCAATGTTAAAACATTGTCAAGTAAAGATGAAGATGAACCACGCGAGTGATTCATCAAATGATGATGATGATGATAGTGAGGTTGATGATGATTGCTTTAGTAAAGCGGCGGAAAGCCTTTACTAAAACTTCAGAAGGAGTCTTGGAGGGAACATGAAGAAACACGTTTCACAACTTTAAATTACTTGTTTATACTTGATCAACTTAAAAATATATTACTGGATAACAATTCCACCATTATTACACATTAATATTTATGAAAAACACTAGCTTTTCAAATAATTCAAAATTGCACGTCCTGTCACTTGCAGTTGCCCGCCAAAACTCCAGAAATGTCTATATTTTAGGATGACACGCCTAAATTATTGCCAACGTAAAATTTATATTTTTGAAAAATAATATGAAGTAATAAGAAAGTCATATAATTAATGTTAATAAATAAGTAATAATGTACCATATAGAATGTTGTAATGGTTTGAGTAAATAAAAACTTGATTTCACGTTAATAAAAATAGAAAAAACTTTGTACTTTTGTAATAGTAACACAATTAATTTCCGAACGCATCTTGTTGGATAGATGAGTTTTGGCGGTAATTACAGGAGACAGATTTTAATTATTTGTAATACTTGTGTTTCATGAATATAATTGTATAATGATGATAAAATTGTTATTAAGTAAATGTTATACAGTATAATGACAAGTAATCTAATGCTGTGATGCGTGTTTTTTTATGTTCCCTCCCAGACTTTTTCAGATAAACTTGAAAATCGAAATAATTCAAGTTGCCGGTTTCAACTAGGCCGGCATAGTGGATTCGACTGCCACTTTCAGTTATTTAAAAGTAGTAGCAGTCGCCCCCATTCATAGATCGCACTCCAGTTTAATATCAGATTGAATGATGTCGTATGGCGAGCTACTATAAATAAAAATACATAAATCACCTTATTTTACCTTTCGGCATTTTCAGTTAGAGCATTAACCACATAATTACTCTTATTTCTTATTAGGAATTACATTTTTTAGGTTAAGCGGGACCTAAAATGGTGTCTTCTAATCTTAAACAAATTTAGTTTGACGTTTCTAATTTTACACCTATAATTGGTACAACAGAATAGGAAAACTGCCTAAAATATTAAGTTAAGTAACTAAACTGACATTTAAGCCTGTCAAAGCTTTGACAGCTCTAAATTAAGACTAATATGGGACAACCAGAATAGCGAAAGTCCTTTGACAGGTCTAAATTATTTTTAGAAGGATTTTAGGATAATCGTGTGCCAAGAGAATTGACACCAATGCCTTTTTACAGCAGATAATGAACCACTGATATTTACTAACAGTGACACTTATTGTACAATATATTTTTTTTTACTATTTCAACATAACTTGCTGAAATATTTTTTCTTTTTCTCATTATGTTTTAAAAATTGACGTGTAAAAGTGCTGTGTGCAGCCTATTTGCTAAATAAATAATTTGAATTTGAATTTGATGCCTTTTCCATTATAAACTAAACCTAGACTATTTACAAATACAAGATCTAATAATCGACTTAATATTCATGACCGAAATGGCGGATAATGAAGAAATTAGGAAGTGTATAATGCTTATTTGTGACGATTTAGCATTTTTTTCGTGGATTCCATAATTTATAAAAACAAAAAACTGGTGAAACGGAGGAAAACAATACACATTCGCGCCGATCATTGTCATCATTCGATGAATTACTCGCGTGGTTTATCTTCATCTTCATATTTACTTGACAATGTTTTAACATTGAACCATATATTTTTACTTTGACACTGGCAAGTTAAATACTAAAGCCATAAACAAGAAGAAAGAATAAATTAATGACAGTTGAGTCAACAAAAGTTGAAAAGTCTTTAACTTTTGTTGAATAGATATTTGTTGCTTCAATTTGGTTGAAAGTCTGTTCAGACGGTTCAAATCTCGAACGATTTCGCAGTTGATCAACTCAAATCGCCTCGTGAGAACGCCCCATTAGCAATAATAATTATTTATTGTAGAACTGTAAAAAAATATATAATATCGTAAATCGATGGTTACGTAGTTTAAAAGAACAAATGAATTTGTCAAATATAATACTCGATTCTCCGGTGAATCTCCGGTTATTGCTCAATCACCGGTGAATATCATCGGTTCTTAAAATCGCGCTCCGGTGCAAACCTATACAACCAAAACAATATCTGACCGTCCACGCCTGACGTCAAAATTAAATACGATGATGAGGCAATCGGAAATAAAATCTGACGTGTATTCCCAGCCTTAGGGTGCTTCCCGTGCTTTAATCTAGTTTAGTGAAACAAAAAGTGGTCTATAAGGCCGGGAATACAAATCCGATTTCGCTTCCGATTGTCTGATCAGACTATCGGATCGGAAGCACACAATACACATCCGATTCTTGCGTCAGACTTTTTCTAAAGTCAGTTGTTCTCGAGCTGTGAGTGCTTGCTTGTCAAAAATTACGGAGCGAAAAGAAAAGATGGACGACGAATTATTGCTTACTAGCTGTGCCCGCGGTTTCACCCGCGTAAAATTATGTTTATAACAGACATAATAATAATAATAATTTTTATTTCAGACTCATGTCCATAATTTACAAGAATAATAATTTACATTCATGTTAGTAACAACTTATGTCAACTTATAAACTAATGTTAGTAAAATTCTACAAATAATAATTATTTAACAAATGGTGCTGAGCTGGTGTGCATTTGCATCCACCTCTTCACCATCGGTGAGTCCCACCGCTCAGACAATACACCCAGGATACCGCTAGTGCTGGTACTAAAGCGTCGCAACAGCGAGGCACTCCGTTTTCTGACAATGCCATAAAAGTCGTCAGTGCGTGCCTGTGCGAACATTGTCGATGCGCTGCAAAACCTCGGCAGTCCCAGCAATACCCTGAATGCATTGTTGTACTGCACACGAAGAGCGCCGTATGCCCGCTGAGAGTAGCTGGTCCATAGGCTGCACGTGTAGAACGACTGGCAGTAGGCTTTGAAGAGCGTTACTTTTACTTGGCCAGTACATCGTGCAAACCTACGTGCCAGCATGTTACACCGAACAGACAGCGCCCTCCGTTCCCTTTCAATGTCCTTATTGTCGCATAGGTCGTCTGTGACCCAGTGGCCCAGATACTTAAAATGGTTTACCCTATTTAGTTGCACACCGCAAAGAGTGACAGGCACGGGTGTCGAGTAGCACTTGGGGCCGGCCTTGAATACCATGTACTCGCTCTTTTTAGGGTTGTATCTAAGCCCGTGGGCCACAGCATACGACTCACAGATATTAAGAAGTTTCCGGAGACCTCCAATTGATGGGCTCAGCAGCACCATATCGTCCGCGTAACTGATATTATTAATTGTCACACCGCCTATGGAACAACCGACGCCGGCACTGCTGAGCTCGCCAATCAGCTGGTTCATGTACAGGTTAAACAAACGTGGCGAGGTTAACCCCCCCTGCCTCACTCCACAATCCAACCTGGGGCCGCATTCTGTTTCTCTTACGTGAGTGTTAAGTTGTCAAATATAAAGGATTCCATTATATAACGTAACATGGCATTCTATTTCTAAGAATTCGTACGTTATTAATGAAATGAAATGTCAATATAACGGAATCCTATAAAATGACAACCTAACGATTCCGGCCGTTATTTCGCATTCTGTTTTAGAGGAAACCTTTATTTAGCGGAGATTTTTGACAATCTTACGACAAAAAATAACACTCGCTTCTGAGGTCCCGTTAAATAAAGAAAAGATCAATATTTTGTGAAAACTGCATTATGGAATGTAAGTTTATTTATCATTGTCTTCTAAATAGTATATAAATACATTTAAATACAGTGTGTACCTTTATAAGTATGTAAATTCTAATAAATACTGTTTTGTGTTTCAGTTATATTTTCATTCGATTCGATTTGTCTGCCACCATTTATAGAAGTGAGTAGAGCTGCATTGAAGTAGAATAACAAGAAGACATTAATAGAATTAACAAACCCCTTCAAAAAAAGGGTAAAAAGAGCCTTTGTTGTACTGTATATGCGTTGGAGATGCCTTCTAAGTAACTAAAGAGTGTTGCATTATAATACAGAGGTAACAATAGTTTAACAATAACAATAGTTGCTGTTAGTTAGTTGTACCTTAACTATATAAACTATATTTGGGCTAAACAGTGTTCTATCAGTGTAATAATTCACAATGATTAACTTTATATACACAAAACACTTTTTGACTAAAACATTGCTTATAAGGAGTTTATGTAATGTCTTTTTAATGAGTAAGAATCACTAATCAATGTGAATTACTAATTGAAATATTAACATTTATTTCAGAGATAATAAACCTAACAGAATTCATCTAGTTGATCATTAGTACCTAACAAACAATAACCTGCTGAAGGGATAAATTTGCAAGATAACATGTTACGACACTGACAGTAATAACAAATTTTATTCATTATTTTAATATTATGTTTATTATTCTTTTATTAAATTATACAAATCTACTGAACTCGTTTTATTTTTAGCTTTTTTATAATAGAGTATCTTGTGGGTTTTTGTCCACAGAGCCTTTCCATGATAAATTAAATGATTCTTGTATGCCTATGAACAAACTATCCTTGCATCTTCAGCGTATGAGTTACAGGAAATGGTTACTATTATGAATGCGGAATTACAAAACAGAGGTATGAAAGTGATTGTAAGTAAAACTTAAGTAATGGTTTTGGAAAGAGAGAATGAAATAGCAGTATGTGAGATAATGATAGTTGGAAAGAAAGTTGGACTAACCAAACAATTTGTTTACTTGGAAAGTGTATTTACATGGGATAGGAAGGTTGAAGAAGGGTAATGTAGTGAATGGTGCTATCCATAGTATAATGAACAGCCATATAATGTCCAAAAATCACAAGGCTGTTTATAATGTAGAGTTTGTTACTACATTATTGTATGGAAGCCAACATTGGATGTGGCAGGAGCATGAAATCAGAATATTTGCTGTAGAAATGTGGTTATGAAGGAGTGACGATAGTGGATAGAATGAGGAATAGCAAGGTGCGCTGGATAGATGTGATTTATAAGAATATGTAGTGACAAGGATTAAGGACAAAGGAATACCTCGATGGTTTCATATATTAAAGATACAATGGTGCGGGCAAGTCATATATTTTGTTTCTTAAGTTTCAAGACAAGAATGTAAGTATGTAATAAATATTTTAAACATGCAATATTTCAATCACAGAGATAATGGAGCACCACTTGCCAAGATCCTGACACAACTCCTTCGCTTCCTTCAAATTCACAATTCTCTTCATACAAGCTCTATGGTCATGGGCACTAGGTAAGCTAGCTTTCTTGAGGATGTCTCCGATTTGGTTGGCAAACACCCTCTTGGGCCTGCCTCGTTTAATGCATCCATTCACATGAGATTTATAAATTCTTTTCATCAATCTACTTTCATTCATCCTTTCCATGTGCCCAAACCATCGAGCATTCCTTTATCCTCGTCACTACATCCTCTTCCAAACCACATCTATCACGCACTGTGCAATAGCCTTATTCTATCCAATATTGTCATTCCACATACATTCCTTAACGATCGCATTTCTACAGCGTTAATTCTACTCTCATGCTTCTTCTGCCATACCCAACATCCATACATTAATGTAGGAACAAGCAGTGCATTATGAACATCCATCCGTGTCTTATCGGATATTATTGGGCTGTTCATTATACTATGGATGGCACCGTTCACTATGTTACCCTTTAAATTCCTTTCGTCAATCTACATTGACTAATCATTTCCATGTGCCCAAACCATCGAAGCATTCCTTTGTCAATCCTTGTCACTATCTTCTTTTAAACCACATGCAATATAAATATGTATATGTGTTAACTGTAGTATGGTCATGCAAACAGAGATTCCCCAGTACAAAACCACTTTAATATGTATAATGAATCTTTAATATATTACTTTGGTGGTCCTGTTTCTATGATACAAGCACTTTTAGTAGCTTGATATATAAATTACAACAAAATATTAAAATAAAATACAATTTTAGATTCAAAAATATTTATTATATCAATTTACCAATGAGATCAATATTCAATCTAGTTTTATTATTACCTTTTAATTTTATTTATTATAAAATTATTGTCGCTGCCTATCCCTGTGGAAATTAAGGTGTTAATATGATAATAAATAGTATGTTTTATTATTATTATGACTAGTGTAAATGAATTATTTATAAATTGCTCCCACAAATGCAGCTTACATCTCCAATTGAATAAATCTTGTAAGTCAAGAAGACTTTTCTGAAATTCGAAGAATTCCTCCACCATCTGTAAAGTATAAATATAATGTTAAAGAGTTTATATTTATGTTTTCCCACTTTTGTACTACATATTAGATAACTAAGTACTAAATATATGGGAAAAAGAGCACAACTGTTTACGAACTTGAAACAAAGGAAAGACGCCATGATTTGCCATATAATAATACGCAATTATATATTGCAAAACACCCTTATAGGGTAAAAATGGTCTTCTAAGGTTCAAGATGAAATTATTACACGTCGGAATGAATTCCCGCCCATTTCACACTGTTTTGCTGATGACTATACCAGTATTTAAACAGCGATACAATCTCGGCAGGCAGATGAGTTTCGCTCTGTAGCTTCTGCCATAACTTATCATAATTTACGAGATCAAAGGCTTTTGATAGATCTAAATAACAAGCATACACGGGAGTCTTCCTATCTGTGTAGTACTGAACAGTCTGCTTGAGGCAGAGGATAGCGCTCTCGGTTATAATCCAGGCGTAAAGCCAAACTGAGCGTCATGCAGGTGAATGTGCTTCGCTAACTGTTGATCAAGCAGCCTGTCCAGCACCTTAGCCATGACAGTAGCGAGCGATATAGGTCTATAATTTGACACGTCGGACGCATCGCCAGTCTTATTTTTTAATATTGGAACTACCACTGTATACATGAGGTCATCAGGTAAATAATTGTGACTAAGAAACAAGTTGAACAAAAAAGTCAGGACTCTGGGTAAATGTACACCGGCGTATTTCAGGTGCTCGATGCTAAGGCCGTCATGACCTGGAGACTTGCCTCTTACCATCTTTCTGATAATGGCAGCTATCTCTTTCGTCGTAAACCTGATGCTGACATCTCCATTCTGACATCCAGCACCCAGCACCCGCACAGCCGGGCCGAGCGGCGACTCAACCTTAAAATGGCGCTGGAAGAGGGCAGCGATATCTTGTGGCTCATGTGCGTCACCCACACTCACTGGAAGGCTCGACTTTGGATTTATCTTATTAGTCAATTTCCAAAATTTGTTAAAATTTTTCTCAATGTGGCATTTTGCAATATTATCCATTTTGATTTGATCCTTATTGTTTTGACAATATTTTAATTTTGATTTAAATAACTTTCGCGACTCATACATATCATTATAGATAGTACCAGTTTTAGGTTTTCCATGTAGTAACCACTTCTGAAAACAAAGTCGAGCCTCCCTGTGCGCAGAACTCACATATTTATTCCATCCTATCACATATTTGTGGTGTTTTCGATTAGGTCTATTATAAGTAAATTCAGCACCATCCGACAATATTTTGACTACATTAAGATACATATCATTCAGCAACAACTTATGCGATTCATTATTACAAACTTTGTCAGCACAATCACAGAACGCAGGTGTCAAATCAAACTCCCTTAATTTTGAATTACAATACTTGAAATATTCGTTAATTTGGCTTTCATCCCTCTCTCCCCATTTTATCATATTTTGTTCAACGTTAGAGGAAGTATTTTTAGATGTAATAACATTTAAATTGCATTCAATTAATATGGGACAATGATCAGACCAATACGTATCATAAATAACGGACGCATTAAGTACAGATTGTCTCGCTGCGCTAGTTACCACACAGTGATCTAACCAGCTTTGCGTGCCGTACACGTCACTTATGTACGTATACGAGTCCTTCGGCATTAGATCCATATCAACACACGTCCACATCTGCTCTGCACAGAAATCGAGCAACTCTTTTGCAAATAAGCCACCCGGGTTGGCGTTGAAATCACCCAGTATAAATACCGATTCAACATCACTACACTCAACCAAAGCACTAATTTCGCTGAGACATTCAGTGAATACTGGCAAATTGTCATTTTTATTAGTAGGCATGTATACTGAAAGTACCATAAAATCCCGGTGTCTATCTGGTTTTACCTTAATTGCCGCTAAGCGCACACTACTACATTGTATAACAGTTACCGACGAAAACGCAGATTTCCTCCACAACAAGGCAACACCACCGTAAGGCCTTCCTGTTAGAACTCCCTGTGATGTATCCACGGCTGATTTTCCTGTATAAGAAAATGCATCATCTACGCCTCCCAGAAACGTCAAATTGTGTGGAAGAAGCCAGGTCTCCTGTAGGGCAATAATATCAGCTGAGCGGCAAAGTCTTCTTACACATTCGACTGACCTCTCCACATTCTTACAGTTAAAAGTAACTAACCTAGTTTTATTTTTAGACATTATTCGTATGTTTATTTATTATATAAATTAGTGCTTTCCATTATATAATAATAATGGAGACTTTGGACTTTGGACTATAACTTTGGACATAACAAAGAAGGAGGTTCTCAATTCGACTGTATATGCTTTTTTGTATTTATAACTCGATTACTCATATAAAAATGACAGACGAAAATAAAAATAAATATAGAAAAATTCCAAATAGCTGAAACTATAGTCAATTGGAAACAATTGTAAAAAAAAATTGTTTTTAATAGTAACCTATGTTACTTCTAGTACTTCCAAAATATGTGTATAAAGTTTCATGATGATCGGTTAAGTAGTTGTTGCGTGAAAACGTAACAAACAAACTCACATTCACATTTATAATAATAGTAGGATATGCATATTCAGAAGATAATAACAATAAAGAAAAATTCCAAACACCTGAAAGTATAGTCTATGGAAAGTATAGTGTATATTCTTCACAGTATAGTTAATTGGATTGGAATATAGTGCGATGGTATTATAGTACTCTATAATACCATGCATCTATTAAAAATGAATAAACTAAAATAAAATAAAGATGAAGTATCATTTTGTACGTGTAACACCTAACCAAAAAAAAAACCTGCCAATAACTTACCTTGGGCCTATATTACTTTAAGTATATAGTATACTTAAGTATATACCTATATACTTGAAAATTCGCAAAACGGACACAACCGTCAATGCCGTCTGCCTGCCCGCGTTCCGACTTCTTCCCCCACTTCACTCGCCGTGCGTAGGATTTACGCTACACTATTTTGGCTATAATGGCTTAAACATAAGATCTAGATATATACTGTCGCGAGCTTTTTTGTAGGTCTATTTAAGATATACATATTCATCATACAATACATATGTGTAACTCTAGCGGTTTTGGCAGCGCACGCCAGAATAGCTCGCAGATGGTAGATTTTTATCCTACTTACTTGACACTTATTGTCATATTTTTGACAATTCACACAATATCTTGATAACTTGAAGCCTATGTGTTATTCTGATGTATAAGCTATATTATTTTCATTAAAATCCATTCAATAGTATTGGCGTGAAAGAGTAATAAACATACATCCATCCATCTATCCATCCATACTCACAAACTTTCGCGTTTATAATATAAGTAAGGAAGTAAGGATAATTATTACTACTCCAGATGGGCAGACGGGGTACCACTGCCTACCACTCTTTGACAAGCAGACCTGAAGCAAATATCCATCTCTTTTTATTTAATAACAAATAAATAATTATTTTTCCTACCGGGAATCGAACCCTTTACCCTTTACGCGCAACAAACCATTCGCCAACCGTTCGTCCACGTCTGTCGGTAAAAAATCTTTGCGATATTGCCAGCATATACATCACAGCATGACCAGTATATGAATGGAAATCATCACTGCTACTCAAGACCCAATCTGCACTAGCATAAATTGTAATAGGTTTACAAGTTTACTTGAAACATAGTTGCTAGTGCCTTTGAGATATCTTAAGAGCCTTTTACCGCAGCTATGTTCACACTTCCCAATGCGAATAGAATTGGCTCAAGTAACTGACTGAACGTGTACAAATTGATAAGCACAATATAGAGCCTATTATCTCCTGGTATGAATAGTCCACAATTTTTGGACCCAACTTAATGTAGGTACAAGCGGAGTGGCAGCAGAATTACAGTCTTTCGTACCATATTTATTGGGCAAATTATTTACAAATCGGAAGTACAAATCAGAAGTACAAATCGGAAGTACAAATCGGACGTGTATTTTGTTTCTGTATTTTGTATGCAAACTGCTGAGAATATGGAGAAGATAGAATATATGCTAAAATAAGAACTAATTCATTGATATTTGTCTCATTTATATTATGTTTATACCCGTGTGACTGCAAGAGACAACTACTTGTACTTCAATTCCTTTATTTCAAAGGTTGGCGCTACTTTTTTGCAATTACAACCATTTGGTTGTAATTTAATACTGCCTAAGTAAAAAGTCACGTGGTAGCAAGAGTAGCGGTACAATCGTTACGTCATTATTTTTTGAAGTATTTTAATGTCAATTGTCATTATGTCAAATTGTGATCGAGTTGTCAAGTAATATATTATAATAAATTAAAAATATTGTTTTTTTTTGCCTAAAATTATAAAACATGATTAATTTAATTTACTTTTAATAATAATATAAAATTGCATGTGTAGTGCAAGGATGCAAATCGCATACATCCCGCAAAGAAAACGATAATGCGGCTTTATGTTTTCATGGGTAAGTTTCATATTTTATACATATATTTCCATTCATAATAATGTGGTATTCAATCTAAAATAATTAAATCGAAGTCATAAATTTGATTGTATAAAAAGTAATATATAGCTTTTATTGTATTAAAACATAGGGTTGTGGAAATGAATACCGATATCGATAAAGTTTCCTATATATTTCAGATTTCCTTGTGAAGAAAATTTTAAAAAGGAGTGGGCACGGATTATTGGGAGAACGAATTGGACTGTAAAAAAAACAGCCATATTTGTTCCAAACATTTCTGCACAGATTCATTTGTTCCGACTAAAAATATAAAATGGAGGAGACTGAAAACAGATGCTGTACCAACTTTGTATTTACCCGTTAAAAGTGTTGTAGAGGTAATAAATAATTTTTATATTTATTGGTGTAAAACATTTATTGACATGCAGTCAATACATTATACAGTTATACATTATTATACAGTCTCCTCCATATCTAATTATCTCTGCCCATCCCTGTGGGAAAAAGGCGTGACAATTTGATTGATTGATAATATCTAATGCTGTGACGCTGGCATTGTGTAACGCTGGGGGCAATTTTATTTTGGTGGTGGTGATGGTTTTGGTAGTGGCAATAATGGTTTTGGTGGTGGTGGTGGTAGTGTTTGTTTTGGTGATGGTGGTGGCAGTGGCGATTTTGGTGGTGGTTGCGATGGTAGATTTAGGTATGGTGGTTTTGGTGATGGTGGTGTTGTAGTTTTGGTGGTTTTCGTGGTGTTGGTTGTAGCGATGGTGGTGGCAATAGTGATTTTGGTGGTAGTGGCAATGGTAGTTTTAGTTATGGAAGTTTTGGTGGTGGTAGTTTTGTTGGTGGTAGTGGTGATGGTGGTGGTGGTGTTGTAGTTTTGGTGGTGGTGGTTTTCGTGGTGTTAGTTTTGGTGGTGGCAGTGGTGATTTTAGTGGTGATGGCGATGGTAATTTAGTGGTGGTGATAGATTTTGTTCGAAGTGGTGGTTGCGGTGGTGGTGGTTGTGATGGTACATTATTTTAGTAAATCATCCTTTCATGCATATTTTTTATACTAAGTAGTTTTTAATTTTTCATGTTTTACATCTGCCAGGCCTGGCTCCTACACGGCTCCTACTATTACATGACTACAACTTTGTCAGTACCGTACATAATATGCGCCATGAGATACAGTTAATCCAATATGGCGGTCGCTAGCGGACATTTCAACCTAATATTGTCGTAAAAGTGTTAAAATATTAAATATAAATTAAAAAATTGCAGACTCAAGCTCCAGATGCAGGTCCAGATGCAGAACCAAATGATAAGGTTATTCACTTTCAAGTAGCTCATCCATACAATAAGGTGAGATATTTTACATTTAACAGCTGTTAAATATAAAATATGCGTTAAGTAAAAACTTTGTTAAAACTGTCTTGAATTTGAATATGTACTTACAGTAGCCTAATGAGAACTATCCTGTTTAGAGGCCACGGATTCACAACAAGAAAACCCAGAAAGAAAACGGTCCAAACCAACAATCCGAACTAAAAAAAGTGAACTAAAGATGGAATTATATATCTGTAATAATATGTCGTAAAGTTTGCGGTTCGTGCTCGTGGGTTGTAAATTCATAATCTTTAGAAGGAAATAAACTAAAAATATATAAATTTTTGTGTTGATTTTTTACTGCATCTGTAAATCTAATAAAAGTAATTAAATTTAATTAAATAACGAACGCCTTTTATTTAATAACCAAACAAACATTAAACCGTACACGTTGCGGTTTATTAATATTAAATATTATCGATCTCAATTGATTATAGATCAAAGGTTGATATGATTTTAGGTACCATCTTTACCGAGTCATTTAGTGTGTTTGTATGTGCTTTATGTATTATGTTGTTAATGTTTATATATATTTTAATGTATATGATAATAATACATTATTAGTATTGATGAAAAAAAAAGTGCAACATTCTCGTCTTGCAAAATAGGGCAAAAACTATTCATATAGATGTAAAAAAATGTACAGGCACCACGGGAGAATTCAGAACATCTCATCACGCGTGTGTGGTTGCCAACCTCACTTTAGGCTCTGTAGTCAATTCACACGGGTTGAGATGTCCTACTTTTTTTAATCCCTAAGTGCGTAAATAGTGTATGTATAATGTATTGAGTAGAAGCCGTGTTCTGCGTTAAGAACTGCGTCTAGTAACGTAAGTAAATGCAAGGGAGGCTCTAGCAGAATGCTAATTCAAATACTAAACCGCAAAAAATGTTATTTATGATAGGAAAATACTACAATTCATACGTTGTGCTAACACTTTAGTGTACGATTTATTTGAAATTTATCGATATTGACGTCGATCTTGTAAATCACTAGCGATAAGTGCACTATTGACAACCTTGTTTCGCTCCGTAGCATTGCCTACCTTCAGCAGAAAAAAAAGATCAAAACTAGGGACAACCTTCAAAATTACGGATGTAAAAATGTATATTCATCCCTTTCTAACTAATTTTAATGCCATAAGTAAAAATAGTATAAACCGTTGTATTTTGTAGCTATTTTAAGGCTCTTTCTATCTCTTAAGTCCAATTTCTTTGGCAAACTGCACCTTCAGACAATCGGATCGGCTATAAAATCGAGGGCGCCTTGGCGTTGCTTCCGATTCTGACATCCGATCCGACTATCGGATCGGACGTGTATTAAGTATTCAAACAAATGTATGGCACGAGTGCCTTCCGATTGTCTGATCAGACAATCGGATCCGACTATCGGAGAGCAAAATCGGATTTGTATTCCCGGCCTAACACTTTGAGTACAATGTTCCTTGGGTCTATAATTTTCTCATTGGCAATATTGTTACCTGCTGAGCCTGCTGAGCTGACTGAAGTGACAGACACAAATGTTTGAGGAACTAGAGTTTTTGTATAAACTATACCTATACAAAGAAGCGAAACATACTGATATATTTTTGTAATATATACCCACTGTCCACACAATGGAGTCAGGAGCCTTGCGCGTGTCGGTGTGTATGAAAGAGTATTTTAACGATTCGAGAGCCCTAGCAAGGCTTGCATTGGACTGGCGCTGGGACACCGTCGGTTCACTCGAAGAGTATTTGCGGGTAGAGTTGGGGGTGTCCGGCGCATTCGTGCTCGTGTGCGAAGGACACTGGCTGCCGCCCGCAGAGCCCTTGCGGCCGTTGTTGCGCGACGGCGACACGCTCGTGGTGACGCCTCAGCGCCAGAGTTCGGGAGCAGTTGACGGCGCGGATGATGTCGCCAAGTTGGAAATAATGAAGGAGAAGGCTCTCACGTTGTTGCAAAATGTTACTGAGGCTCGTGAAGCCAAACAGCACAAAAGAAAACGCATCCGAAAGAGACCACACCGCACCATGTGTGAACCACTCGCGACGAGCATTTCACCCACACGAACGCACGCACACACGCACACAAGGTACAATTCCAAATGGTGTATTGAACCAACGGCATCTTACAAACATTGACCATAACATGTGAACAGGTTCAGTGAGACAGAGCCAGTGGATGCAGTAATGAGAAATTGTCATGGAGAGCAGCAGGGCAGACTGGTGCACGCTTTGCCACACAACGGTGGGACGCTGCACATCAATGTAGAACACAGCATTAAAGGTAACCCAAATTATTAACGCACAAAGATGAATTGTAATGTAATATTTGTTTGACATACATCATAATATGAAGAGGCTATGTTTTACAATCATGTTTAATAATAATTTGTGTACAGATACAATGAAGTGAAGGTGAGTGGCCATCGGAAGCGTTTGGTAACCATTGATGATAATAAACTATGTTGAAGGCATTTCATTTTTGTGTTTTATTATACATTT
Source organism: Tinea trinotella (assembly GCA_905220615.1). Lineage (NCBI taxonomy): Eukaryota > Metazoa > Arthropoda > Insecta > Lepidoptera > Tineidae > Tinea > Tinea trinotella. The sequence goes on along the minus strand of HG992308.1, from coordinate 20,573 downwards.
GCAAAAGTACTGTTCCAGTTGAACAGATCAATCTATAATACAATGGCTGATAAACATGCAGTAGTTTCTATGAACATGGAACAAAAGCCCTTCAGCTCACTTGTGTCCACTGCCATAAGTGGCACGGTGCCCTCATCTTTCAGCTGCTTTGGAAACTAGTGCAGCGTCCACATTTTTAATGGTGCCTTCAATCCTCTTCCGCCTGACACTACTCGTCGCCCACCTCCATGAGAGGCGGCCATTGAGGACATAATAACATAATGGCTGTCAGTGATTTTCCCTTGGATGTCAAAAAATTAAGAGATATAAACTTGCCTCTTTCCACTTGGATCCCCTACTGCGATCCCTGGGGGATTCATTTGGAAGAATTTTTTAAACAAATACACTAAGGGATTTATTTAGTTTATTTTTCCAAACAGGTACTCCGGAGGGATTCTATTTATTTATTTTTTATTTTCATTTCTATACTAAGCTACTAAAGTGCTTGTATCATAGAAACAGGACAACCAAAGTACATATATCAAAGATACATTGGTACCGGTGGGTGGTCTCGAACTCGTGCTCTCCAGTTTGTGTAACCATTGCACTGCCACTACACCATGGTCGCCTTAAATTCAAGACGGTATATTTTTGATTGACTAAAAATACAGCCTACCTCCATTGTTTTAATGTTATACTATCTTGGATTCTTCTTAATATTCGCCTGATGTTAAGCTGGAGTGCAGTCCATGAATGGAGGTGATTGTCACTACAGTTAAATAACTGTAAGTAGCAGTCACATCCAGTTAGAACTGGCAACTTACAAGTAGGTGATTAGGTCAGATTGGTAGACTTCGTATCACTGCCTACCACTCTGAGAACCAGACCCAGGGCAAATATCCGCCATTTTTATTAACATTTTTTTAAAATATTTATTATAATTAATTATGAAATATAACAAATAAAAGCTAAGAAACAAATATTTGCACCAACCGTGAATCGAACCCCTTTTTAACCGACTTCAAAAAAGGAGGGGGTTGTCAATTCGACCAGTATTTTATTTTTTATGTTTGTTACCTCACAACTTTTGACTGGTTGAACCGATTTTAATGTTTGGTCCTTTGCAAATTTTCTGGGAGAAACCCCGCTGTATTGAGTTTAGCTGTTTCTGAACAAGCAACTTCTCCACAGCGGGCGCCCAGACGCTTGCCACGTACATGATGATGGGCTCTATCACTGCAACGTATATGGTCCTCACAATCTCCGGATTCAACCCCCACGTGACCTTCGCCGCAGGCGCCAGCATCTTGTAAATATTTGCGGCTTTTCTGCAAACGTAGGACACGTGAGAATTGAAACTCAACCTGTGGTCTATGACCAGTCGCGTAGCGTGGGGGGGGGGGGGGCACATTTAGGGGGCGGCAAAATTTAATATTATTGAATAATAATGACTTTGTATTTATGCATTTTAATGTATATTAGTATACCGTCACGGTATTATATACTTTTTTTTTATTGTGACTCGACATATGACAGCACCCCGCTTGATGTTAAGCCAAAGTGTGGTCCATGAATGAATGTCACTGCTACTATAATTCAATAACTGTGAGTAGCAATCACATCCACTATGCCGGCCTAGATGGAACCGGCAACTTACAAGCTGATCCCGAAACGTGACCAAATCACTTCACGGTCTGTATACTTTTAAGTGGTGGTACTACCCCGGATCGGCAGACTGGGTACCACTGCCTACCACTCTTTGATAACCAGACCCGAAGCAAATATCCATCTCTTTTTTTTTATTAACAAATATTAGCAATATTTAATACTATTAAATATTACAAATAAAAGCTATGAAACAAATATTTGCTCCGACTGGGGATCGAACCCGGGACTTTACGCGCAACAAACCAGTCGCTAAACCGTTCGTCCACGCCTGTCGTCATTGGGGGATTCCTGTGGTAGTGCCTTACATCATACCGACATCAAGTTCAATGCCACTACGATTTGCATGAAGTTATCTCGGGTACCGCAAACATTTCACAATGGACTCGCTAGGCGAGTTAGCGGCATTACAGTTTGAAATCAAAGGACTCGCCAAGCATTAAGTAAAGATAAATTTAAGTTTTTGCTATTTTCGTAGTCAAATAGTTATTATTAAACGGACATGAATAGCTTGGTCAAATAATTAAAACAAGTAATTTAATGTTGTAAAATTTAATAATTCAGGCTCATACCTTAAATAACGAATTATAATTCCTCTAAGAATTTCATTGTTATGTTTATAATAACATAATATATTATAAATAATGTTAAAAGTTGTTTTGTTAAATAATTTATTGCTACAGGTTTTTTTTGTCGGTGACTCTGATAGTGTAACAAAGGCAATTCTTTTGAATATGAATTCTTTTTGTTACTTGCGCCATTTCTCGATAAATTTACTTATGAAATTATAGAAACGCTTTCTTTAGATAAACATGGTTGTTTGGTGAAAAGAATTACTTTTTTATTACTGCTTGGTTATAAAAATGAAAAAAGACAAAAAATAAAGCACCCAGGGCCGTCTTTACCCGGGGGTTCAAGGGGTGCGGTGCACCCGGGCGCAGAGTCCTAGGGGGCGCATGCCAACCGCCACAAATTTCGATAGGTACCTACTACACTGAGACCAGGCGAGCGGAGCCTTGACTTTCGCACCCCGGCGCAGAATATCCTTAAGACGGCCCTGAAAGCACCGCTTCTTTTCACCCGAATACGGCGAAGCACCCGATAATTGGGAATGATTCAAACATAATTTTTATCCAAAACTACTTGAAATACGTATTTCATTATAAACTATAATACACTTGTTCAAATTATATTTACGTGTGTAACACAATGACATAAGATGGAACCTCTACATATTAAAGGCGGTAGGTTAAAATCTTAACAAATGATTTTTTTTAAAGCGGATCTGCAAAGGTTTACCACAAAATTATAACCCCGAAAAAAATGTAAGTTGTTTATTTATTACACAATAAATATCGAATAGTTTGCACATAACAGTACTCGGGTTTAAGATTTTGAGCTTACTTTTTATTAACGTAACTTCTCTAAAGGTCTTGGCTTGAACTTGTAACTGTGAACGTCATTGCCGCTTCTTTTTAACCTCCGACCCAAAAGAGGGGTGTTATAAGTTTAGCGCGTATGTGTATCTGTGTGTCTGTCTGTGGCATCATAGCTCCTAAACGAATGGAATCCTTGCGGTTTTGTTTGTTTGAAAGCTGACGTGATCGAGATGGTTCTTAGCTAAAATTGATGAGGATCTGATCAGGGGTTTGAAGGTCATCAATTCATTTTGTTAGCTGCGGAGAGACGCATAATCGGTATTTACTTTTCAACATATCCGTGACCTCACGTTTGACACACCCATGTATATGAATATATGTGTGTTTTAACTGGTACCACTGAGCTACTCTGATGATAAAGCTCGAAGGTAAAAGATGAGTAAATCAACAAGAAATAGAACTATTGTGCTTTAACTAAAACGTTTACTTACTATGAGCTTTTAGCTGGGCCGTTATCAAATTGAGGACATAGAGTACTGGATGATGATCAGGATGCAAGGGATATTTAAGAGATATAACTACGAGTATGGTGGTGCTATGACTAAAGTTGTTTTTTACTATAAGGCTTAGCTGAGCTCTTATCAAATTAAAGAACGTGTTAATGTAAAATTTCATGCAAATCCATTTAGTAGTTTTTGTGTGAAAGAGTAACAAACATCCATCCTCCCATCCATCTATACTCACAAACTTTCACGTTTATAATATAAGTAAGGATTAGTATACCGTTGCGGTATTATATCCTTTGGGGGTTTCCTGTGGTAGTGACTTAAATCATCCCGACATCAAGTTCAATGCAACTACGATTTTCATGAAGTTACCTCGGGTGCCGCAAACATTTCACAATGGACTCACTAGGCGAGTTGGCGGCATTACATTTTAAATTCAAACGACCCGCCAGGGGATATATATGTAAAGATAAAATTGAAGTTTTTGCTATTTTCGTGGTCGGAATACTTTGCGCCCACATAAAATGAATTATTCCGTTATGACGTATTAAATTACACAAATTGTTTAAAAAAAAACTAAAATATTATTAAATTAAAAATTAAACAACTTATATTTATAACCAAAATTATTTAAATATAATTTACATAGATGGTAAATTGACAAAATGTTTACCATCTATGGCGTAAATAAAATCTTTACCTACGATCGGCGCACGCCAATACGCGTGCCAGCGATAATAGCGGGCCGTACGCGGGTATAATCTGCGTTGTTGAGCGTCGCGTTGAAAGGGTTAAGCAGCAGCTGTTGTTTTATTGCAGGCCACCAGGCGTTGTCGAAGGCGCCCTCTATATCGAGTGACACCATGAGGACTATCTTTTTATTTTTTCTTTCTTTCCTCATGTGTGCCACTACATCACAAAGGGCTTCCTCGGTCCCGCGTTGGGGCATGAACCCATACTGCTTAGGGCTGAGTCGTGGGAAGATGTGCCACTGGATTCTGGCCACCATCATCTTCTCCACGATTTTCCCCAGTACAGAAAGTAAGCCTAAGGGTTGATACGACTTAGCGCGCGTGTAGTCATCTTTTCCCGGTTTCCTGAGGACTCGTATGACCGCCAGCTTCCACTTCTCTGGGAAGTAACCGAGGGACAGACACTTGTTCGCTATTGCTAGGAACGTGCCTCCGTCCCCCGATATGGCAGCCACACAGATGTCCGCCGTGAAGCCGTCCAGACCCGGGGCCTTTTTAGGGTTGAAAGACATCATTGCCCTGTTAACCTCCAAGTCAGTGAACGGCAAATCATCAGGCAGACAGCCCCCAGTCATCTCGGTGCCAACTTCCACACCCACACTATGCCGCACCAAGGCATGCACATAGCTATCAGTGCTCGGGTCATCGGAGGGGAAAAACGTCTGCCTAACTTACGCGCGGACTCCTCTGAATTTAGGACCTTATCCGCCTCATCTTTCAGTAAGTTGTCCTGGCTTGTTTTAGAGGTTTTCCTGATGACCCGATAAATACCATCATACAGACTCTCCCTGTCCTGTATGGAACAGAAGTGCTTCCAACTTTCGGTTTGGGCATCGGCCGCCGCCTTTTCATACTTTTCCCTTGCCCCTAGGTACTGCTCAACGACGTATTGCCTCCTATGGGGAGCAGCGCACCGGATGCGCCTCTTTTTGGTGGTCATGTCTTTCTTCAGCGCATCCAGCTCATGCGAGACTAATTTCATGCACACAATTTTCTAAATCGGTGGGTGATATTATTGTACCCACCCCCGAGACACACAGGCCCTTAATAAACAAGTTATTTTTAAATTCTTTGCCAAATTTTCCCCAGTCCCCTTTTTTAGTATTATACATTTTTGTTCTTTATTCTTGTGGGCAGTGGCTCCCTGCCCAGAAGCACCGTGAACATCACCGCGTTGTGATCGGAGCAGATAAGGTCTCGCAGGACCCTCCACTCCGTCACTCTCCCCACTAACGCGGAGGTTAGGTTAGGTTAGGTTAGGTTAGGTTTTTTTTTTTTTTCCTCTGACATTCTTTCTCAGAGTCCTTATTTAGCTTTTTAGTATTTGTACTTCATGAGAGTATAGGCTTGTCTCTGTAAAGAGGTTTCTGTCTCTACTCTTTTAGTATTTATCTTACCATTCAATGAATACTTTAACCCTTTCAACACGACGCTCAACAACGCAGATTATACCCGCGTACGGCCCGCTATTATCGCTGGCACGCGTATTGGCGTGCGCCGATCGTAGGTAAAGATTTTATTTACGCCATAGATGGTAAACATTTTGTCAATTTACCATCTATGGTAAATTATATTTAAATAATTTTGGTTATAAATTTCAATTGTTTAATTTAATAATATTTTAGTTTTTTTTAAACAATTTGTGTAATTTAATACGTCATTCCGCGGACCTCTCGCGAGTTTACATAAATTACAACACAGTGCCGAAAGCTCGCTAGGCGAGTTCTGAGTTTTTCCGTATTATAACATAAACAAATCCGTATGTATTTTCTCCTCAAAATCTCAGTAATTGCGTTTACCAAATAAATAAATTAAATATGTATATCAGAACAAAGTTCTACAATCTCATTAGTGAATTTACCCGGAAATGGCTTAGGTATTTATTTAAAAAATTCGTATTCACAATCCTAGCCATAAAACAAGTTTAAGTTCCATATCTTACATGGAAGTCTACTTTTTAGGTCTTAAGTTAGCTTATTCTATGTGTATACTTACAGGTTTTATCATACTATTTAATTCATACCAAACTGATTTGCTGAAAACATGAATATCTAACTTGTTTAGGTACTAACTTTTATTTTATTGCATACAATCTATTAATTTTACCACAACCATTCACCGCTTTATGCTTATACTATATATACAACATTATATACGTACATCATAACTTACTAGCTCTTATTTCTATTTATAACTATTTTTGCTATATTTATACAATATTTTACATATTTTTCCCTTTTAATTTTATCTTTAAATATATCTTTTAAATTGCTTTTGTTAACAGCTTCTCCTATTCTTTGCTCTATTTCAAATCTATCGGCTCCGTGTACGGGACACTCGAGCAGGACATGCGCCACTGTCTCCTCTACATTTGGATCACAGATGCACGATGGGCTCCCCTTGCACTTGAACCTATTCAAATACTCGGAGAACCCACCATGCCCTGTCATTATCTGGGTCATCACGCCTTGTGGCTCCAACTGCCGAACTAGTCTATACGCCTCCACCGCGTTTGGGAGGAATAACTTTGTGACTCACGCGGCGTATCTCCGGTCCCACTCGCCAAGCGACTCCTTTCGGATTTGTCGCTTAGCGAATGATACCGGACATTGATCATAGTCAGGCTTTCGTTTTATTTTTATTGCAGCTTCTTTTGCCAGCTGGTCTGCCCGTTCGTTCCCCTCAAAACCTGCGTGCGTCTTGATCCAGAATAGGAGTAATTCCTTATTCTGTGATCTTATTTGTTTAAGATTTTTTCGCGTCTCAACCGCCAGATTATGAGGAGTTATGGATTCCAAGGCTGATCTGGAGTCACTGTATATTCCAAAGCTCTCTTTGGGACTTTTAAGTACAACCTTTGTGGCCTCACATATGGCCAGTAGTTCGGCCTGGTAGACCGTACAGTACGGTGACAGTTTTAATTTCAGGGTTTGGATCTCGGCCTCATTGTTCCAAATGGACAATGCGGCTCCGACCTTGCCTTCAATTTTACTGCCATCCGTAAATATTCTGATAGCCTGGGTGTTTTGGCGCTCTACTTGTTCGAGATCTACCAGGTTTATGAACTCTAGGCTCATATGTTCGGCCGGATGAGGAAGCCCTATATACCTAGCGACTCGTTCCATCTCCCTGTCCCCCAGGACTGCCTGGGATACCCCTCTCCTGGCCTCATACAAGGCCGCAGCCTCTTGAATTTTGAGGTCGAGTGGTAGCATTCCAGCCAGTACCAACGCCGAGTTCAGGGAGACGGTCCGATACGCTTTGGTTATTTTTTGTGCAAAACCCCTTTGCACCACATTTAGATGTTTTTGTACTCCGAGCTTTCGTGTCGCTTGCACCCATGCGCTGGAGGCGTACATAATTGTTGGCTCCACTGTCGCCGTGTAGATTGTACGTACAATCTCCGGATGAAGTCCCCAGTCAATTTTAGCTGCTCTTGACAATTGCTTGTAGATATTTAAGGCTCTCTTGCAAACGTGTGTTACGTGCGTGTTAAATGTGAGCTTGCAATCAATTGTCAGTCCCAGAATCTTTATTTCCTGAGACAGGCCAATGCCGACGCCCCCCATGCTCAGTAGTGGTGTGTAAAATTTTAGCTTATTGGTGATAAGCATAGCTTTTGTCTTCTGCGGCCCAAATTTTAATTTGTTTTTGACACCCCACTCCTGAACATAGGCAAGAGCGACATCCGCCTGTCTCTGGATTTCCGACGCCTTGTCCCCATCGAATGCCAATACTACGTCATCAGCGAAGGCCTGGCAGTAGTGCCCTCGCCGATCAAGTTCTTTTAGGAGTGGATCCAGGATTAGATTCCACAGAATAGGACCACCAATAGATCCTTGTACGCAGCCTTTACTTGTGCTCGTTGTGTGTTGCTTTCCGCCATACCTTACTTTGACAATCCTGTCCTGAAGGTAGCTGTCCAGGATCTTCCTGATGTTTATTGGACATTTTTCCTCAGCCAGTCTCACTCTTATAGCGGGCCACCATGTGTTGTCGAAGGCTCCCTCTATGTCCAGCGAAACCAAAGTTACCAGTTTTTTCGCTTTGATTTTTGAGCGTATATGGTTTAGCAGATCATAGAGGGAGTCTTCGGTGCTTTTTTGTGGCACAAATCCGTACTGGCGAGTACTCATTTTGGGGAGTAAGTGCCACTTCAGTCTGCCCACCGTCATCTTCTCCAGAATCTTTCCCATCACGGGTAGCAGTCCAATCGGCCGATACGACTTGGGGTTCCGATAGTCGTCTTTATCTGGTTTCCGAAGGACTACCACCGTGGCTTCTTTCCAGATAGTTGGAAAATACCCTAACTCTAGACATTTGTTTGTTAGAGCTAGGAAAAACTCTGGGTCCTTGAAGATGACTTGTTTGCAGATATCAGCGGTCAGTCCATCGGCGCCAGGAGCCTTTTTCGGGCTGAAACTTTCCACCGCAGTCTTCAATTCCATCATTGTGAACGGGGGGTCTGGCTGTTCGATCTGACCTGGCCCATTCACCTGGTCAGCTAGTATTCTTGTCTGCTGATGGTCTGCATTGTCTGATTGTTTTGAATCCTGCTGGTAGAAAGTCTCCGCCAACAATTTCGCCGAGTCCTTAAGGTCTATTTCCTCCCCGTTTTTTAGCAATGGCACATCTTCCTTTATATTGGTGGTCCTTCCTATGACCCTGTAAATCCCCTCCCAAAGTCCTTCCTTATCTTGTTTATTGCAGAATCTCTTCCAACTCTCAGTCTTTGCCTTCCTGGCTTCGGTCTCGTAATTTTCTTTGGCTTGCAGGTACTCTTCTACGACCTTTGCTCTGCGGACTGGTGCCGCACATCTGATGCGGCGTCTTTTGGTATTGACTTCCCTTTTTAGTCTTGCGAGGTCCTCAGACCACCACGGCGATGTGTGTCTTTCGCTGGACTTCTTTTTTGGTAATGTACCGTGACATGTAGTCGTCATTATGTCCGCGTACTTTTCCACCAAAGTTTCCAGGGTTTTCTTATGGCTGACTTTGTCCATCTCAAATGTATTTATTTTATTCTCCTCTTTTAATTGCTTCAGTTTCTCATGAAACTGGAGCCAATTAGCCTTCGTTGTGTTAAACAGTCTGGTAGTTCTTTGGACGTTCAACCCTCTCGCTTTCGTCAACCTGATGTTAAAGGTAATGCCATTGTGGTCTGAGCTCGTAAGGGTGTCATCCACTTTCCATTTCTCTATCATGCTCAGCAGTTCCACTGAGCAGGCCGTTACATCGACATGACTGGAGTATGTTTGCTTTCCTCTTATGGTGTAAAATGTCGGGGTGTCTCCTATATTAAGTACCTGCAAGTTCATTTCTTCCAGGGCTCCATACATTTCCTCCCCTCTGTGGTCCACCTTGCTACTGCCCCACCACGTGCTCTTAGCATTGGTGTCCCCCCCAAACAGGAACATTCGTGGCTGGAGTTCTTGCTCTATCGTTTTTAGATGCTCCAGGTACGGCTCAATAGGCTGGTCCGGCTCAAAGTATGAAGAAACGACGAAGACTTCCCATGCACTGGTTCGGATCCTTACCACTATGGTGTTGTTTGTGGTAAGTTTCGGGTACTGTTGGACATCAAGGTCGTGATCAAAAACTGCTATCGCTGCTTTGACAGGCCCTTCTTCCTTTCCAGTGTTCTGGTAAATCCACGCGCCTCTGTAGTTCTTCACACCTTTCCCCGCCCCAACATATGGCTCCTGGAGCAACGCGAAGGCCACCTTTCTTTTCTCGGCTTCTATCATAAGTTCGCTTGTGGCCAACTCCTTCCTTTGCAAGTTTGCTTGGACCACGAGGTAGTCACTTTCTTTGGAAGAGACTCTGCAACTTTTCCTATCCTTGGTTCCGCCTACAGCAACTTTAGCAATAAGCTATGGTTGCTCGTGCTAGCGCGTCCCACTTTTGACGGATTGGGCATCGGTTACTGTTCGCATTATGATCCGCGACTGGTAATTTCGCCCTGACACTGTTGCTACACGAAGGTGGTGCACCAACCAGGCGGTCCTCACATTCGTTCCACTAGTGCGGTCCTCCGCAGTAAGTACATCTTTTTTCCGCTTCTTTGCAGAAGCGTCTTCCATGACCGTATGCGAGACAGAGCGAACACTGCAACAGAGGTGTCTGGTCTGCCACGCGTACGTTCTGGAGGTCTATATGTACTCGTTCAGCTTTTGTCAACTTTTGCCACACCTGTGGCGCCACCTGCAGCACCACATTGTTAGTGTGAGGGTTCCTAGCCCTTCTACGAAATTTAACCACTAGCCTTTGGTTTTGCACCGGTATATCTCCTAGCAGCTCCTTGTTCTGGTTTCTCAGGGCGGCCACAATGTCTTCATCTGTGTGCTTGGACAGCACCTCCCTGAGCACCACCAGTGGGTCCTTGTTTTTCATTGCCTCTACTTGTAAATTGCCACCGGCACTTTTAATTTTTTGCATAACCTTATCTATTTCTTCCTTCGATGTGCAACCCAGGATTACTTTTTGATCCTTAGCCTGTCTTATTTTGTCTACCCGTATACCAGTTGTTTTTGCGTCCACTGCCGCTCTGATTTTTTCCACCACCTGGCTGCTGTTTTCGCCTTCGCTGGTGACCACTATGGAGTGGATCGCCCGCTTGGCACTCGCAGCCACCATGGCGTAGGTCATCTGTCGACCGGGTGCGCTCTCTGGCGGAGAAAAAGACTGCAGCGAGTCCACTAATTCCTGAGCGCGCAGATTGCTCTCAGTCATCAGTAGAGTGTGATCACGCGTTGCCTCTACCAGAGACTGCACACCCAGGGACACCGGATTTATACGGTCAGTGAGCTCTTCGGTATGCTTTTTGTGTTCCGCCATAGCTCATATGCGAGCTATTGCGGAACACAAAAAAAGCTCAGGAAAGCTCTTTCATGCTTTCCATTAGTGTTGCTGCCATTTCAACACGTGGTAATTCTATTGATATCTCCCCCTTTTCCTTGGTTGTTTCCTTCTCAGGTTCCTTATTTTCTTTGTCTTTTCCTTTTTCCCCTTCTTTAACTAATTGATAAAGTCGGTCCAACATATTTGTTACTTCGTTTTTAATATCCGTCTTTAGGTTTCTTCAGGTATAGGTAGTATTTAGGTTGGAGGGCCCTGCCTTCTCCGTCTTATCCATGGTACTTTGGGTGTCAGGGTTTGTAGTGTCCAATGCTTTTGTTGGGGTGCGAAGCATTTTTGAACACGTCAATAATAAATGAAATTAATAACTAATTGTTATTTTAGTTCGGTTTTAGTCAAATATAAAATGCTCTAGATCCATTGTCTTTTTCGTCAATTAAAACTTAAAATCTATAAAATAATATAAAAATGTAAACTTATACTAGTTATCAGGTAAGGCTGATCCTTGCGAGGTCTGGGTGAACGAATTTACCCTATGGTCAAAGTTTATGTTTCAGCTCTATGTAGAGTCAGTACTATCTTTTGGGATTTTTGTTGGTTTGCACTAATTTATGCTTGTCCCGGTCGTATTTTCCAAGAAAATAGTCATAAAAAACAAGTTTTTAGTTTTAGACTCTACATAGAGTCACTGTCTATGGTGCTGCTTGAAGAGCAGTCTCTTGTGCAGAAAACCCCGCCTCGATAGGATGCCTGGTTAAAGAGCTACGCCCTTTCTAAATTTTTGAGAAAACTGGTACAACGAGTACAGGATTTGGCAATTTCGAAAAACTTTTTCCGATTGTATTTGGGCCGAGTATGGGCTCGTTTAAAAGCTGTTGGTCTGATTAATACAATGGAATGAGGTTCCGCCTCGCTGCATACACCCTTACTACTCTAGGGTCAGGTCCCAGTTTTGAGCGGTACCAGTTTTCTGAGTGGCCAAAAGTTTATCGTAAAATATCCGAGTTTGGGCTCTTTTAATGGAGAAAAATGTTTCCTATCCTATAACAATACTTAAAATAACTTATCTTAATAGTGCAATTTTTTATTATTGAAAAACTGTAAAATAATTAATTAAATTTCATATGTCGGTTTTAAAAATTCACAAAAATTTTGGGGCACTGTGGTATACATGTACCTGTTTTACCATGTACTTGTATGCCAAGTTTTGGTATAGGTCTTTTAGGGGGGTTTTTATGACCACCTTTAACTTATAAAATTTTATAACTTCAAAACTACGTACCAGAACCTTGTGAATCCTTTTTAACTTAACTTAACTAAATAAAAGCTATCAATTGAGGGTCCAAACTCGGATAAGGGTCCACGAATTATGGAGATACAACTCCTCAAACTTTATAACAAAATTTAAAATGCTATATCTCCACCAATTGACTAGATATTTTTATACTTTAAATGTCCATAAGTAAGTTGACACTCCCCCTTTCAGGTGCTGATGTCACTTTCCCTCCTGGGGCGCTGGATCAATGAGCTCGTGTTTTTGCAGTTTTGTGTTTTTTGCTTCTACTAATTTGTTGGAGCACTGCAAAAATCTCAGCGGAGGTGCACTTGAAGCGTCTTCTCACGGCGCATCCAATGATGTGAAAAAATATATGCCTCACTCGATTCAATTTCGAGTAATTTTAAAACGAAAAGTGGAAATTTTAGACTTTTGGCGAAATTTTGCCGTTTTTCTTTCTTTCTTTCTTTTTTAATCTCGGTTCTCATCCGATTTTTGCTCTTGAGGTGTCCTTTTTCTTAAAATCACTTCCTCTTCCGAAATATGGTATTAGAAATGGTCCACGGCTGCTGGTTCACTGAGCACGTGAATTTGTCAATTTTAGTTTTTTACTCCTGAAGGTTTTTTGGTGCACTGCAGAAACTGGGTGTAGGTTGCACCAGAAGCGTCTCCCCGCGGCGCATCGACCGATATCAAAAAGTTGAGGGGTCGCTCGATTCACTTCTGAGTAATTTCGGTTTTAAAGCACAAAATTTTCACTTTTTTACAAAAAAAAAAACAGTTATTTATTCGTAATTAATTTAGTTTTTCGCGGATTTTAAAACTAACATATTCGCGTTCGTCGTATTTTTCTGCGTCTTTTGATATGTAATGCACTAAGAAACTCGCACTTTTTCCGCACTTTAGGATTTTTTGTTTAGTTTAGATGCACTGGAGCGCACGCGGGTCACTTTTGGCGCGTTCTCTCGCAAGGGCGGGCCGAGCGCAACTGGTTAGGTTAGGTTAGGTTTTGTTTTTTTTCCTTTATTATGTTTTCACAATATGTTTTGACACTTACTTGCTAATGGGATACAAGGGTCAATTGTTACAGTGGGGGTTTAAACAATACTTGTTATAAGCATGTGTGTGTTTCACAATGAGTCACATGATAGTTTGTCACATTTTCTTTTAAGCCTACTTTTTTTTTTTTTTTCAACTTTTGTTAACATGTGAGCTACCTGCCGAGTGCTTGATCGCCCGGAGAATTAGAGATACTTTAGAATAAAGTCTCGCCTCTGATAACAAATTGGGGGCGACTCCAAGCGATTGAGCACTCTAGCGTGAATTGACTTGAATTGAAATACATTAATTCCTTTGCGTGTAATTTACAATTTATTTAAACAGTGAGCTACCTGCCGAGTGCTTGAAAGGGTCCAAGCGATCAAGCACTCTAGCATTCATGTGTCTATTGGGGTAAATTAAATACAGTAATTTCTCTGCGTGTAATTCCAAGTTTACAAAATTGTTGTCTTATGCTATCTAATTGCTGTCGTTTTAATTTACAATTTTACATTTATTTAAACAGTGAGCTACCTGCCGAGTGCTTGATCGCTTGGAGAGTGTGGTGTTTTATATTTTTAGGATGTAAGTTTGATTGGTGATAAACTAGGGTTATGATTTAGATTATTTATAAATTAAAGTCTCACCCCTAATTGCAAATTAGGGTTGAAAGGGTCCAAGCGATCAAGCACTCTAGCATTCATGCGTCTATTGGGGTTAATTAAATACAGTTATTTCTCTGCGTGTAATTCCAAGTTTACAAAATTGTTGTCTTATGCTATCTAATTGCTGTCGTTTATTGGGCGAGTTCTTCTGCATTGTGTTCGGCTGCTGGGCTGGCTTCCACATCCCGTGCTGGTGCTCCTATTCGGTGGCCCGCCTGTGTTTCCTCCTAATGTGCCTTGCCAGGTTCCCGTGCGAGATGCACTCTCCGCACATGGTGCACATGCGGCTCGGTGTTGGTTTTTTAACCTTGTGGTCCGTAACTTCCCTAATAGGGCTGATCAGAGGAGGCAACCTGTATTGATCGACCATTTCGCCCACTGATTGGTCGGGTCTCACACTTAAGGGTGGCCCCGCTGCGAGCTGTGGGGTGCGCGGGCTGTGGTCCTCTTCTGTCCGCCGGCTCTTGGATCGCTGGCTCTTGTCCAATTCCTCCGGCGGCTGCAGGAAGGAAAGCCGTCTTGCTGCCCTACGCTCCTTGAGGGGGGTGGAGCCAAGTGCTTTTGGTGTTGCTAGCAAGGTTGGTGTGAGGGTCGGCTGCCGTGGTTCAAGTATCGGCGTGGCGGGCGAAGGTGATGATGCAGATGATGATGATGAAGAGGACGATGATGAAGAAGATGACCCCGAACTAGAAGATGATGACGATGATGATGATGTTGATGATGATGATGATGTTGATGATGATGATGATGTTGGTGACAGTGGTGGAGGAGACGGTGGCGGCGTCTCCAGTCCGCTTTCCTCCACTGTTGCCACCCCCGACCGGTCCAGTGGAATCGTCGTGGCGACCTGCGGCATCTCTTGGGCCACCCGGGCAGCGACCTGTGGTTCTGTGAGTACTCGGTTGGTTCTGGTCAGTTCCCTGATCAGCTCCCGGTTCTCCCTCAGTTGGGCTTCCAACTGTCCACTGCTGGTCCTCGTTAGCTCCGCAATCAGAGGTTAGGTTAGGTTAGGTTAGGTTAGGTTAGGTTAGGTTAGGTTTTATTTTTATTTTTTATTTTTATTTTATTTTTTTAAATCTCTCTGACAAGAGTTTCTCAGAGATCTTGTCTATCTTGGCATTTAATAGCGCACGCCTCTCCTGTACTTGTACTAGAGAAGAGTGCACTTCTAACTATTTTAATATTAATTTATCCTACATCTGTATACTTACATTATATTTACATTTATCCTTACAGTTCTATCTAGTCATACCAACACCATATCATTTGCTATAAAACATTATAAACTTAATCTAACTTATTACCTATTGTATACTATTTCTAATTTATATTCTATTTTTTACTTATGCCTATAATGTATATAATTTACTATATACTTACATCATAACTTACTTATCCTATTTATTTCTATTTATTACAACTTTACATATTTTTATACAATAGTCTATTATTACAGTTCTTTTTTCTTTACTTTCCATTAATACATGAATGCTTTTATCATTTATTGCTTCACCCACCAGTTTCTGTTCCACTTCAAACCTGTCCGGACCGTGTACGGGGCATTCAAACAGAACGTGCATGACCGACTCCTCCACTCCCGGCTCACAGACGCACGATGGGCTCTCTTTACACTTGAATCTGCTCAAGTATGCAGAGAACCCACCGTGCCCAGTGAGCACCTGTGTCATCACGCCGGTTGGTTCCAGCTGTCTCACGATTCTAAATGCCTGGATGGCGTCGGGGAAGAACATTTTTGTTCCAGTAGCCGTTTCACCAGATTTGTACCTCCGGTTCCATTCGCCAAGCGATTCCTTACGGATCTGTCGCTTCACGAATGAAACCGGACAGCGGTCATAATCTGGTCGCCTTTTTGTTTTTAGGGCCGCTTCTTTCGCCAAAACATCCGCCCTTTCGTTTCCCACGAGTCCCACATGGGCTTTGATCCAGAACAAGGATACCTTCTTGTTCTGGACCATCGCGGTTCTAATGTGGGCCCGTACTTCAACTGCGAGCGGATGATGGGATTTGTGATTGGCTACTGACTCTAACGCCGATCGAGAGTCGCTGTATACCCCGAAGCTTGACTCTGGGCGCCTCACTATGATTTTCATGGCTTCACATATGGCCAGAAGTTCCGCCTGGTAGACCGTACAGTACGGCGATAGCTTTAGCTTGAGGGTTTGGGTCTCGGCGTCATTGTTCCATATAGACAATGCCGCTCCGACTTTACCCTCAATCCGGCTACCATCCGTATAAATTCGGACTGCCTGGGTATTCTGGCTGTCAACTTGGTCCTGGTCTACCAGGCACATGAACTCCAGGTTCATATGCTCTGCCGGATGAGGAATCGCAGCGAAGCTGGCGACCCGCTCCATCTCCCGGTCAGCCAGCACCGGCAGCGTTATCCCCCTCCTCGCCTCATACAGGGCGGCATCTTCCCTAATCTTGAGATCGAGAGGGAGGACACCCGCCAACAACAGCGCTGAGTTCAGGGAGACGGTGCGGTACGCTCGAGTCATCTTCTGGGCAAAGCTCCTCTGAACCGCGTTTAGGTGTTTTTGGACACCTATCTTGTTTGTCGCCGGCGCCCATGCGCTTGCTGCATATGATATGATTGGCTCCACCACCGCTGTGTAGATGATACGGATCACTTCCGGGTGGAGCCCCCAATTTATTTTTGCAGCCCTGGACAGCTGCTTGTATATTTCCGTGGCCTTCTTGCAGACGTTCACGGCATGTCGGTTGAATGTCAGCTTGTGGTCCACGGTCAGCCCCAATATTTTTATTTCTTTATACATTCCAATACCGACCCCCGCCATCCTCAGGAGTGGTGTGTCAAATTTCAACTTATTTGTTATGAGCATGGCCTTGCTCTTATGTGGCCCGAAGTTTAGTTTGTTTTTGACACCCCACTCCCGAACACAGGCGAGGGCAGCATTGGCCTGTTCCTGCACATCCCTTGCTGTGTCACCATCAATGAGCAAAATAACGTCGTCCGCAAAGGCCTGACAATGGAATTTTCTTTCGTCCAGTTCCTTCAAAAGAGGATCCAGGAGGAGGTTCCAAAGGATAGGACCGCCAATTGATCCTTGCACGCAACCTTTGTTGGTGCTCTTCGTGTGCTGTTCTCCAACATACCTTACGTTGACTATCCTGTCCTGAAGGTAGCTGTCCATGATCTTCCGGATGTTTATTGGACAGTTTTCCTCAGCCAGACGCACTCTTAAAGCTGGCCACCATGCGTTGTCAAAGGCTCCCTCTATGTCCAGAGACACCAACGCTATCAACTTTTTCTCTTTAAGTTTCCCGCGTATATGGCGCATCATGTCATAGAGGGAGTCCTCGGTGCTCTTTTGTGGCGTAAATCCGTACTGGCGAGTACTCATCTTGGGAAGTAGATGCCACTTCAATCTGCCAACAGTCATCTTCTCCAAGATCTTTCCCATCACCGGCAGTAGTCCTATGGGCCGGTAGGATTTAGGATCACGATAATCCTCCTTACCGGGGTTCCTCAGGACCACTACCGTGGCCTCTTTCCAGATTGTCGGAAAGTGCCCTAACTCTAAGCATTTATTGGTTAGGGCCAGGAAAAACCCTGGGTCCTTAGATATTACTTGCTGGCAGATGTCAGCGGTGAGACCATCAGCGCCGGGAGCCTTCTTTGGGTTGAAACTTTCCGCAGCAGTCCTCAGCTCAACCATCGTGAAAGGTGGGTCTGGGATTTCGTTATGTGCTAACCTGTTAATTTGGTTAGCAATTTCCCTCGTTCGCTGGTGTTCTGCGCTTTCCCCCACTTCTGAATCCTGCTGATAGAAAGTCTCAGCCAACACCCTGACGGACTCCTTAAGATCAATATCCATCCCATTTTTCCTCAACGGCACATCTTCCTGTCTTCTGGCGGTCCTACCTATAACCCTGTATATTCCCTCCCACAGTCCTTCCCTGTCCTGTTTTCCGCAGAATCCCTTCCAGCTTTCTATTTTTGCCCTCTTTGCTTCATTCTCATACTTTTCTTTTGCTTGCAGGTACTCTTCGACAACCCTCGCTCTACGGACCGGAGCGGCACATCTGATACGACGCTTCTTCGTGACGGCATCCTTCTTCAGCTTCGCGAGTTCATCGGACCACCACGGTGAGGTAAGTTGTTGGTTGGACTTCTTTTTCGGTAATGTACCGGCGCATGCTTTTGTTACAATGCTCGTGTACTTTTCCACCAAAAGGTCCAACTCCTCTTTTAGGCTCACTTTATCCATCTCCTTACTATTTATTTCGTGCTGCTCCTTCAATTGGTCTAATTTTGTATGAAACAGGTTCCAATTGGCGTTTTTTGTTTTATATTTCCGCGTAGTTCTTCTGATGTTCATACCTTTTGCCCTTGTCAGCCTAATTCTAAAGGTGATACTGTTGTGGTCCGAGCTCGTGATGTCGTCAACCACGGTCCACGCCTCTATCAAATGCAGCAGGTCCGCCGAGCAAGCTGTTACGTCGACATGGCTGGCATATGTCTTCTCCCCTCTGACTGTGTGAAAAGTTGGGGTATCTCCCTCGTTAAGCACCTGCAAGCCCATTTCCTCTATTATTCCAGACATTTCCTCCCCTCTATGGTCCGGCTTTTTGCAGGTAAAGAGCAGCTTTTACTGATTTTAAGGCAAAAAACCCCGTCTCGATAGGGTGTTTGGTTCGGGAGATATGCTCTTTATTGTTTTCGTGGTACGACAGGTACGGTCGGTACTGGCATAAAAAACTATTCTGCTCGTATTCGAGTTGAGTTTGGACTCGTTTGAAAGCTGATGGTCTGCTTGTTACGAAACAATTAAGTTCTAGGCCGTCACTCTTACCCCTTCCACTCTATGTCAGGACAAAGGTTTAAGCTGTACCAGTTTTGGTACTGGACCCAAACCTTGTCCTATCCTGGTCGTGTTTGGGCTCTTTCTACTCGGAATTTTATTTCCTGTTGTTTGGCACTTGGTAAATCTCCCGAAACATACACCAAATCTTTTATTTTACTAAAATACTTAAAATTATTTATAAAATTTAAACTAATTAATTTAAAAATTTCAAAAAATTGTGGAGGTACTGTTTAGGTGTTGCACAGTGTAATTATTTACTAATATGATAAATTAGGGTTGTAGGTAGTTTTTTATTGCAACCCTTAACTTTAAAATGCTTATAATTCATAAAATACTAACCAGAATTTCTTGAAATTTTTCACACTTATACTACTTAACTAAAGCTATCGATTAATGGTCCCAAAAAAGATAAGGATTAATACACACTGCAGATATAATTTTTTGAATTTATTAAAAATTTTCAAAAAATTATATCTCACTGGATTCTTTATATTTTTCGATTCTGTAAAAGTCTGCATATTGGCTGTCACTTGCTCTTTCTGGTGCCGTTGTCACTTTTTCTCTGGAGGCGCTGGATCTGTGACCTCGTGATTTTGCAAAATTTTGTTTTAGGCCTCTATTAATTTTGTTAAGCACTGCAAAAATCACAGCGTAGATGCACCAGAAGCGTCCTTACGAGGTGCGTCGATTGGCATCAAAAAATCTATACCTCACTCGATTCGTTTCCGAGATATAGTCGATCGAAAAGTGAATTTTTTCAGAATTTTGTGGTTTTTTGCCGTTTTCGTCTATATTATTTTCTATTGTCAACGAATATAGACCCACGATGTGTCCTTTTGTTCGCAGTCACGTCCCCTTTCAATTGCCGTTTTCAAAAGTTTTCCACGGTTGCTGGATCTTCGACCTCATGCATTTGCAAAATTTTTTTTTTGGATATACAAATTTTTTGGTGCAATGCAGAAGTTAGCTGATAGGTGCACCAAGAGCGTCTTCTGACGGCGCGTCGATTGATGTCAAAAAGTTTGGAGGTCGCTCGATACAATTTTGAGATATAACACTTTAAAGACACCAAAAATTCACTTTTTTCACAATTTGACACTTTTTTGTAAATAAAAATCCCAGTTTTTGATGGATTTTTAAATAAACTATATATTCACGTTCAGCGAATTTTTCCACGTCGTTTAATATATAATGTTGCTATATTCACGCACTTTTTCCGCACTCAAATATTTTAAATGTGTTTTTCGGACACGGAGGCGCGCGGGGTTCACGTTTGACGCGTTCTCTCGCATGGGCGGGCCAAGCGCAACTGGTTAGGTTAGGTTAGGTTAGGTTAGGTTAGGTTAGGTTAGGTTAGGTTAGGTTAGGTTAGGTTAGGTTAGGTTAGGTTAGGTTAGGTTAGGTTAGGTTAGGTTAGGTTAGGTTAGGTTAGGTTAGGTTAGGTTAGGTTAGGTTAGGTTAGGTTAGGTTAGGTTAGGTTAGGTTAGGTTAGGTTAGGTTAGGTTAGGTTAGGTTAGGTTAGGTAGGTTAGGTTAGGTTAGGTTAGGTTAGGTTAGGTTAGGTTAGGTTTTTTTTTTTTTTTTTTTTTTTTTTTTTTTTTTTTTC